>CM040117.1:169224933-169824933 GCA_022559845.1 Amorphophallus konjac | reverse complement strand
CAAATACACCTCCTAGGTTTAGGGTTTCAGAGATTGACCAGAGGGGAAACGAAGAGTTGATCCTTACCGTTCATTTGCATCCGGTTTTAGCTTAATTGGTTTAGTATTGGGCTCGAATTTTACGTTTTAAGGTCCAATTAGACTAAGTGTGATTTTGGGTCTTAATCTGTTAATTCGGCTTGTTTATGAATTTTATTTGGGCTGGTCATAGAAGACAATTTTTCTTAACGTTTCATCCTCTTCAAGATTCTAATTTTTCCAGATTTTTAAAAAATATTCAAAATTTTACTTGTCCTATTTCTTAAAGAATTTCTTATTAATTTCTCAGAATTTTTATTCCTTAATAAATAGAGGTACTACAAGAAAAAAAAAAGAAGGAGGGCTAGGGTTCGAATCCCTCCACCTCCACTCCTATAAAGGTATGCAGGCTCTGTTGAGAAAAGGGGGACTAAGGAAGAAGACAACGGAGAGAGCGTGAGAGGTCGAATTAGGAGAGTCATCCACCTCCAAGCCTTAGCTTTCTCTCGCTACTGCTGCTCGAAGATCAGACTCCGAAACTCTGCTTTTGTTTTATAGGTGGGTTTTTATCATGATAAAAAAAACCCCATGGGGTTCATAGCTCTTTTCTTCCTTCTTGCTATGTTCCCTTTCGTTCTCTATAGCAATGTAGCCTTTGCTACGATCTCGTTTGAAGTGTAATAGATCTATAAAAGCCCTCCGGGGCAACAATGTTTCTCTTCTTTTCTTATTGTTGATCATGACTGTGTGAAATGTAATGGATGCTCTACAAGAGCCTTTTATAAATGGATATGCTCGTTGTTCCTGGAGCTACATGAATGCTACTACTTATGCTTTCGTGGTTCTTGTTTCCCCTTTCGATCACCGGAGTATCCTCCAGATATGAGGAGGCCTTCTCAAAGGCTACAGAGTCCCATGATCCTCTGATCGTTGCGCGGTTTTCATGTCACATACTGAGTTTCATAACTGATGGCCACTGGCCATGCCCTCATCGGCGACACTAGCTTCCCTTTTGCCTTCGATGGATCTGTTTTCCCTGTTCTGGTATGAATTTCTCTCATGCATATTCTCTCCACATTAATGAGAACGCACGCTGCTGTACTCTACTTACGCATAACACACTTCATGGCGGAAATGGCATGTTGTCTTCTCACTCAGATTTGTGAGTTGTGGAGACTTCCAGTACCCTTCCCAGATGCATGGAATCTCTAACTGGCTCTCACCTGCATGGTGTTGCCACCCATCTTCTACAAAGATCATCCTGAGATCCCAGGGGCTTACTTCTTTATAGTATGGTCCCTGGAGAACCCCGTTCTGAAAGTGAGCAACAATAGCCCCATGTTCGGCAACATAATAAACCCACATCTCAAATTTCAGGTAACACTGCCCAAGGGTCATTGGGGCCCCTCGTAGGCTAGCCCTCGGGGTTTCCATGCCCAACCCGGGCCTTGGGGTAGCTATTCTTAGCTTACCCATGATTTTTGAGGCCGTCTCGGATCCCTCCGTGGGCGGGTCTCTCTTTAACAACCCACATATCCGGGTTCGGGGGAGATACTGCCGGATTTGTGCCGAAAACTTGAACTAACGACTGAACAAAAAGAACAACAACGAATAGAGTAGGGGCTGTGATTTAATATGAGAATGGCAATACCAAAAGAAAAATCTATGGAATGAGGAGCAGACGTAAGGCAGCTAAAACTATTATCAGACTTGGAACCTCACATGTGCATTTGCATAAACATCTCTACTTAACCCTCATGGACCCAAGACAGAGACCCTCTGCATTTCTGAACTTAGGTGCATTGAGCATCCCTTTTTGTTTACACACTAAGTAACGGTATCACTCTTTGCGTGAACATGCATATGAACATCTGTGAAAACCCAATGCCCATATCACACTTGGCCCAAATCTCCTGCAGCATCTTCGTGAACCAACACTAAAAAATGTGGGAAGCTCCATGGGCCCATCACAAACACAAGGAAAAAGCCTTGCATATCCTCCCTTGCATTGAGCCACTAGCAACACACATGCATGATAGATCCCCCCTCCTTGCACATCTCAAGTCGCAAACCTCCCAACCCTCATTGTTAAACATGTAATGCAAATAGGTGAAGAGAAAGAGAATCATCATGGGCATTTACCAACCCCATAATCCATCAACAAGCCAAATACAAAAAAATCTATCAAAGGAAAAGAGAATAAAAATTGGATTTTAGCTCTCCCCGCCGGTTCGGTCGACCGAATCGGATTTTCGATCGACCGCCCAGAGGTGGAGTCAACGCCCTGTGCGACATGCGTCGACTCACGCGCAACCCCTTTCGTTTATGGGAGTTTCGGTCGACCGACCGCTCAGTTCAGTCGACCGAACCCCCCCCCCCCCCATTTAAAAAAAAAAGCCAAAACAGGGGTGAACCAGTGCGCATGCGAGCGCTTCTCGCGCCGTATCACCCGCGCCGATTCACCCCTCCTCTCTCCATCCCTCTGTCTCCTCTCACTCCTACGTCGACTTCGCCCATATAAAAAAAATGTAGATGGGGAGGTGATCCGGCGGCCATTGGTGCGCCGGATCACACCGCCCCTCTCCCTCTTCTATTTCTCAAAACCAAAAACATAAGAGAAAAAAGATAAAATCTAAAGGGGAATAAAACAAAACAAATAAAAGACAAGTGAAACAAAAGAAGCAATAACATAAACAAAAGAGACAAAATAACATTCAAAGCAAGTGAATAAAATACACCCATGCATAAAAATAATAATAATAAAAAGAAAATCAAATAACCCAAACAAAAATATGATAACAATAATAACAAATAAATAAAATACACCCATACATTTAGATAAATAAAAGAAGATCAAATAACTAAACAAAAAATATAATAATAATAATAGCAAATAAACAAAAATGCACGCATGCATCTAAATAAAAAATTTTAGATAACTAAACAAAAATTATAATATAAGCGTCCGCCCCGGAACCCTCGCTTCCCCGGACTCGATATGAAAGGAATATGAATGCTGCCCCGATAAATCGAGTTTAGATCTCGGGGATCACCCCAATATGGTCATGACCCGATATTGTCCCGGGTCAATAGTTCATTAAACTTGACCCGCTTCCACTGGGATATAATCCCACTTTCCTATCAACTCGCCACATACTCGGCAGACATTTGCACGGGTTTACCTCTATCTTCGTCACGCTTTCAACACGGACTTCCGTTCGAATACAAAATGGTCCATGAGCGACTAACATATTTTGAACATTTACACCCCACTGAGGGGCATTTTAACGCAATTCGAGATCCTCGTTATCTCATTTTATTAATGTTAATCTTAGGCTATAGGGCCCCTTTTCCTGGCGATCAAACAAGGGTTTTCCCCTCTCCGAGGGTATGTAACTAACGTCGTGGCCTTTATGACACGGCAGGTTTTAGTCCTGACACGAAACTCACTATCATCTGACCAATCAGATGGAGCGCACCAGTGGCTTTCTCGAAGCCCGAATAAACTGTCACTTTGTGACTGGCATGCTCACGCATTAAATAAATGAATAAATAAATAAATAAACCGAATAAACAAATGAACAAACGAATAGATAATAGATGTCCAAAAAGTGCATCCACAACTATTTAGCTTTCTAGGCTTTTCTCTTGAACTTCAATTGCTCTCGGAATCATCACTTGAAAAGTCCGACTTCAACCCACTAGAATTTCCTAAAAAATTAAAGAAAGTAGGGTATGAACGCACTCGCCCAATAGGTATCTTCGTGTCAACATGATGGCAAGTTTACATGATTAATATTTTAGCTCTAGAAGGTAAGATAAAGAGAGTGCGATAAAACATGCGAATAAAACCATTGTAACAAATAATCCAATAACATGACAAGCTGTAGAGACATGATATATCCATGAGTACTGCATGGGCATAATCGAGCAAGATATAATTTGGCCTTTCAATCAATCACAAGAATGAACTATCATGTAACAAGAATATACTTTTCATAACCTTGAAAAGGCTTTGTATTAGAAAGTCGTGTAACGAGAATGTACTAGCAAGCATGCAAATTTCATAAGATTACCTCGTAGATTTCACCCGTTTATAAAAAAAGTACTCCCAGCATAGTGCGACGCCAGTAATCATTATACCCCATGGTTAATAATATATTTTCGGCCATCTATCGAGGGGGCTAGACTAGAGCCCTTGGACACCGTCCGTGCCCGCCCTTGCATCTTCAAGTTATAATTCAAGCTACTTCCATGAGAAATAACAATAAAGTTTGGCCAAGAAAGTAAAGTTCAACAATTCATTAAGGTGATAGTAAGCAAGGTAAGAACATTGAGAATTGAGAGGTCAAGAACGAATTAAAAGTATGTTATGCTACGGAAATATTTCGGCAGCATAACGGTATATTCATTAATTTTCATAGTTCATTAATGACTTAATGAATAAAGTTTAGGTTCCAAACAGTCAGAAGAATGTTTGAGAATAGAACATACTCAACCCTTGGGTCAGACCTCGGGTTGGACAAAGTTTGACAGAACACGGTTGATAGTGGACCGCTATCTAAAGGTAGCGGTCGAGTACAGTCCGCTATCAGGCAGTGCATCGACTGAAGAAAGAACTGGGTTGACTCAACAGAGATATGCTAACTGAAACATGAATGCGGTCATTGGCCAGCCGCTATCTGCAGGTAGCGGTTGTTTCCTGGCCGCGAGTAGGACAGAGTATTGAAATTGTGAAGTGCTCTTCTAGACTTGGGCTTTTAGGGTATAACCGGCTCGGCGTCCTAGTGAGAATCTCAGGCTCGCGGAGTCTTACGGAGGCCTTGAAACAAAATAACCTAGTCTGACAGAAGGAATATCTGACGAAGAGACGCTCAAGTTCAAGAAAGTGTTCCTATCAAGTGCAGTGACTAATAGTAATGTACCAGAGTACGGGCTATGTACAAGTAATGCAGAAAGATAGGAGATGAGAAGGAAACGTGCTAAAACAGAAAACTGAAGTGTAGAAGTTCCATCAAAAGTAAATCCTTTTAATACAATATTATAAGGTCTATGTTTTTGAAATTAGCATATATGAAGATAAGCTTGTAACACATGAGAGACATGAAAACATATTACTTATTGAATCATGCTACAGCATAAAGCATATCTACCACAAAATATAGTATAGATGACATTATGTATAGCAAGAAGATTAAGACTCATGATCTGGTTACAGTTTCAGGTTAACAGAACACAGATCACCGTTTGTCGTGAACCACTATATGAAGGTAGGGGTCTCTGTAGGACCGCTATCTGTCCGTCTCCAGATAGAAGCAAATCCTAGCTTGCAGGGCCTATTCTATGGTAAATAGAGATGCAAACTAGCATGAAACTGAGAGAAAAACATGCTAACATGTGAACCATGCATGAAAAGGGCAAGTGACTAAATAAAGTTGCTATCTTTTAGTTAAGATTACATGGACAGCATGAGTTTAAAAACCCTATTGCGCGATCACACTAAAACATGAAATACTCCATGTAGCAAGCATGAAATCAAGAGATAAGAGAGTGCTTTTATTCCTAACATGATGTTTGAGCCAATCACGAGACAACCTACCTCTAGTATTGTCCCTAGACCTCGAATTTCTCATTAGAAGAGAGCTCACATTCTTGCGCATCCTGCGTAGAAACAGCACCTTCCAATCGTTCTAACTCTTTGACTGCTTTATCTCCTAACACGAAAATCAGAAGAAGGTTAGACAATACTAAAGAGAACGGAAAGTTCTAAAGGAAGGTCTTGAAAGGATGATGTCTTACCTCTGCTTCACGCGCTCCAAAATTAGGGTTCGCGCAGAACAGATCTGGGTTCTATTTATAGGGATTGTGTGACGACCCAGACTCCAGATACCGGGTAAACCTAATACCACTTGGAACCTACAAGGCCTCCCAAGAGCGGAAAAGCTCCGAAGGGATAGAAAGGTGTGTAAGAGTACATTGAACTTCCAGATATAACAGTAAGCAATTAAATTTCAATGATCAGGGTTGCTAAAGTAGCAGAAATAAAATTACTTTTTCTATAACAAATTAAACTAACAGAGTCCAGTCCAAAGGAAGACAAGTACAGTCCAACTGAAAAGGGAAATGTACCCTCTAGTCGGGGGAAGCCCGACACTGGCGACGCTGGCAACAGAACTACCGCACAACGGAACTCACAGCACGAGGAAGCACAGCTACACCTGAAAAGTCAGGGGTGAGCCTCCTATCACTAGCTTAGTAGGGATCCCGCATAACCCTATCGGAAACAATGTAAAAGCAACAGTGCTACACTAAAGCAAAGTAGTAACAAAGCGGGAGCAGAAGTAAGAATAGCTAAAGGAAAGAGTAAAGCTGTAACAAGGAAACACGGCAGCCAATCAAACCACGGCTCTCTAAGCTACTCCAAGTAGCAATAGAAAGGCGAACCTCGATCTCACAAGGTCGGGCGTTACCGATCCATCGTCAAATCACGAAACCCTATCGTGAAAGCCTAAGCCTACCAAAATAGGCAAAAGCCTAACAAAGACCTACACAGTCAAAGGTACGAACATACACGAGTTGACAATCGTGTAGGCTACACAAGACTAAACCTCGAGTGAAGCCACGCACAGGCTACTCAGAAACCGGTCACGGAAACACAAGCCACAAGAGTTATGCGTCAAGTGACAAAAGCACCTCCTCACTAGAAGAACAGCCAGATGCGTCCACTGACGTCTTACACTGCGCCCCAGGTATCTCGTACTCGCCCAAAATGGCGGTAACTAAGACACTCACAAAGAACCAAGTACAAGGAACAACAGTACCAAGTACAAGGCACAATAGTACCATAGTAACGAGTGACAAGTCAGGGTCACGCCTGTCGGCGCTCGTCCCAATGCCCCTAACCACGTGTGCACACACAAGCTCAATGTCTTGAGCTAGGCCTCTAGCTAGTTTTCCCCCCCAGTAGGACGCTACTGTAAAGTAAAGGGGCCCATGGAAACTAGCCTAAAAACCGTCTATCGGGAACTGTCCCGCCATCACTCCTAGGTGGGCCGACACGCACGAAAGTGTCATCAAGCTACGACTAGTGGAGGCTCACTAGACACAGAGACTCCGAAACATCAGTGTTGAAGTACAGACAGGCTAAAATGCACCGTCATACGTACTACGAAACACTAAGCACAAGACACAAGGCAAAACACCAAACTACCACCGGACTCAGGACAGACCACTAGACCTGCTGACACAACGATCCTTGAGTCCCACGACTCGGGTCAAGATCGTCGCACAAAAGTGGTAACATGCCGCCAATCAGCCTAGTCCCTAAGTCAAATCACGATAAAGCACTGACAAAGGAAACGTCACAAGACAGCCAGATCCACACATCCGCATAACACAAATCACGAAGACCTGAGAGATCACTAAGACCCTCAAGACACATGGACATGCAAATTAAGGTAAGATAGTACCTCAAGGCGTCCAAAACCATGTCTCGATCCGTACAGGATCACTGAGACATCCACGAGGTCACATGTCAACCACTGGATCACACCGGGTTGACTAGAAACCAATAATGACTGTGAAGCATCACGAAACACTACTCGACACAATGGCACTCCCTAGCCACCCCACAACATGGTCACTACCCTTATAGGACATCAAAGGCATCCACGGGACGACGGGCAAACCATAAGGTCAAGCCAAGATAATTGGAGGCCAAATCAATGGAAAAATAAAACTCTGGGAAGAAATGGTCACATGCCTGACCGCTAGGCAAACCAAGCGGTCAGCCAAAGGGCCGCTACCCTCACATAGAGAACACAGACACTAGCGGTCAAGACCATGGCCGCATTATGTCAAAAATGGTCTATACATGGACCGTCTCACTGAGTGTAGCGGTCAAGGATATGGCCTTTACACTCAGAGACTCAAACGAACAAAACTACAAAAGCATAGGGGCATGCGGTCTACCTCAGGGCCGCAAGGGGGACCCTAGCTGTCGCATCTTAGACTGCTATGCCCAATCAAACTCCCTACAGTGAAACTGACTTAACCGGTCAAATAGAGCTTGGCGGTCACCCAAAGGGCCGCCAAGAACACCATGCGGTCGGAGCTAGGACTGCTAGCCCAAACCGACTTAAAACTATTGAACCGACATAAACGAAGCTTAGCGATCATCCCTGAACCGCCACAACTAGCCTAGCAGTCTATCGTACCACCGCTTAGCCAAATTGACATAACAGACATAGCCTAGCGGTCTCCAATGGACCGCTTGACAACACTTAGCGGTCCTTCAATGGGCCGTAAGCCAACAGAAAATGGTCTATCGCATGACCGCGAAGACCTGAATCGACATAATATGAAACCGACAAACCACATAGCCTAGCAGTCTCCAATGGACCGCCAGACGACTCCTTGCGGTCTCTGAAAGGACCGCCAAGGCTTCACGGTGAGAAAACCAGGGGAATGGCCAAATTCGGCCTTTCCACGCCCCATTCACCCTAAAACGAAGGGGAAACATTCCTAAACATGATATGTGCCTTCCACAACCTGGAAGGGATCAATCCAAGCCCAAAAACGTAAGAAACGGGTGATTCCCATGAATCAACCCAAAATGAGTCACGGCGATAGTCAGGCTCATACCGACTCCGATTCTCGACCAAATGCAATAAAACTGGCAGAAATTAATTCCCAACATGCCAGGGGTTCAATTAACACTGACTGGGCTAGAAACCATCGCCGAAAGAGGTGAACTTGTCTCACACCCCCCAAAGCATGCTTTACCTAAAACAAAGCAAAACCCGCTCATATACGCACCGTTCAGCTCCAAATCGCGAGGGCACGCAGAAGAGAAGTAGAGCATCTATCCCCCTACCTCCACCGAAGTTCTCGCGTGCTGAAATGACTAAACCATGCCGAAACCATCACACGAACCCGTACACGCTGGCTTTGAATCTACCGAGGGATCGCACCAACGCCACGCTCCATCCTTCACACCAGTATGCTCCACGACAACTCCACGACGTTCCTGCCTCACCCACCTCGCCACGATCACGCGCCTAGCGAAGAGAGGAGAGAGAATGAGAGGGAGAGAGTGAACGGTGGTTAGGAGAGAGAAAGGAGAGAGAAAGAGTTAAAAGAAAAGGAAATAAGGTATTTCCAAATTTTCGTGAAATCTAATTTTTAGCCCAAAAATTCACTAATTTAGAAAAATATGAAAAAATAGTCTAAGCAATCTTCAGAAGCAGCACAACGCAACTGTAGCGTCCTCGAGTCGATGAATTCAATAACAAACTCTCCACTGGGTTCCGTAACTTGTACGAGAGAAAAACCCACGTGGATCGTAAAACACAACTCAGGACCCACAAAAATGATCTGAAAGCTCTCCGATAAAAGATCCGAAAGACCCAGGGCATTACAGATTGGCCTAGGGTTAGGGTTTGGCTTTGAATTAGGAGTCCTCATTAGAGGTAGAGTCAATCTCTAAGAGTCCTAGGCAAGTCTCCTTGCCAGATCACATCGAACCATGGTGATTGAGTGGATAAAAATCCAGTCTTTCCGTGCTTTATCTCTTTCCGTTTTCGGAAGTAGGTAACGGTTGGGTCACCACCGCTATCTTGAGAACGTGGTCACGTGATAGACCGTGACCTAGTCCTTTCTCCGAAATTTGAGTTTAATTCAAACTCCCTTCTAATTATCTCCTAGTTTCCTTATATATCCATTTTAATTAGGGAAATAACCCCTATTACATCTCTAAGAGTTGGGCTTGGGCCAAAATGTCTAAATTTAGGGTGTAAGGTCCATTTTAAGTGGACCTATCTATCTGGTTAATACCTGGGCTATTAAATTAATAGCTTTAAATGGTTAAGCCCACTTAAGCTTAAAAAATGGTAAAATAAATCTATTTAATTTCTAATAATTCTATAAAATTATCAGGGGTGCTACACCGCTGCCGTCGCTCTACTGCGGACCCTCTCACCATCGTCAACCACCAAAGGGATGGAGAGGAGAGATGCGAGAGAGATGAGAGAACAGAGAGGGAGAGGGGGACTTAAAATAAGATTTTTAATTTTTATTTTATTATATTATTTTGTCCATCTCATTTATAAAATTCACATGAACTCTGAAAATTCCCAGAAAATATATTTTGACTCAGAAAAAAGCAAGGCCACTCAACGCGCCATCACGGACCCAAAATAACTCACACAAATATCATCTATGGGTCTGAAGATCCAATATTAAAGTCTGAAACTAATACAGTCACAATTCGTAACCCGCGAAAACCCGATCTGAGACCCGAAGACATTACGAGTGCTCGTCTATTTAGGCGACCAATACCCTTGCCTATTTATGCTTCTGGCGAGTGCTCGTTTCCCGATATGGCTATCGTAGAGCCCCTCGTGGACCTCACAGATGGCTTGCTTGGCTTCAGAGGGGAACAAGCATTTTAGAAGTGGCGAGGACAGCGAACACATATAAATTAAAGGCATCCATTCACCAGGGTGAAGTGCACCGCTCGAGCCCGAACTCATCTGGCCTTCGAGCGGCCGCTAGGTAGATGATGGTGTTGGAGATAATCGAGGATGGAGTCCATCCATGATGGCTCATAATCGATGACATTGACTCTGGGCTCCGGCTTTCAATGTTGGGTTGTTGGACCTATTCAATTAGCACTGACCGGGAGCTTATCATCGACGTAGATGTGGCAAGGCAAAAAAGGGCGTCCGCCCAGACATTCTCTACTCTTGGGATGTGCACTATCTTGAAATGAGAAAGACTTTAAGAAGTCTCTTTGGTGTTCTAGAGGTATTTCATCATGGCAGGCTCTCAAGCCTCAAATTCCCCATGGACTTGGCTGGCAACCATCAAGGAATCATTGTATGCGCAGAGGTGAGAGGCTTTGAGGTGCTTCGCCATACGGATGTCAGACAGCAGCGCTTCATACTCGGCCACATTGTTCGTAGTCGGCAAGTTGAATTGAAGGGTGTACTGTAGCTCGACTCTGTCAGGTGACAAGAGGACCAAACCTACATCGCTTCCACTCACACATGAGGACCCATCTATATACAACTCCCATGCAGGTCCGGAGGAGTGCACGGCCCCTTCCTCGTCGGGAAGTGTGCATTTGACGACGAAGTCAACCAAGGCCTGGGCCTTGGTAGCGATCCTGGGGTGAAAGCTTATGTCAAATTCTCCCAGCTCTATAGCCCACTTCACTAGTCTCCCCAAAGTGTCAGGGTTCTGGAGGATCTGGGGTAGGGGCTGGTCAGTTAAGACCACGATCACGTGGGAGAGGAAATACGGTCGTAATTTTCGTTCGGCTGTGACCAGGGCAAGTGCAAACGTTTTGGCTTGTGAATACCAAAATTCTGCCCCATGGAGGGCCTTGCTTACATAGTAAATTGGTTTCATGCTCTTCCCATATTCTTGGGTGAGCACTACACTGAGTGTGCTTTGCATCACAGACAAGTATAGGAGTAAGTGTTCTCCGATGAGGGGTTTGGAGAGGATCTGTGATGATGAAAGATACCTTTTGAGGTCTTTGAAGGCCAAATGGCACTCCTGGTCCAAGTCAACATGTCCTTTTTTCTCTAGAGACTTGTTGGCTTGTTTGATGAACCGGGGGAACGGGAGGCATCTCTCAATAGCTCTGGAGAGGAACCAGGTGAGTGCGGCCAGCTGGTGAGGTACTGCATGTCACTCACACTCTCCGATCGTTTCATCTCCAACACGACTCTGATCTGGTCGAGATTAGCTTCTATGCCTCGATGGGCTTCCAGGAACCTGAGGAACTTGCCCGACCTCACCCCAAATGCACACTTGTTCGGGTGGAGCTCCATGTTGTACCATAGTAAAGTGGCAAACATCTCCACTAGATCCTCTAAGTGATTAGTCGCGTATAGGCTTTTAACGAGCATGTCGTCGATATATACCTATGTATTGCGGCCGATCTAGGAGTCGAACATGTGGTTGACGAGACTCTAGTACGTAGCTTCTGCATTTTTTAACCCGAACAACATCCTCGTGTAGCAACATAAGTCATGGTCGGTGATGAAGGTTGTCTTATCCTGGTCGAGCCCGTGCATGCTGATTTGGTGGTACTCAGAATACGCATCCAGGAAACTCAACATCTCATGCCTAGTTGTTACATCAATGAGTTGGTCAATCTGTGGCATTGGGAAGCTATCCTTGGGAATGGCCTAGCTTGTTAAGGTCAGTGTAATGTATGGACATGCAGCACTTCCCATTACTCTTGGGAACCAAGACCACATTGGCGACCCAGTCTGAATACTGGGTTGGTCGGAGGAGTCTAGAGTGTAGCTTCTCGCTCACTTGCTCCCGAATGATTGCCTGCCACTCAGGGTTATAATAGCACCTCCTGCGTTGTTGAACCGAGCGATGTTTAGGGTCCAATTTCAGTTCATGAGTAATTATTTCTGGTGGGATCCCGGGGAGCTCATCTTCGAACCAAGCGAACACGTCCTAGTTCACCACCAAGAAGCCTTGGTAGGCCTCTGTAACGACCCAAGATCTGGGTACCGGAAAGGAACCGGTACGACCCAAATCATGGCCCGCCACCCACGAGTCGGGAGGCTCGGAAGGGTTATTTGGACGGTGTGGAGATACACAAGAATCTAAAATAATTACAGAACCACAAGCATAATATATTAATGTAGGAAATTAAATAAATTACATAACTAAACATTTATACAGTCCAGAATATCCAAGTCCAAAGTAAGTACAGTCAACAAAAAGAAAAGTACAAGAACACTAGGCATACCCCGTCTCTGGCAAACTGGCTACTAAATCGGACCACCGGCACCACGAGGAGCCTCTGAAGCACTCCGCGCCAACCTCACCTCACCTGAAAAGTAAAGGGGGTGAGCCTCATCTCATTGGTTCAATAGGGGTCCCACAGACCCCTACCTCACAATGAGAAACACAACGGCATGATAAACAATAATCGAGGACAATAAATAAATATTAAGCATATAACAGAAGGAGGCAGTAAGTAAAATGAAAGAGAACTACACAAGTGCACACCTCATGAACCACACGTCACAGAGAACTAAAAGTACAGAGTCGCTAGAATGGTCACCTCGAGATGAAAGGAACTTGAGTCGCTACCACACAGAATACGGGAGTGCTACATTACAAGAAAAGGCGCTATTTCAGACGAAAATTTCAGACGGACTAATTTGAGTCGGAATATCGGTCTGAAATTCAGACGGATATATTTTGTGTGAAATTCCGTCACTATTTTAGACATATACTTATCTGGCGTACTATTCGTCTCAATTTGAGACTTATATTCAGACGGAAATTAATCCGTCTGAAATTTTAGATGATTTTCAGACGGACTTATGTTTTGTCTGAAATTCGTCTGAACCCAGCTAAATTGACCTCGTCCCCCCCACTCCCTGTCACTCACTTTCCCCTCACTCTCCCTCTCATTCTCTCTTTCCTTCGTCTCCCTACCGCCGTCGCCGCCACTGTCACCGGAACTGTCCTCCCCGTCGTTGTCGACCGTGGTCGTCCTCATCTTCGCTGTCCTTGTCCTCGATCGTCGGTCGAAACTCAGTGTCACCAGTCATCCTCGCCGGAGCCATCCTCGTCCTCACTTCTGTACATAAACCCACTCCCTCTCCCTCTCTCAAGAACACTCTCCCTCTCCCTCTCTCTCTCCCCCTCTTAGTCTTCCTCATTCCCTCTCCCTCTCCCGCTCCATCACTCCCTCTCACGCACACACCCGGCAGAGGAGGCGTCGGTCGGGGGTGGTCGACCCCCTCCCTCTCCCGCCCCCGTTCTCCCTCCCCCTCTCACGGTCTTGTCCCTCTCTCTCTCTCTGTGTTGGCCACCCCCCTCCCCCTCCCTCACCCTCTCTCCCTCTCCCGTTGGCCCCCCTCCCTCACCCGCTCTCCCTCTCCCATTGGCCCCCCTCCCCCTCACAGACACATGCACACACTCACACACAGACACAGACACATGCACGCACGTACCATTGGCCCCCCTCCCCCTCCCTGCTCCCGCCCTCTCTCCCTCTCCCGTTGGCCTCCCTCCCCCTCCCTGCTCCCGCCCTCTCTCACCCTCACTGTCTCACACAGTTTGATAAATTAATTTAATTTAATTTAATATACTTTTTATTCATGGTAGGATAATCGGTCGAGAGGACGGGAACGAAAGAATCAGAGTTTTCTTTGCGAATAAATAGTAAGTAAAAATTTGATTTTGTTTTTAAATGTTGTTTAATTTTATTTTAATTTATGTAATCTTAATTAGATTTATTGTTAGGATTTCTTGTTTAATATTAACTAAATTACAGAGGGAAGGGGTATGGAAGTGAGGGTGGGAGGGTGATGGCAGGGGCAAATAAAGCATGTATGTTAGTGACAATTGAAGAGGCATAATCTCACGCTGATCCTGAGCCGTGAGATCCGGGTAGAATCTTTTGATCACGGTCACCACGTGTGTATGAATCTGCAAGGTAGGAAACGGATCAGAGGTGTCCAAGGTGGGATCCCTGGGGTAAACCCTTCGATGCTTAAGGCAATAAGTGTGATAGAGCATGAAGGCGAAGAGAGAGGGTAGGAGAGAGAGGGCGCGAGACTATTCTCCACCAAAAAGTGTGATGGTTTTCTCTCAGGACCATTGCCTTACCTCCTCGGAGGGTTTCCCTGGGGTTTATATAGCAATCCGTTTAACGTAATAGTCTAGGGAGCTGAGGGGGCTTCGGGGGGGTTACGTCCATGTAGTGGGCTCCTTTATGGCATGAGGACTTTTGCCCTCCCCTACCCTTTGGAGTTCCTTGCTCTTGCTGGATGCGTAACGGATGCCAGGATGAGCTTTCGATAGTCGACCCGAGCCAGGGGCGATCGTTCGGGATTTTGTCCCGAGCGATGAGTGTATAGCTCGGTTTGGCCACATTGGGTCCCCGCAGGGGATCTCTCGATCATTCTGTCACTCGGACTTTCAGACCTGAGGGCCGCCTAGGAAGTGTTGCTCCGAGTGGGTTTTGGGGCTTGAAGTAAGTGGGCCCAAAATGGGGCTATCACTTTGGAGAGCTGGGCCTAGTTTGGTCAAATTGGACCTAGTTGGGCTGTGCTCTTAGATGGTTGATTTTCCCCCTCTCCACTTGTCCCCCTCCTACTCCCGAGCCAAGGTTGGGCTCGGATGAGTAGTAGTTATGGGGATGACATTGCTGGCTCAATTTGAGTGGAGAATTATCTCCGACAGGGGCCACTTGATGCGACTGTCCTGGGAATTTGCCTGTAATGATGACTCTTTTGAGTCGATGCAAGGAACCCCCTCCTTGGGTTTTGGAACGTCGCGCCGTTTCCTGCCAAGTCCATGGAGAGATAAATATTGAGCGTACTTGTGCCCCAAACCACCTTCGTTTAGGGTTTTCTTTTTCCACCGCATCAGTATCTCGGAAGGGCCCATGCGCCACGAGAGAGATCGAGAAGAGCAGCGTCTTGCGGAGGCCTTTGCGGAGCTAGCGGAGATTACAGTGGCGGTGATTCGCCAGCTTCCACCTGCTCCTGAATCGTCCGACTCGGCACTTTTTTTCCTCTTCTTCCTATTCCTCTCTTTCTTCCATGGCGGAGCAACATCCTTCGTCCGAGATTCACGAAGCTGGGCCTGGCACGGGAAGTTTGGTGCCGCCCCCTGAGCATCCTATGCGCAGTGAGCTAGGTGAGGCCGAAGTAAAGAGGGTAGAGAAGCGGTATGGGTTGCCATGGAGGTATTTCTTCTCTCCGTCGCAGCCTCATGAATCCAGCTTGTCCTATTGTCTGGGCCTCTTCTGTACTTTCCTTTTGGCTTGGAAGAGTGGGTTCCGCCTCCGTCTTCACCATTTTATCGTGCGGTTGCTTTAGTTTTACCGACTGGCTCCTATCTAGTTGGTCTCCAACTCGTATACTTTTATCTTTTCTTTCATCTTTCTCTGTCGCTAGTGCGGGCTCTGCACTTCTTTAGAGCTTTTGAATTCTTTCTTTGAGTTGAAGGAGAAGACCAACGTGGGTAAGGGCTTCTTCTATCTTCAGGCGAGGAGGGGAAGGAGCTGTGTGTCCCTTTCCACCAAAGATTCTTCTCACAAGGGGTGAAAGATCCAATATTTTTCGGTGGGTTCATCTGTGGAGGATGCCCCTTGGGGTTTCCCGACGGCGCTTAATTTCCATCTGCCCATCCCTCCAAAGCAGGCGACAATTTCTCTGGAACTGGAGGAGGAGATTAGGGTTCTCCAGGAGAATCGCCGGTCGACCACTGAGTTGATGACCACGGCCAATATCGAGGAATATCCCTCCCGTGCGTTGTCGCCTCACGGTAAGAAGCTTAGGGTCCCGCGTCGCCACTTCCGGGTCGAGCATGTAGGCTCTCTTCTGATGTGCTGACTTTCGCTGCTCAGACTCTAGGCGGACGACTGACGAGGGGGAATAGTCGTCGGAGTAAGAGATCATCGATATGGAGGGGACGCCTACTTCGAGCGATCCCCAAGCTTCCGAGGACCCTTCCTACGTGCGAGAACCGGGCAAGCAGATTGCTCGGGGAGATGCCTCCGAGCACCGTGGGGCCAAGCACAAGGATCTTGGGGAGCGGATGCTCCAGTCTTCGATGAAGGCTCGGACCGCTGAGAAGAAGCGGTTGAAGAAGACGGGGGTCTCCCATCCGGACGAGGCGCATGCTCGCTCGACTGACGGACACGCCCGCTCGGTCGAGGAGCGTCCAGTCGAGGAAGTCCACTGCCAGGATCTCCCGCCCGTCGAGCCAGAGGCGACTGCCGCTGTTGGGGGAGGTGTTACCAAACCTGACAAGCAGCAGATCGAGGCGACGGCCTCTGAATTCCTGACCGAAGTTGGCGGGGCGCGGGACGAGGCGACATCCTAGTCCATGCCGAGCATGGTCGTCCCGGAAGTGGGGATGCTCGGGGGAGATTTTTCGGTCCCGGCTCCTCCGGAGAGGATTCCTCTTCTTTCGGTGGGCGCACCTATCGTCCGGGCTTCTCTGTATCAATGGTGCCGATCCTTGGTGCCTTTGCTGAATCGGGAAGAGATCAGACGTGGTCCCCCCTCTTTGCTCTTTGAGAGGGTCATGGAGGGAGGTCTAATCATGGCCTAACTGGGGGCCGAGATAACTGACTTCTTCACTCGGCGAGACAGTGAAGAGAGGTCCCTTTCTTGGGTTCGTGCTGAGTCTGACCGAAAGATCAGTCAATGGACTTCCGAGCTTGAAGTCTCTCGGCGGGAGGCCACCTCGTTCTGGGCTCAGCTCCGGTCGAGCCAAAAGGAGGCTCGGACGCTGGTTGACCAGCTAGCCCAGGCTCGTTATATGGCTGACCTAAAGGGTGAGCTCCTAGAAGAGGAGCGTCAGTCTCAGGTCGAGCGCTCTAAGCAGTGGAGGGCCAAGCGGGAGGAGCTTAGCAACCAGGTCTGGGGGGTTGAGCAAGTGCGGGAGGAGGCCGATGTCGCGCGGACTGAGGCTAAGGCGAAGTTGTTCGAGACTGACAGGAAGTTGCTGGAGGCCGAGCAGAGAATAGCCAAGCTTGAAAAAGAGGCTGAGCGAGCCGAGGTGGGGGCGATCGAATGATACAGAAGCTCGGAGGGCTATCGCGCAGCTCTCGAGAAGGCCGCCTTCTCGTGCTATGAACCAGGCTACCGTCGGGGGCTGTGGAAGGGATTTGCCCAAGGTTACCATCGAGCGGTCGTTGAGGCCCAACAGCAGGTGTCTGAAGATCTTGTCTTTCCCTCCGGGCAATGCTACGACTCGGGCGTGGATACCACATATTCTCCTTTCTTCGACGTCGAGCGAAGGAGGTAGTGGGAATGCCTGTAGCTCGGCAGAGGGATCGCCAACTTCAGTCACGTCTAGTGGGCACGCGGTCAAGACAGCTCCCACACAAGTGGGGTCAGTGTCGGGACCGCCGTCACTAAGGGTACCGGGGCCATATCCCTTGGCGCTGAGGATCTTCCAAGTGCCGAACCTCAAGAAAGGCCGCGGGGCTCTCAGAGTCCCCCTATTTCTATAGACTAGAAGGAATTGTCTCCTTTCTCTTTTTTTATGCAAGGTTGGCCCTTGCGATATGTAATGGCAGTAGTATTTAATACAGAGTTGACTGTTTCTTACCGCCTTTGTCGTGATTTGACCACCATATCTACAGTTCTTAAAAAGGTGGGGCTTTTTATTTATGGATATCTTTGTTGAACTATGGTTTTGATGATAACTAAACTTCTTGTGTGATGCCTTGGTTTTGTTGGTTGTTGAAGTCATGGTTTTGATGTTCATGTGCGATTTAGTGAATGATGATGGTTTTGATGTTCATGTTCATGTGCGATTAAGTGAATGATGATAACTAAACTAAATGGTTGATTGTTCCTATCCATTGGTTGAATATGATTGACTTGAACATGTGCTTTGAATGCTTCCCTTGCATACTCTTCATGGAGCTTGACTTGAATCATGGTACTTATATCTTGCTCAAACGGTTTACAATAAACTCTTGTTGATTGATTGAAATTGCCAAATGGCCAAAGGGGTTTCATACATGTACTTTATGCAATTACCACATGGATTATTGATCAAAGTCCTAATCCTTTTTTTCTATGGTTTTGTAGGTCAAAACACTCAACATATATTCCCCAAGATCAAAGGAGTTTGAAGCCTCAGACTTAAATGGGTTGCAATGGAGTTCGGGGGTGAAAACCTTAAAAGTCTGTTTACTGTAGCTGTAGGTCGACCGCCCCAGGTCGACCGAAAATGCCAGGGATCATATTTCTACAGGTTTCTCAGTAGCGGTCGACCGCCAGCTTCCACAGGTCGACCGCCAGCCCCGAGCCAACATATGTTGACTTTGTTTTCCACTTCGAGAAGAGCTTTTCTCCTTGTAATTCTTTAATCCTAATGACACCAAATCACCCAAAAAATGTGGATCTGGTCCGGGGGGTGTCCATGGACCATTCAAGAGCTAAAACATCTCATTTGGAGCCATAACCCTAACCATCCAAGAGGGCTTCAAGGGAGATCAAGAGGGTGCTGTCCAAGGAGGAAGAAGAGAGTATTGTAGCTCCGTGAACAGTACTTTGTGCAGCAAGTTCTTCATCTATCTCCAACCCATTCAAGGTACTTCGCAAGTCAACAAGCATCTATGAAGTGAAGAATCAAGCAACCAACAAAGAGAGATCAAGGGTGAGGCTATCAAGAAGCAAGCAAGGGTTTCAAGAAGAGATCAAAGGAAGGTTATCTAAGCGAAGAAGAAGAAGGATGCTACAATGAAGAAGGAGCCATTCAAGCATCATCTGAAGGTACTCTAGCTCCATTTGAAGTCAGCAGTCTCAAAGGAAGAGAACAAGCTCACAAGCATCAAGAAGATACATGGATTTGTCCAAGGAAGAAGGAAGGGTACTGTAGCCGTGAACAGTACTCCGTGTAAGAAGATCTACATCAAATACAAGGCCATTCAAGCTTATTGGGTTCGGTGCTATGTATTCAGAGGGGGGGTGAATGAATACCCTTTAAAAAACTTTCGCCCAATTAAGATTCTAGTGCTCAGAACTTGCGGAATAAAAGCACTAAGACTAACTAAGAAAAACTAATCCAGTCATCCATTGAACCTATAGGCAAATATGTAGAGTGCTCCCACGTAAACATCTAATGTGTGCAGCAATTAGACAGATCAAACAAACACTCAGTGCCACAGTCAAACATATAGTGTGCTCAGCACTTAAATGAACACATGCAGAAGATCAACCTATCTCGTCCCTATGCAATCATCTAGCGCCAAACACACAAAGAGATCAAATTACTATGCACAAGGATTTTTAGGTGGTTCGGTCCAACAGACCTACATCCACCCCACACTCAAACTGAGTGTGGATTCCGCTGACTCACAGCTTGAACAGCTGGGCATCACAGCTTGCCATACAACCGCTGATACACAGCTTCAGCTGGGTTTCACAGCTTGCCGACCATAGGAATAGATCCTCTGCAACCGCTGGGCAATACAGCTTAGCCGTCCAGAGGCAGCACCTCTGCAAAACCACTGACTAACAGCTTGATAAAAGGTTTGAAAAGAAAAACAAAATCAAGTAACAACAGCGACTGAAAGCTGTAAAAGATGAAGCACAATGTGGCTCTCAAGGAGCTGGCTGGCCTGGATTTGATCCACGGTCCAGCAAGAACAGATCTCCCTCGATCTCACTCTCTTTCTTCTCTCTCTCTCTTTCTCTTTCTTCCCTGCTGCACTTCTCTTCTTCTCTCGATCTCTGCTCTCCTTTTCTCTCTTTCTCTTTTTCTTCTCTTCTGCTGGATCGTGGAAGCTCTCTCTTCTTTCTCTCTTTTTCTGCTCTTAGCTTCTGCTCTCAAGGCTTCGATCGGCCTTCATCTGAAGACGAAGACTCATATATATACAGCAGCAGTAGCAGCAGCCAGGGCGCGTGTGGCTTCCACAGTTCACGCCCAGAACTTTTGGCCACGTGTCAACTTCCTGTCAGCCCTCGGATCACGTGCCCTTCATTAGCCTCCACGAGCAGAGCACCTGTCAGACAGACGAAACAGCTTATCAGTTTAATTATAAACCATGTACATACTTTAAGGAAGCAATGCATTGTATAGACTTTATGATGCTGAACAAGGCAGAGCTCTGTACATACTTGCTGATCTGGGGGTCGACCCATCTGGAAGGGGGTCGACCCATCAGCTCAAAGCCAATGCAATGTACAGACTTCATATAAGAAGGCAACCGTTGTACATACTTGCTGAAGTGTAAAGAAATGTGCAGACATTGAAGAACAGCAGCCAATGTATGGACTTAGGCAATGTAACGACTTACCAGTGTATGGACTTGATGAGCATTCAGCAATGTGCAGACTTCGACAAATACAACAAGGCAATCGAGTGTATAGACATTAGCAAAAGAGACGGCTGTACAGACTTCAGCTCAACAGCGTTGTATAGACTTGCATGAGACGCTCAGTGTACAGACTGAGTGGAACTGAGCGTAGGTAAAAACACCAATGTGCAGACTTCAGATAAGACGCAAGTTGAGACGATGAAGTCTATATGGACTTTAACAATAAGACACTGGACGCTGTACATACTTGAAGACAATGCATGCTTCAATGTGTAGACTTAGCCTATGCATAAGATGCTAATTGAGACGGTCCAGTGTATAGACTTCAAGTCTACTTGAGACGTTAAGAAAGACTGTCCAATGTATAGACTTATACTGTGCAGACTTTGACTCAAATGTGCATATGAGACGCTGAACAAGATGATGCACAATGTATAGACATTAAGTGCAATGCAAAGGGCTGTACAGACTTGCCGGTCAAACAGACATAGACGACATCAAGTCCAGTGTATAGACATTGCCTTAGACGCTAAATGAGACTCTGAAGTCAACACCAATGTACAGACTTCAGATAAGACGCAAGTTGAGACGATGAAGTCTGTATGGACTTTTGACAAATGCATAAGACGCTAAATGAGACGATAGGTTGTACAGACTTCAATCCAAGGAATGCACTGGCGATGTATAGACTTTGAAGAATATGAACATGGCGCTGTACAGACTTCAAGTGAAGACCAATGTGTAGACTTCATTCGAAAGCAATGTATAGGCTTGACAACCAAAGGGCTGTACAGACTTGAGCAAGACACAGCAATTGAATGTGTAGACATTGCACAGGAGAGTGTATAGACTTAGAACACGTGCAATGCAAAGACAACTCTGTACAGACTTGGAGAATGTGAGTGAGAATGTATAGACATCAGAGATGCGTGCTACAGTCCAATGTATGGACTTAGTGAACCTAACGAATGCAGTGTACAGACTCTTCAGAACATTCAGTAGCCAACATATAGACTTAGGTATCCTTCAGCTCAATGTATGGACTTCAACCATCATGCATGCAATGTAATGCAGACACTGACTGTATAGACTTGGACATGAAGGAATGCAAATGACTCTGTACAGACTTGGATGCTTGTGTATGCATGAGGCCAATGTACAGACTATGCATGTGCACACTAGCGAGTGAATAGACTTGGCTAAGGCATCAAAGTATGCACAATGTAAAAGGCGCCTTCATCCTAGGCGTTTGAATCAAAAGTGACGCCACTTCTGTTGGTCGTCAAATTCCAAGCTCATCTGAATGTATAAACTTCGATGTGCAGACTTGCCAAAGACAAGGCTGTACAGACCTTGATGTCCAAGGGCAATGTATAGACTTTACCTTAGAAACGAATGTATGGACTTTACTTCGTGCATGCTACAGGGCCGATGTACAGACTTGCCAATGTATGGACTTTTAGTCCAATGCAAAAGGCTGTGTAGACTTGAAGAAATGCTTCAAGTGGATGGCTGTACAGACTTCATGAATATGCAGACTTGTCAACGAGATGCACAATGTATAGACTATGCACATGCATGAAGAGCCCTGACGATGTATAGACTTGCTAGCCAAACACTATACAGATGCTCATATGCAATGAATGTATAGACATGCGAATCTGAGGGGGTCGACCCACAGAGCTGGCACACTCATGCACACACTCATGCACATAACAGATCAGATAGAACACACTCATTCATTCTTCCACAGAATAGATCAGATATATTCAAAACAATGTGGTGACTCATTCATGTTACTATCATTAAAACACCACATCATCAATAAAGCACAAGGGGCACAATAATCTCCCCCTTTTTGATGATGGCAACATAATGAGTCACATTGACTCATCAAACCTATTCTCCCCCTTTGACATAAGCAAAAAGAAGGGAAATGGTTTGAAATAGCTCTCCCCCTATCAACATGCATGATTGACTACTCTCCCCTTAGATGCAAATAAACCATAACTCCCCCTGAAGAACAGGAATGGACTCTGGTTATCCAATAAATCAATCTGAAATCATCCATTACAAAGAATCTGAATTCTGGTGAAAAGACCACATATGCAATAAGTCACATATGCATGAACAGAATGAAACAGGTAAAAAGATCGCAGAATTAGAACTTATTGCAGAACAAGATGGAAGATTCCAACAGTGTGGAGAGTAAAGTGATTGATGATAGAAGGGTAACAATAGACAACAATCATCACAAGACATCTTAATGAATAATCAGACTGAATCTGATCAGGCTATCTGGAAAATCTGATCATGAGGGATTTTAATGCATACATCACTTCAATAAGTCTTAAAAGGTGTAGACTCTTCTATCATAAAGGGTTATGAAGTGGCAACTTAACCAATCTGATTTAATTTTGATGTATACCAAATTTATCAAATTAAAATCAATACTCATATCTGAATCCAAGTTTTAATAAAGGTGAACCAAATATTCAGATAACACTCAAAATCAATCATCTTTTATCTTACACATATGATCTCAATAGCACCTTTGAAAAATACACAGATTAGTACTGAAGTTAAACACTTTTTCAAGAACATGAGTTGACAGATTTTCAAGATAATTTCATTTGAAGCACATTATATTTTTCCTGAGCAATTTAGGTTGATCAACACCTTTTTACATGAGGCACAACACGTCTCAGGTGAATTGACCCAGTTACTCAATGTGATAACTGTCATTGCCTCTCACTTTGAGAACAGATTTAGCAATATAAGTGTCTTTTTACGTGAGGAGACACCTTGATTAGAGGCCAGACTCCCCAGTTACTCAACACAAATAAGCCATTGTTCTGTCAGGTTTTGTTTCACTAAATTTTATCAGAGATAACTATGGCACCTCATGACATGAATTACTTTATTTCATTGATAAAGAACTCAGTTTCTCAGTGACCAAGTCATTGCTCTGAATTCACAAATTTTCATTTGGTCAACATTTTTCAAGTTAATGTTTAACACCAATACACACTCTATGCATCTTAACCAAAGTAGCCATGAATTCAAATTTTCAGATATCTGATGAGAGAGAGTAAGGTTTACATGACACATATGGTTAAAGTTTATTAAACCTTATCATTCAGATATTTTCAGTTCATTTAACTACAAATCTGAGAATATATTAATCTTATATCAGTCTGATTCAGTGATAATTCTTAAATCTATATGATAGGAGTTTCTACCAAGTTCTCAGACTGAATTGCATGACATGCAGCTTAAGTACCTCAGATCAGAACAATAAATTTAGCTGACCAACAATCAAACTGTAGAAACAAATCAGTCACACCAGCTGAGAGGAATGTGAAAGGTGAGTATAAGCTGGTGCAAGAGTTAATCAGCAATAGAGAAGAGCATTTGAGGAGTGTTTATCAACAAATATTAGCTGAGTCTGGAATTCTGACTGATCAGCTGTCTTAGAGAGAGCAGAATCCATTTTCAAGAGAGAGAAATATGACATCAGATGAGAGTCGATCAAATACTAGACAAGAGGTGTTCAAAATGTGACAATCAAAACACCAATTCTAAAAGCTCCCCCTGTCTAGATGCAATGAAATTTCTTTTTAGATTTTTCAACTCCACTACACTTCATATGCAACATTAGTCAAACTCCCCCTGACAAAGTGCATGAAATACAATTAATGAACTGCTCATGATTTTAGAATATGCTCAAGAAGAATTCATGCTTAGTTCAATCAGAGAGAGAATTTATCAAATGCATCATTTTCATTTCAAATTTTCAGATTTTTCAAATTTTATGATATACAGTATACTGCACTAAATGAAAACTAGACTCATGGTACTAGGCGGATGACTTGGTCCAAGGACCACCTCACACATGGAAGTAGCATTCAGACATACTCCATATGCCCTTCAGCACTGTTCCATTTAATATACCATGATTGTCATGCAAATGATATATGCAGTGCAAAGCAATCTCATTTATTCAATGCAAACAACAGCATGAGAAAAGCATCAAATATATTCAGAATTGAATTCAATAGCTGAGTCTGGAATGCAGACTGATCAGCTAAACAAGAAGAGATCATCAAAACTCAACCAAGCAAAACAACAATTTCAGATGATGGAATTGTAAAACAAAGTTCAGAACTGACCTGAAGAATTGAATCCTGGGGTTTTCCCTTTTTGAGTGCCTTGGCTAAATTCAACCCCTTTTTATTCATTCCAAGGCACACCTGCAGCAAATCAATCACTTTGATCTTGCAGGAACCCAAGAAGTCTTGGGTCCTGAGTTACCCCTATCAGGTGTTCTAAACAGTCTTTTAGCAGTATGATCATTAAATTCCATCAGATAACAGTCAAACATGGAATGTCCAAATTTTTCACAGTAGTAACATGAAACCACAGAATTTTTATTTTTATTATTCATGTTAGCAGAAACATGATGCCCATATGCATGCACATGAGTATAAAAATTATGTGTATGAGCATGAGTATTTCTTTTATTAACATGAAAATTTTTCTTTTCATACTCAGCCAGCCGACAGATGGCAGCTTTGTGGCCTAGCTTACCACATTCAAAACATGCAGAGTTTTTCATTTTATCACTCAAGTTATTTCTATCAGAATCATAGAAAGCAGGGAATTTTATAGATTTAGAGTTCAATCTATTTCCCTGAGCACGCCAGCAGTCTTTGACTACATGCCCATACTTACCGCATTCAAAGCATTTAAAATGCTTGCTTCTTGATTCATTTTTACCCCAATAATTTCCTGACCAGCACTCATTAGCCTTATGCCCAGGCTTGTTGCAAGTGAAACAACTGATATGCTGGCCTGAAGTAGATCTATATCTATGTGGGTCATGAGCATGTGTGAAAATTTAGAGTTCACATTGTTGTCTTCTTTCATTTTAAAGCATGCATTCATTAGATGACCACGCCTACCACAGTAATAACAAGATGCATTAGATTTCTTAGTGGCATGGTTTCTATCAGATAATTTCCTTGAATGCATTGTTTTATTTACACGCTCATCTTCTTTCAATATTCTGCAATCATCCATGATATGCCCTACCTTGCCACAATAATAACATGAGAATTCCTTCTCAGATGCATGCGAGTGAGTACAAGAGGCATGAGCATTTTACATTGACCCATCAGATTCAGCAGAGCTAACAGATTTCAGGATATAACCAGAAATGTTCTTTGCCTTCTTTATTTGACTCTTTCTTTTCAATTTCTGATTATTCTCAACAGGTTTTGTTTGCTTTTCAATTTTCTGAGCTTTGAACTGAAAGACAGATTTTGAAGGTGATTTCTGATTTTCATTTTGTTTTGGGGTTTGACTTGAAGTACCAGCTGTTGATATGTTATTCCTCCTCGAGTTAAATAATATTGAAGAGATAAAAAAAAGGAGGAAAGATGAAGCTGTTGACCGTGATCGCCACCCGGTGAGAGCGCCGGGACTCGGAAGCTGCGGGAGAATGCGGGTCCGTTCCTCCACTCCTCCTGGCCGGCCGGAAGGTGCGGGCCTCGTGCTTTTGGTTGCTGACCTGAAAGCAAACGGTGAAACACACAGATAAACGGAGATTAGCTAAATGATAGTGTAGTAGGTGTACTAATTGAAATAAAGCAAAGGAAGAACATGGCCCGGCGATACCTGGAGGTTTTGAAACCCCGTTTAGGGCGCCGGAAACAATAGGAAAGATAATAAATGCCAACGAAATGATGTATGTGATGTGTGATGCAGTGGAGAAAAGACGTGTGTGTGGTGAGCAAACAGAGAAGAACTAGAAACACAGAAACATGAAGCGTGAAGTTCCCTGCACCGGGGGCCTGCGAGGGATGTAGAAGGCCCCCACTCCCTGACGAACGGGCGGATGCTGTATGAGATTTGGCGATGGAATTCGACAGCACTTCGTGATGGTCCCCCTCTGTCTCAGAACCCGTGATCTATATATAGAGCCCAGGGCTTCGAGCTTAATCAGGGATTAACACTGAATGATGTCGGTCAAGGACCGGTATATGATAGCATCGTGTCAATATTGCCAACGACATTCTCCTCTTAATTCGCCTGGAATCACGGGGTCTAATCTGGGTGGCCGTAACAATGACGGTCGTAAGGAGGCCGCCAAACAACTATGACGGTCTGGGAGAGGCTGTCCAATAACTATAACGGTCCTGTAAAGACCGTTATGCTTAAAGGCGAGTCAATGCCCGGACAAACAACTTTTCGTGAAGCACGTGGCTATGACTGACTGTCGGGCCTCTAACCCCTTTTCTTGTCGGCAAATAATGACGGTCCATAGACGACCGCTATATTGACCATAACGGTTGTCATGGAGCCGTTGTTCAAAGCATATCACGAGATACAAATAACCCGGGGCAGCGTAACACAACGGCCCAATGGGGACCGTTCTATTGAAAAAAACGGTTTATAACAGACCGTTAAACACAATGAGAGGGAGGGAGGCCTTCTTTGCTGGGAAGAGCCCAAAATACTGCCAGAAGAATAATCTCTCATGTGATTGACTGCTTGGGACAATAATTGAGGCGAAGGAAATGATTCGATTTATCGGTTAAAAAACGGGTGTCAACAGATGCCCCTCCTTAACGTCCGCCTTGCAACGGAACGAGCGGAGGTGTAGTGAAGGCGTCATGGAACATGGAGTTGTAGCGGAGATGAAGCGGAGTGGACTGCAAAAGCGAGCGTTAAGGCAATACGACACCCGTTTCATACCAATAAGCCATAGAAATCTTCGGGCAACCTTCGAACCAATTTGCAAGGTACTGTGGGACTGAGTGTTAAACCTGAATCTGGAGGAACTAAGGTAAAAGAGCAAGGAGCGGCCTCGTCGGCGGAAGCTGTGGTCCTAAATGAGGCGATATAGAAGCTGGCAATAGCGAAATTAAAAGGATTTTAAAACTCCAGACGAGGGAAACACTTAATTCATCAGAACCGAACAATTAGGTCCAAAGAAACACCTTCTAATTTTGGAGTGGAATTATTCCTTCGGTGGGACATGGAACACAGAAAGCAGTCAATCACACGCAAGATCATTTCTCAAGCAGACCGTAGGTCGTGAATGCTCAAAAGGTGCTTGTGATGCATGCTGGGCTAAAAGAAAGAACCATGTAAAATCGAATGCAAACCAAGGATAAAAATATAAAATACTCGAGAATATTATTGCAGAACTGAATGAGTCAGGGTCAGGACACTTCTTGCAACCACAGCGTGCAAGAGAGAACCGTCGTCCCCTGACTTCTTCCAACTTAGCGGCCTTTCCGAAGATTAGACACGCATACCTAGATCATCATGTGTTTTTGTTGACGGGGAACGTCAGATCCTGGGATGCGTGAAGAATCGACTGGTTCTCGAGATAGATATTTATTACCATATAGTAATGCAATAAGAGTTTTGAGGGATTAAGGGCCATACCTGACTTACCTGTGCAGGCGTAACGGCGGGACATTGACGTTGTTTAGCTTTAACTGCAATCAAAACTCATTGGCACATGAATTTCACAACAATGATACATTCAACAGTTAAACGGCTCAGAGGGGACCGTGCTTAAGTTGGACGGCTCATGGTAAACCGCCATATGGATTTATTAACGGTCATAGGAAGGCCGTTTAATGCTAAGTAACCGTTTGCATAATAACGGTCCTAAGGTAGCCGTTCTTATTGTATAGTGGTCTATCGCTAGACCGCCATTCTCAACGTTGGTTCGAAAATATAAACCCTCTTCCGCTTCCCTCCTCCTACCGTAACGGCAGGAAGAGAGAAGAAGAAGAGGAAGGAGGAGCGACCCCCCCTTCTCCCACACTCTCATTCTCTCTCTCTTTTCTCTCGTGCTCTCCCTCTCTCACAATGGCCTCTCTCCTCTTCCTTTCCATCACCCTCTTCCTCACTCTCTCGGGATTTCTCTCCCTCGCGATGGCGGTGGATGGCGACGGCGACGAGCGGCGGCGATCGGAGGCGGTTGCTCCGGGGGAAGAAGCCGGGACGATGGACTTCTCGGCGGATGATCTCGCCCTCGTGCTCGTGGAGGAGAGCGAGAGTGGTTCCGACGGCGAGCGTGGAGCCGACGAGCCGGGAGGCGATGAGCCGGCGGCGGAGGCGCCGCGCCCGGCGAGAAGGCGTCGTGACTCGGAGGTAGGTCCCTTTTCCATTGTATAGCACGGGGGAATGGGGGTTAAGGGCTTCCACGGCGGCGGGGGATGGCGCTTCGCCGTCGTCGGAGGAGATTACGCAATGACGGTCCTCAAAGGACCGCAAAATATACCCAACACGGCCCAGTAGGGGCCGTTAAACATATCTGACCTTTGGGGTCTCCTCAGAACAAAACGGCCCTCAACGGACCGTCAAACAGAACAGCGGCCCAGGAGTGGCCGTTGACCATAACGTAGCAACCCTCGGCATTCAGAACAATGCGGTCCCCATTGGACCGTTCAAAATAGCACCGCGGCCCTTGGAGGGCCGTTGAATGATTCATCAGAACAACGGTTCATGGACAACCGTTGTGAATGGAATAGCGGCCCAGGAATGGCCGTGTTATTCAAAACATTATAGGATAGGACGGTCCATGGAGGGCCGTCATAGGCAACAAAACGGCCAGGGGAAGGCCGTTGAACAACTAAAATGAGGAACATCACAGGGTAACACCCCTTTCTTTTGTCATTAAGAAATATGAAACTAATGAGATGAATGAATGAATGCAGGGAAAGCGTCGGACCCGTATCTCCTGGCTGCAGGTTCGGTCAGTGTATCTTGCACTGCCGGATTTTCAGCGGGAGAGGCTGGCTGCTATGGGGTTCGCCCCATTCCTCAGTGTTGAGGTGTGTCGCTTTGACACACCTCTTCTTTATGCCCTGCACGACCGCTGGGATCCGGCGAGTCGCACGTTCCTCTTCCCGTGGGGTCACATGGTCCCCACGCTAGAGGACGTGGCTAGGCTTACTGGTTTACAGGTGCATGGTCTGCCGGTGACTGGGATCTCCTTTCCTGATTACCGCGGCATGGCCGAGAGGACGTTGGGGCTCGCGCTCCAGACGACACGTCGGCAGACCACGCTTCTTCCGCGGGCAGCTCTCCAGGACAGCCTGGGGTTGCGACGGACGGGACTTGCGGTGGGCGAGCGTCCAGAGGAGCACTTGGACCGGCTGGTGACGCGCGTGCGGCCTCGAGTAGCAGCAGGACCGGGTGCAGAGGCGGACACGGTTCTTCGGCGGTTCCTGATGTTCTTGTTCGGGCGGCTTCTCTTCTCGACGCGTGCGGACGTCATCCACTGCCGACTTCTTCCGTTCCTTGAGGACCTAGAGCACGTGGGAGACTACGCGTGGGGTGCCGGTGTGCTCGCCTTCCTTTTTGAGAGCCTCAGCTCGACGTCCCGACGGACGATGTTGGGGGGCTTCTCTCCCCTTCTCCAGGTACGACTCTGACTCAGAACTCATGCAATTTCCTAGGACCTGTACTCTAGATGCTGACGACTTGTGCGTGATGCAGGCATGGGCTTACGTGCGGCTGCCTATGCTGCGCAGGGGACTAGAGATCCGCCCTGGACTCTTCCCTCTTCTACGACGGTGGGCGCCAGCTCGTGGGTCGGGGACCCTGACACGGCAGGTGCGCGACCTGCAGGATGACATTGACACGCTTCCGTACTCCTCAGTACGACTTCTAAACCTTTAGCCTTTATTTGGAAAATGCTTGTTTTATATGATGTTGATGTGATTGCTGATGTATGCAGGTGCAGTGGACTCCTTATGCACACGAGGACGTGACAGAGCAGCCGTGGGTGGTGAGAGCTCTTACCTTCTCCGGGCGTGATGTGTGGTTACACTGCATGAATGTAGTGGAGCCCCTTTACTCCCGGCTGGTGATGAGGACGACCGGCGTCTCTCAGCCCGTGGTAGACTTCCCGGTGCAGGAGAGCGCGAGGGAGAGGGTGACGCGGAGCACCCGAGGGCTGACTCAGCAGTGCGATTGGGCGGCGCGGAACGCCGAGCAGGTTGCCGACTGGCAGGCAGGTGGGCGTGTGGTGACCGCTCGTGCTGACAGTGATGCGGCGTACGTGACTGCGTACGTCAGGCATTATGGAGACCGCGTGTTCCGAGGATCACGCCGACCGGTACAATTCTAAACTCAGACTTAATCTACATGCTTTATGATTTCTATATGCTGTACTGACTTCCTTTCGACATGCAGATCGACCCTGAGGGACGCTTAGCGGAGCTGCAGGGGCTCCTTCATGCCACCATCCAGGAGAGGGATGAGGCTCGCCGAGCCCTCGAGTTACTGGTATGTTCCTAAACTCTGGACTCTTACATTTCTATATGATGTTTATGCATGTGACTGACCTGGGATATTTGGGTGCAGCGAGCTGAGGCTGCTCAGAGGCGTGGAGCGGAGGCTCCTTCTTCTTCTTCTGTTGAGACACCGGCCGACCGAGCAGCCCGGGATGCCGAGTTCCAGCGGATGGTGGAGCGGGCCGAGGCAGCGGAGAGCGAGCTTGCCGTGCGGGTACACTTCTGACGCTTTCCTTTGTTTATTCGTGCATGATATGAATGGAATGTGCTAATGTTTGATGCATGCAGGTGGAGGACGTGAGGGTTGCCATGGAGGAGGCTACCCGTGCCAGAGAGGAGGTGGCCCACCTACGGGCTGAGTTGGTGCAGGTTGAGGCTCGGGCCCAGGAGGCGACTGTGAGCGCCCAGAGGTCGGCGTCTCGAGCCAGGGCGGAGTTAGCCGAGGCTCGGGAGGAGGTGAGGCGGCTCCAGTCGGCAGAGGCTGCCGAGTTCCGGGGGCAGGTGAGAGAACTTCATCCTATGCTGACTGCCGAGCTGGAGCAGTTACAGGCAGAGCTGGGGCGAGAGCGAGCAGCGTCTCAGGAGCGAGAGGTGCTGCGGCTCGTGGCTGAGAGGGAGGCGAGCCATTTGCGTGAGCAGCTTGCGCGAGCTCAGCCGGCCGACGCTCTTGAGACGGGACTTCTCCGTGCGGAGGTGGAGCGCTACCGAGCGACGATAGCGGAGCTGGAGCCTTTCAGGACCGAGGCCCTTGTGCTGCGGGGCCAGGTTCAGGGTATGACGATGAGCCGTTCGAGGAGCCGATCGGTCGTACCGAGTGGCAGCCAGGCTACTCACACCTCGGTAGGACGTTACATGGCGAGTTCCTCTCAGCGGGAGAGAAACGAGAGTGATGAGCGACGACGACGTCGCGATGCTGCTGAGACTTCTTCGATGGCCCCGCCAGCGAAGAGACAGGAGGGAGGTGGAGACAGTGACAGGCCAGAGGGTGAGGCTTGATTTTGTACTTTTTCCCTCTTTTTTTTTATGAGATTTTTATGTTTTTGGGATGATGATATGTATATATGTTGTACCCCTTTTTTTTTAGTTTTTGTATGGATGTATGAATGTATGCAAATGGATGAGTGTATGTATGAATGACAATGGGTGAGGGAGGCGATGACAGACTCGGGTGAGCTGCGTGAGAGGTAGCGAGGTACGCCGACTCAGGGTGAGCGACGCGAGCGGGGGTGAGGCATGCCGACTCAGGGTGAGCGACGCGAGCGGAGGTGAGGCACGCCGACTCGAGGAGAGTGACGCGAGCGGAGGTGAGGCACGCCGACTCAGGGCGAGTGACGCGAGGGGAGGTGAGGCACGCCGACTCAGGGCGAGTGACGCGAGTGGAGGTGAGGCACGCCGACTCAGGGCGAGTGACGCGAGTGGGGGTGAGGCACGCCGACTCAGGGCGAGTGACGCGAGTGGAGGTGAGGCACGCCGACTCAGGGCGAGTGACGCGAGCGAAGGTGAGGCACGCCGACTGGAGGTGAGTGACGCGAGCGGAGGTGAGGTACGCCGACTCGAGGTGAGTGACGCGAGCGAAGGTGAGGCACGCCGACTCGAGGTGAGTGACGCGAGCGGAGGTGAGGGACGCCCATGAGTTTAGAGAACAACAGCCAGGAAAAAACCGTTTTTGGAAAGAATGACGGCCAAGACAGGGCCGTGGGTCTCTTAAGAATAACGGCTATGCCATAGCCGTTATGTAACATAACGGTCAAGGGAAAGCCGTTATTTGGTGCTGGCCGACTGAAGAACGACGGTCCATGGTAGACCGCGGACATGAGAATAGCGGTCGCCATTGGGCCGTGCTTACATGAATGACGGTCTATCGTACGACCGCCAATAAGTGGGTGGCTCCCATGGTTCGTGCCTTGCCCCTAGGGGTAACCCATATCCTTAGTTTTTGGCATTTGCAATCCTTGCTGTTCTTAGGTCGTAACTTCCAAAAGATTTCCTTTGACTGGCACAGTATTTCAGCCCTTGTAGAAATGTGGCACCCACAGACCCACACTTTTGTCTTTCCATCCTTTGAGGCCACTGTCCTTTTAGAGGAAGTAGAGGCTTATCTGTCTCTCCCTAAGTCTAGGGTTGGGGAGGAGGATCTAGTGTGTCACACAGTTGCCCCTATAGATCCAGTTGCCATCTTTAGCGAGTTCATAGAAGACCCGAGTGAGATCAAGACCTTTGTGGGACCCCGTCATGTTCACCTTCTTCCTCTCAGCCAGTGGGTGGTGGCACATTGTAAGAACAAATGCGGGTGGCATGAGGCTATTGCCAAGGCTGCATCCATTTGCTTGTGTGGTGCTATCCTTTTTCCGTCAGCCGACCACGTGTTAGATCTTCCGTCCTTAGCACCATCAGTGGTTTATGGAGAGGGCTTTCTATTTCCCAGGCTATCTTAGCCTATTTTTATGAAGGGCTTAGCTCTGCTGCCCTGAGTGGTCCACTGTTTGGTTCTATGATTCTCTTAGAGTGTTGGGTGGGCGTGAGACTGAAGTTTATCCCTAGGGCAGGCATAGAGACTGAGAGTAGGATCTTCGGGAGCCATCCACTTTCCTTTATCGGTGGCGGGTTTGGTTTCTCTTCGCAGGTGGAGTGCCGTACGGGGGATATGCGGACCAGAGAAGAATGGCGCAGGTACCTGAGTCGGCTACCCGTGGAGAGGTTCGTGATGCGGCCTAACTTCTTGGTGACTACGGAGGTCAGACTGCCCAGAGGACAGGGTCTGGATTTGAGGCTAGTGAGTGATACCGTACTGGCCGTGTATTATCCACACAGGTGCCATTTGCAGGTCGGTGTACCGCGGACCCTGCTTCCTCCGTTGTCGCACTTCCCTTCTCTTCAGGCTAGACAGATTGGCACTGAGCACGATGAGCAGAGTGTGAGGAGTGCACTAGCGATGTGGGGAATCAGCAAGGTGCGTGCCTTGCCAGCAGAGGTGGAAGAGGCGACCGAGACTCGTCAGGCGTATATCAGAGAACTGAGAGAGATGTGCCCCTGCGGGAATGCCCAGGGGAGGATTGAGTGATTGTACTTTCCCTTCCTTTTTATGAATGCTTGATAAGTGAGAGTGCCTTGTTTGAGAGTGAGAATTGTTTGTATCAGGAATAAAAGTTGGAGTGACCGATTTTGCCCCTTGCAGTTGTTCCGTTGTTACTTCGTCTTCTTGCTCCATCGTCCTGCACACTATTAGCAATGAAACAGGTTAAATCTGTTTTAGGCTTAGCCCCTTGCCTTGTGACAAGTGCGGAGGTAACCAGTGCTTGATGTTTGGTCAAGGGGCAAGCCTTATTAAATAAGCAAAGGAAAAGAGAAATGATAACAATGCAATGCATGCATGCCATGAATGCAAGTCATGAATATTTTTGGATTTTTTTTTTTAATATTTTTGGATTTTGAAATATTCAATGTTTTTGGGTTTTAAGTTTTTTTTTTTTTTTAAAAAAAATATTTGTTGTTTTTGGATTTTGAAATATTTGTTGTTTTTGGATTTTGAAATATTTGTTGTTTTTGGATTTTGAAATATTTGTTGTTTTTTGGGTTTTGAAATATTTGATTTTTTTGGATTTTGAAATATTCAATGTTTTTGGATTTTGAAAACCGATGCTTCCGTAACAAGACATGCCTCCCTCGTAACCTGAGGATTCCTCCTGAGATCGGCGTGTGATTGAAGGGACCCTCCTGGCCCGAACTTTTATTTGCCTGACGGTGTTCTGCCAGGGCCACCCCCAGGGTACTCAGCTTTGTCCTGAAAAGAAAAAGAATATGGAGACAAGCTTACACCCGTCATGTGAGTTTTTAAGACTTGAATTCTTTCCTGGGTGCCCCTCAAAGCTTCGGTCTGTTGTGTCGGGGTTTTGGTGTTCGTCATCGAACCTTAAGCCACCACATTTGTCATTCTTGCTATGCCTAGTTGTTCCAATTTCCCAAATATTTTCATTCATTCAATTTTCCTTTTTGTTCTTCTTCTCTCTTTTTCTTTCTTTTTCGTGTGGCTTCAGGTCATAACGAACTGCCCCTATTTGAGACTTATCTCGTATTAGGGTACCCAGGTCAGGCATCGCCTCCTTATTTACTCCTCATTCTTGGGTTCAGCCGAAGCAAGAAACGTACAGGGACTACAACTTTCCTCCAGAGTGTGGCCCCGGGAAACGGTGTTTGGCGGAACTGGGGACAGGACCAAAGGGTCGTGTTTGTGTGTTCAGCTTCTCTCAGTGATTCTTATGAACAGGGGAAGCTTGCATTGCTAGGGAAGCACGTGGTTAGACTCTTTTTTAGGGATAGAAGCGTTTGAGATATAACCTGTTCCACGGATTTGCCAGTTCTTCTCCTTCTGAGTTCGTCAACCGATAGGCATTACCTGGATAGACTTCCTTGATGACGAACGGCCCTTCCCAGTTTGGCTGCAACTTAGCCCTTGGACCACCTGTTCGGATGAATTTCCTTTTCAAAACCATATTACCTATTTCAAACTTTCTTTCGATTACCTTCTTTTGAAAATGACGTGAGACCCGCTTTTGATAAACAGAAGCGTGATTGGCCGCATTTAACCTCTTCTCATCTAACAGTTCCAGCTGTGCTAGTAACGCCTCTCGACGCTCGTCGAGATTAAGTTCCTTATCTAGCTGCACTCTTAGGGAAGGGATGAGAATCTCATACGGGAGTACCGCCTCCATCCCATAGGTGAGAGCAAAGGGAGTCTGCCCTGTGGGAGTTCGGACAGAGGTGCGATAAGCCCATAGAGCGTCTATCAATTTATCAGCCCAATCAGCGTGCCGGTGGGATTCACACATTTTCTTGATGATTTTAAGAAGGGTTTTATTGGTGGCTTCGGCTTGACCGTTGCCTTGTGGATAATATGGTGATGAATGATGCAATGCAATACCAAATTTCTTACAGAGGTCCTGGAGTTCTTGAGACACAAATTGTGGCCCATTGTCGGTGACAATGTCGCTTGGTACCCCGAACCGCGAGATGATGTTCTTTGTGATGAAGCGGCAAACTGTGGTAGCTTTGATCTCTGCATAGGCTTCAGCTTCCGCCCACTTCGTGAAATACTCTGTAGCGGTGAGGATGAAGGATTTCTGTTTTACTTGGGCGTTAGGGTCACCTAACGGACCGACAATATCAAAGGCCCACATGGAGAAAGGCCATGGGGCGGATAGTGGGCGAAGAGATGAAGCAGGGGCGTGGATTTTGTCAGCATGGAGCTGGCACTGAAGGCACCTACGGACGTAGGTAGAACAATCTTCCTCTAGGGTTGGCCAATAGTAGCCCTGCCTAAGGATCTTCTTAGCCAATGCCTGTCCATTCACGTGACCTCCACATTCACCGGAGTGAGCAGCTTCCACTACTTTCCAAGCTTCATTGTCGTCTAAACACCGCAATAGAACTCCATTGAGAGCACGCCTGTACAATTCTCCTGCAATGATTGTATACCTCGAGGCGACTCTTCTGATAGCTTTCCTTTGTGTAGCATTGGCTTCCTCCGGGAAAGAACCATCCCGACAATATTGCTCAATCTCATGGAACCACGGCAATTCGTCTTTGCCCAATATTTCTTCCAATTCTGCTAAGGATACTTCCTTAACCTCTTCTTTAGCCGCCTTCTCTTCCACAATCTTCCTAAGGTTAGCAAACCAAGGATCTTGCAAAGAGGGAGCGTCCATCCGCTGGACCACAATGGTCTCAGTGGAACGACTAAGGGAGAAGGATAAAGAGGAAGCGAGAGATGCTAATGAATCAGCAAGAATATTTTGAGATCGGGGAACATGAACGTAGATGAGTTTGCTAAATTGTCTAGCCAAGAGTGTGACCAAATCTTGATATGGCTTCAGTTTGGGGTCACGGGTGCGATAAGTTGACAGAACTTGACGCAGCACCAATTGAGAATCTCCCATGATGTTGAGGTATCGTGCGCCTAGGAGGTAGGCGTGCTTTAGTCCAGCTAGGAGAGCCTCATACTCGGCTATGTTGTTGGTGGCAGAGAAAGAGAGCTGGTAGGCAAAAGGGACGGTGATACCTTCGGGAGTAAGGAGGACAGCGCCGATGCCACGGCCCTGGGAATTGAGCGCACCATCGAAATGTAGAGACCAAAAGGGAGGCGGATGAGAGATAACTGCAAGGTGTTCATCAGGGAATTCGTCCTGGATTGAATCAGTGTAGGGGATAGGAGAATGAGCAAGATGCTCAGCAATAGCATACCCCTTTATGGCCTTCTGGACGACGAAGGTGATATCAAATTGAGAGAGAAAGCTCTGCCAGCGAGCTAATCGACTAGAGAGGACGGGTTTCTCGAGGAGGTAGCGGATTGGGTTCATTCTAGAGATTAGCCTTACCTCATGGGCTAGGAAATAGTGTTTTAACTTCTGAACTACCCATACCAATGCTGCACTAGTCTTCTCCATGGCAGTGTACCGGGATTCGGCAGAATTGAACAATCGGGAGAGATAATATGCTGCCCTCTCTCTTCCTTCATCATCGACTTGTGCCAGGACAGCACCTAGGGAATCCTCAGCGACAGAAATGTATAGGATCAAAGGCTTTCCGGGGACAGGAGGTTGCAAGACAGGAGGGTTGGACAGATAAACCTTAAGCTCCTCATAGGCCTTCTGACATTGTTCGTTCCATTTAAACTCGGCCCCCGCCTTTAATAAGTCGTAGAATGGGCGGCATCTTTGAGAGTGTTGAGATATGAATCTTTTAACGAACTGCAAACGCCCAATCAGACCACGAAGCTCCTTAAGATTCTTAGGCGGTGGCATTTCCATTACGGCCTTTGCCTTATTAGGATCAATCTGAATCCCTCGTTTGCTAACCATGAACCCAAGTAATTTCCCGGATGCGACTCCAAAGACACATTTCTTAGGATTCATCTTCAATTGGTATTCCCTAGCCCTTTGCAGCACCTTGGCTAAAATGGCGGGGTGTTCTTCTTTTGTCCTCGACTTCACCAGAATATCGTCCACATAGGCTTCCATGTAGACGTGCATCATGTCGTGGAAGATGGCCACCATTGCCCGTTGATAGGTAGCACCTGCGTTCTTCAATCCAAATGGCATGACGACATAGCAGTAGGTGCCCCAAGGCGTGGTGAAGGAGGTTTTCTCTTGATCTTCTAGAGCAAGACGGATTTGGTTGTATCCTGAATACCCGTCCATGAACGAGAGAGCCTCAAACCCAGCGGTATTATCTACCAAAACATCGATGTGAGGAAGCGGGAAATCGTCTTTCGGACATGCTTTGTTTAAGTCCCTGAAATCAATACAAATTCTGACTTTGCCATCCTTTTTTATTACCGGGACTATATTGGCCACCCACTGTGGATAAAGCACAACCCTGATGAATCTGGCCTTATGTAATTTGTCCACCTCTTCTTTCATTCTCAAGGCCATATGTGGGTGGAATCTTCTGAGCTTTTGTTTAACAGGAATCGCCCCTGGCTTTAAGATTAACCTGTGTTCCACTAAAGCGGGGTCGAGACCCGGCATGTCCTCGTAGGACCAGGCAAAAGAATCGTTGTACTCTCTCAAAACCTTGATGAGCTCCTCTTCTACCTTAGGAGGGAGATCAGCTGCAATAGATATGGGCCTGGGATCCTCTTCGGTCCCTAAATTGATTTCTTTAGTGGGTTCATCCACTGCTGACGAGGGTTCGTCGAACCTTCTCAATCCTTGTGCGTATAGGTCAGCAATGTCCTCCACATCACTTTCCTCATCATCCGCTGGGTCTTTCTCGTCTACAATTTCATACACTCCTAGTCCGTCATTGCTCCACACCCGGCCTTCTGAATCCTCATCCTCTTTTAAGGAGACGATGGTGGCTATGAATCCTGGGCATCTGAGGAGGGCCTGGCATCTCAAGGCCAGATCCTGTAGGAACCTATTGGGAATGGAACGGAAGTGACATGCCAGTGGCGGCGTTGCAGAGGTGGATGGGCTATCTAAGGGGGAACATGCTTCTACCCTGACTGACTCGACTAACCTAGGAGACCCAACTACCTGTACATCTACCCTAGGAGACAGAAAATCTAGTGGAGAAGGAGCAGGGGTTTGGTGCCCCTGGGGAGTGGATGAGCAGAAGACAGCATAGTCTTCGACTGAAATGTAAGTTTGAAAGTTGACGTTTTTTTTTGGGTATCTTCTACTACCAGAAGAGAGCAAGAAGAATCAGAAGGTGGAGGCAGAGGAAGGAGTTTTTTTGTGAAGAATTGAGGAAAGAGAGCGAAGAAGGTATCGGGGGAGAACCGCATCCCGCGAACTCGGGGGTTAGGAGAAGGAGGTGAAGATAGATCCAGTAGATCAATGGGCGGACAGTGCCCGCAATTGGAGGGAATGAATAGAATTTTTGACGGTCTCCCCGTAAAACACGGTTTGACCAGTATTGGAGGGGATCGAATCACAAAGTTTGGGTAAACTGTTGAGGCCAAATGAGCAGGAGGAATAAAGAAGGAAATGTCGGAGCTTCCTGCCTCTCGTATCTTCTGTGGCCTTATCAGAGCATGCCTAACCATGGGCATCTCTGTCTCCTTCATTTGAGTGGCTGGATCAGTAAACAGACTTGACATTTCAGCAAAATAATCTTCAAGATCTCCCACCAACCCCTGCAGAGGCGGCGGTGGGTCAGCAACAATATTAACAATGGGAGCATCTTTCTTTTCTTCCTTGGGTTGTGGCTTATTTGCGGTGCCGGGCTGTAGTGGACCCTTTACAAAGTGTTGCCGGTAGTCCCAGATTAGTGGCCCAGAATCTGCCTGAATGGTAGTGTTATGATAGCCTAAGCCCTGACGACCCATCTTCTTGCTTTCAGAGATGGGTTTGGTCTTTCCCTGTAACCGCGCGCCGAGACCAAGGCCTGGCTGATAGCCTAGCTTCATGATCATGTCCCAGCCTTTAGAATTTTTGGGTTTAGGCTTAGCTCCGGCATTCTTGCGTGTTGTAATGGGTTTGCCTGCCGCATAAGCCCATGGGTAATTTATGTCCATGACTGACAATACTGGCCTATTGCTCGGCCATAGAGTGGGGAGAACCTGGTCAGTGATGGCGTCCACTGCCTGGACGGTGGAAACACTCTTGACTTTGACCACCCGCCCCTGGAAGGAGAATTTCAGGCACTGATGGGCGGTGGAAGGTACCGCTTGCAGAGCATTTATCCATGGACGACCCAGAATAGCCTTGAACATCGGATCTATGTCTAGGACGTAGAATTCCACCTCTATTTGTAACGGCCCTAGCTCAGCCTGTAATGTGATGACCCCGTGACATGCCCTTCTGGAATTGTCATAGGCGGCAATGGTTGTCGGTGTCGGCTTCAGCATACTTTCAGAAATGTTGCAGGCACGCAGAGTACTTAATGGACAAACATTTATTGAAGCCCCAGTGTCCACTAGCACTGAGTCTACCACTACCTGGTTCAAGGTGATGGTGACGCATAGCGGCATTTGGCGTGCTTCAGGGGGCGCGAGTTCGGCCTCAGAGAATGTGATAGCGGGCCCCTTGGTAACAGTAGCCAACACTGACGGCAAGCTGTCTACCGCCACATCTTCGTTCACTATGACCTTTTGCAGAAACGTCCTTAATGCTTCTTGGTGTAGAGGTGAACGTCTGATCAACTCCAAGACAGAGATCTTTGCCGGCATCCGGTCAAGATGTTGCAACAGGTCGTATGTGGAACCGGGCGCGGGGTCAACTTCATTGTCTTGTGCTGCTGAGGCTGAGATGGAGGGTATTTGGGGAGGTGCACTGGTAGAGGGGTAAGTCCTTTGAAATAACCGCCCGCTCCTGAGGGCAAGGTTTTGTGCTGGCATGGCTGTAGGTGGGCTCCCGCTTGACCCAGTGGGGTGAATGAGAATGGAAGGGATGGCAGTCTTGGTGATGGGGGATATGATAGGCATAGTAAGCGAAGGTTGTGGTGAAGGTAAAATGGGCGATGGGTGAGGTAAAGGGGCGGTTAGTGGACTGCAGTGATTGGTGGACAAGATAGTGGAAGGTATAGTAGGTGGGGAAGTATAATGTTGTGGGGGGATAGGCGAGAGAATATGGCTTCTCGGAGTGGTAAGTATGGTGGAAGAATGGATGACGGGGGAAGTTGTGGAAGGCATGGAAGGCCGAAGGATGGAAAAGACGGCGGGTGAGGTAGAGTGCGTAGGGATGTGGCGTAAGGTTAACAGGTGTGCGGGATCGTCAATGGTCCACCCTGCGTCAGGAGCCGGGTGGCGTAACATGTTGACTTGGGCCGGTGCCGGCGGCTGCTGTTGTTGTTGAGGAGCGGGTGCATGTACTGGCATGGGATTTTGGTGGATCCCTAAGTTTGGCTGCTGCTGCTGTTGCTGTGGCTGCTGTGGCTGGAATTGCTGAGGTTGTTGCTGAAACTGCTGTTGCTGTGGTGCTGCCTGTTGCGGCCTTGCTGGCCCTCTTCTCAGATCTTCAATCAGCTTCCTCATCTGAGCCCAATCGATCCTGTGACCTTCGTGCAGGTCGTATACCAGGTCCCTAAAATGATAACACCTCTCAATGGTGTGCCCCGGCTGCCGGTGATATACACAATATCGGGACAGATCGGCGGCCGGATTCATGTTCGGGCGCTCAGGTGGCAATTGTAAATCGCCAGTATGCATCAGTGCTGCAAAGACATTAGTGAGCGTCTCTGGGAGAGGAGGATAGTTGGCTCTTTTAGCAACCGGACGAGCAGGTGCGTAGGTAGCAGGCGGGGGAGTGTTATGGTATTGCAGTGGTTGCTGGGGCTGTTGTGGTGGTGGCGGAGATTGTTGTTGAGGGTGTTGCTGCGTGGGAAAGGAAGGGCGAGGTGATGCGGAGAAATGGGGGTTGCTTTGCTGGGGGAAGTGGGAGGTGGCAGTCTGGCTAACTACCTGCACCTGCTCGTTTGTTTGGACTCCTTCGGTAACAGGGCCCTGTGGTTTTCTGGAACTCTTGGGCTTCTGGGCTTCGAAGAGAGAATGAATGGGGGAGTCCTTAAACTGGGTCTGGATAAACCGGGCCCGACTGTACAGTTGATGCATACTGGTGATGTCATTCAACATTAGGACATTCCGGAAGAGAGGGGTTGCATTAGAAACGAGCAGTTTGATCTTCTCTTCTTCCGGAATCTGCCCGGGCACACGGGAGGCTATCTGCCTCCACCTATCAGCATAGGTAGCGAAGTCTTCATCAGCTTTCATCTTCTCGGCCACTAAGTCCGTGAATGAGTATTCGGGTCCGACCCGATCTTGGAATCTTTGCACGAATTTCTCCTCGATCGTCTTGAAGCTCCCAACCTCCTCCAGTGGCAGAGCGTAAAACCATTCGAGTGCCACCCCGTCCAGGGATCGCCGGAATAGATATGCAAGGAGGTGATCGTCATGCTGGTATGGTCCCGACTCGTACAGGAATTCCTTGATGTGGATGAACGGGTTGCCGTTCCCGTTGTACTTTCGGTATGTCGGGAGCTCCGACTGAGAAGGGAATCGGATGTCCCGGAAATTAGGAGTGAGAGCATCTGCGAAGGATGGTGGGCCAACCCTCTTATTGAGGAGATCGATCTGCTGTTGGAGCACTGCCAAGCGATCGTCACTTCCTTGTTGAGGTAGAGGGACTTGAGGTGGAACTGAAGGGTAGTGAGAGGCAGCTGGATGGACAGTAGAAGCCGAGGGATAATGGGAGACAGCCGGATGGATAGTGGGGGCCATGAGCCCGTAAGATGGATGTTGAGTCCAAAAAGGACCCACATCAGCGTAAGCGAGTTGAGCTATTCCGGGCTGCAGCCGAGTAGAATCCACTTGGGCCAGAGGGGCCGGTGGTGCTGATGAGACGGCCGCGTGGGCACTAGCACGAGGAGATAAGGGAATTTGACTCTTCCCTTTGTCTGCAGGAGGGTGGGCTGAGGTAGAAGCCTGGCCAGATTGATATATTGGAAACTGGAGGACCTGTGGGCGAAGAGGGGTATGGTCCACTGGGGCAACAGACGGTGCTCCGGACCTCTCAGCAGGATGGGTGGAAGAGACAGGAAGGGTTACAGCGGGCGGGACCTCTGCCCCGAGGGCTTGCTTGAATATCTGGAGTTGATCCTGGTCAAGTTGGGACATGAGTTGGAGTAGTTGGCTCGCCGAAGGGGAGCCAAACTGAGGGAGCGTGGGTGGCGCAACCTCAGCGATGGAGGAAGGGGGAACAAAGACGAACCCCTCCCCATTCAGGGAGGAGGCAACCCCGGAGACGTCCTCGAGGAGCCCCTGAGGAAGAGAATCCTCGCGGGCGGGGATGGACCCGAAAGAAGACATGCTGGATGATGATGAGTTGAATAAAGGGTTGCAATAGAGGGAGAGTAGAGAATCGCCCCTAGGAGATGATCCCGAGGGAGGGGAGCAATGCTGCATGCAATGGGATGCACAGACTAGAGAGACTTAAGACCAAAGTACACAAGTAGAAGCAAAGCAACCACACAATGAAAGGTGGAGACGAGAAGGGAGTCAACCAAGTATGCACACACTTTGAATGATGCCGCAGATTTTCAGAATTCTTTTCTCTTAGGCTTAGTGTTTTGATTAAGATGTAGAGTTCACTCGGACACTTGGGAGCCTAATAACGGCATGATGGGGGAACTGGCTGACTTTAAGGGGAAGCACTCTCCACGTATGCAGAACCTAGACACGGTGTGGCGATGGTACAACCGGCCCGGCGTCCGTGTGGGAATCCACGGCTCACGGGGGCTTACGGAGGTCCTCGGCAAGATTCCCTAGTCGGCTCCAAGGAATATGGAGACGAGAGGAAATCCTACCTCGGTAGGAAATGCAACTACAGTATGAAGTGAATGATCCTAGGTGCACCGGAGTGCATGCAAAGCCTAACCTAGAAATCTAGCAATCACATATGAAATCAAATGATAAAATCATGAAGCAATCAATAATATGATAGAAAATAACAAGTGGACAGCAGGGGGACCAATGCTGGGAACAACAATTAGGGATAACAAGTGCCAGCCGCAGACTCTGCGCCACAATAACGGTCTACTGGAGACCGCGGAAATGACTATAACGGCTCTGGAAGAGCCGCTAAAGTACAGAGCTGCAGAACGGGAATGGCGGCCTAATGATGACCGCTACACAAGTATGACGGCACTATGAAGGCCGTTAAATGAGCAGAGCACGGCAGTGATAATTGCGGAGAATACCAGATAACGACGGCTGAAAGAGAACCGTTTTACACAGAACGACGGCTGATACAGAACCGCTGAACTTCACAGAGACAGAGATTGGTCAGCAAACCAGAAGCACGACGGGCATCAGAAGTCCCACCGTGATCGCCAAAAAGGAGAGGTGTTGATATGTTATTCCTCCTCGAGTTAAATAATATTGAAGAGATAAAAAAAAAAGGAGGAAAGATGAAGCTGTTGACCGTGATCGCCACCCGGTGAGAGCGCCGGGACTCGGAAGCTGCGGGAGAATGCGGGTCCGTTCCTCCACTCCTCCTGGCCGGCCGGAAGGTGCGGGCCTCGTGCTTTTGGTTGCTGACCTGAAAGCAAACGGTGAAACACACAGATAAACGGAGATTAGCTAAATGATAGTGTAGTAGGTGTACTAATTGAAATAAAGCAAAGGAAGAACATGGCCCGGCGATACCTGGAGGTTTTGAAACCCCGTTTAGGGCGCCGGAAACAATAGGAAAGATAATAAATGCCAACGAAATGATGTATGTGATGTGTGATGCAGTGGAGAAAAGACGTGTGTGTGGTGAGCAAACAGAGAAGAACTAGAAACACAGAAACATGAAGCGTGAAGTTCCCTGCACCGGGGGCCTGCGAGGGATGTAGAAGGCCCCCACTCCCTGACGAACGGGCGGATGCTGTATGAGATTTGGCGATGGAATTCGACAGCACTTCGTGATGGTCCCCCTCTGTCTCAGAACCCGTGAGCTATATATAGAGCCCAGGGCTTCGAGCTTAATCAGGGATTAACACTGAATGATGTCGGTCAAGGACCGGTATATGATAGCATCGTGTCAATATTGCCAACGACATTCTCCTCTTAATTCGCCTGGAATCACGGGGTCTAATCTGGGTGGCCGTAACAATGACGGTCGTAAGGAGGCCGCCAAACAACTATGACGGTCTGGGAGAGGCCGTCCAATAACTATGACGGTCCTGTAAAGACCGTTATGCTTAAAGGCGAGTCAATGCCCGGACAAACAACTTTTCGTGAAGCACGTGGCTATGACTGACTGTCGGGCCTCTAACCCCTTTTCTTGTCGGCAAATAATGACGGTCCATAGACGACCGCTATATTGACCATAACGGTTGTCATGGAGCCGTTGTTCAAAGCATATCACGAGATACAAATAACCCGGGGCAGCGTAACACAACGGCCCAATGGGGACCGTTCTATTGAAAAAAACGGTTTATAACAGACCGTTAAACACAATGAGAGGGAGGGAGGCCTTCTTTGCTGGGAAGAGCCCAAAATACTGCCAGAAGAATAATCTCTCATGTGATTGACTGCTTGGGACAATAATTGAGGCGAAGGAAATGATTCGATTTATCGGTTAAAAAACGGGTGTCAACACCAGCTACATCAGAGTTTTGCACAAAGGTAGTGTATAGCTGGTTTCTAGTAATTTTCTTAACATCAGAATTACAGCTTATCCCCCTTTTTGAGTTCTTATTCTCACTTTTCATGATAACTTTCATTTTTCCTTCATTCTTAGCAGACTCAATTGCTGAAGTTTCCAGATTATGAATTTTATCTTCCAAGGAAGTAATATGAAGCTCATAGCTAGCTATCTCCTGTTCACTGCAATTGACACATTCACTTAAGACTTTATTTGCAATTTTATACTTCTCAACTTCTTGTTCCAGATTACTCAAGGTTTTTGATTCTTCATCACAGACAGCTTTTCCCTTTTCTGTGGTGAGAAGTTTTTCAGACAAGCCAATATTTAACCATTTCAATTTTTCAACTTCAGCTTTTAATTCAGTGTTTTCTTCCTCAAAAATTTTAGCATGAATTTCATTACCCGCACATCTCTCTCTTCCAGACATCAGCTCCAGTTTTTCAATTAATTCTTCTTCCCTTTCTTCCACTTTAATTTTCTCAGCAACCAAGTTTTTGTGATCCTCTTTAAGTGAGACTATTTGTTTGTTCAGTCATTCATTCTCACTATAAAGATCTTCATTACGTTCTCTTAGAGCTGAGCACATATGGCAGGTTGATTCAGCAAAAGAAGAATGTGAAACCTCCCCATTGATTTCATTTATTCTACCCATAAGATTTTTAATTTTCTTTTGAAATTCTTCATTCTCAAGTTTCAGTTTATCCAATTCAGAATTAACTTGAGTCAGTTCTTGCATGCTTTTTAGATGTTCATTTTTCTTCTCATTCAGCTGATTCTCAAGTTCTGATATCTGGTCCAAACATGTTTGATTTTCAAGTTTTAGAGAACCATTTTGTTCCTGAAAATTCTGAACATCTAACATACATGCATCATAAGATTGTTTCAGATCTGGACAATTTTTACAATGAACTTTCAAAGTTATCTGATCACATTTCTTTTTTAATCTTTTATTCTCAGATTTTAATTTTTCACGTCTATTATTAAGTTCCTCATTTATATTCCATAGGTCATCAATTGAAATTTCTCCAGATTCAGAGCTTACCTCGGATGAAGTTTCATCATTAGCATTTCTCCAATTAGCTATCAAGCATTTGCTGTGATTCCTGATTAGCTTTAGTTTTTCCAAAATGTCTTTGGCAGACCTGCAAGAAGAAATGCATTCGTTTAGAGATCTTTCAATTGATTCTTTTAATAAAACTACAGCTCTAGTGTTGACAGAGTCTTTCAACTTATCCTTCTTGGTCCATTTGGATTTATCCTTCGACAGTTTGTATGGATCGTGAGTCATTACCTTCCACAAATCAGGATCGATTATGCTTACATACCGATGCAACTTTTCAAACCACGACTCAAAATTATTACCTCTGAATATCAGAGGATTAGCCATCGAAGCAGATAACAGACAGATTCAAGGCACAGGACAATTGACAAGAAATGCACTAAAGCAGATAAGCAACGTAATGCACTAAATCAGTGAAACAAAAACGCGAGCACAGGAAACCCACTCTGAATAGCACCAAAAGCTAGCAGGATCCTCTGCAGATTGTTAGATCTGTAAGGTCAGAGACCCGCTCTGATACCAAGTGTTGGGTTCGGTGCTATGTATTCAGAGGGGGGGTGAATGAATACCCTTTAAAATACTTTCGCCCAATTAAGATTCTAGTGCTCAGAACTTGCGGAATAAAAGCACTAAGACTAACTAAGAAAAACTAATCTAGTCATCCATTGAACATATAGGCAAATATGTAGAGTGCTCCCACGCAAACATCTAATGTGTGCAGCAATTAGACAGATCAAACAAACACTCAGTGCCACTGTCAAACATATATTGTGCTCAGCACTAAAATGAACACATGCAGAAGATCAACCTATCTCGTTCCTATGCAATCATCTAGCGCCAAACACACAAAGAGATCAAACCACTGTGCACAAGGATTTTTAGGTGGTTCGGTCCAGCAGACCTACATACACCCCACACTCAAACCGAGTGTGGATTCCGCTGACTCACAGCTTGAACAGCTGGGTATCACAGCTTGCCATACAACCGCTGATACACAGTTTCAGCTGGGCTTCACAGCTTGCCGACCAGAGGAACAGATCCTCTGCAACTGCTGGGCAATACAGCTTAGCCGTCCAGAGGCAGCACCTCTGCAAAGCCGCTGACTAACAGCTTGATAAAAGGTTTGAAAAGAAAAATAAAATCAAGTAACAACAGCGACTGAAAGCTGTAAAAGATGAAGCACAATGTGGCTCTCAAGGAGCTGGCTGGCCTGGATTTGATCCACGGTCCAACAAGAACAGATCTCCCTCGATCTCACTCTCTTTCTTCTCTCTCTCTCTTTCTCTTTCTTCCCTGCTGCACTTCTCTTCTTCTCTCGATCTCTGCTCTCCTTTTCTCTCTTTCTCTTTTTCTTCTCTTCTGTTGGATCGTGGAAGCTCTCTCTTCTTTCTCTCTTTTTCTGCTCTCAACTTCTGCTCTCAAGGCTTCGATCGACCTTCATCTGAAGACGAAGACTCATATATATACAGTAGTAGCAGCAGCAGCAGCAGCCAGGGCGCGTGTGACTTCCACAGTTCCCGCCCAGAACTTTTGGCCACGTGTCAGCTTCCTGTCAGCCCTCGGATCACGTGCCCTTCATTAGCCTCCACGAGCAGAGCACCTGTCAGACAGATGAAACAGCTTATCAGTTTAATTATAAACCCTGTACAGACTTTAAGGAAGCAATGCATTGTATAGACTTTATGATGCTGAACAAGGCAGAGCTCTGTACATACTTGCTGATTTGGGGGTCGACCCATCTGGAAGGGGGTCGACCCATCAGCTCAAAGCCAATGCAATGTACAGACTTCATATAAGAAGGCAACCGCTGTACATACTTGCTGAAGTGTTAAGCAATGTGCAGACATTGAAGAACAGCAGCCAATGTATGGACTTAGGCAATGTAACGACTTACCAGTGTATGGACTTGATGAGCATTCAGCAATGTGCAGACTTCGACAAATACAACAAGACAATCGAGTGTATAGACATTAGCAAAAGAGACGGCTGTACAGACTTCAGCTCAACAGCGTTGTATAGACTTGCATGAGACGCTCAATGTACAGACTTAGTGGAACTGAGCGTAGGTAAAAACACCAATGTGCAGACTTCAGATAAGACGCAAGTTGAGACGATGAAGTCTGTTTGGACTTTAACAATAAGACACTGGACGCTGTACATACTTGAAGACAATGCATACTTCAATGTGTAGACTTAGCCTATGCATAAGACGCTAATTGAGACGGTCCAGTGTATAGACTTCAAGTCTACTTGAGACGTTAAGAAAGACTGTCCAATGTATAGACTTATGCTGTGCAGACTTTGACTCAAATGTGCATATGAGACGCTGAAGAAGACGATGCACAATGTATAGACATTAAGTGCAATGCAAAGGGCTGTACAGACTTGCCGGTCAAACAGACACAGACGACATCAAGTCCAGTGTATAGACATTACCTTAGACGCTAAATGAGACTCTGAAGTCAACACCAATGTGTAGACTTCAGATAAGATGCAAGTTGAGACGATGAAGTCTGTATGGACTTTTGACAAATGCATAAGATGCTAAATGAGACGATAGGCTGTACAGACTTCAATCCAAGGAATGCACTGGCGATGTATAGACTTTGAAGAATATGAACATGACGCTGTACAGACTTCAAGTGAAGACCAGTGTGCAGACTTCATTCGAAAGCAATGTATAGACTTGACAACCAAAGGGTTGTACAGACTTGAGCAAGACACAGCAATTGAATGTGTAGACATTGCACAGGAGAGTGTATAGACTTAGAACACGTGCAATGCAAAGACAACTCTGTACAGACTTGGAGAATGTGAGTGAGAATGTATAGACATCAGAGATGCGTGCTACAGTCCAATGTATGGACTTAGTGAACTCAACGAATGCGGTGTACAGACTCTTCAGAACATTCAGTAGCCAACGTATAGACTTAGGTATCTTTCAGCTCAATGTATGGACTTCAACCATGATGCATGCAATGTAATGCAGACACTGACTGTATAGACTTGGACATGAAGGAATACAAATGACTCTGTACAGACTTGGATGCTTGTGTATGCATGAGGCCAATGTACAGACTATGCATGTGCACACTAGCGAGTGAATAGACTTGGCTAAGACATCAAAGTATGCACAATGTAAAAGGCGCCTTCATCCTAGGCGTTTGAATAAAAAGTGACACCACTTCTGTTGGTCGTCAAATTCCAAGCTCATCTGAATGTATAAACTTCGATGTGCAGACTTGCCAAAGACAAGGCTGTACAGACCTTGATGTCCAAGGGCAATGTATAGACTTTGCCTTAGAAACGAATGTATGGACTTTACTTCGTGCATGCTACAGGGCCGATGTACAGACTTGCCAATGTATGGACTTTCAGTCCAATGCAAAAGGCTGTGTAGACTTGAAGAAATGCTTCAAGTGGATGGCTGTACAGACTTCATGAATATGCAGACTTGTCAACGAGATGCACAATGTATAGACTATGCACATGCATGAAGAGCCCTGATGATGTATAGACTTGCTATCCAAACACTATACAGATGCTCATATGCAATGAATGTATAGACATGCGAATCTGAGGGGGTCGACCCATCTAAGAGGGGGGTCGACCCACAGAGCTGGCACACTCATGCATACACTCATGCACATAAGGGATCAGATAGAACACACTCATGCATTCTTCCACAGAATAGATCAGATATATTCAAAACAATGTGGTGACTCATTCATGTTGCTATCATTAAAACACCACATCATCAATAAAGCACAAGGGGCACAACAAAGCTGAGTCTCAAGCTATTCAAGTGAAGAAGGAATCAACGCGAACATCCAGAGCACACACTCAGAGGGAGCCTAAATCAGGAGCTTTCTAAACTATGGTTTATTCATGTTTGTGTTTTTGTGCTTTATAGTTTCATATTTGTGTTTTGTATAACTGCAAACTTATGTGTGTGTGGATCATTGTTGGATCTGTGGTCGTGTGTGTGTGTGTCGTACTTGATTCGTGTGTGCGTAGGTCTTCTTAGATCTACGTGTGTGTGTGTGTGAATTTTTCCAGATCTTAGTGTTTGTGTGTATGGAGTGCTGCACTTATCACAGCGTGTGTGTGTCTTGTTGATCCGCTTGTTGGATCGTGTTGGAGACTTCGTCTCCGTGTGTGTGTGTATTTTGGGGTGCGTCCCCGTGTGTGTGGGCAGGCGTCATCCTGCGTGTGTGGTTGGAGCGTCGTCTCCGTTTGGGGATTTATCCCCGAGTGAAGCCTCACCGGGTTTGGTGAGGGGTGGACGTAGGATTGTCGTCGTTGCATCCGAACCACCTTAAAAATCGATGTGCACTATGGTTTGATTTGTGCGATTTGATCCTTTTCTTCTACCTCCATTCTAAGTAAGTGTTTTTGTTAATTGTTGTTACGGATTTATCTACGTATATCTTGCATATTCTATATCTCATCATACAAAGTTTGATAAATCCAATTTGTGTTCAAATAGTTTTGAATCTCTTAACTAGTATTCTATCGCATATTTTAAAAAGGCTAAAAGTTTCCTTAAAAATTGTAAACACCCAATTCACCCCCCTCTTGGGTGGCATTGATCGTAGGACTTCAATTGGTATCAGAGCCAAGGCTCTAATTTCATAGATCTAACGATCTAGAGTGGTCCAGATCAATGACTACCATGATGTACACCTTAAACTCTCCACCTATGTTTGATGGTTGCAATTTCGATTTGTGGTTAGGAAAGATGTGTAGTCTAGTCAATTCATACGACCCTAAGCTATGGAAGCTTATTTCACATGGTCCTTATGAATTGCCTAAAGACAAAAATGTCTGGACTGCAAATCAAAAACTTAAACATGATCATAATTGTTTGACTCTAAAATTGCTTATTGCTGCAGTTGATTCTAATCATTTCCCTTTTGTTTCTCATTGCAGCTCCGCAAAGGAAATATTAGATGGATTAACAGACTTCAAGGAAGAGCATGAAGACAGCTATCTTGTGGCAGGCACGAGTGAACAAGGGAGTGAACAGCCAAGTGGATCAAGCTCAAAGGTAAATTCTGATTCTGATAATGAAGATGAATTTAGCTATGAAGATTTATTGAATGCATATGATGAGCTTGCTGAAAAATACAAGAAGTTAAGATCGAAAAATAGAAAATTGAAAAAGGATGTTAAACAAAATAACTATAATTCCTCATGCAAAGAATGCTCACACTTAAAGGAATTAATTGATGGTCATGTGTTTGACATTGAAATTCATAAAGATCAAATTTGTTCCTTGAGAAATGAAAATAAAGAGTTGAGAGAGAGAATAAGTTTAATGGACAATGGTCAGACTGAATTTGTCAATGATAATAAACTTGAAAAAGAAAATGAGAAAGTGAAAGAATTGAATAAAGCCATTTCTGAAAGATTGCTTATTTTTGAAAAAGGAAAATATGTTATTGATGAATCTGAAAAAGTACATGCCTTGTTGCAAGAAATAGAAAGTCATAAAATCATCAATGCTACCTTACATGAACAAGTCAATTCGTGTGAAAAGAAGATGGTTTCCTGTGAATTGCATGTTGCATCTCTTGAATCTGAAATCCTTGATTTGAATGCTTCACTGTCTAGATTTGTGAATGGTCAAGAAAACTTAGACAAATTGTTGGGGGTGAAAGTGAACTTTCAAAGAGAAGGGCTGGGGTTTAACCCTGTGAATAAAAAGAAGTTTGAAAATAAAGTTTATACATCTTTTGTCCATAATTCAAACATTGATAGCACATCAAATGGGTCCCCTAATTAATCTTCTTCACAGACAATAAAAAGATCAAATGAAAATCTGAAAAAGGAAAATCATGTTACACACACACATGCATCCACAAAGAAAATCAACCTGCATCAAAAATCTAAAAATGCTGCCAGCACACCCATGCATGTTAAACATATTTCTGCCACGCACACACAACTGCCTAGAAAGAAACTCTCTTATTTTTACTGTGGTAAATCTGGACATGTTATGCATGATTACTTCATTATGAAGAATGATGACTTGAAAGCATGTAGGAACCAAGCTGTTTTGAAAAATGTAAAGAAAGCATCCACCACAAAACTTTCCGTGCATTGTAATTATTGTGGTAAATGGGGTCATACGACTTCACAGTACTGGTTCTTGTTGAAGAGAAAGAACTCCCACTCAACACATCATGCTCACACATACAAATCAGTAGAATCCATGAGAAGGAAGAATATGATGCCACGTGACTTCTACCATCACTTTGGCAAATCTGGGAATGTTAAGCATGATTGTTTGCTAAAGAAAAATGATGATTTGAATGTTGTCAAAAGTTGAAAACCACATGCCCATGTTGCTGCTAACCCACAAGGACCCAAAAAGATTTGGGTACCTAAGAAGGCCAAATGAGAAATCTGTTTTACAGGTGTGCCTTGGAAATGTAAAGCATGAAATTTATTTTCGCCAAAAAAGGTAAGGCACACAAGTCAAGTGACTCAAGAAAGGCTAAAACAGAGAATCAAAAATGGAATTTGGAAACTCAGGTGATATCCCTCTCACTCTCTTCAGTAATGGTGTCATGGCTTTATTCATATTGTGCTGAATAGTCTTGTGATAATGCACATGTCCGTACATGCATTCCATTCATTGTTGTTTGCATACTCGTGCATATATCACTTGTCATATAACATCTTGTGGTAGGAGAGCTTGAAGATTCTTCAGATCATGTTTTCACTACACATATTGAGTTTGCATACACTTTCATACTGTCATGCATAAGTTGAACATTGTGTATTCATGCCATAATGCATTGCAATTCCCCTGCCTTCATCATCCATGATTACATAGTATATCAAATGGTGACATGTGGAAGGGCAGGTTAAGTCTGTCTGAAAACTATCACTACGCGTGAGGTGATCTTCGGATCTAAGTTCTCCACTTGATACTATGAGTCATTTACTTAACATGCATTGCATCTAGAGCTGTCTAGGGGATGTTAGTTGTTAAATGAATTTTCCATGTCATTGTTATTAAATTTGAATCGAAATTGACAAATCAATTCTGTTTGCTCCTGGATGCAGATTATACTTCCAAAACCTAAATGATGATGGGCCAGTCATGACCAAGTTTGAATCAAATGGAAGAATACCTTGCAAGGATGAAAATGATGAGAACCCTCTCAAGTTGCTACAAGAAGATGGGTAACTTTGTGTAGAACGGCCTCCAGGATCGACTCAAGTACAAGGTGGTGAAAGTCCTTGTACGTGCTAAAGCAAGTACCCAAGGCATGGTATGAAAAGTCCGCATCTTTTGATTGAGAACATGTTAAATAGGTAAGGTTGATCAAACACCTCGCACAAGATAAATCAGATAAAAAAAACATTTTAGTGGTTTGAGTATGTGGATGATATCATTTTTGAGCTACTAATAATGCCTTTTTTGAACATTGTGCAGGGATTGTGCAAGAAGATTTTAAAATACACTCATGAGTAAACTGAATTTCATTCTTCTTCGGATTACAGATGAAAGGGTTGGAAGAAAATGGATTCTCAAGGCAAAGGTATGAAAATCAAAATATGAAGTACTAACCTTCGTGGGGTTAGTGATCTTAGGGCATGAAGGCTTCCAATCTTGTCGTCTGAACTAAGGTAATTCAACCTTATAAATTCATGCAATGGGCTCTTTGTCACTTGGTGACACTCTCAAGTGACAGGTATTGATTCTAAAAACTTGAATTGTCATCTACTACCCTGCTGTGATGGACTTGTCAAAATTGGTTGAATCAAATTGAAATTCCTGAGAGTTGTGTGTGTTGTGATTCCATATTGAATATTTCTCAGTTTGAATTGCATGATCACATTTAAATTGAACTGCACATCTGGTATATCAAATAGCATCTGTGGAAAAGTGGACTATGTCCACTTGGAAGCATTCCCTATGCGTTAAGCTGGGTCTTCGGACTAAAATCTCTGCCTCGTACCAGATCTTTAAAATTATGATTGGTTGATTTGTGTATGAATCTTTGAGCTGAGCTATGTAAATTGAAAATAGTCCACTTTTCAAATTTGAAGATCAAGCCCTCCTATGCTACATTTGCATCTTGCATCACATGCTCATCTAGGCATAGATTGCATGCATTACAATTCATACATTAGCTGAAGTTAGTTCATTCATTTGGCAATAGAAGTTTTGCACCACATTGCATTTTATCTTGGCATGTTGCATTTCATTACTATATGATCAAAGGTTGCATTGCATTAGAGCTCATGCATTAGTTGCATTCACTTCATTCAATTGGTATCCATTTATTTTGTATCAATTGCATATTTGTATTGCATATTGCATACATTCCCTCTATGTGCTTGCTTGCTATTATATGTTACTTAGCCCCATCCTTGAAACTTCTACGACCTTATGTCTTCTTGATAAATAATGCTGCATTTGAGTCATTATTGGAGTGCTTCATGTCGTACACTCTGGGAGAGTTTATATTTCATAAGTGCATCTATTTAGGGGGAGCTGCCTTGTTATGTGTTCATGATATTTTCGATATACATGCTGAATCAAATTCGCACACTTCATGCATAAAATGTGAAAATGAGTGTTAAAGATAAGGATATATGAATTTCTTTTCAACACTCTCGATATGTTAAACTTGATACATGTATGTTGACGAGACAGTTGAGGAAAAAGCTGTCTATCCATTCTTGTTAAAAAATCTGAAATGATAATGAAAGATAGAGCAATGCTCGGTCACACTGAGTAAACTGGACACATGTCACCTGAGACGTGATGTGGTTCATATCTGAAAAGTGTTGACTAGTATCTCTGTTCAAAATGAGGTGAAATAGTTCTGTATTCTGAGTAACCAGGGATTCTGGCATGAGCTCCATGCGTCTACTCACGTAAAAAGGAATTATTTAAATCTAATCACTCTTGAAAAATTCTGATTATCATGTGATATTGGTTGAGTTGAAAAGTGATGGTGAAAACTCATTGTGGTAGAGCGTAGCCTCCAATACGCTGTTCTCAAAATTGAAGTGCAGTCTGTAAAATATCTCCTTGTGTTGATCTGAAAATCTGAATATCCATATTGTAACTATCATTTTTCATGTTACTCACTTACACATCTGGAAATTTGATTCATTATGGATTCATAAAATTGATTGACTGCTTTAGCAATTACATGTATCTCCTATATGATTGCACAATTTCCCATGTGCTACTCATGTGCACTCCGATTGTCATGACTCTCTTGCATTTTTCTTATACCCATTCCCTTCTTATATAAGTATGGGGGAGTTGTGTTGCATGTACATATATGTATTTGTTTGATTGTACATCTCATATGGCATTTCATGCATGTGTTGCATTTCATGCATTTTAAACCAAAATATAAAAATCAAAAAATTTGAAAATCAATGAAAATCTTTTTGATATGCACTCCTGCTCTTGCTTGTTGTGAAAATTTGACATGGGATGTAGATTTTGAATGTTATCATGCTGAACACCTCATCCTGTGGCCATCTTCCTCTACTGGTTCATATCCTTGAGGCCAATCACCACCTTCAATTGGTATCAATACATGCTTGACTGTATTTGCTTTGGATGGTATCAAATTGATTTATGAGCATAATCACCAATTGATTTCCTCTGATTGGAATCACATTGCTTTGTTCGTCCATGATTTGCCCTTGCTTCGTCTGATTTGATAAGATGGGCTATTGATGTTTTCAAGGGAGATAAGCTTGTTGATATTATTGATCATGTCCCAGGGGGAGAAAGATTTGCATTATCCCGCTTTTTGATTATGTCAAAGGGGGAGAAAAATTGATGATTGTGTTAGGGGGAGAAGAACATGTTGTATCCTCATTTAGTTTGTCATCATCACTTCGTTTGTCATCATCAAAAAGGGGGAGATTGTTGAACTATGATTTTGATGATAACTAAACTTCTTGTGTGATGCCTTGGTTTTGTTGGTTGTTGAAGTCATGGTTTTGATGTTCATGTGCGATTTAGTGAATGATGATGGTTTTGATGTTCATGTTCATGTGCGATTAAGTGAATGATGATAACTAAACTAAATGGTTGATTGTTCCTATCCATTGGTTGAATATGATTGACTTGAACATGTGCTTTGAATGCTTCCCTTGCATACTCTTCATGGAGCTTGACTTGAATCATGGTACTTATATCTTGCTCAAACGGTTTACAATAAACTCTTGTTGATTGATTGAAATTGCCAAATGGCCAAAGGGGTTTCATACATGTACTTTATGCAATTACCACATGGATTATTGATCAAAGTCCTAATCCTTTTTTTCTATGGTTTTGTAGGTCAAAACACTCAACATATATTCCCCAAGATCAAAGGAGTTTGAAGCCTCAGACTTAAATGGGTTGCAATGGAGTTCGGGGGTGAAAACCTAAAAAGTCTGTTTACTGTAGCTGTAGGTCGACCGCCCCAGGTCGACCGAAAATGCCAGGGATCATATTTCTACAGGTTTCTCAGTAGCGGTCGACCGCCAGCTTCCACAGGTCGACCGCCAACCCCGAGCCAACATATGTTGACTTTGTTTTCCACTTCGAGAAGAGCTTTTCTCCTTGTAATTCTTTAATCCTAATGACACCAAATCACCCACAAAATGTGGATCTGGTCTGGGGGGTGTCCATGGACCATTCAAGAGCTAAAACATCTCATTTGGAGCCATAACCCTAACCATCCAAGAGGGCTTCAAGGGAGATCAAGAGGGTGCTGTCCAAGGAGGAAGAAGAGAGTATTGTAGCTCCGTGAACAGTACTTCGTGCAGCAAGTTCTTCATCTATCTCCAACCCATTCAAGGTACTTCGCAAGTCAACAAGCATCTATGAAGTGAAGAATCAAGCAACCAACAAAGAGAGATCAAGGGTGAGGCTATCAAGAAGCAAGCAAGGGTTTCAAGAAGAGATCAAAGGAAGGTTATCCAAGGGAAGAAGAAGAAGGATGCTACAAGGAAGAAGGAGCCATTCAAGCATCATCTGAAGGTACTCTAGCTCCATTTGAAGTCAGTCAAGAGAGACAAGCTCACAAGCATCAAGAAGATACATGGATTTATCCAAGGAAGAAGGAAGGGTACTGTAGTCGTGAACAGTACTCCGTGTAAGAAGATCTACATCAAATACAAGGCCATTCAAGCTGAGTCTCAAGCTATTCAAGTGAAGAAGGAATCAACGCGAACATCCAGAGCACACACTCAGAGGGAGCCTAAATCAGGAGCTTTCTAAACTATGGTTTATTCATGTTTGTGTTTTTGTGCTTTATAGTTTCATATTTGTGTTTTGTATAATTGCAAACTTATGTGTGTGTGGATCATTGTTGGATCCGTCGTCATGTGTGTGTGTGTCGTGCTTGATTTGTGTGTGCGTATGTCTTCTTGGATATGCGTGTGTGTGTGTGACTTTTTCCAGATCTTAGTGTTTGTGTGTGTGGAGTGCTGCACTTGTCGCAGCGTGTGTGTGTCTTGTTGATCCGCTTGTTGGATCGTGTTGGAGACTTTGTCTCCGTGTGTGTGTGTGTTTTGGGGTGCGTCCCCGTGTGTGTGGGCAGGCGTCGTCCTGCGTGTGTGGTTGGAGCATCGTCTCCGTTTGGGGATTTATCCCCGAGTGAAGCCTCACCGGGTTTGGTGAGGGGTGGACGTAAGATTGCCGTCGTTGCATCCGAACCACCTTAAAAACCAATGTGCACTATGGTTTGATTTGTGTGGTTTGATCCTTTTCTTCTACCTCCATTCTAAGTAAGTGTTTTTGTTAATTGTTGTTACAGATTTATCTACATATATCTTGCATATTCTTTATCTCATCATACAAAGTTTGATAAATCCAATTTGTGTTCAAATAGTTTTGAATCTCTTAACTAGTATTCTATCACATATTTTAAAAAGGCCAAAAGTTTCCTTAAAAATTGTAAACACCCAATTCACCCCCCTCTTGGGTGTCATTGATCCCAGGACTTCAATCTTGCATGCGGCGACTGTCGTAGTACTGGCGTCTTTCTGACTTTCCATGCCTTGAATGACTTGTTATTTCACGCGGCCCAGGGGAGAGGTCATTGGAGGGAGAGAAACTACCCCTTGGGGAAGGGTTCCCGCCTTTCGCATTTTTTCGAGGGGAGGATCATTTAAGGCAAGCGTTCCCCCTACCGGCCTATAAGAAAGGTCCCGGAGTGCGCCTCCCCTTCTCTTCAATGCTTAAGGATTTTATTGCAGTACTTCCTCTTCCTCCCTTCTTGCGAAGTGCCTGTCTCTTGTGCTGGGAAGTTATCGGTGAAATATGGAAGGCGACGCGGAAGACGATAATCCTGACGACCGCCACAGGCACTCGTGGTACTTCGGCGTGGAAGAAGGGACAGTGATGGGCGGGTGGCGTGCAAGAAGGGATAGCGCGTGACAATGCGCCTGTTCCCGACCGCTGGACCGTCGCCACCATCTTTGGAGGAAGGTAGAAGTGGAGGGAGGTTCGAGGAAGAAGGGCGTCCGGCACAGTGACCTCGCCCTACTCCTTCCTTACCTTGGCCCGCTTCTCCCTCCTCTTCTATCCCCATCATCCTCTTTCTCTCTCTTCTGCTCTTCAACCAACTTCTTCCCTCTTCTTTCACTCTTTGGAGGATGCCTTTATCCTTGCTCGCACCACTTGAGGGTTTTTACTTTCTGTTCGGCTTTCGTCCTCCTTCCAAAGAGTTGGCAGAGGAGTCCTTCTCTTGTTTTCCTTCCTTTTCTTCCTCTGATACCTCTCTTCTCTTTTTTTTTTGAGTTTCTCGAGCGAACGAGGTCAGCTACCTCGTTATCCGAGCCAATTTCTACACCGGGTAGAGTTAGTGGCTCGGTCTGAGGGTGCCAGCCAAGTCCGCGCCGAGTTATCAGCTCGCGTTGTAGTATCAGTGGATGTAATATTTTTGCTTTTGATATGCGCTGTATTGGCTATGCCGTATCTGATGTCTGAGGAAAACATTAATGAAAGAAAAATTGTCACCTTTTGTTGCTTACATGTCTGTGAAAAGCTCAAAAGTAGAACTTTCATAATGTTGTTGCATTCCACGTCCGGGGGATAGGCGCTCCCTCCATGGTAGACAATCGATATGGCCCCTTTCCGAGCATCTCGACCACTCGGTAGGGACCTTCCCAATTAGGGGCCAGCTTCCCCGCCGCCTCCAGTGGTCGAGAGACTTTGGCTTTTCTTAGGATGAAGTCTCCTGGATGGAAAAGTCTATCCCGAACTCTGGCATTATAATATCGAGTAAGGCGCCGCTAATATTCCATGGCTCGGATGCTCACGATCTCTCTTATCTCGCTTGCCATATCAAGGTTTTCTAGCAGATTTTGCTTATTTGCCTCGGGCGAGAAGTTGATGACTCGGAGAGATGGGCTACCGACCTCCAAAGGAATCATGGCATCAATGCCATACACCAACTGAAAAGGAGTCTCACCGGTGGCGACTCTTGGAGTAGTTCGGTGCGACCATAGTACGCACAAAAATTCCCCAACCCAGTTACCCTTGGCTCTGCCGAGCCTGGCCTTAATGCCTTTTAGTATAGTTTTGTTGGCATTTTTGACCATTCCATTAGCCTGCGGGCGGGCTATCGAAGTGAAGTGGTTGCGAATATGAAGGTCGGCGCATTTGTTCCTGAAGTAATAGGAATCAAATTGCCGACCATTATCGCTCACTATCACTCGGGGGATGCCAAAGTGACAGATGATCGATTTCCACATGAAACTCCACACGGCCGACTCGGTAATCCTAGCAGTGGCTTCGGCTTCAATCTATTTTTTAAAATAATCGATGGCGAGGATGGTGAACTTCTTCTGGGCTTGGGCCAGGGGAAACGGCCCCAGGACGTCGATCCCCCACCGAGCGAAAGGGTATGGTTCGGTAAGGGTGACGAGCTCCGAGGCAGGTTGGTGGACCAGATGATCGAAACATTGGCATCGGTCGCACCTTTGTACATAGGCTGAGCAGTCACGTTGGAGAGTGGGCCACCAGTAGCCTTGCCGCAACAAGATCCTGGTGAGCACTCTTCCTCCTTGATGTGCGTCGCAGACGCCTTCGTGGACCTCTTGAATAGCTCGGCCGGCTTCCTCGATACCGAGGCACTTGAGGAGGGGACCATAAAAAGACCTTTGGTACAAAGCATCATCCAGGATGACGAAGCGTCGAGCTTGATACTTTAGTCTTCGAGCGTCCCGAGGGTTAGAGGGCTCTCGAGAATCTCAGACCCAGGATATATAAGGGGTCCGCCAGTCGCTTGATAATGCCTGGTCAACGGTCATGAGCTCCGCTTCTATGCTCGATCGTTCTAGCTCTTTGAGAAAAATCGATCGTGTACCTTCTGGGGAAACAGAGGAGGCCAATCGAGATAGGGCGTTCGCTCGGGAGTTTTCCTCCCAAGTGATCCAGATGACCTTAAAATTCTCAAATAGTAGGGCTATTCCTCTTACCAGTTAGAGGTATTTGACCATCGGTGCTTCCTGAGCTTTGTAGTCACCGCTGACCTAGCTGGTGACCAATTGGGAGTCAGTGTGGATTCTGACTCGTTCGGCCCCCAGTCGTCGCGCCATCCTGGCTCCCGAGATGAGGGCCTCATGCTCGGAAACGTTGTTGGATGCTGGGAAGTTGAACTTCAAGGCGTATTGCAGTTCCGCTCCTTCCGGGGATCGGAGAAGAACGCTAGCGCCATTGCTGGCAGAATTAGAGGATCCGTCGATGAAAAGATCCCAGGTGGGCCCGGGCGTCGGCGGATGAACTTCCTCGATGGGGATAGTACTTTCGACGATGAAATCCCCGAGCGCCTGTCCCTTGATGGCCGAATGGGGATGGTAGGAGATGTCGTAGGCCCCGAGCATTATGGCCCACTTGACGAGGCGACCTGAAGCTTCAAGGTGAGCGAGGATCCTCTTCAGAGGCTCATTAGTCAGCACGATGATGGAGTGTCCTTGGAAGTAGGGCCGGAGGCGCTTGGCCGAGGTTACCAACGCTAGCACGAGTTTCTCAGTTGCGGGGTACTGTCATTCGGCATCGCCAAGCACATTACTGGGGTAATATACTGGTCTCTGCACTCTAGCGTCATCTCAAACTAGGATCGAGCTCACCGTAGAAGGAGTCGACGAGAGGTAAAGGTGTAGTGTTTCGCCCAGGACCGGCTTCGATAGCACCGGGGGCGAGGCCAAAAACTCCTTCAGTTCTGCAAAAGCTTTCTAACATTCCTTGTCCCAAGTGAATGCAGTAGATGCCAATTTGGGCCCTTTCAATAGCTTGAAAAAGGGTAGGCATCGTTCGACCGCTCGAGATAAGAAACGGTGGAGCGCAGCAATCCGCCCAATCAAGTGTTGGACGTCTTTGACGCAAGCGAGTGGCTGCATATTCAGAATAGCTTGGACTTTGTCGGGGTTGGCCTCGATCCCACGCTTAGTGACTAGAAAGCCCAGGAACTTTCCGGATCGAACTCCAAAGGCACATTTAGCTGGGTTGAGCTTCATGTTGTACCTCAGGAGAGTGTCGAAGGTTTCCGCCAAGTCGGTGAAGTGGTCTTCGGCCTTGGGTGTCTTGACGAGCATGTCGTCGATGTAGGCTTCGATGTTCCGACCGATTTGTCCTTCGAAAATGTGGTTGATCAGCCTTTGATATGTTGCCTCGGCGTTCTTCAACCTGAAAGGCATCCAGATGTAGCAGTACACGCCGAAGTTGGTGATGAAGGCTGTCTTCTCGATGTCTTTGGGATCCATTCGGATCTGATGGTAGCTGGAGTATGCATCCAGGAAGCTGAGCAACTCGTTACTGGAGGTCGAGTCGACTAGCTGGTCGATGCTCGATAGTGGGTAGCAGTCTTTCGGAGTGGCCTTGTTGAGGTCGGTAAAGTCCACGCACATTCGCCATTTTCCCGAAGCCTTTCGCACTAAGACGACATTGGCGAGCCATGTCGGGTAAAGGACCGGTCGAAATAGGCCGGTTTTCTTCCCCTTAAGAATTTGCTCTTTGATGATCGTCTGCTTCTCCGGGGCATGCTTTCTTTTGCGTTGCTGGACGGGTTTCACTGATGGGTCAAGGTTGAGCTTGTGTACCACCATCTCCCCAGGGATCCTAGGAACATGCTCATCGGACCATGCGAAGACTTGAATATACTCCGAAAGAAAATCTTTATACTTCCTTTGTTCATCAGGTGATAAATCAGCTCCAATTTTTACTCCTAGGGCCAGGTCTTCTTTGAGGAAGATTGTCAACAATTCACCACAAGGCTCAGATTTTGTTGGTTCATCCTCGACTCCCTCTCCCTTTTTCTTTTTTCTCTCTGGCCTTATGGCTTCGACCGAGATTATGTAGCACCTCCGAGCTATTGCCTGGTTACCTCGAACCTCCCCGATACCGTGTTTAGTGGGAAACTTCATTTTTTTGTGATAGGTGGAGGGCACTGCCTTTGTCCGGCTGAGGATACCTCGTCCGAAGATGGCATTATAGGTCGGCATCCCCTTGATCACGATAAAGTCAACCATAACGGTAACGATTTTGGGAGGGGTGCCGATGGTGATCGACAGGTTCAGGGTTCCCTCGGGATAGGTTGCCTGGCTGTTGAACCCATAAAGGGGGGTTCAAACAGGGCGGAGTTTGGATGGATTTTCACCCATCTTGAGGAAGCATTCATACGAGAGTACATCAGGGGCACTACCATTGTCGACCAGTATCATGTCTACATTACAATGGTTTATAGTAGCTGATATTACAAGAGCGTCATCGTGCGGGGTAGATAGCCCTTCCAGGTCTTGGTCGGAGAATACCAAGGTCTGCTGCTCGGTCGCTGGTGGGGCTTTGGGGGGCTCGAAGGCCCTGCTTGCCCGTTCAGCATGACACTTCCTTCTTCAGCTACTGTCTCCTCATGATGTCGCGTTGCCAGAAATGATGTTGATGTCGACCCCCGCGAGGTTGATTGTCAATCTCCTCCGGAATGCCACGGTCTTCCTTCTAGTGCTCGGACATGTAACGAGATAAGTCTCCTTAGCGGACGAGACGCTCGATCTCATCTTTGAGTTGGTGACAGTCTTCGGTATGGTGCCCGTGGTCCTTGTGGAACTGGCAATGTTTGCATCGACTGCCACGCTTGGTCTTTATAGGCTCGGGTTGGCGAGAATGCCCGAGTCTTTGATATCTTCATATATCTTGTAGACGGAAGCGGATAGAGGAGTGTACCACTCATATTTCCGAGGGGGCACCCTTCGGTCCCCGTCTTGATTCTGCCGTTTTCCTTGGCCTGAGCCTTGCTCGGATGGTTGCTTCTTATCCCCCTCTGGACCCGAGCCCGTTGGGCCGCGGTAGGCGCTGAGAACTTCCTCGCACTCTGCGTGGCGTAGGGCTAGGGTCACCAGATCGGCGAGGGAGGTGGGGGGATGGAGGACCAGTTCTCACCGAAGGTTCTCATCGCAGGTGCCTCCGGTCAGCGCGGTGATGGATGAGGCGACATCCAGGCGGGGGATATGCAAGGCTTCCAATTTAAATCGGTTGATGTAGGCCGGGAGTTTCTCCCCCTGTGCCTGTTTCAGTGCTAGCAACCCCGTTACTGACCTTGGAGGGCCGCTGCCAGTGAAGCTCTCTTTGAATACTCGCCCGAATTGTCTGAAGTCGTGAATGATGCCGGGGCGAGTGCTCGGAACCAGGCTTGAGCGCCTTGGACCAAAGTGGTCACGAACGCTCGACATTTGACAACGTCGGAGGCCACATGCAAAGTCATCAGGGCGTCGAAGGTGTCATAATGGTCGGCCGGGTCTCCCTGGCCATCGTACGACTTGAAGGTTGGCAGTAGGATTCTGGGGGAGATCTCAGCCTTTAAGATGTGGTCGGAGAATGGGGATTGCTTTTCATCATCCTTGGTGGAAGTCTTCTGCAGGGCACGTAGGGCACGCTCTTGCTCCGCAAATTGCCTCTCGAAATCTCGCAGCTGGAGGGATAACTCCAGTTGCCGCTGGATCGAGGGGCTGTGGGGGCGTCCCTGCGGGCTGTCGCGTTGTCCCTCAGGGGGATGAGTTTCCAGGAACCGCTGGCGCGTCCTGGCTTTTTCTCTCCTCAGGGTGGAGGAGGATTCTTGTTATGGAGGGGGGGCATGCGAAGGTCCCACTGACCTGTTGCGTATAAGTCGTTGTCCCCAGAGGGTGAAACGGCCTCCAGCCGTGTGTTGGGAAGCTTCTCCATGAGGAGGGCTTTCTCGTGGGAGTCGTGACTTCTCTTCCCTAGCCGCCTGGGTCCTCATTAGCTCTACGAGGATATCCAGTTTAGTGTTGAGGGTTTGGAGAGCGTTAGGACTCCCGTTATGGGGTGGCACCTCCGCGGGTAGTGGAGGTAGCTCGTCGGCTGGATTGTTGTCGTCGGCAGGGGAGGTCTCCGCGGGGTGGAAGAGTGCAGGTTCTCCGTCCACCGCTACGGTCTTTCCTCTACCGCCGATGACTTTCCTACCATAGTTTCTTCACACCATGACGGCTCTTTGTTCGTTTCCCACATACGGCGCCAGATGAACAGGCGTAATCTCGCGCTAATCCAGAGCCAAGAGATCCGGGAAGAATCTTTTGATCACGGTCACCATGCCTATATGAATCTGCAAGGCAGGAAATAGATCAGAGGTGCCCAGGGAGGGATCCCTGGGGTAAACCCTTCGATGCTTAAGTCAGCAAGTGCGATAGAGCATGAAGGTGAAGAGAGAGGGTAGGAGAGAGAGGGTGCGAGATTATTCTCCACCAAAAAGTATGATGGTTTTCTCTCAGGACCATTTCCTTACCTCCTCAGAGGGTTACCCTGGGATTTATATAGCAATCCGTTTAATGTAATAGTCTAGGGAGCTGAGGGGGCTTCGGGGGGTTACGTCCATGTAGTGGGCTCCTTTATGGCGCGAGGACTTTTGCCCTCCCCTACCCTTTGGAGTTCCTTGCTCCTGCTGGATGCGTAACAGACGCCAGGATGAGCTTCCGACAGTCGGCCCGAGCCAGAGGCGATTGTTCGGGATTTTGTCCCGAGCGATGAGTGTATAGCTCGGTTTGGCCACATCGGGTCCCCGCAGGGGATCTCTCGATCGTTCTGTCGCTCGGACTTCCGGACCTGAGGGCCGCCTAGGAAGTGCTGCTCAGAGTGGGTTTTTAGGCTTGAAGTAAGTGGGCCCAAAATGGGGCTGTCACTTTGGGGAGCTGGGCCTAGTTTGGTCAAATTGGACCTAGTTGGGCCGTGCTCTCGGATGGTTGATTTTCCCCCTCTCCAACGATTACTTACACAGTCTCCATGGTCTGCTAGTAGCTAGCTATTTGATTTCTTTCATTAAATAGGCAATCTGACATGCATAGTTTTGGTACTGGTAGCGTTTTAGACACTATGTAACCTGTTAGCAATATACAAATTTCTCCTCACTAGAAGATCCAACATGCAGATCAGGTTTGGTCTGACAAGTTCCCAAATCCATCCTTAAAAGGTCTAGCTATGTCCACATGGTTGCGTCTAGTTAATTTGTTGTTCATAGACGTGTTAGTTTAGGTGTCTACAATATAATTGGACCGAAGTAGAGATTAAGGAATAAAATGATCCACACCCTACATCTCTGCTGATATCCAAATCTTGTTCGAAATAGTTCTATATGTAGGTTTATACTGGTTAGGGCTTGGCTCACATTAGGGTTTTAGTTTTTTTTTCTTATTTGTGACCCACCTACTAGATTGAGGTGGGACAAATTTATGTTCAAGTGGTACTCATATTCTATTCTAAGAGTGCACGGTTATGTGTAGCTAGCCTCCTGCCTTAATTGGCCATAAAACTGAAACATATGAAAGCCATGCTAAAGGATTGGAACAATTCTATTTTTGGTTATTTATTTGCTAACATTCAACAGGTGGAGGATTCCTTTCTTGATGCTTAGATCATGTTTGATCCTAATCCCTCGCCAGCCAATTCGAATACTTTGAACTCGATGAAGAACATGCTTTGATAAAATTCACCTGCAGGAGAAAATTTTTTGGTGCCAAAAAGCCTAAATTAAATGGTTAAAGGAGGGGGATAAAAATACTAAAATTTTCAATTCCTAATTTTTGTCAAACAGAAAGAGGGCTGCTAGGATCCACGATGGCGCAAAGGAGGGAGGCGCAGTCCCAGGCAGAGCTGGCCGCAGGGGCCTGGACGTGCAGTGTGGAGCACCGCCCCCTCCGGTAGATGCGGTCCCCGATGCACCGAGAGCAACGGATATTTTTTATTTGTCCACCCAATTTTTGGCATTGGCTCAGGGAGCGCTGTTGTCAGTTGCCCTGTATTGGGCAAGGTTCAGGGATTTGAGCCATTATGCACCTTCGGCCATGGCGGATCCACGATTTTTGACTCAACAGTTCATTATTGGACTGAGGCCAGAGATTCGTCAAACCCTCATGGTGTCCGGGGTCACCGACGTGGAGGTAGCATTCAAGACGGCGGCGATTTTGGAGGTAGAGCTTCTGCGCACCCACGAGCATGTCGGGCATTACAATTCCAGCAGGGTCTCCCTCAGATGGTTCAGGAGGAGCCAGTCGCATCCTCTTCCCTTGTCCGTGGTCCTCGCCGACGAAACAGGAGGAGGCGTCGGCAGGCGGCTCAGCTTGGTGTAGGGCGTAGGCGTCAGTGACAGGAGAGCATGTTAAGGGAGGCCTCGGAGGAGTCTATGCAGCAGCCAGCCGCGAGGCAACCACGGTATGGCTGAGGCGGGTGACTATAATTTGGCCCTGGCAGAGGCACTCTTATATAGAAGTTAAGGCTTCAATTTTTGTCTAGCTTCTGCCAGTCGGGGTATACCCCAAGACTTTGTACTTTTCCTTTTGTTTAACTGTAGCTTTGGGACTTGTATATATCTGGACAGGGATACCACGCTCTTGTATAAAACCCCTTGCACTATACGTATATGTGAAAACCCCCCTAATCATTCAAGAGTTTTTCCAAGCAACCCCTTTAAATATGGTGTATATGTAAAAAAACCCTTGCACTATTCATATATGTGAAAAAACCCCTAATCTTTCAAACACTTTAAAATTTTCACTTCTAATACCATTGAGTTAACACACGTTAACTACAAATGTCTTTCATGCTAAATTTCTACTGTGATCATCTGATGAAGGTGTGGTGGCCTATATGCGTGCATGTTCTGTTGTTTGGGGGGTGAGGTGTGCAAGTGTTCGTGCTTTTGTGTGTGCGTGTATGAGCATTTGTATCATAAAACCACCTGAAACTGACCAGTTAACTATTAGAATCGGACCAGTCTACACTGGTGCCAATTTTGAATTGGCCAGTTTTACTTGCCATGAGCCAAAGAGACGATAGCTACTTGTTCCCTCGCTGACCATGAGGGGCTTGTAAAGTGATAATGTAGTGGTGGCGCAGTCACAAGCTGTATAGGAGGAGAGGGTTATTTGTAGGAAAGGGCTACCAGGGTGTGCATACCATTGTGGAACTCCCACGGTGTAGAGCTACCACTGTGTATGGGGTTGGGGTAGGGATGAAGCGGATTAGTCCTATATCGAAAAGCATGAAAAGTAACGAAGCTATATGTGTAAGGCTGAGATCTATAAGTTGTGTGGCGCCTTGTGACGGCAAAACCACGGCCTTGGCCCAATAAAGATTGGAATGCACAGAGGGTAAGGTATACTCGGACGTAATTGGAGATGCCCTCCCCCACAGCCCTACCCCCACCCCAAAACTAAGTGGACTGTACCTCCAATTTTATTAATAAACAGAGGAAGTACAATCAGAGTTGGTGAGGAGAGGTTCCTCAACCTGAGAAAGAACAAAAAAACTACGTAAAAAACTAATGCCTGATTCTCATAACTTGCTGCCAACTACTATGGGTGATACCAAGAAGATGCCTACTCGAATGAAGTAGAAAAAAAATAGCCCATGTTTGGTGCGGACACCAGAGCGAGCGAGAAGCATGAACCGGCGAGCCGTCGGTACAGTACGCGGAGCACCACTCGAGCTACAGCAGCTTCTCTTTGGCTAGGAGATTGATGCGGGACGGACACGGGGACCGACTCTACGTGGTATGGACCTCGGACTCTAGATGCGGACACGACTAGCAACACATGATGGGAGAGAGACTAGGCCCGACACGGAGAGCTCCTACAGGCTATTCGTCGCTAACAGAACCGCAAGCTCACTCGTCGTCCCAAGCTAGGGAAAACGTGGATCGTGCGCGGTTAAGGAACCGGCAGAGTTCAAGGGTAGTCGACTCACTTCCGGACTCGGATCGAGTCGCGGGACGGGTCACTCACACTCTCACAGCGGTGACATGGACACACGGGCTAGTACCTATCGCTCTCGACAGCGGCAAAAGACCATATACTAGCTAAGCAAATGAACGCCAAGAAGTTCGGACCATTACCTCCACGCACCCGGCGTGGCGAAGACAACCCCGGCCGAATTACGGACTCCCGGTTAGCAATGATTACAGCAATACACTAAGTCGACCTACTCCATGCAGGGAGGTAAAAGGTCACATGTGGGGCCCGGGAATCACGCAACTCGGGTTGACGGGCAGCATCTTGATGTCGCCCGGCGGTGCCGAACTCCGTGTTTTCGTGCTTTCCAAACGGCAGCTTCTACGGGCCCGCGGGGCCCACGGAAGGCGCTGTCCTCCAGATCTGCGGGGGTGGGACCCACTGTGATGGAGACCCCTGGTGGTGCGCCTCCACGGACGGCGGTCGGCCGGAAACACTGATCGGGGGTCGATCGGCCCCGATTCCCAACTCTTGAACTAATAACCCACGGATTTTGATTGATGTCTTCCGTCGCGCGCTCCGGCGAAAACGGCCGCTGCGATCAATCCCAACGTCGGATCGGGACGCATGAGATATCGTTGGAAAGCTCTCTTCAAATGATTCAATCTAGCTCCAAATAGATCTGCTGGATCTAGTCGGATCAGAACTTTATTGAATTTACAAGTCCCTGTTGTATAGTAACCGAAACCTCAGATCTGCAGGGAACTTGTCTGAGAACTTCTGTTGACCGCCTAGTAGACCTCCGATTCAGCTCTTGAGCTCTTCATCAAAGTTATGGGATTTGGAACTAGGGAGATGACCATATTTTTGGTGAACCGATTGGAGGTGGCTACGAATTGATATGATTTTTACACTGGGCAGAGGTCGGATCTGGGAACTGGCAGAAAGTACTGTAGCTGATGAAGAACACGATTTTTATAAAATAGGTGGAGAGCTGATAAAAATTCAGGAACGTTTTGGTAGGAGGGTTGGATGGACAGAACTCCCAGTAAAATTGGGACCTCCAACAAAAATCAAAAAGAGGTCCGAAACTTAGAAACACAGGGCGGGTGGAAATGGAAACAGACAGCAGACAGATCTGGGAAAATAGGTCGAACAAAAATGGGAAATTACCAAATGGAATAATTACGACCCACCAATTTTTTTAGAATGTGGGAAACACCTCTAGAACTTCCCCTCAAAATCCCAAGTTGATCTGAGCTCGTGGCTGATGGCTGAATTTCGTGGAAGCTGTTGTGGTCGGATGAAGGCAGAACTCCGGCGATCTCGGCGGTGATGCGATGGCGGCTCGTAGCGGCGGTGGCGGCGACCGGAATGATAAGGGGAGGAGTCACACCTCCAGAGGGAAGCCTTCACAGCTTCAAGGGAGAGAGGGAGGAGAGAGGAGGGGGGCGCACCAGCCCTTGCTCTTGGAATTTGTTTGATTCAAATGGCATTAATTTATCAAAAATAGAAATTACAAGCATATATAGGTTACATGTCTAATCAATCCTCAACCGTTGGATCTAGGGATGTGAGATGGAGGGCTGGGATTGAGTGTGACACACACACAAAAAATAGAAGTAAAAAAATAAGGGGGGGGGGCCCTTGGACTAAGGGGAGGGGGCTTGACTTGGTAGGTGGGGGTGGGTGGCCAAACTTGGACTTTCCAAGTCACTTGTCCCCCACTTGGCCCACCCTTCTAGAAGCCGCCATGTGGAAGGTTGACTGACCCCACATCGGAGACTAGGCTGAGGTGGCTCAATGGGATGGGGCCTGGGGGGCCCGTGGGGCCCACGGGGTCTAAATTGCACATAAGCCCCTCTTACAATCAAAATAGCAAACCGAATACAATGAAATAAACACAAATTACACACAAATAACGTTTAACTAAATATGATAAATGGGGAGGCTCAAGGCGGAGTCTCCAGGCTGTCTCCGAGCCAGATGGACGCTGAGGTGGCTCGAGTCGTGCTCCATGTGCGGTACCGGTGGCTCGGCGTATCGCGCCGCTCAACTGCTAGGGTGTCCGCACCAATTCTCCCCGGGTGGGAGAAACTCGACCCTGTCGAGTAAGGGTCTGCATCACTCCTGTATCGCTCCAGAAGGTCCGGATCGATCCGCTGCAACTCGCCATGCGTGATCCATGTGTCCTCAGTAGCGGGCCGTCCTCTCCATTGCACTAGGTAGCGCGGGTAGGATCCACTCCTGGTAACTGTCACCTGCTCATCTAGTATATGATCTATATGCTCACGCTGCCGTGACAAAGGGGCTGGAGGTGGACACTCAGGTGTGGGATCACTCACAAGGGGAGGAGATGGCTCGAAAGGCTCACTAGGGATCACCGCTGGGTCCCTATATCCAACTAGATCCGAAACATTAAAAGTAGAGCTTATACCGTATTCCTCGGGCAAGTCCACAACATACGCATTGGATCCAACGCGTTTCAACACTCTAAATGGACCGGCTCCGCAAGCTTGCAACTTCTTAACGGTTCCAGAGGGAAACCGTTCAGGTCTTACCCTGATCATGACATATTCGCCCTCTTGGAACTCTCGGTGGTGTCGGTGGGCATCGGCTAACTCTTTGTAACGTGCATTGCTGGCCTCAATGTGACGACGGATGTCATCATGCAAACTCCTAACATGCCTAGCAAACGACTCGGCCGACTCGGCCGACTCCGACACTCTAGCATGGATAGGCATGGGGACAAGGTCAACGGGCTTCCTAGGTCTACGACCTGTGACAATCTCGAATGGACTCATGCCGGTAGACCTATTCACCGAATCATTATATGCAAACTCAGCCATGGGTAGAATGAGATCCCAATCCCCAATGCGGTCCCTAACTAGACACCTCAAAAGGTCTCCCAGACTCCTATTGACCACCTCGGTCTGACCATCTGTCTGGGGATGATATGCAGTGAAAAACTTGAGGTGCGTACCCATCATATGCCATAGTGTCTTCCAAAAGTAGGAAGTGAATCTAACATCACGGTCAGACACTATAGTGCGAGGCAACCCGAACTTGCACACCACATGCGTAAGGAAAAGGCGAGCTACCCTCGAAGCATCCGAAGTCTTCGAGCAAAGAATAAAGAGGGCCATCTTCGAGAAACGGTCAACCACCACATAGACCGAATATGCTTCCTGGAGGTACGTGGCAATCCCAAAACAAAGTCCATGCTAACATCCTGCCACGGGGCATCAGGCACGGGAAGAGGCGTATAGAGGCCTGAGCTTTGCTTCTTCATCTTGGCAGTAGCACATGTACGGCACTGAGCCACGATGTGAGCAACATCGCGCTTCAAGCTCGGCCAATAAAATCGATGCTCAACTGCCTCAATAGTCTTGTTTCGACCAAAGTGGCCGGCTAGACCTCCCGCATGTAGCTCCCATACTAAGAAATCTCGAACCGAAGTTCGGGGAACACATAGCCTGCTACCTCGAAAGAGGTAACCCTCCTGAAGCATATAGTCCTCATGATCTCTCGAGGGTCCGGCCTGGAGAGTGGCAAAAATCTGACCGAAGTCAGGACAGTCAACATAGGCCTCCTTCATCTTCTCTATCCCTATGACCTCGGTACTCTTGGTGGTAAGCAGACATGCTCGCCGACTCAAGGCATCAGCCACCTTGTTCTCCACTCCAGCCTTATGTTTAAGCACAAGGGTGAACTGCTGGAGATACTCGACCCAACGACTGTGACGCGAGTTAAGCTTCTTTTGGGAATGGAGGTACCTCAATGCCTCGTGATCGGAGTATAGGACAAACTCCTGATGTAAAAGATAGTGCCTCCCATGCGTCTTTAGTTTGTAACGTGCTTAGGCCCGTGCGTCACATTGATGTAACGCGCTCGGTGCCGGCCGTTACTTTCTTCGTGTGTTAATAGCTTAGTTAGGGCGGTGTGAATGACGGCTTGTCATCCGACCGTCGTTTGGTGTGTAACGGCCGTGGTCTAGGCCGTCACATGTTGGTAGCGGTCTAGGGGTGGCGCGTTACATCCATTGTGCTCCGATTTTCGTGATTTCGGTTTCTGCTTATCTTGGTTTGTCCTTGTGGTCTACCCGTTGTCCCGTGGATGTCTCCCGACATCCTATGAGGGCTAAGACTACGTTATGAGGCGACCAGGAGTCTTCTTGCTTGAGGTGGGACTCTCTTTCCTACTGTTCAAGCATTGTGTTGGGTTCAGGTCAACCCGGTGCGACCCAGTGGTTGACGTGTGACCTTTGCTTGTGTTTGGTCTGGTTCCGATCAACCCGGGGTGACCCAGGGGTTGACTGGTGCCCTTGGGTGTCTCGGTGGTTGTGCCCGGCTCGAGACACTGCTTCTGGATGCCTCGAGGTGTTGTTCCACCTCATTTTGAGTGTCCAGGCGTATCTGAGGGTTTTTGGTGTTTCCCTCAGGTCTCCGTGTGTCATTTTCTGCGGAGCGTCATTTTGCTGGCTTAGGATTAGACCGATTGGCGGCTTGTTCCGCTATTTGTGACGATCTTGCCGTTGAGTCGTTTGACTCAAGGATCGTGGCGTGGTAGGTCTAGTTGCCTGCTCCTGAGTCTGTTGGCGGTTGTCTAGCTGCCTTGGTGCTTTGTGGTGCATGAGACAGGGCTTTTCTTAGACTGTCTGTGCTTCAGCACTTGTGTTTCGGAGTCTGTGCCTTGTGAGCCTCCACTAGTTGTAGCCCTAGGCTTTTGCCGACCCACCGGGAGTGGTGGAGGGGTTTTCCTGTTGCGTTTGGTACGTATGGTTTTTAAGCTAGTTCCGTAGGCCCCGGCCAACGGTAGCGTCCTACCGAGGGGAATACTAGCTAGAGGCCTGACCTAGGTAGAGGTCGGTGTGTGCACACGTGGTCAGGGAATGGGGACTTGCGCCGATGGGCGTGGCCCTGACTAGTCACTCGCAGTTGGTGCTGTAGTCCTGTGCTGTGGTACCATGTGTCCTTGGAACTGTTGTTCCTAGGACCTGGTTCTTGGTGTGTCTTATCCTTGAGTGACATGACACTTGTGGCGTAGTGTAAGACGTCAGTGGACGCATCTGGCTATTCTTCTGGGAGGAGGGTGCTCCTGTCACTCGGTGCTATGACTCTCGGCATTTTCTTGCGCGCTGTGACCTTTTCGAGTTGCCCACTTGTGGCCGTACTCGAGGTCAGTGTTCTGTCGTTTGCATGACGTTCTTGTCATGCGCGGGGCTGTGTGCACGACGTCTCCTGTCGTGTTTTATCTGTGTTTTCGGCGTCGGCGTCTGCCTTCGCCTTTCTTTTGGCTGACGGATTGGGTTACCCTACTGCGCGAGTTTGGGGTTGACCGTCTGTTGCCGCTTAGAGTAGCTTAGGGTACCGAGTTCTCCTCGGTGGCCGTTGTCCCGTGTTTTACGGCCTCGCTCTTCTTTGTTGTTGAGCTCCCCTTGCTCTTAGCCTGTTCCCTACTCCTGCTGTGCCCTATCTGTTTATAGCTTTTTAGTGTAGCCTTTCCTGCTTTGCTGCACTTGCTGTTTCCGTAGTTGCTTCCGTTGCTCTGTGCGTTTTCCAGTGGGGATCCGCGTGACCCCTACTGAGTTTCTGTTTAGAGACTCACCCCTGCTTTTCAGGTGGGTTTCGCCGTCTACCTCTGCTGTCTTTGGTGGAGCGTGTTCGCTATAGCTGCCAGCTGTACCTGCGTCGGGCTTCCCCCGACTTCTGTATACGTTTCTTTTCTGTCAGACTGTACTGTGATAGACTTGTTGTCTTTCCTTTGGGCTGGAGTCTGGTGTATAATTATGAAATTTGAATTATTAATGAAGAAGTAAGTTTATTTCTGCTACTTTAGCAATCCAATGTAATGAAATTTAATTACTTACTGTTATATCTGCTGGCTTCAATGTATTCCACACACACTCCTTTTTCCCTTCGGCGCTTTCCCGCGCTTGGGAGGCCTCGCGGGTCCCATGTGGTATCACGTGTATTCGGTATTTATACCGGGTGCACCGGGTATCCAGAATCTGGGTCGCTACAGGGAACCTGTACTTCACGGTGATTTTGTTGATGCCACGACTATCAATGCACATTCTCCACGTGCCATCCTTCTTCGGGGCGAGTAAAGCGGGTACAGCACATGGACTCATGCTGTCCCGAACAAACCCTCTCTGCACAAGCTCATCGACCTACCGTTTAAGCTCGGCATGCTCCGTGGGACTCATTCGATAATGAGGAAGGTTGGGCAAGGAAGAGCCCGGAACAAGGTCGATGGCATGCTGAATATCCCGCATGGGCGGGAGTCCCTCGGGAAGCTCATCGGGAAAGACATCAGCATACTCCTTCAGAATGGGAATAACCTCGGGTGGGAGCTCACCCTCGGAGTCCCACTCCACCTCTCGAACCGTAATGGCAAACACCGGACAACCCTGACTAAGCTCCTGCTCCATCTCCCGGGAGCTAATCATCATCAATCTCCTCGTCGAGGGCTCTCCTGGGCCAGAGGTAACAGTCAAGCCCGAGCTGGGGATGGGGTACTAGGCCCGGGAACGGAAGGCTCCGGAGCACTAGGGCCAGTACGACCCCTGACTGACGGGCTCTTGGGCCGATGGGGTTCGAGAGTAATCCGTTGGCCCTCATGGTCGAAGGTACAGGCGTTCGACCGGCCATGGAGCGTGGCATCCCGATCAAATAACCATGGCCTACCCAGAATAATGTTGCCCACCTCCATGGGTAGGACATCACACCAAACCTCGTCACGGTAGGCATAGAACTGCAGTGGGACCAAGCACCGCAGCCAGATCGGAATGGAAGTGGAATCCACCCATGATACACGATAGGGGCTAGGGTGATCCACGGGTGTAAGACCAAGACGGGAGACAGCACCCGTGGAGATTGCATTGATGCAACTCCCGCTATCGATGATTACTTCACAAACATGCTTGCCCAGCCTACAGAAAGTATGAAAAATGGTGGTCCGACGCCAGTCATCACTGGCCTGCGGCTGGGTGAGAATGCACCTGACGACCCCTACGTGGGTCTCATTGGAATGCGGGGCCTCCTGGTCGTCACCTTCGATCTCATAATATTCATCAGCTAGATCCTGATCGGCCACATAGGTGACTAACTCGAGGCCCGTAGGGGTGGTATCCTCGGCCTGTGTGTCCCCAATGTAAAGAGATGGGTGGGTGGGACACTGGTTGGTGAAATGGCCAAACCCATTGCAGCGGTAACACTGCTGCCGTGATCCACTGGGCTCCCCAATCATGGGTCCTTTCCCTTTATCCTCCCGACTGATAGGAGGTGTAGGGAGCAGAGGACGTGTAGGAGGTGCGGGTGCCGGTGGCCGGGCTGTGGGTGGGGCCGTGAGATGTTGGGGACGGGGAAGGTCCCTCGGGGGTGGAGGGCGAGGCCTAGGAGCAAAGGGCTCGAGGTGAGCGGGCTCCTGAGGTCGAGTCACGGGGGCCCTAGGATAGGTGCCTGAAGAGCCACGAGGCTCAACACTACGAAGGGGGAAAGAGCCCAACCGATGGGAAGACTCGAACTCGGCCTCAAATTGCTCCAATTCAAGTGCAATCTGATACGCCTGCTCCAAAGTGGTCGCGTTGCGGTGAAAGAGTTCATATTGATAATTGGGCCGCATACCTCTCCGAAAGCGGGATATCGTCATGGTGCTCTCCTCCGTGACCCCGCACCGCAAGTAGTACTCATCGAACTCGGCGGTGTACTCGGTCACGGATCGGTTCCCTTGGGAGATGCTTTGCCACTTGTCTATAAGACGTTGGCGATATGAGGCAGGAAGGTATTTCTCCCTCAATTTGATTTTCATATCATCCCAAGTACCGATTTGGGGTTGACGTCACTGGTTGAGCAGGCTTTCTACATTGATCCAATAAGTTTGGGCCTGCCCTTGCAGCTTCATCTTCGCGTATCGGACTCTTCGGTGGTCCGTCATCTCAAACCACTCGAAGTACCGGTCCATGCCGGCCTCCCAATCTAGATACACCCTAGGGTCCAAGGACCCGCTAAAGGTGGGAGGGTCCGCACGCACACCCCTAAGGATGCGGTCGTCATCCTCGTCATCATGATTCCGTCGTGGATGACGATGACCGTTACCCCCTTGATCATTATCAGATGCATAATCATCCACCACATGCACCTGTTGTCCCCCAACATTCTCCGCCTGAGCCCTTGGTGCAGCAGGTTGCCGAACCGGCTCCTGTTGGCCATTCGTCGGCGCGGGTTGCGCCGCTACTGGGCCCCTCTCGAGGACGGAAATTCTCCCAACTAGACCCTAGATGGACTGAACCGAATTCTCGGCCCGATCCTCGAGGGCTTCATCCGCCCTTCTAGATGTGTTCCTATGCCATCCATACGCGTACTAAGAGCATCCATACGCGTGTCAAGACGATCCATGATAGCTTGGAACATCTCGGCCGTCGAGGACTCATCGGAGCTACGGGCCTGGGAGTCCGCCATAGGTGGTGGTGACGAGTATTGGGTACCTCGACGAGTGGGCATGCAACTGACACACAACCTAGAAGACACCGACTAATGCGAACACTCACTAATGCAAAAAAAATGATGCACGTAGACCTCACCAATATCCGGTACGTGGCGGAGATAAGCAATCCGTAGATCACTCGCGCAAGTACGCTACCTTCCCGATAGGCATAACCTAATGTTCGGGCAACACCTTTTAATATACCAGGCTATTGGGTGAAATGCAATTTGAAAACACTCTTTTTTTTTGTTTTGAAAGTAATGATGGTCCTAGACTCGACTTAGACCATGATGCATGCAAGACTTATGCAAAGACTACCCTAGACTCAACTCGCTCTGATACCAAACTGATGCGGGATGGACACGGGGACCGACTCTACGTGGTATGGACCTCGGACTCTAGATGCGGACACGACCAGCAACACATGATGGGAGAGAGACTAGGCCCGACACAGAGAGCTCCTACAGGCTATACGTCGCTAAAAGAACCGCAAGCTCACTCGTCATCCCAAGCGAGGGAAAACGTGGATCGTGCGCGGTTAAGGAACCGGCAGAGTTCAAGGGTAGTCGACTCACTTCCGGACTCGGATCGAGTCGCGGGACGGGTCACTCTCACTCTCACAGCGGTGACATGGACACATGGGCTAGTACCTATCGCTCTCGACAGTGGTAAAAGACCATATACTAGCTAAGCAAATGAACGCCAATAAGTTCGGACCATTACCTCCACGCACCCGGCGTGGCGAAGACAACCCCGGCCGAATTACGGACTCCTGGTTAACAATGATTACAGCAATACACTAAGTCGACCCACTCCACACAGGGAGGTAAAAGGTCACATGTGGGGCCCGGGAATCACACAACTCGGGTTGACGGGCAGCATCTTGATGTCGCCCGGCAGTGCCGAACTCCGCGTTTTCGTGCTTTCCAAACGGCAGCTTCTACGGGCCCGCAGGGCCCAAGGAAGGCACTGTCCTCAGGATCTGCGGGGGTGGGACCCACTGTGATGGAGACCCCTGGTGGCATGCCTCCACGGACGATGGTCGACCGGAAATACTGATCGGGGGTCGATCGGTCCCGATTCCCAACTCTTGAACTAATAACCCACGGATTTTGATTGCTGTCTTCCGGCGCGCGCTCCGGTGAAAACGGCCACTCCGATCAATCCCGACGTCAGATCGGGACGCAAGAGCTATCGTTGGAAAGCTCTCTTCAAATGCTTCAATCTAGACCTAGAGAGATATGCTGGATCTGGTCGGATCAGAACTTTATTGAATTTACAAGTCCCTATTGTACAGTAACTGAAACCTCAGATCTGCAGGGAACTTATTTGACAACTGCCATTGACCGCCTAGTAGACCTCCGATTCAGCTCTTGAGCTCCTCATCAAAGTTATGTGATTTTGAACTAGGAAGATGGCCATATTTTTGGTGAACTGATTGGAGGTGGCTACGAATTGATATGATTTTTACACTGAACAGAGGTCAGATCTGGGAACTGGCAGAAAGTACTGTAGCTGATGAAGAACACGATTTTTATTAAATAGGTGGAGAGCTGATAAAAATTCAGGAAATTATGTGGTAAGAGGGTTTGATGGACAGAACTCTTAGTAAAATTGGGAGCTCCAAAAAAAAATCAAAAAGAGGTCCAAAACTTGGAAACACAGGGCGGGTGGAAATGGAAACAGACAGCAGATAGATCTGGGAAAATAGGTCGAACAAAAATGGGAAATTACCAAATGGAATAATTACGACCCACCAATTTTTTTAGAATGTGGGAAACACCTCTATAACTTCCCCTCAAAATCCCAAGTCTATCTGAGCTTGTGCTTGATGGCTGAATTTCGTGGAAGCTGCAGTGGTCGGATGAAGGTAGAACTCCGGCGATCTCGGTGGTGATGCGATGGCGGCTCGTGGCGGCGACGGCGGCGACCGGAATGATAAGGGGAGGAGTCACACCTCCAGAGGGAAGCCTTCACAGCTTCAAGGGAGAGAGGGAGGAGAGAGGAGGGGGGCGCACCAGCCCTTGCTCTTGGAATTTGTTTGATTCAAATGGCATTAATTTATCAAAAATGGAAATTACAAGCATATATAGATTACATGTCTAATCAATCCTCAACCGTTGGATCTAGGGATGTGAGATGGAGGGTTGGGATTGAGTGTGACACACACACAAAAAATAGAATTAAAAAAATAAGGGGGGGGGGGCGGCCCTTGGACTAAGGGGAGGGGGCCTGACTTGGTAGGTGGGGGTGGGTGGCCAAACTTGGACTTTCCAAGTCACTTGTCCCCCACTTGGCCCACCCTTCTAGAAGCCTCCATGTGGAAGGTTGACTGACCCCACATGGGACCCTAGGCTGAGGTGGCTCAATGGGATGGGGCATGGGGGGCCCGTGGGGCCCACGGGGCCCAAATTGCACATAAGCCCCTCTTACAATCAAAATAGCAAATCGAATACAATGAAATCAACACAAATTACACACAAATAAAGTTTAACTAAATATGATAAATGGGGAGGCTCAAGGCGGAGTCTCCAGGCTGTCTCCGAGCCAGATGGACGCTGAGGTGGCTTGAGTCGTGCTCCGTGTGCGGTACCGGTGGCTCGGCGTATCGCGCCGATCAACTGCTCGGGTGTCCGCACCAGAGATAGCCTGGAGTCCCCGTCTTGATTCTTGGACACTTTTAGCATTTACTTGCCTTGTGTTAGCAATTGTTTGCATGGTAATTGGGCTTGTAGTGAGTGTTTTATTTGGGTTTTTCATATTGGGCTCATTGTAAGGCACTTAATAAGCCAATTGGGTAAGTCTTTTAGAGTCCATTAAGGGTTGATTGTCATATTGGGCTATGAGGCTTCATTAAGTTTCATATTGGATCTTAAGCCACTTAAGGCCCCATTAAGCTTCCCTTCCACATGGGCCATCTTGGTTGGAGTGGAATGGGCTTGTGAATGGCCTTAGTTGGACTTGAGCCAACTTGGCCCAAGAAGGGCCCAAGCTAGGGGCGCACCATCTTTTTGATGTATTAGGCTAGGTTATTTAGTTTTCTTTCTTTCCTCTCTTTCTTTGACCACATGTGTTAAAATTAGGAATTGGCTTCCCTTAATATTTTATTTTGTGGTTGGTCACATCCAATCCAAGCCATCCATTCCCCCATCCCTAGATCTAAGAGTGGATATTGGATTTGGTATGTAACCTATAAAGACTTGTATTTTCCCATTTTGGAGAATTAATGCATTCATTTGGAAGAAAATTCTTGGAGCAGCCTTGGGCGCCCCCCTCCTCTCTCCTCCCTCTCCCCCTTGCAGCTGAGACGGTTGCTCTTCTGAGGTGTGACGCCTCCCTATCAGTTCTGGTCACCGCCGCCGCCGCCACGAGCCGCCATCGAGTTCGTCGGAGTTCTATTTTTAGTTGACCACTGCCACTGCCATGAAATTCTGCAATCAGCCACGAGCTCCTTTTGATCTAGGATGTTGAGGAGGTGTTCCAGAGGCTTTCCCCATGCTCCAAAAAAATCGGTTGGCCTTCTAGTTCACGTTTGCTAATTTTCCATTTTCGTTCAAGTTTCGACTTTAGTTCTGCCAGTTTCAGGTCTGATTTTCCACTTTTCCTAAGTTTCGCATCTTTGATCCATCTTTTGATTTTTCCTAGGGCTCCCAATTTTACTGGGCGTTCTGTCCATCAACCCCTCCATCCAAGATTTTTCTTGATTTTTGATCAGCCCTCCATCGATTTTCTCAAATTCGTTCTCAGAGCAAGCTACAGTTCTGTCCACCTGTTTCTAGATCCGACCATCTTCTAGTACAAAAATCATATCAATTCGTAGCTTCCACCAATCTGTCCACAAAAAATATGTCCATTTTCCTTGTTCAATTTTCTACAACTTTGATGAATAGCTCAGGAGCTGAATCGGAAGTCTACTAGGCGGTCAATGGCAGTTCTCAGACAACTCACCTGCAGATCTGAGAGTTTGGGCACTGTACAATAGAAGCTTACAAATTCAATAACATCTTGATCCGTACATATTCAGGTTCTCTATCTGAGCCTAGATTGAAGGTCTTCAAGATAGCTTTCCAACGATAGCTCATGTGCCCCGATCCGACATCGGGATTGATCGCAGCGGCCGTTCTCGCCGGAGCGCGCGCCGAAAAATAGAAGTGAAAATCCGTGGATAGCATTCCAAAGGCTTGGAGATCGGAGCCGATCGGCCCCCGATCGATGTTTCCGACCGACCGCCATCTAGGGAGGCATGCCACCAGGGGTCTCCATCACATTGGGCCCCACCCCAGTAGGCCGAGAGCACAGCGCCACCCGTGGGCCCCACGGACCCGTAAAACACGCCGTCTGGATAGCACGAAAACGCAGAGTTCGGCACCGCCGGGCGACATCAAGATGCTGCCCGTCAACCCAATCCGCGTGATTCCCGGGGCCCGCATGTGACCTTTTACCTCCCTGTGTGGAGTGGGTCAAATTGATTGTATTGCTGTAAAATTGTTTAACCGGGAGTCCGTGATTGGCCGGGGTCGTCTTCCCCACGCCGGGTGCGTGGAGGTAACGGTCTAACTTCTTGGCGTTCATTTGCTAGTTTAGTATACGGTCATATGCCGATGTCAAGAGTGTAGGATTCTAGCCCGTGTGTCCATGTCACCGCTGTGAGCGCGAGAGTGACTCGTCCCGCGACTCGATCCGAGTCCGAAAGTTGAGTTAGACTACCTTGAACTCTGCCGGCTCCTTAACCGCGCACGATCCACGCTTTCCCTCGCATGAGACGACGAGTGAGTTTGCACTTCTGTTAGCGACGTGTAGCCTATAAGAGCTCTTAGTGTTGAGCCGAGGTCGCTCTAGTAGTCGTGTCATTGCTGGTTGAGTCGTGTCCGTCTCATATAGTGTCATCTCCTCAGTCCATCCCGCATCAGTTTGGTATCAGAGCGAGTCAAGTCTAGGGTAGTCATTGCATAAGTCTTGCATGCATCATGGTCTAAGTCGAGTCTAGGATCATCATTATTTTCAAAACAAAAAAAAAGTGTTTTAAAATTACATTTTCATCCCAATAACCCGGTATATCAAAAGGTGTTGTCCGAACGTTAGGTTATGCCTATTGGGAAGATCGCACACTTGCGCGAGTGATCTTCGGATTGCTTATCTCCGCCTCGTACCGGCTATTGGTGAGGTCTAAGTGCATCATCTAGTGAGTGTTTGCATTAGTCGGTGTCTTCTAGGTCGTGTGTCAGTTGCATGCCCACCCGTTGAGGTACCCAATACTCGCCACCACCACCTATGGCGGATTCCCGGGCCCGTAGCTCCGATGAGTCCTCGACGGTCGAGATGTTCCGAGCCATTATGGAACGTCTTGACACGCGTATGGATGGTCTTAGTACGCGTATGGATGGCATAGGGATGCATCTAGAAGGGCGGATGAAAGCCCTCGAGGATCGGGCCGAGAATTCAGATCAGTCCATCTAGGGTCTAGTTGGGAGAATTGCCGTCCTCGAGAGGGGCCCAGTAGCGGCGCAACCCGCGCTGACGAATGGCCAACAGGAGCCGGTTCGGCAACCTGCTGCACCAAGGCCTCAGGCGGAGAATGTTGGGGGACAACAGGTGCATGTGGTGGATGATTATGCATCTGATAATGATCAAGGGGGTAACGGTCATCGTCATCCACGACGGAATCATGATGACGAGGATGACGACCGCATTCTTAGGGGCGTGCATGCGGACCCTCCGACTTTTAGCGGGTCCTTGGACCCTAGGGTGTATTTAGATTGGGAGGCCGGCATGGACTGGTACTTCGAGTGGTTTGAGATGACGGACCACCGAAGAGTCCGATACGCAAAGATGAAGCTGAAAGGGCAGGCCCAAACTTATTGGACCAATGTGGAGAGCCTACTCAACCAGCGACGTCAACCCCAGATCGGTACTTGGGATGATATGAAAACCAAGTTGAGGGAGAAATACCTTCCTGCCTCATATCACTAGCGTCTTATAGACAAATAGCAAAGCATCTCCCAGGGGAACCGATCCGTGACCGAGTACACCGCTGAGTTTGATGACTATTACTTGCGGTGCGGGGTCACGGAAGAGAGCACCATGATGATATCCCACTTTCGGAGAGGTCTGCGGCCCAATTATCAATATGAACTCTTTCGCCGCAACGCGACCACCTTGGAGCATGCGTATCAGATTGCTCTCGAACTAGAGCAATTCGAGGCCGAGTTCGAGTCTCCCCATCGGTTGGGCTCTTTTCCCCTTCGAAGTGTCGAGCCTCGTGGCTCTTCAGGCACTTATCCTAGGGCCCCCGTGGCTCGACCTCAGGAGCCCGCTCGTCCCGAGCCCTTTGCTCCTAGGCCTCGCCCTCCACCCCCGAGGGACCTTCCTCGTCCCCAGCATCTTACGGCTCCATCCACAGTCCGTCCACCGGCACCCGCACCTCCTGCACGTCCTTTGCTACCTACACCTCCTATCCGTCGGGAGGATAAAGGTAAAGGACCTATGATTGGGGAGCCTAGTGGATCACGGCAGCAGTGTTTTCGCTGCAATGGGTTTGGTCATTTCGCCAACCAGTGTCCCACCCGCCCATCTCTTCACATTGGGGACACACAGGCCGAGGATACCACCCCTACGGGCCTCGAGTTAGTCAGCTATGAGGCAGATCAAGAGCTAGCTGACGAGTACTATGAGTTGGGAGGTGATGCCCTGGATGCCCAGCAGTCCGATGATACTCACGTTGGGGTCGTCCGATGTATCCTCACCCAGCCACAGGTCAGTGATGACTGGTGTCGGACCACTATCCTTCATATGTTCTGTAGGCTGGGCAAGATCATCTTTAAAGTGGTCATCGATAGTGGGAGTTGCATCAATGCAATCGCCGCGAGTGCTATCACGCATCTTGGACTTATGCCCATGGACCATCCTTGCCCCTATCGAGTATCTTGGGTGGATTTCACCTCCATTCCGATCAGGCTGCGGTGTCTGGTCCCACTGCAGTTCCATACCTACCGCGAAGAGATCTGGTGTGATGTCCTCCCTATGGAGGTGGGTAGTGTCATTCTTGGTAGGCCATGGTTATTTGATCGGGATGCCACGCTTCATGGCCGGTCGAACACCTGTACCTTCGACCATGCTGGCCAACGGATTACCCTCCACCCCTCTCAGCCCAAGAAGCCCTCAGTCAGGGGTCCTACTGGCCCTAGTACTCCGGAGCCTTCCGTCCCCGGGCCTAGTACCCCATCCCCAGCTCGGGCTATGACCATTACCTCTGGCCCAGGAGAGCCCTCGACGAGGAGATTGATGATGATTAGCTCCCGGGAAATGGAGCAGGAGCTTAGTCAGGGCTGTCCGGTGTTTGCCATTACGGTCCGAGAGGTGGAGCGGGACTCCGAGGGTGAGCTCCCACCCGAGGTTGTTCCCATTCTGCAGGAGTATGTTGATGTCTTTCCCGATGAGCTTCCCGAGGGACTCCCACCTATGCGGGATATTCAGCATGCCATCGACCTTGTTCCGGGCTCTTCCTTGCCCAACCTTCCTCATTATCGCATGAGTCCCACGGAGCATGCTGAGCTTAAACGGCAGGTCGATGAGTTAGTGCAGAGAGGGTCTGTTCGGGACAGCATGAGTCCATGTGCTGTACCCGCATTACTCGTCCCGAAGAAGGATGGCACGTGGAGAATGTGCATTGATAGTCGTGGCATCAACAAAATCACCGTGAAGTACAGGTTCCCTATTCCCCGCCTTGATGACATGCTAGACATGATGGCAGGTGCCACTATCTTTTCGAAGATCAATCTTAAGAGTGGCTACCATCAGGTGAGGATTAGGCCAGGTGATGAGTGGAAGACTGCCTTTAAGACCAAGGATGGTTTATATGAGTGGTTGGTCATGCCTTTTGGGTTGACCAATGCCCCTAGCACTTTCATGCGACTCATGACACAGGTCCTTCGACCTTTCATTGGAGTCTTTGTAGTCATGTACTTTGACGATATCCTTATCTATAGTCGCACCACGGGGCACCACTTAGACCACCTTCGGCAGGTCTGTCTTCTTCTTCGGCGAGAGCAGTTGTTTGCAAACCCACAGAAGTGTGCCTTCATGACATCTCAGCTTGCCTTCTTGGGTTTCATTGTGTCTAGTACTGGGTTCTCCGCCGATCCGGAGAAGGTCCGGGCCATTATTGAGTGGCCGGAACCCCGTACGGTTCATGATGTCCGCAGCTTTCATGGCCTTGCGACGTTCTATCGTCGCTTCATCTGCGGATTTAGCTCCGTCACCGCCCCGATCACGGATTGTATCCGAAAGGGCACATTTGTATGGACGAAGGCCGCAGCTGCTGCCTTCAAGGACATCAAGGAGTGCATGACCCAGACACCTATCCTTCGACTGCCTGATTTCTCGAAGGTGTTTGAGGTCTCTTGTGATGCGTCGGGTGTTGGGATAGGAGGAGTCTTGAGTCAGGAGTCCCACCCGATCGCATATTTCAGCGAGAAGCTGAATGACACGAAACTACGATAATCCACTTATGACAAAGAATTCTACGCAGTTGTTCAGGCTCTTAGGCATTGGAGGCACTATCTTTTACATCAAGAGTTTGTCCTATACTCCGATCACGAGGCATTGAGGTACCTCCATTCCCAAAAGAAGCCTAACTCCCATCACAGTCGTTGGGTCGAGTATCTCCAGCAGTTCACATTTGTGCTTAAACATAAGGCTGGAGTGGAGAACAAGGTGGCCGATGCCTTGAGTTGGCGAGCGTGCTTGCTTACCACCATGAGTGTCGAGGTCATAGGGTTAGAAAAGATGAGAGAGGCCTATGTTGATTGTCCTGACTTCGGTCAGATTTTTGCACTCTCCAGGCCGGACCCTCGAGAGACCTTGATGACTATGTGCTTCAGGATGGCTACCTCTTTCGAGGAGGCAGGCTATGTGTTCCCCGAACTTCGGTTCGAGATTTCTTAGTGTGGGAGCTACATGCGGGAGGTCTAGCCGGCCACTTTGGTCGGAACAAGACTATCGAGACAGTTGAGCATAGATTTTACTGGCCGAGCTTGAAGCGCGATGTGGCTCACATTGTGGCTCAGTGCCGTACATGTGCTACAGCCAAGGTGAAGAAGCAAAGCTCGGGCCTTTATACGCCTCTTCCCGTGCCTGATGCCCCGTGGCAGGATGTTAGCATGGACTTTGTTTTGGGATTGCCACGTACCTCCAGGAAGCATGATTCGGTCTATGTTGTTGTTGACCGTTTCTCGAAGATGGCCCTCTTTATCCCTTGCTCGAAGACTTTGGATGCCTCTAGGGTAGCCCGCCTTTTCCTTACGCATGTGGTGTGCAAGTTCGGGTTGCCTCGCACTATAGTGTCTGACCGTGATGTTAGATTCACTTCCTATTTTTGGAAGACACTATGGCACATGATGGGTACTCACCTCAAGTTTTCTACTGCATATCATCCCCAGACAGATGGTCAGACCGAGGTGGTCAATAGGATTCTGGGAGATCTTTTGAGGTGTCTTGTTAGGGACCGCATTGAGGATTGGGATCTCATTCTACCCATGGCTGAGTTTACAACAATGATTCGGTGAATAGGTCTACCGACATGAGCCCATTTGAGATTGTCACAGGTCGTAGGCCTAGGAAGCCAGTGGATCTTGTCCCCATGCCCATCCATGCTAGAGTGTCGGAGTCAGCCGAGTCGTTTGCTAGGCATGTTAGGAGTTTGCATGACGACATCCGTCGTCACATTAAGTCCAGCAATGCTCGTTACAAAGAGTTAGCCGATGCTCACCGACACCACCGAGAGTTCCAAGCGGGCGAATATGTCATGATCAGGGTAAGACCTGAATGGTTTTCCTCTGGAGCCGTTAAGAAGTTGCAAGCTCACGGAGCCGATCCTTTTAGAGTGTTGAAACGTGTTGGATCCAATGCGTATGTTGTGGACCTGCCCGAGGAATACGGTATAAGCTCTACTTTTAATGTTTTGGATCTAGTTGCATATAGGGACCCAGCGGTGATCCCTAGTGAGCCTTTCGATCCATCTCCTCCCATTGAGAGTGAGCCCACACCTGAGTGTCCACCTCCAGCCCCTTTGTCACGACAGGGTGAGCATATAGATCATATACTGCATGAGCCGGTGATAGTGATGAGGAGTGGATCTTACCCGCGCTACCTAGTGCGATGGAGAGGACGGCCCGCTACCGAGGACACATGGATCACGCATGGAGAGTTGCAGCGGATTGATCCGGACCTTCTGGAGCGATACCGGAGCGATGCAGACCCTTACTCGACAGGGTCGAGTTTCTCCCACCCGGGGAGAATTGGTGCGGACACCAGAGCGAGCGAGAAGCATAAACCGGCGAGCCGTCGGTACAGTACGCGGAGCACCACTCGAGCTACAGCAGCTTCTCTTTGGCTAAGAGATAGCCTGGAGTCCCCGTCTTGATTCTTGGACACTTTTAGCATTTACTTACCTTGTGTTAGCAATTGTTTGCATTGTAATTGGGCTTGTAGTGAGTGTTTTATTTGGGTTTTTCATATTGGGCTCATTGTAAGGCACTTAATAAGCCAATTGGGTAAGTCTTTTAGAGTCCATTAAGGGTTGATTGTCATATTGGGCTATGAGGCTTCATTAAGCTTCATATTGGATCTTAAGCCACTTAAGGCCCCATTAAGCTTCCCTTCCACATGGGCCATCTAGGTTGGAGTGGAATGGGCTTGTGAATGACCTTAGTTGGACTTGAGCCAACTTGGCCCAAGAAGGGCCCAAGCTAGGGGCGCACCATCTTTTGGATGTATTAGGCTAGTCTATTTAGTTTTCTTTCTTTCCTCTCTTTCTTTGACCACATGTGTTAAAATTAGGAATTGACTTCCCTTAATATTTTATTTTGTGGTTGGTCACATCCAATCCAAGCCATCCATTCCCCCATCCCTAGATCTAAGGGTGGATATTGGATTTGGTATGTAACCTATAAAGACTTGTATTTTCCCATTTTGGAGAATTAATGCATTCATTTGGAAGAAAATTCTTGGAGAAGCCTTGGGCGCCCCCCTCCTCTCTCCTCCCTCTCCCCCTTACAGTTGAGACGGTTGCTCTTCTGAGGTGTGACGCCTCCCTATCAGTTCTGGTCACCGCCGCCGCTGCCACGAGCCGCCATCGCACCGCCATCGAGTTCGTCAGAGTTCTATTTTTAGCCGACCACTGCCACTTCCACAAAATTCTACAATCAGCCACGAGCTTCTTTTGATCTGGGATTTTGAGGAGGTGTTTCAGAGGCTTTCCCCATGCTCCAAAAAAATCGGTTGGCCTTCTAGTTCACGTTTGCTAATTTTCCATTTTCGTTCAAGTTTCAACTTCAGTTCTGCCAGTTTCAGATCTGATTTTCCACTTTTCCTAAGTTTCGCATCTTTGATCCATCTTTTACTTTTCCTAGGGCTCCCAATTTTACTAGGCGTTCTTTCCATCAACCCCGCCATCCACGATTTTTCTTGATTTTTGATCAGCCCTCCATCTATTTTTAAAAATTCGTTCTCAGAGCTAGCTACAGTTCTGTCCACCTGTTTCCAGATCCGACCACCTTCCAGTGCAAAAATCATATCAATTCGTAGATTCCACCAATCTGTCCACAAAAATATGTCCATTTTCCTTGTTTAATTTTATTCAACTTTGATGAAGATCTCAGGAGCTGAATCGGAAGTCTACTAGGCGGTCAACGGCAGTTCTCAGATAACTCACCTGTAGATCTGAGAGTTCGGGCACTGTACAATAGAAGCTTAAAAATTCAATAACATCTTGATCCGTGCAGATCCAGGTTCTCTCTCTGAGCCTAGATTGAAGGTCTTCAAGAGAGATTTCCAACGATAGCTCATGTGCCTCGATCCGACATCGGGATTGATCGCAGCGGCCGTTCTCGCCGGAGCGCGCGCCGAAAAACAGAAGTGAAAATCCGTGGACAGCATTCCAAAGGCTTGGACATCGGAGCCGATCGGCCCCCGATCGGTGTTTTCGGCTGACCGCCGTCCAGGGAGGCGCGCCACCAGGGGTCTCCATCACATTGGGCCCCACCCCAACAGGTCGAGAGGACAGCGTCACCCGTGGGCCCCACGGACCTGTAAAACGCGCCGTCCGGACAGCACGAAAACCCGGAGTTCGGCACCGCCGGGCGACATCAAGATGCTGCCCGTCAACCCAATCCGCGTGATTCCCGAGGCCCGCATGTGACCTTTTACCTCCCTACGTGGAGTGGGTCAAATTGATTGTATTGCTGTAAAACTGTTTAACTGGGAGTCCGTGATTGACCGGGGTCGTCTTCCCCACGCCGGGTGCGTGGAGGTAACGATCTAACTTCTTGGCGTTCATTTGCTAGTTTAGTATACAGTCATATGCCGCTGTCGAGAGTGTAGGATTCTATCCCGTGTGTCCATGTCACTGCTGTGAGCGCGAGAGTGACCCATCCTGCGACTCGATCCGAGTCTGAAAGTTGAGTCAGACTACCTTGAACTCTGCCGGTTCCTTAACCGCGCACGATCCACGCTTTCCCTCGCATGGGACGACGAGTGAGTTTGCACTTCTGTTAGCGACGTGTAGCCTATAGGAGCTCTTAGTGTCGAGCTGAGGTCGCTCTAGTAGTCGTGTCATTGCTGGTTGAGTCGTGTCCGTCTCATATAGTGTCGTCTCCTCGGTCCGTCCCGCATCAATGTTGGCATTGCCAATAAAAAGTGAAAAAATAGCTCATGTTGGCATTGCCGGATTTTCACCGTATAATTCGAACCAATAACAATAAAAAGGAAGAAAGGGATGAAAGTCAAGTGGACTGAACCAAGGAATCGATAATAAAAAAAGGGCAAATGGATAGGTGACTGAACTAGGGAATCCATTGTGAGCTGAAAATTCAGAAGCTATAACAACCAACTATAGTTCTGAAAATTGCTGGGAATGGAATGAGCAAAACAGAAATAAAATGCTAATTACAAAACTTTTTGTTGCAAGAATTGAAGTACAGCTGAACTAATATGGGGAGCACTAACCGAGTGTTAGGAAGAACTGAAGTCCAGTTCAGACCAATGTATATCAAAGAAAAATATAATGCAATGATCAAACACATGTCTGGATTGCTGGGCTAAAAAAAATGAATAAAGATATATATGGTAAGAATCAAGTGTTCTCAAACCATGACTGGGGAATCATCATAAAAAAGGGTGAATGACTAATGTCCAAACAAGAAGAAATCTGAGCCTGGAGCTTTGTAATTGCTGGAGCCTGGGATTGCAGGGGTCTGCCCCTTTTCTGTTGGAATTCAGATTCCCTTAAAAAAAATGTATAGACAATGTGGAGAATCATTGCTAAAAAAGAAGAACAGATCAAAAGATCACAGTCCCTGGAGCTGGGCACTGATACACTCAAGATTGTGGAGCTCTGTGCTTTCCCTGCCTGGGAGGGTGTAGGCGTCGACCCCTGCATATGAGGGGGTCGACCCCTATGCTAGTTGGTTCTGTCTGCCAAAAAAAATGAGGGTGAATCAAGATTATCCAATGTACAACCGTGAAGACAGGTTTAGTTTTACAGCTGGCCTCTTATCCTTCTTTCATGATAAGCTCCCATCTCTGCCCTCCATGAGGGACAGTGCATCACATACCTACATAGGTCCAGGGATGTCATACCATGTGCACAGATCTAAGAATTTTATCCTACTTGCCTGCACTGTCAAGATTGCATCTGCATGCTCATATTGTTACATGGATTATATGTGCATCTCGTGAGTCAAGAAGTCATGAATCAATCTGAATCCTGCACACACCATGCACATTTAAACTCCCATAATCATCAAAGCACATAGCATTGTATGGCTCTTCGAAAAAGGAGAGAGAAAAGAGCTAACTCCCAGGGATTCCATTGGAACATAGCTAAAGTTCAGAAAAGGCAATTAGGTGCATGAATGCATGAACCCTTTCCCGAATGCATCCACCCGTAAAACTCATATATATGAGTGTATTTGTGGGCCCTGTAAGCATGGATGAACCCAGAAGGATCATATGCGCAGCTAAGGCCATGAAGAATCAGTCCCTGAAACTAGAAATTCCATAGAAACCACATCAACATGGCCTTTAAAGTAGTAGAAAGTAAGGCAACTGGGTAAGTTTTTCACCAAATTTAGTAAGTATCCATCCTAAGCCTTATTCAAATTGGAAAGAAAATAAAAAAGGTAGCAACATTTTTTTAGTATAAACCACATACTCAAAACATTCAAGTTATGGTAAAAATTAAGTTTGGAAAATATAGGTAACCTTGAAGAAAACAGTAATTGAAATTTTTTTCTACAGCAAGTCTCTTCAGGTAACAGCTCTGCAACAACAAAACTTTGTGGATTTTAATTACATATAAATGTGTTTTTAAATCTAATTTTAACATAGAGTTGATGTTGATCTGACTCAAAAATGTAGATTATTTAACTTTGATGTTCTTCATTTGAATATTTTTATAAATTGGATGTTATTTAATTTGATGTATGCATAATGATAAGTACGATGTTATTTAATTTTATGTTATATAAATACATGGGGTATTGATAAGTGTCTATTTTCTATGATAATTCATTGCATATGCACCATTTTATGAGCATATAATTAGGCAATTATGCATGCCCCGTCGTTAATCTCAACTCCACGTTCAAGTTGAAGCTTTCACGTAAATTGATTAATTTTATGATATTATTTAATAAATTAAAGTTGAGGGCCATGAGCATTAATTCTCCATTACATAACCATGAGCATTTGAGATTTATGTACACATTATGATAATTTTTATGGACTAAATTATAATTATGTGTGTGCAGGATACTAAAGGTAATTGCAAGAAACTCCGGGGGTAAAACTGTCATCACCACTTTGACCAAGTCCAACATAGAAGCACATATTTTGGTTGGAGAGAAATTAAAATTCAAAGTTTATATTTTGGTTGGAGGGAAAAGAAATTTCAAAAGTTTAAAATTGAGGAGAAGAAACACATATTTTGGTTGGTGGTGCGGACACCCGAGCAGTTGATCGGCACGATACACCGAGCCACCGGTACCGCACACGGAGCACGACTCGAGCCACCTCAGCATCTATTTGACTTGGAGACAGCCTGGAGACGTCCCCACTGAGTCATAGCATTTATCATATTTTTGGGGATTTTTATTTGTGTGTAATGTATTTTATTTTCTTTCGTCAGTGTGTAATTTAGATAGTTCGAGGGGTTTATTTGTAAAATGGGACCCCTGGGCCCCACGGGACCCCCAGGCCCCCTCCCATTGATCCACCTCAGCCATAGGGCCCCATGTGGGGTTGGTCAATATCCTATGTGGACATCTAGAAGCCTTGGACTAGTCAATTGTTCACATGGGGGACAAGGGACCAAAATGGTCAACAAATTCCACCAACCTTCCACCTACCATGTCCCCCTTGCCATTCTAGTCAATAGGCCGCCCCCTTCCTTGTATTTTTTTATTTTAATTTGTGTGGATGGTCATATGCTATCCCAGCCCTCCATCTCACACCCCTAGATCCAACGGTTGAGGGTTGATTAGACATATGACCTATATATGCTTGTAATTTCCAATTTTGATGAATTAATGCATTTGAATTGGAAGAAAATCCCTTGAGCAAGGCTTAGGCCGCCCCTCCCTCTCCCCTTGAAGCTGTGAAGGCTTCCTTCTTGGTGGTGAGACTCCACCCTATCAGTTCCGGTCGCCGCCGCCGCCGCCACGAGCCGCCACCGCACCGCCACCGCCATCAACGAAGTTCTGCCTGCGCAGTATCACAGCAGATTCCACGAAATTCAGCCATCAACCACGAGCTCAGATCGACCTGAGAATTTTACTGGATGTTCCAGAGGTGTCAATAACTATCCACAAATTTTTGTTTGTCATTCAGATCCCGTTTCATAATTTTAGATTTTCGTCCACTCTTCCACTTTGGTTCTGCCAAAGTTCTATCCAGGTTCTCATTCGCCCTGTGTTTCATGTCTTAGGTCCATCTTTTGATTTTTTTTAGTCCCATAAATTTTACTGGAGTTCCCTTCCATCCACCCCTTCCTCCACAATTTTTCTAAATTTTTGTTTCGCCCATTTCATATTTTCTAAAAACCGTTCTCAGTCCCATCTACAGTTCTGTCCACCTGTTCCCAGATCCGACCACCAGTCACTCCAAAAATCATATCAAATCGCCACCACCTCCAAATCCAATTCCAAAAATTGTCCCCGTTTCGTGGTTTGATTCCCTACAACCTTTAAGAAGAGCTCAAGAGCTGAATCGGAGTTTTACTAGGCGGTCAATGGTGGTTCTCAGACAAGTACCCTGTAAATCTAAGGTTTCGGTTACTGTACAACAGGGACTTGTAAATTCATTAAAGTTCTGATCCGACCAGACCCAGCAGATCTCCTTGGGTCTAGATTGAAGCATTTGAAGAGAGCTTTCCAACGATAGCTTATGCGTCCCGATCCGACGTCGGGATTGATCACAGCGGCCGTTTTCGCCGGAGCGCGCGCCGGAAAACAGAAATCAAAATCCGTGGGCAGCTAGTTCAAAGCTTGGAGATCGGGACCGATCGACCCCCGATCGGTGTTCCCGGCCGACCGTCGTCCGTGGAGGCGCGCCACCAGGGGGCCCCATCATAGTGGGTCCCACCCCCGCAGATCCGGAGGACCGCGCCATCCGTGGGCCCCGCGGGCCCGCAGAACCCGCCGTTCGGAAAGCACGAAAACGCGGAGTTCGGCACCGCCGGGCGACATCAAGATGCTGCCCGTCAACCCAAGTTGCGTGATTCCCGGGCTCCACATGTGACCTTTTACCTCCCTGCGTTGAGTGGGTCAAATCTTTGTATTGCTGTGATATTGTTTAACCGGGAGTCCGTGATTCGGCCGGGGTTATCTTCGCCACGCCGGGTGCGTGGAGGTAATGGGCCGAACCTCTTGGCATTCATTTGCTTAGCTAGTATACGGTCTTTTGCCGCTGCCGAGAGTGTAGGTACTAGCCCGTGTGTCCATGTCACCACTGTAAGAGTGAGAGTGACCCGTCCCGTGACTTGATCCGAGTCCGGAAGTTGAGTCGGACTACCCTTGACCTCCGCCGGTTCCTTAACCGCGCACGGTCCGCGCTTTCCCTCGCTTGGGACGACGAGTGAGCTTCCACTTCTGTTAGCGACGTTTTACCACCAGGAGCTCGTAGTGTCGGGCTTAGTGTCTCCCTGGTGTGTGCTGCTGGTCGCGTCTTCATCTAGAGTACGAGGGTGGCACCTAATAGTGTCGTCTCCCGTGTCCGTCCCGCATCAGTTGGAGGGAAAAGAAAGTTCAAAATTTAAAATAAAGGGAAGAAATGATGAGTCTTGGGAAAGGGGGTGCCCAAAGTCCAAGGAGGGGAGTGCCCACCTCCTTTTCCTCTTCCCCATGCATCATCTTCTACCTAAACTCAGCCATCCATCTCCTTTTGATAAAATCTCTACCCTTCATTGACCCAACTTTCCCTATAAATAGCCCATGACAAGGAGGAGAAAGGGTGTTCTTTTTTGGGCAATTTTCATCCAACCTTAGGCCACCGATTTCCTACCCCTTCCGTCCCTCTTATCCTCTTAATTTCTTCATGAACATTCTTTATTTTTAAGTCCTCTACAACTTCTTCTTCTGTATCATCTTACCATTCCCCTTGGTTTTCAAGTTATTTCATATTTTTCATTGTTCTATCCTGTGCATTTGTAGATTGCATTCTTCTCTGTTCTTCTCTATTTTTTTCCTTCCTCCGTCTCTCTTCTCCTCTTGATTTCTTCCCAAAAGTTCTTTGTTTTTAAGTCCCCTACAACTTCTTCTTCTGCATCATCTTCCAATTCCTTTTGATTTTCAAGTTATGTTCAATGTTTCAAAGCTCTATCTCTGATTATCACTATATCACATTTTAAATCCTTCTTCTTCTTCTTCCATCTCACCTAGGTAACCTTAGTTAATCTCTCCTTCATCACCATCTCCTTCTCTTCTAAACCATTGCCATCTCCCTTAGCTTCACCTTGACCTCTCCCTTCCTCTCCTTAGATCTATCTCTTCATCACATACATTCTCCTCCAAGAGCGGCTTCAACGACGAAGGTGACTTCCTCCCAGCGTAGACGACATCTTCCACGAGGTGGTTCGTGATCCAAGGCCAAGAGAGGATGGCGACATCATCACCATTGCTGATACCATCTCCAAATTCTAAACTCCAGGCTTTTCTTATTTTTATTGCTTTTGTGTTATTTCACTTCATTGTAATCTCATTGCGTCATTAGTGTAATCTTGTTTCACATTTCATGTACTCTTTCTTTTAAGTTAATAAAAGGAGTTATTCTTTTGATCTAGTTCTTGCTCTTCTTCCCTCTCTACCCCCTTCTTATATCTCTTCTTTTCACTTCATGCAATTATTTTCTATAGCATAGGCACATAGTCAAAGGCATTTTTAATTATTTGTTAGAATCGTTATTTGTTTCATCACTTTTCTTCAAGCAATCAAATCACAAATATTTTTCAAAGGAGTCCAAGGTTTTTAACTTTAAAAATCTCTTCTTCCATGTGGATTCGACCCGTGCTTGTCATAGTACTGCGTTCTCTTTTCATCATTTTGTGCGAGTTCGGTTTTAAGATTGTTAGCGCGCGTGTAGTAACGACATACGCTTCCGCGTTATCAATTTTTGGCGCCGTTGTCGGAGAGGAATTATGATTTTTGATTTAAGAACTTTAGTTTCCTTGTGTTTATAGTGTACTGATAAAGCTCTCTTTTCTTTTCTTTTTTGTAGAAAAAAAATTCAAAAAAATTCAAAAAAATCAGAGATAAGTTTGCCTTTCTTTTTTTCATCTTTTGATTTTGTCATTCATTTCAAAAAAAAAGAGAATGAGAGATTTCGTTTCAAGTAAGTATCCTAAACTCCTCTCATTTTGTGTCATTTCCTTAGTTTTCTTGCATATTGTGGTTAGATAGGTTCACAAAATAATAAAAAAACTCTTCACTTGAATTCGATAAAAGTCTTCATTCCAATAGTAGAAATCACACTTTTGTATTTTAGGTCATGCATCATTTAGGATAGTATTTACTTTTTCTTGTTGTTTAATTGTTGTTAATTGCATTGTTGAAGATTGTGGGAGGTAAGGTGAGTACTCTAACTTTTCCAAAAGTATGCTCATGCATTTCCATGCTTGCATAGAACCCCTTGTTTGAACTTGGTTTGTTGCATATCATTTCAAAGTATCTTAAGGGCAACACCCATAAGTAAGATAAGGTGAGGATTTCATCACCCTTCCTTAGCCCACAAACCACAATTCCCTTGCATCTTTGCATCACCTAGACCTTAAATAAAATCTAGTAGACATTAGTCCTAGGTTTACATTGTGATTCTTGTGTTATTTGGGATTACCCTCTTGTGAAAATCGGTGCCTAAGGCAAGACGGTCGGACGGCAAACGGCTTAAGTGGACTAGTGGTTTGTAATTAGGTCCCTACGAAAGTAGGGGGAGCCTCCCACTATCCTACCCCTTACCTGGCCAGTAAAAATATTGAGGGTGAACTCAAGTTACACTTTAGCCATTTTGTGAAACCTAATTTCTAGGTCTAGGTCACATCTAGATAATTTGTGTGACAACTTGTTTATGTTTACATAAAAAAATTAAAAATTAAAACAAAAAAAATTCTCCTCTTCTCTCTGTTCGTCCTAATTTGAGTAAAATAAAAAAAATAAAAATTATCATAAAAAAATTCTCCCATCTCTCATCTTTAACCTTGGTTTATGCAAGGGAGAAGATCTCGACACCTTGACTTAGTTGAGCCTATTAGTGAGATTGAGTGATTCATTTTTAATCAGGCCCAAAATCAAATCTAACCTATGGCTGAACAACATCAACTAGGGGTGCCCAAACAGATGAAGGAATATTTTATTTCTTCAAATTATCAGTCATCCACTTGTATCCAACTGCCTAATATCCCTACTTTACATTATGAGATCAAATATAGCACCATTTAGATGCTCCCATCCTTTTATGAGAAGACCAATGAAGATCCCTACAAACATCTGGATAAAGTTTTAAAAATTTGTTCCACTGTAAAAATTCAAATTTTCACAGATGATGCCCTCCGCCTGACTTATTCCCTTTCTCACTTAAAGATAAAGCCAAATACTGGCTAGGGACCTTAGGGAAACCTATTGGCACATGGGCAGATATGCAGCATGAGTTCCTTAAGAAGTTCTACCCCATCGGTAGAACCAACACCATGAGACGTGCAATCACAGGATTTGCGCAACTCCTAAATGAACAAATACATGAATCATGGGAAAGATTAAAGGAACTCCTCAGAAAATGCCCTCATCATGGGCTTTCTAAATGGCAAATAGTGCAAGCTTTCTATGAGGGCTTAGACGATCAAGTTAGGCAGATTATGGATGCATCATGTGATGGGGCCTTTATGAGCAAGAGTGTGGATGAGGCCTATGTCTTATTTGAAATGTTGAGCGAGAATTCAATCAACCATGCTTCTTTATCCTCATATGAGAGAACTATTGGGCCCTCTAAACGGGCCGGGATGTATCGTGCGGAACCTGAAGCTATAGTGGATGTGCATTTCATCCATCAAAAATTAGACAAGGTGGACATCATGGCCCAAAAGTTAGAACAAGTTGATATGCTGGCTCACAAGTTAGACCAGCTCCTGGCCCAAAACAAACAAGAAACCACCATTTCACCTATGTCCTACCCATACTCGGACCCAACACACCATGAGGTGTGTGCTTTATGTGCTAGCCCAGACCATCATGTGTCCGATTGCCCAACAGCAACCCAGTTACCACCTTTTATACAGGAGCAAGTCCAAGCAGCCCTGGGGTTCTCTAAGCCCAACTATGACCTATTTTCTAACACCTATAATCCGGGCTGGAGGAATCACCCCAATTTCAATTGGAGAAATCAACAAGCTCCCAATGAGCCCACCATCCCCTCCGCATCTCAAACTCACAAACCACCCATCCAACACCAATTCTAAGCTCAGCCACCATTTCAAGGAAATGCTAATGGTCGAGGACCGCAAGCCCAACAACCACTTCCCCGATTCAACTAGGGTCAGGCCCCATACCAACCTCCTCAGCCCAATTATGGGTAGTCTTCTAATTCCCAACAAACCTATCAACCTCCTCTGCAACACCACCAGGACTCCCAAACTGATGATAGATTCCATCAGTTATAACAACTAATTATGGCCCAAAATCAATCCTTCCAACAAACTATTCAAGCCCAAAGTCAATCTTCCCAACATACCCTTCAAGCCCACCAGCAAACTATCTCTAAGTTGGAAACCCAATTGGGCCAATTGGCTAAAGCCACCATGAGAAGGGAAGTGGGCCAACTGCCAAGTCAGCCCATTGCCAACCCACGAAATAATCCCCCCAGCTTCCCACAACCAAACTTCCCCATGAACGAGCCAATTCCTCCTCTCCTTCAGCACCCATCAGGCCAAGTACCACAAAAAGGCCCACAACTCAAAAATGTAAAAGTAATTTCGACCTTAAGAAGTGGTAAAGTCCTGCAAGATCCTCGGGAGTCTACTTCTACTTCATTGATCCAGGCCCCAAAAATATCTTCTGATAGTGAAGAGGAACCCAACCAGGAAGAAGATGTCAAGGGAAAGCGAAAACTAGATGAAGGGCCTAGCACTTACCAACCTACAGTGCCATTTCCCAATGTCTTAAAATCCAAGAAGAAATAACTGGCCCACAATGAGGAGATGATGGAGCTCTTCAAACAAGTACACATCAACATCCCTCTCCTCGATGTCATTAAACATGTCCCAGCCTATGCTATATTCTTGAAGGAAATGTGCACTCCTAGGCAGGAGCCACGAGTGACCCCGGAAAAGGCTCGACTTCCTGAGAATGTTAGTGCTGTGGTCCTCAACCAACTTCCAAGAAAGTTAAAGGACCTTGGAGCGCCCCATATCTCTTGCAACATTGGGGGTGTAACCTTTGATAAGGCTCTCCTTAATTTAGGAGCTAGTGTGAATTTACTTCCCACCTCCATCTATGAGCAGTTTGACATCGGTGAGCTCAAGCCTACACCCATTATTCTCCAGCTCGCCGATAGATCAATCAAGACTCCAAAGGGCCTTATTGAGGATGTCATTGTTAAAGTGAATGAGTGCTACTTCCCTTCTGACTTTCTTATTTTGGACATGGTTTCTCCCCAAGAAATCAATCATACTCCTATCATTTTGGGTAGACCATTTTTAGTCACAGTTAGGGCTAATATAGATTGTGCTTCAAGAATTATGGACATATCTTTTGGGGGCCAGAAAGTCAACAGCAACATTTTCAAGACGTCCAAATTCCATGATCAAAAAGGAGATTGCTATGTTGTTGACACCATTGAGGAGTTGTTGGAGATTGAAGGGGATAGTAGGAGCAGAATGAGAAAAGAAGTTGTCATCTTGTCAACTCAACTTAGGAAGTGGCCCCCAGTTGAACCCTTCTCTCAGCTTAAATCTGAACCAGCTCTGCCCTCTTTGCAATCCCCTCCTCAGGTTGAATTAAAACTATTGCCGGCCTCCCTTAAGTATGCATTTCTAGGCCCAGACCAAACCTTGCCAGTCATCATAGCAAGCGACCTTGAACCTAACCATGAGGAGAAACTAGTTGAGGTCCTTAAATCTCATAAGGGGGCTATAGGTTGGTCTATGGCTGATCTTAAAGGGATTGGTCCATCCATTTGTCAGCACCACATTTATATGGAGGAGAATGTAAAACCAAGCAGAGATATGTAGAGGAGATTAAATCCACACATGAAGGAGGTGGTCAAGTGGCTAGATGTCGAGATCATCTACCCAATTTCTGATAACGAGTGGGTCAATCCAACCCAAATAGTCCCAAAGAAATCAAGACTGACTGTGATCACCAATGATCAAGAGGAGTTGATACCTACTAGGTTTACCACGGGATGGAGGATCTGCATTGATTATCGGAAGCTCAACTCCATGACAAAGAAGGACCATTTTCCCCTCCCATTCATTGACCAAATTTTGGAAAAATTAGCAGGGCAAAATTACTTTTATTTTCTAGATGGGTATTCTGGGTACAATCATGTGGCTATCTACCTAGAAGATCAAGAAAAAATCACATTTACATGTCCCTACGGAACATTTGCTTTCCGGAGAATGCCCTTTGGACTATGTAATGCGCCTGCCACATTTCAAAGATGCATGTTAGCAATTTTTTCTGACATGGTGGATAACTTTTTAGAGGTTTTCATGGATGATTTCTCCATTTTTGGGGACACATTTGATTCATGCCTTGATCACTTAGCCAAAGTAATAAAGAGATGCATTGACACTAATCTTGTCCTCAGTTGGGAAAAGAGCCATTTCATGGTTAAAGAAGGCATTGTTCTGGGGCATATAGTGTCGGCAAGAGGAATTGAGGTAGATAAAGCCAAGGTTGAGCTCACTGCCAAACTACCACCACCCACCTCAGTAAAATAAATCCGATCATTCTTGGGTCATGCCGGCTTCTATGGTCGGTTTATTCAAGATTTCTCCAAAGTTGCTAGACCTCTCACTAATCTGCTGGCTACGAAAGTCCCATTCCATCTTGACCAATCATGTCTTGAGGCTTTTGAATCGTTGAAAATGGCGTTGACTAATGCCCCAATCTTGCAAACTCCTAATTGGTCATTGCCTTTTGAAATTATGTGTGATGCCTCGGATTATACTTTTGGTGATGTTTTGGGACAAAGGGTAGACAAAAAACTTGTGGTGATTTATTATGCGAGCCGCACATGCGCTGATGTCCAACTTAGGTACACCACAACAGAAAAGGAGTTACTTGCTGTTGTCTTTGCCCTTGAAAAGTTTCGGTCCTATCTGTTAGGGGCCAAAGTCATTGTGTTTTCTGACCACTCAGTCCTTAGACACCTGTTGTCTAAAAAGGATGCCAAACCAAGGTTGATTAGATGGATCATGTTGCTATATGAATTTGATTTGAAAATTCAGGATAAAAAAGGAAGTGAAAATATTATTGCAGATCACCTATCTCGGATTATAACATCAGACACCACACTCTTACAAGACTCATTTCCAGATGAGCACCTCCTTAGTTTATCTCACATTTCACCACCATGGTGTGCGCACATTGTCAATTACTTAGCCTTGGAAAAAATTCATGAGGGTTGGTCCAAACAAGAAAAAGACCGCTTCTTTGCTAAGCTCAAGTACTTCTTTTGGGAAGACCCTGAGCTATTCTATTTAGGACCAAACCAAATTATTCGGAGGTGTGTCCCTGAAGGTGAGCAACATAGCATTCTGACATTTTGCCACACCTTAGCTTGTGGGGGGCATTTTTCAGGTAAGAAAACGACAGCCAAGGTTTTGCAGAGTGGGTTCTACTGGCCCACAGTATTCAAAGATGCATTCGAATTTTATAAATCTTGTAAACACTGTCAGGTTGTGGGGAACATGTCACGTAGGGACATGATGCCTTTAAACCCTATCCTAGTTGTGGAAATTTTTGATGTATGGGGAATTGACTTCATGGGACCTTTTCCACCATCTTTTGGTCATGAGTACATTTTGGTGGCGGTGGATTACGTGTCTAAGTGGATAGAAGCTATAGCCACAAGGACTAATGATCACAAAATTATCATGAAATTTATTCGTAAGAACATTTTTTCTCGGTTTGGGTGTCCCAGGGCTATCATTAGTGATGGGGGTTCACATTTCATCCATTCTCAATTCCGAACTTTACTTAGGAAGTATGGGATAACACATAAGATTGCTACCCCCTACCATCCCCAGACTAGTGGTCAGGTGGAGGTTTCTAATAGGGAGATCAAGAATATTTTGTAAAAGTCTGTCCGGCCCGATAGGAAAGATTGGTCAGATAGATTAGATGATACTTTATGGGCCTATCAGACTGCCTACAAAACTCACATTGGCATGTCCCCTTAGTGGCTCATTTTTGGAAAGCCATGTCATTTGCCAGTCGAATTGGAACATTGGGCCTATTGGGCAATCAAATAATTCAATCTTGATTTAGCACAGGCTAGTTCCCATAAAGCCCTTCAACTGAATGAGTTAGAGGAACTTAGGAATAAAGCCTATGAAACCTCTAGGATTTATAAAGCCCTGACAAAAGCATTCCATGATAAACACATTTCACGCAAAACTTTTCAAATCAACCAAAAGGTCTGGCTTTTTAACTCTAGGCTGCGATTATTCCCTGGCAAATTGAAATCCCGATGGATGGTCCATATGTGGTAATTAAAATATTTGACCATGGTGCAGTAATAATTCTCGATCCTAAAACGGGTCAAACTTTCACTGTCAATGGTCAACGTTTAAAACCTTACATTGAGCATCTTCCAATGCTGCAGGTAGACTCTATTAGGCTGAGGGACCCATTGTGAGCTCTATTGCATCTGGCTGAAGACGTAAAATTTAGCGCTCGTTGGGAGGCAACCCAATTATTCTTTCTCTTCTAAAAAAAAATATTTGATTGATTTTCTTCTTTTGTTTAAGGAGCATGGAGCATGGAGCATGGAGCAGTATTTCTTTGCAGATGGCGCCTCTTTCTCAGGTTGTATCTATCCTTTCACCACTTTTCATGACTTTACTTCATTTTTACATCTTCCTCATGCTATTGAGGACAATGTCACATAAGTTGGGGGAGGGTAGCTTGAGCTCTAATTTTCTTAAAATGCTTGCAACCTTTCATCACACCCCTAACAAGTGCTTCATGTTCATACTTCATGATGAAAATGTTTTTTTAGAATGACAAGACTTAGAGTCTTACTTATGAGAGTAGTAAGTTAAAGGGGTGAATTAATTGGTTATGTCTTTAGCCTTTTCCTCAGAATACACCTGAAAATTCTATTGAAATTGCACACAATTGCATAATAACAAGATTAGTGGATGACAAACATTAGGATGATGGGAATTTTGCTTGACACTTAGGTGATGATTGATATTATGCCCATTCGTTGAAAGTAATCGTGAGGAAAAAGCTACATGTCAAAAAAATATGAAAAATACCTCTGAACTTAGTAGCCGGGCATACTTCTCCTAAGACAAGAGTTGAGGTTCACGTCAAACGGCGAAGGGATGTGCAGCACCATGTGTCAAAAAAAAATAGAGAGAAAAAAAGGGAATGAATAAACATGCAGAGTGAAGCTACCTGTAATTCGAGAGCTTAATTCGAGATGTGGGCAGAATTAAAAATCATCTTAAAGTGAAAGGTAGAAGACTCATTCATCTAGATTATTGGGTAATCACTAGTCAAGTTATATCACTCCTACACAAAAGGATATTTCATTTTGAGTGTATCTTGAGGAAAGGTCTAAACACATGGACTGATGAAATTTGTTCCGAATACATACTACTTGAACTTATGATACTCCAAAGTCTAAATCATTGTGCATAATGTTCTTACTATGAACTGTGACACATGAGTCTTTGCTAGTCCTAATTCTATAATTGTTTACAATGCTAAGGGACTAGCAATGTTCAAGTAGGGGGGTGTGATAAGTGTCCATTTTCTATGATAATTCATTGCATATGCACCATTTTATGAGCATATAATTAGGTAATTATGCATGCCCCATCGTTAATCTCAACTACGAGTTTAAATTGAAGCTTTCACGTAAATTGATTAATTTGATGATATTATTTAATAAATTAAAGTTGAGGGCCATGAGCATTAACTCTCCATTGCATAACCATGAGTATTTGAGATTTATGTGCACATTATGATAATTTTTATGGACTAAATTGTAATTATTTGTATGCAGGACATTGAAGGTAATTGCAAGAAACTCCGGGGGTAAAACTGTCATCATCACTTTGACCAAGTCAAACATAGAAGCACATATTTTGGTTGGAGGGAAATTAAAATTCAAAGTTTGTATTTTGGTTGGAGGGAAAAGAAATTTCAAAAGTTTAAAATTGAGAGAAGAAACACATATTTTGGTTGGAGGGAAAAGAAAGTTGAAAATTTGAAATAAAGGGAAGAAATGATGAGTCTTGGGAAAGGGGGTGCCCAAAGTCCAAGGAGGGGGGTGCCCACCTCCTTTTTCTCTTCTCTATGCATCATCTTCTACCTAAATCCCAGCCATCCATCTCCTTTTGATAAAATCTCCACCCTCCATTGACCCAAGTTTCCCTATAAATAGTCCATGACAAGGAGGAGAAAGGGTGTTCTTCTTTTGGTAATTTTCACCCAACCTTAGGCCGCCAATTTCCTACCCCTTCCGTCCCTATTCTCCTCTTAATTTCTTCATGAACGTTCTTTATTTTTAAGTCCTCTACAACTTCTTCTTCTGCATCATCTTCCAATTCCTTCTGGTTTTCAAGTTATTTCAAGTTGTTCACTGTTCTATCTTGTGCATTTGTAGATTGCATTCTTCTCTGTTCTTCCCTATTTTTCTCCTTCCTCCGTCCCTCTTCTCCTCTTACTTTTTTCACAAACATTTTTTGCTTTTAAGTATGCTACAACTTCTTCTTCTGCATCATCTTCCAATTCCTTTTGATTTTCAAGTTATGTTCAATGTTTCAAAGCTCTATCTCTGATTTTCACTATTCACATTTTAAATCCTTCGTCTTCTTCTTCCATCTCAACTAGGTAACCTTAGTTAATCTCTCCTTCATCACCATCCCCTTCTCTTCTAAACCATTGCCATCTCCCTTAGCTTCACCTTGACCTCTCCCTTCCTCTCCTTAGATCTCTCTCCTCACCATATATATTATCCTCCAAGAGCGGCTTCAACGACGAAGGTGACTTCCTCCTGGCGTAGACGACATCTTTCGCGAGGTGGTTCATGATCCAAGTCCAAGAGAGGACGGCGCCGTCATCACCATTGCTGCTACCATCTCCAAATTCCAAACTCCAAGAATTTCTTGTTCTTATTACTTTTGTGTTATTTCACTTCATTGTAATCTCGTTGCGTCATTAGTGTAATCTTGTTTCGTATTTCATGTACTCTTTCTTTTAAGTTAATAAAAGGAGTTATTCTTTTGATCTAGTTCTTGCTCTTCTTCCCTCTCTGCCTCATTCTTCTATCTCTTCTTTTCACTTCATGCAATTATTTTCTATAGCATAGGCACATAGTCATAGGCATTTTTAATTAATTGTTAGAATCGTTATTTGTTTAATCACTTTTCTTCAAGCAATCAAATCACAAATATTTTCCAAAGGAGTCTAAGATTTTTAACTTTAAAAATCTCTTCTTCCCTGTGGATTCGACCCGTGCTTGTCATAGTACTACGTTCTCTTTTGATCATTTTGTGCGAGTTCAGTTTTAAGATTGTTAGCGCACGTGTAGTAACGACATACGCTTCTGCGTTATCAGGTATTCCCTGTGAGCTGAGGTGCATGGGTGCGACCTAACATTACACGCACCTCAGGAGAGCGTGTTAAAACCGTGTCAATGAACCTTCCCGTTCAAGACTTTAGGATTGATGTGTATGTTCTCATTTTTTTTATGAGAATATATATATCTACCTCAAAGTCTTAAATTATCCCGTTTGGACAGTCTGTGAATGTTTGATCGCACTTAGACAGTCATTTACTATATGTGTTTGTATGGTTTGTTGAGAATTTCGGTTACGTCTCCTCACTCTTATCTGATATACCATTATTGATTTTGAGTGTTTTCTTAACCACTTACTTGTAAGTGTTTAAGAAAATTTCAAAATTAATAAATATTTTTGGTATATCGGAGAAGTATGGGGAGATGCTGTCGAAATTTTCAGCAAATCGTGCAACATAAATAGTAAGTGATTGTGCGATCAAACCTTCATGCATGGGTTAAAAGGTGATATTCTAATTAATAGTCCTCTTCCAACTGCAAATGGTCTAGGGCGAACGATGTGAGGAAATGGTCGGGTTTATTTTTAGGAGTAAGGATTTCAAAGTAAGGATGTGTATTAACATTTATTGGGTGCAGGTAAAATGTTGACAGATCGTTCATGGATGTATCGTAGAATAGTTGATCGGGTGGTGTCGAATGACTTTAAGCATAGAGTTGAGAGTTTCATTCAATTTACATTAGGGAATCCCAATGCAACAATAGACTGTGACGGTCATATTCGATGCCCTTGTTCAAGTTGTAGAAACTTGAGGTGGCGTTCACCATGGAATGTGCAACATCATTTGTACACGAAAGGGTTTGTGGATGGTTATACGAATTGGACGTGTTATGGTGAGAAATTCTTGAGGTATGAGCCTGATAATATTGCAGGCACAAGTGGCTACGTGGATATGGTTATAGATGCTACTGGTCCTAGTTTTAATGTTCATAAGGAACATGCATACATGGAAGAAGCGCCAAATAAGACAGTAAGAAGATTATATCAACTACTTAGGGATGTTGATGAGCCATTGTGGGATGGTTGTGAAAAGCACACTCGGTTGTCTGCAATGTCACAGTTGTTGAATTTGAAATCTGAATTTCACATCAGTGAGACTTGGTTTAACCCTCTCCTCCTCTTGATCAAGAGTATGTTGTCTCGAGACGAGAAGTTGCCAGAAACCTTTTACCGTGCACAAAAGATGGTCAATGAGCTAGGACTTGAATATGTGAAAATAGATACATGCCCGAATCACTGTATGTTATATTATAAAGACGATGCAGATAAGATATCATGTTTTATTTGTCACCATAATAGATTCAAACCTAAGAGAGGGGACAATTCAAAACAAAAAGATGTACCTTAAAAAGTATTGCGATACTTCCCTCTTGTGTCTAGGCTTAGCGGCTGTATATGTCCTCAAAGACGTCTCGACATATGACATGGCACACCGAAAGAGTACGCCGTGCCGATGATATAATCAGTCATCTGTCGATGATGAAGCTTGGACTCACTTCAGTCGTACTCATCTTGCTTTCTCAAAGGAGCCACGTAATGTTCGATTGGGTTTATGCACAGATGGTTTTAATCCATTCGGTGGTTTAGTGGCATCTTATTCTTGTTGGCCAGAGTTCATGACACCGTACAACCTTCCGCCGGACATGTGCATGAAGCGAGAAAATCTATTTTTATCCTTAGTAATTCCTGGTCCAAAAAGTCCCAGAAAAAATTTGGGCATATATCTCAGGCCATTGATTGATGAGCTCAATTTTTTATGGACTGATGGAGTTGTTACTTATTATGCATGTAGGAAGCAAAATTTTATTATGAAGGCTACACTGATGTGGACAATAAGTGACTTCCCTGCATATGGAATGCTATCTGGTTGGAGCACACATGGGAGGTTAGCATGCCCTTAGTGCATGGAAGATACCAAATCATTTGTATTGAAACATGGTGGGAAAGCATGCTGGTTTGATTGCCATCGGCGGTTGCTACCAAGTGACCATCTTTTTAGAAGGCAAAAAGACTCGTTTAAAAAAAATACTGTTGAAATGGATGAAGCAGACTTGCAACGAGTGTCGGGTCGACATATGGCAACACGGGTGTAAAATTTACTAGATGTAGTACAATTGTCTGGTGGCACACACCAACTCTCTAGCTTTGGAAAGGATCACAACTAGAACAAGAAAAGTATTTTCTGGGAATTGTCTTATTCGTCAACTCTTCTTGTACGACACAATCTGGATGTTATGCATACCGAGAAGAATTTTTTCGATAATGTGTTTTAATACGATCATGAATGTTAAAGGTAAAACAAAGGACAATGCCAAAGTGCGTATGGACTTAAAGATGATTTGTAAACGTCCAGAACTAGAACTATAGAATGTAAATGGAAAAATTGTGCAGCCTAAAGCAACTTATGTGCTTAATGATACACAGATCAAGGAAGTGTCCCAGTGGTTGAAATAGTTGAGATTCCCAGATGGATATGCATCCAACATAGCCCGTTGTGTGAATGTTAATGAGGGGAAAATATATGGTCTGAAAAGTCACAACTGTCATGTGTTCATGGAGAGGCCAGTGCCCATTGCATTTCGTGATTTGTTGCCAATGCCTATATGGGGAGCACTAACCGAGCTGAGTCAGTTTTTCAAAATTATATGTGCATCAGAAATCAGACTTCGGGATGTACAAACTATCGAAGAAAATGTGGTCATAACCGTTTGCAAGCTAGAGAAGATATTTCCTTCGACATTCTTTGATTCGATAGAGCACCTGGTCGTCCATTTGCCATACGAGGCTATTGTCGGAGGGCCAGTACAATTTCGATGGATGTATCCATTTGAGAGGTATGTGAGAATTTTTGTTAAGTTATATGTCGTCCATGGTCGGTACATGTCATTGCCATCTAACTTGTTGTTGTAGGTGCATGCATGAATTAAAAATGAAAGTTTGCAACAAGGGGAAGGTGGAGGGTTCGATTGCTGAGGCATATATTCTTGAAGAAATTTCAAACTTATGTTCCATGTTATCATGTCCCGGGCTTTTAATACAGCGGAAGGAATATCGGGAACATGAACAGTCGGCAGGGTAAGCCTCTCGCAAGCAAGAAATCAGAGCGCAAGACAATCACACAAAAGTAATTGCACAAGTATATTTTTCCAAAAATCTGCTTTATTCATAATAATGACCCAAATGTACATAAGATTCCTGACTTTAAACATCCTTACATCGTAGACTCAAGAAAAAAGAAAATTACAATAGGAATCGACTAGACACTTGACAACTAGGTCTTCTCTCGATCCATTTGAGCTTCAATTGCTCTCGAACCCAGTACTTGTATATTCCGAATCCGATCCATCAGTACTTCCAGGAAAATTGAGAAAGTAGGTATGAGCACACTAGCCCAGTAGGTATCTTCGCATCAACATGAAGGTAGTATTTAAATGATTAATATCTTAGCTCTAGATATTAAGGTAAAAATAAGAACGCGACAAACAAGCGATATAAACTAAGATAACCAAGAATATAGAATCATGAAATAACTGAGCAAGTAGACGTGAGCAAGTGTAGACCATGAACAAGCAAGATTAATCATGTAGATGTAAATTTGACCTTTCATGAACAAGAATGTATGATTAAGAATCAAGAAAGTACTTTACACAACCTTGTAAAGGCTATGTACTAGAAAGTCATTAACAAGCATGTAATTTCCATAACTAGTCTCGTGATTTTTCACCCATTTATAAGAGAAAGTACTCCCAGCGTAAAGCGACGCCAGTATCATCGTACCCCATAGTTTATAGCACGTTTCCAACCATCGGCCGTGGGGGCTAGCATGGAGCCTTTGGACACAATCTGTGCCCGATCTTGCATCTTCAAGTTATAAATCTAGCTACTTCCACGAGATATAACAATAATTTTGGCCAATAATTCAATTCCAAATAATAAGTTTCATGACCAAGTAACCAAGGTATAGAACGTACTAAGATTGATATGAGATATCAAAGAAGAATTAAAAGAATATTATACTCCAGCAGCATTCCGACAGCATAACGGTACATTCATTAAGTTTCATATCTTGACATTAACTTGTTAAGCATATGTTGAGACTAAAGATAATCCTAAGACCATCTAGGAACTCAAGAAAACCAACCCCAAAGGTCAAACATCGGGTTAGACAGGTTCAGAGATAAAGCGGTCATTTACTGGACCATTTCATGCAGAAAGCGGTTAGAGTCTTGACCATTTCAGAATTAGAGTCGACGCATGAAAAAGAAGTGTCGATGCAGGAAAACTTTCTGGAGTTTTAGCGGTCTAGTGATTCCCTGCTTGGTATCTTTTAGCGGTCGTCCATAGGGCCGTTAAGGTCCAGAACATATAAAACACCGGTAAAGTGCTTTCTAAACAATTGGCTTTGATGGTACAACTAGGCCGGCGTCCTAGTGGGAATCCCGGGCTCGCAGAGTCTTTCGGAGGCCTTGAAACATAATTCCCTAGTCCGACAGAAGGAATATCCGATGGAGAGGTTCATAAGTCCAAGAGAGTGTGCCTATAAGTGCAAAGTGTAACTAATGGTCACATACCGGAGTATATGCCATGTACTTAAGAAAATGACTCAAAAGATAAGAGTGAAACAGTGAAACATACGGACAAAACACCATATGTACTATGTACACAACATAGAAACCATTTAATTATAAAATTATAATATTTTGGCATGAAATTACATGATAATGAAAAATAATGATTGAAATCATGCTCATGTTAAAATAGGGTATTTAACATAATTTTGAGTGAAAATACTATAATTATAGAGTTATACTTAGGCAAAATTCAATTAGGCTCGGGCTAGTTCTCAGAACCAAAGAGCAGTCTAGTGCGGACCGTTTTCAGGAGTCTAGCGGTCTATCGAAGGGCCACTTAGCTCTCTCTCTGGCGGGCACCTATAGACCATTTCTGTCTGTTCGACAGAAAACCAAGAAAATAGTAAAATAAACTCTAATCTAGGGCATGCTATGCATGGTAATCATCGAGAATATACTGTAAAACATGGTAAAATGGGAATAGGTCAAAAATATGCATGGGTTTGTGTAAAATGAACAAGAGATTTTCTTTTAACTTAATTAGGGCTAAGATTTATGCATGGAGATTACACTAAATGCATAGTCCCAATAAACCATAAAATTCTCTATGTACAGTACATGAAAACGACTAAAATCAGAGGGCTTTTATTCCTAGCATCATGTTTAAAACATTCATGAGATAACCTACCTATGACCTGGGCTTTAGACTTCCAATTTTGGGCTGGAACTTGACCCTAGTTCTACTCGTCCTGAACCGAACCAGCTACTTCGTGGCCTTCTAACTTCTGATCCCCTTCACCTATGACCATGAAATTTTGAGGGTAAGAAGATGGCACTAAGAGGAACAATTTTTTCTAAAGAACCCCTATCTAATTTGATACGTGTAGCGGAAAGTGAGATAGAAGGGGGGGATGAATAGATTACTCCCAAAAATAATACAACACAGACACGATTTCTCAACCCCTCCAAATGCAGTGAAAAGGATTTCAGAGACAGGCAACAAAGATGATAGGAGTAAGAAATGAGATCGAGAAAGTCGCCCACAATGAAGCAATGTGACAAGTAGATGGAGAGCAACACAATGTAAACAGGCAAACCACAGAAGAGACTGGGAAATTTTTAGGTGGTTCGATTGTTGTTCGCAATCTACATCCACCCCTTACTCAAGAGAGTAAGGTTTCCTTGAAATATAGAGTCATACACAGCAGACTCAGTCTGCAACAACCGCTGCCAAACAGCTTACCCTGAGGAATAGCCTCCTCGGTCTTCTGATCAACCAGAAGAAAACACTGGAGAACCAATCTCCCTTCCTTTGCACGCAGCAAAGGGGACCCTGTGCAGTTACTCCCAAGCAACTCACACAACCAGAGGATCGAACCTCTCTTCCTCCAAGACAATGGTGGGAACTGGAGAACCTCTCCCTTCCTCCGAAGAGTGGAGGGTAACAATATGGAATGAAGATAAAGAAAAACTTGAAAATAAAACAATCGATGAACGATAATCTTCTCTAGAAATCAAAAGCAATATAGCTTCCGTAGAAGCAGATCTTCACAATCACAAACACTTCTCTCTCTCATAAAATTTTTTTCTCTCAGCTCTGGATGGAGTGCCCTTTCTCTGGTTTTCTCTGCTCTCACACTGCTCTTCTTTTTCACTGTTCCATCCTCTCGAACCCTTTTCCTCAGCATATATATATATCTGATCCAGAACCTTAGGCGTGTGGAAACCACGTTTCCCACCTAAAGATGTTGAGGTACGTGAGAGAATGTTCTGGATGTCTATCTACCTCGGATCACATGCCATATTTCTGGTGAATGCACAGACAAATCGTCAGAGAAGAAATGAATATTTTGTCATACACTTAGCACAATTCATATTGGTGTATAGAGTAAAGAGCCGAAAACTGCACTGAGTCAAAAGAGTAAGCATCGGCTAAGACGGGCATGACAAGCACCGACCTGGAATGAATCAGAAGATGCACAAATCTACGCTAGCTGTCTACAGGACTTGCACCGAGTCTAATAAGACTTGAAATAGGAACTGCACTGACTTCGTTGCTACAGAGAAGTGTATAGGCCTGATTATGCATCGAACATGAATTTGTTTTAAGCAAGGCATGCACCGAGTGGTGTTCCAATGCCTTTGACTAACCACAAGATGCACAAACTTCATGTTATTCAGAAGATAAAAGTATGCACCAAGTCGGGATATGCATTCCAGGCAGGAGCTGCACCAAGATGGCAAAAGGAAGTACAAGACAAGGCTTGCACCGAGATGAAGGAACGACCAGCCTGACCAATGCATTCTGGTCAAGAATTGCACCGACTCAAAAATTTCACCGACCTCAAGAGGTGAGAAGTAGAGACAGAGTATGCATGGACCTTAATGCTCACGACCTAGAGAAATGCCAAGGACTTGCACCGAGGCAAGTATTTTATGTGTATGTGAAAGATGCAGAATTAGCACTGACTCAATATGCATTAAGCAAAAGAGCGAATAACATGTAATGCATGGACCTAAATGATGCTACTAGCACATACCCCCTCCATGCTTAGAAATAAATAAATGCGACGTATAAGAACAAATTGATCTAGAGATAAAAACAAACAAATTGATCTAGAGATAAAAACAAGTTGATATATAGTGTGAGACATCATCAAAACCGTAGGGATGCAACAATCTCCCCCTTTTTGATGATGGCAACACTATGAATCAAGCAATATTAGGGCATTAAAAATAGTCAAGAGCAAGCGAATCATGCAGACAAACCAAACACAACTTCTGAAGCTCTTCTCTCTCCAAAACCACTTCCCCACAACTCACTCTAAGAAGACATGTTCACAGTAGCAAGACCTCTCTCAGATATTGCATGACCTCTAATGACTTCTCTTAGATATTGCATGACCTCTCTCCCCCTTTGACATCATCAAAAGGAAATGAAAGATATATGAAATTGCTGGAGACATGAGGAAGAAGTACAGTGACTTCTTAGTGTAGAAAGACTCAAGAGCATAGCTTAAGAGAATAAGTAAGGTGCTAAACTCAAGTGAAGATTCTTGAACTCCGATAAACAATAGAGAATTAGAATGAGAGGAAAGTTTATCCACATACATGGTATATGATGTAGAGCAGGGATGAGCAAGTATGGCAAGACATTACTGAACAAACAACAATCCTCAGTAGACGACAAGAGATAAAATCAGAGAAGGTGTTCTCATGGTATTGAGGACAAGCAATCCAGTAAATTGCATAAAGACAAGGGATTTTATGATGATTTTCAAGAAGACCAATGAGTAAGTTGGTAAATCACACTTTGGACATTAGGGAGACACCTTGATCAGAGGCCTGACTCCCCAGTTACTCAATGTGAGTATCTCATTACCTCTCCCTTTTCAAGAACAGAGTTAGTAACTGTGGCTTTTGACATGAGGAAACACATTGATCAGAGGCCAGAGTCCCCAGTTACTCACCACCTTGTCACCATTGCTCTGTGATGATCAAAAATATTAAGGTCATTTTATAAAAAAAATTGTTTAAACATTTGACACCTCATGACATAGGAATAACTTCACTTCATTGATGAAGCTCCCAGTTTCTTAGTGATCAAACCATAGACCTTTGTTCATTTAGTTGATCCCTTATGTTGTGGAGATGGAATGATTGAAGACAATACTAGAAGGACTGTTTCTTTGAAGTGAATCTTGAAGTCCAGATTTCAAGTTGTTCTGGACAGATATCAAGACATACAGGTTTTAGCCTGAACCGAAATTGTTGACAATGTCGGAAGATATACTTTGAACACTTAATCTAGATCTCTGATGGACTACTAGAGGAAAGATTCTAGCTGCACTTTAGTAACACAGACTTATAGACTTAAGAGATGAGTGAGATTCTACTGTCTGAAAGAGAACCGCACGCATTCAGTCATGAGAACCAGTAATGACACACATCTGGTCAGTCTTTTGAATCAGTCAAAATCACTACCTATCCAGCTCCCCCTTAAACGAAACACTAAAAAAAACTAACTAGCAGACACATAGAACTCCCCCTGACAATAAGGATAGACTTCTCACACAGCCTCTTGCCAAGATAGAACAATTCAATATCAGGAGATTAGCAATTAAGATGATTTGAATAAGTCTAATTCTCTCCTTAATGTGGTGAATTTGTCATTGTCTAGAGGCTTGGTGAAGATATCAACAATTTGATTAGTAGTGCCTACATGAATCAGCTCAAAGTTGCTCTTAGAAATCTCATCTCTTATGAAATGATACCTTATTTCTATGTGTTTGGTGCGGGAATGCAAAACAGGATTCTTGGCTAGGTTGATGGCACTGGTATTATCACAATAAATAGGTGTGCACCCCATGTCTACTTGATAGTCCCGAAGCTGGTGTTTAATCCAAATGACTTGTGTACCACAACTCCCTACAGCCATATATTCAGCCTCTGCAGTGGAGAGGGACACTGAATGTTGTTTCTTGGAACCCCAAGACACTAAACACCCACCTAGAAATTCACAGTGACCACTAGTGCTTTTCCTATCTAGTTTACAACTGGCATAATCTGCATCTGTGTATGCAACTAAATCAAGTGTGTGTGATGCAGGAAATCATAAACCAAGAGTGTGTGTAGCAGACAGATATCTGAAAATTCATTTCACTGCAGCTAAATACAATTCAGTGGGTCTAGATTGATACCTTGCACACATTCCTACACTGAACTGTATATCAGGTCTTGAGGCTATCAAATAAAGTAGAGATCCAATCATACCTCGATAGAGCTTGGCATCTATTTCTTTACCCGTCTCATCTGCATCTAGTGAGGTATTGGTACCCATTGGTGTTGTAATGTGCTTCAAGTTATTCATGCCAAATCTCTTGAGAATTTCTAATGTGTACTTGGTCTGGTTGATGAAGCATCCATCCTCTAACTGTTGTACCTGCAAGCCAAGGAAATACTTTTGTTCACCTACCAAACTCATTTCAAATTCAGCAGACATCAATTTAGAAAATTCATTACATAGTTCAGAGCTAGTTGACCCAAACACAATATCATCTACATATACCTGAACTATGATGAGGACTTTATTTGTGCTCTTGGAAAATAAAGTTTGATCTACCTTACCTCTGTGGTAGCCCTTGCTGATCAAAAATTCTGTCAGTCTTTCATACCATGCTCGAGGAGCCTGCTTTAGACCATACAGAGCTTTGTTTAACCTGAAAACTTGGTTAGGTTGGGGAGAAAACTGAAATCCAGGGGGTTGTTCAACAAAAACCTCTTCCTTGATAACTCCATTTAAAAAGGCACTTTTCACATCTATTTGTTGAAGTTTTATATTCTTGGAACATGCAAATGCTAACAATATTCTTATTACTTCCATCCTAGCAACAGGTGCATAGGACTAATCGAAATCAACTCCAAATTCCTAACAGTAGCCCTTGCTACTAGTCTGGCTTTATTTCTAGAAATGATTCCATCTTCATTCATTTTATTCTTAAACACCCACTTAGTTCCTATGACATTAGAATTTTCTGGTCTTGGGACTAACTCCCAGACATTATTTCTTTCGAACTGTCCTAACTCCTCACACATAGCATTAACCCAAGATTGATCAGCTAAGGCCTCTTCTACTGATTTGGGTTCAATTTGTGAGACCAAAGTAATTAGGTCTGGGTTATTAACATTCCTAAAGTGAGACCTAGTTCTAAGAGGATCTTCAAGGTTGCCTAGGATGTTATCTATTGGGTGATCTTTAAGATATCTAACATTAATTGAAGACTCACCTGTTTCAACTGGCCCTTCCTGGTTGGGAGGATTTGATGTTTCATTCGGCTGAGCCTTCTCTTCTTCTTTGTCTTCTAGGAATTCCCCATCATGCTTGGAATCCATGTTAGTATCTTCAATGTTAGTAGCACCTTTTGCTTCACCAAAAATGATGTGTGGAGACTCTTCAACTTTCTGATCAGTTATGTTAAAGACCCTATATGCTCTTAACACTTCAGAGTATCCTAAAAATATTCCATGACAGCTTTTAGCATCAAACTTATCTAAGTCTTTCTTGTCATTATTATGGATAAAGCATTTAGCTCCAAAAATCCTGAAATGAGCCAAGTTTGGTTTCTTACCTTTCAATAGCTCATAGGGGGTTTTCTTGTGAATTGGTCTTACCATGGCCCTGTTGATTGTATAAGTTGCTGTATTGGCCGCCTCTGTCCAAAACTTTCTTGGTAGTTGACTCTCAATCAGCATGGTTCGGGCTATCTCCACAATAGTTCTATTTCTTCTCTCCATAATTCCATTCTGCTCCGGTGTCATGGGAGAAGAAAACTTGTGTGTTAGTCCCTCTCTTTCACAAAGATCAGAAAATATGGAGTTTTCAAATTCACCTCCATGGTCAGATTGAATTGAACAAATCTTATGTTTTCCTTGTTGTTTGACCTTATTGAAAAATTATTTAAACTTTTGAAAAGCATCATTTTTACTGGCTAAGAAAAAGATCCATGAAAATCTAGAGTGGTCATCAATGATCACATAACCAAACCTACTTCCATTAAGACTCTGAGTTCTAGTAGGACCAAAGAGGTCCATATGGAGAAGTTCCATTGGTCTAGAGGACAATGGTTCAGATCTTAGCTTGAAGGACTTTCTGGTCTGTTTGCCTAGAGGACAGGCATCACAGATTTTTGAAATAGAATTAAACTTGATTTTAGGCATGTCTCTAACTAAATCATGCTTGATCAATTTATTCAAAGTAGAAAAACTAGCATGGCCCAAACGTCTATGCCAATCAAAAGCATCACCTTCAGAATTAGCAGATAAGCAGAGATTAGATTCAGACTCAACATCTAAGTCTACCATGTAGACATTATTGGTCCTGTTGGCTATAAATTTAACCACATCAGAATTTATTTCAAAAATTTTGCATGAGTTATTGTCAAACACAACCCTGTGACCCTTGTCACATAATTGACTAATGCTAATCAGATTGTGTTGAAGACATTCCACAAGTAAAACTTTCTCAATAGAGTTTGTGGAAGACTTACCAACTGTGCCAACCCCAATGATCTTACCTCTGTTCTTTCCTCCAAATTTGACCAGACCCCCTACCTTCATTTCTAACTTGCTAAACTTGGATCGGTCTCCTGTCATGTGCCTGGAGCAGCCACTGTCGAGGTACCATTTGTTGTTCTCAACTGCCAGGCAAACTACACAAACGAAATCAAGCGAAGTGGTTTGGAACCCAAGATGAGTTGGGTCCAAAGACATCATTCAAACCTTTAAGCAGATGTTTAGGAATCCCAAATTGTTTCAACTTGGTTTTCTCTTGCACCTTAATTTCGGGTCTATTGAAGTTGTGAGCAGAGTTATGTCCAGCTGGTCTGGAGAAATGAAATCTATTCCAGTTATTAGGCTTCTCATCCCTGGGATATCTCCTGTGCGCTTGTTGATTAACAAGTTTTTGAGGGTGAGTGTTGTTTCTCCAGTAACTTCTGTTCGGACCCATTCGTTTATAGTAGTTCCAACTTTTATTCTGATTCATTTGCTTGGTCCAGCTACCACTTATGTTCTGGTGAGTGGGCTTAGTGAAGTTCTTCACAAAATTCATTCCTATTTTAGATGGTTGTCCAGCATTGTTTGTTAAATTTTCTTTTGGACGCTGAACACTTTGACTGCTATTTGAGCTGGATGGTGTGTCCAGCTTCTCTTTTCCCTTCTCTAGGAAGAAGGTAGTGGTCTTGAACTGAAATGGTCTCTTTTTAGTTGGGTCATAGCCTAAACCCTCCTTATTGAAATTAACCCTTGTTCCTAGTATAGAATCCAGATCTGTTTTTCCTTGAACAAATTTTTCTAAAACCTTCTGTTTGTCTTCCAGCTCTCTTTGCAGAGTCTTATAATTTTTTAAAAGTTCAGTGTTCACTTTCTTAACAGCTTCATATTTCTCTGTGATCACACTATTTTCATTTAGACTTTCTTCAATTTTGATCTTGAGTTCGTTGAGCTATGTGTGAATTTCCTGGTTTTCTAATTTGTGCTTTTCATTTTCCTTTTTCAGAGAAGTCATTTCTACTAATTCTTCCTTTAATGTCTGATTTTCCTTACTAATTTGTGTTAGTTCTTCAATATTGGTATTGAATTTTCTCTTCAGAACCCTATGCTCTTTACTGAGTGAATTGAACTTGTCTAACAGTTTAGCATAGGCATCTTCCTAGTCATCAATAGAAAAATTCTCAAAGACATTTGTTATCTCCTCTTCGCTGTTTGACATCAGGCAAATTCCTTCTTCATCCTCCTCTGAGGAATTGGCTTCCGGATCTTCTTCCTCATCTCTCCACGTGCAGACCATTGCCTGTGGCTTCTTCTTCTACACCTTCGAGCTCTTCTTCTGAAAGTTGGGACCCTTCTTCTGAAGATCAGGGCAATCCCCTTTCATGTGTCCAGGTTTCCTGCATTGAAAACATGTAATTCTCTTAGTACTCCTATCTTTATCATTGCTGGAATCAAAGTTCTTACTAGAAGGGTGTGACTTCTTCCTCCTAAAAGTCTTTCCCTTAGACCTTAAGAATTTTCTGAATTGTCAAGTGAGCATTGCTTGCTCCTCCTGGTCAAGACCTGACAATCCGTCGGACTCGCAACTACTACTCCCGCTGCTGCTACTTCCTTGGCTGCGGGACACCTTGAGGGCAATATCCTTACCCTTCCTGTCACTTCCTTCACCATTCCTTTTAAAATTCATCTCATACGTCATAAGGGATCCTATAAGTTCGGTGATTGTCATAGTCGTCAGATCCCTTGACTCTTCTATCACAATGGCCTTAGTGTGCCATGTAGGGGTTAGAGATCTAAGTATCTTCCTGACTATATCTCCCTCAGCTATCTCTTTCCCAAGCCCCTTAAGACTATTTGTGATCAGAGACAATCTGGCATACATCTCAGTTATGGTCTCCTCTGATTTCATCTTAAACATCTCATATTCAGAGGTGAAGAGATTTACCTTCGTAGATTAATTCCAGCTCATCCCACATTTTCTTGGCCGTCTTATATGCTGAGATGCTGACGTATTCGTCTGGGTGTACAGCACATTGGATGATGTTCAGGGCCGTCCAGTTGAGTGACGATAGCTTGACATGATCATCTGACCATGCGTCCTCGTTCGGTGGCAGATCATATGGCCCTGTAGTGATCACCCTCCACAGCTTGTGGCTCTACGCCCTGATGAATACCTCCATCCTATTTTTCTAGAAAAGATAATTGTTACCATCAAAGAACAGAGGGTGGCTGATAGATTGTCCCTCAGCCATGAAGCTTCGAGGACCATTAGGATTACCCTGACCGTTGGCCCACATGATGAAAACCCGCTCTGATACCAATTGATACGTGTAGCGGAAAGTGAGATAGAAGGGGGGATGAATACATCACTCCCAAAAACAATACAACACAAACACGATTTCTCAACCCCTCCAAATGCAGTGAAAAGGATTTCGGAGACAGGCAACAAAGATGATAGGAGTAAGAAATGAGATCGAGAAAGTCGCCCACAATGAATCAATGTGACAAGTAGATGGAGAGCAACACAACGTAAACAGGCAAACCACAGAAGAGATTGGGAAATTTTAGGTGGTTCGATTGCTGTCTGCAATCTACGTCCACCCCTTACTCAAGAGAGTAAGGTTTCCTTGCAATATAGAGTGGCACACAGCAGACTCAGTCTGCAACAACCGCTGCCAAACAGTTTGCCCTAAGGAACAGCCTCCTCAGTCTTCTGATCAACCAGAAGAAAACATTGGAGAACCAATCTCCCTTCCTTTGCACGCAGCAAAGGGGACCCTGTGCAGTTACACCCAAGCAACTCACACAACCAGAGGATCGAACCACTCTTCCTCCAAGACAATGGAGGGAACTGGAGAACCTCTCCCTTCCTCCGAATAGTGGAGGGTAATAATATGGAATGAAGATAAAGAAAAACTTGAAAACAAAACAATCGATGAACGATAATCTTCTCTAGAAACCAAAAGTAATATAGCTTCCGTAGAAGCAGATCTTCACGATCACAAACACTTCTCCCTCTCATAAAATTTTTTTCTCTCAGCTCTGGATGGAGTGGGCTTTCTCTGGTTTTCTCTGCTCTCACACTGCTCTTCTTTTTCACTATTCCATCCTCTCAAACCCTTTTCCTCAGCATATATATATATATATATATATATATATATATATATCTGATCCAGAACCTTAGATGTGTGGAAACCATGTTTCCCGCCTAAAGATGCTGAGGTACGTGTGAGAATGTTCTGGACGTCTATCTACCTCGGATCATGTGCCATATTTCTGGTGAATGCACAAACAAATCGTCAGAGAAGAAATGAATATTTTGTCATACACTTAGCACAATTCGTATTGGTGTATAGAGTAAAGAGCCAGAAACTGCATTGAGTCAAAAGAGTAAGCATCGGCTAAGACGGGCATGACAAGCACTGACCTGGAATGAATCAGAAGATGCACAAATCTACGTTAGCTGTCTATAGGACTTGCACTGAGTCTAATAAGACTTGAAACAGGAACTGCACTGACTTCGTTGCTACAGAGAAGTGTATAGGCCTGATTATGCACCGAACATGAATTTGTTTTAAGCAAGGCATGCACCGAGTGGTGTTCCAATGCCTTTGACTAACCACAAGATGCACGGACTTCATGTTATTCAGAAGATAAAAGTATGCACCAAGTCGGGATATGCAGTCCAGGCAGGAGCTGCACCAAGATGGCAAAAGGAAGTACAAGACAAGGCTTGCACCGAGATGAAGGAACGACCGGCCTGACCAATGCATTCTGGTCAAGAATTGCACCGACTCAAAAATTTCACCGACCTCAAGATGTGAGAAGTAGAGACAGAGTATGCACGGACCTTAATGCTCACGACCTAGAGAAATGCCAAGGACTTGCACCGAGGCAAGTATTTTATGTGTATGTGAAAGATGCAGAATTAGCACTGACTCAATATGCATTAAGCAAAAGAGCAAATAACATATAATGCACGGACCTAAACGATGCTATTAGCACATACCCCCTCCATGCTTAGAAACAAATAAATGCGCCGTATAAGAACAAATTGATCTAGAGATAAAAACAAATTGATTTATAGTGTGCGACATCATCAAAACCGTAGGGATGCAACATTATAGGTTAATTAATAAATATTGGGCCTTATTATTTGGTTTTAAATTAACTCAAATTCTTTTAATAATCCATTTATTTCTAGAAAATATTAGAAAGTCTAAATAAATTCTAGAAAATTCTAAAATATCATATACAAAATTTTGGGGTACTACATATGTATTTTGAGCCAGAGATTCTAACTCGTCGTACTCGATCTCAACGTAATGATGATGGGGGAGTTGATGATTCGTCCTATCGGCTCTCTATATTTAAGCATCCTGGACGTGCGTTCGGACGTTGCTCGACGCGCACGCTCGAAGATAGAGAGTTGTATGCCGCTGAGATATATACTCCTCTGAATTGTCTCGAGATTGAACCTTATGTTGAGTAAGTTCTTAACTCACATTTCCAGCGACGTCCATAAGTTGTTCATCCTTGTTCTGTAGTTCATTTAAAGTAGTAGTGTATTTATATTGCAGACAATTTGATTCAGAATTAGCACAAAAATGTCCAAATATCCAGTACATGGAGATGGAAAAAGAACGCAAGAAGTTTTTTGCCAAATGGCTGAGATATCGGGTTAGTGTCGATCTTTGAATATATATGTTTATATTTATGTATGTTGAGGAGATTGAACCTTATTATAAATACTCAAATTCACATATAGGTTGAATAAGGTCTCATTATTGATCAAAGAGTATAACAGATAAGTTATGGCCCCTAGACTGTTGCACGTGCCTATCCAAGATATATTGTGAATAGATATAGATTTCCTATGAGGGATTATGGACCAAGTAAGTCTATGATGAACAGTGGCGTATCTGTTAAGGGAAGTTTATACAATGAAGTGGAATTGGACTACTACGGTATTCTTGACGAAGTCTTAGAACTTTAGTATTTAGGACGAGACAATCATGTATACATATTTAAGTGTCATTGGTTTGATCGTAATTCTGTTCGACATGACACAACTTATGGGATTGTCAATGTCAAACATAGGTCTAAACTTAATACCTATGAACTGTTCATTTTAGCCGCACAAGCCCAGCAAGTGTATTATTCAAGCTATCCATCATCCAAGAATAAAGATTGGTGGGCAGTTTGCAGGGTTAAAGCAAAACTCTTTCCCACTTACGAGTTAAATATGAGTGAAAACCCCTCAGAAGTTGCCAGTGCTTAATATTTTCAATCAGACGAAGTTGGCATTGTCGGTTGCACGCATATTAATATGGACGAATCTGATGAGCCACTGTCATTACGTAAGGGAGATGAAGTGGAAGAAGTTGATCCGACAAAGCTAAATGTTGATGTTAGAGGGGAGGAGGAATCGGATGAAGAGAAAGAGTTCAAATCTGATGAGACTACTATGGATGATGAAGATGATGATGAGTTAGATATATCATCAGCATGAGGGAGGCTCATTTTGATAATTTAGTAAGATAACCGTTCATTTTTGCATAATTTTTAATAACATTGGTCTAGCCTTATCTAATTGAGGATTAATATGCATTAATTATTTTGTTAGTAATAAAGAAATGGTCCGAGGAGATCGTACTGGGAGTGGGAAGAGACAGGGCAGTGATAGGGGCTATACTCCCTCCTCTTTGGCGTCTTCTTCGAGTACAGGTATATCTATTAAAATAGATAGCTATATAAATGTTTTAATCATTTACTAGCTTAAAAGAATGTCCTTATAGGTCCAAGTGTCGGCTCACGACCACTTGTACATGCGCCATCCCCACCACCTCCCGCTACAGGTATGTATGTTTTAATTTTCAGCAAAATATTCATTTTACTTATGAAAATTAATTCTTACAGGTCCCAGTGCCCTCCCACCTGTTGTACAGACGCCATCCCCACCACCTCCCACTGCAGGTATGTATATTTTAATTTTCAGCAACATATTTATTTTACTTATGAAAATTAATTCTTACAGGTCCCAGTGCCCTCCCACCTGTTGTACAGACGCCACCCCCACCACCTCCCGCTGCAGGTATGTATATTTTAATTTTCAGCAACATATTTATTTTACTTATGAAAATTAATTCTTACTGGTCCCAGTGCCCTCCCACTTGTTGTACAGATGCCACCCCCACCACCTCCCGCTGCAGGTATGTATATTTTAATTTTCACCAAAATATTCATTTTACTTAAGAAATTTAATTCTTACTGGTCCCAGTATTTTCCCAATTATGTATATTTTAATTTTTAGCAAAATATATGTTTTACTTATGATATTTAATTCTTATAGTTCACAGTCCCCTCCCAGCATGACCACATGCGCCGCCCCCACCACCTCCCGCTGTAGGTATGTATATTTTAATTTTTAACAAAATATTTGTTTTACTTGTGAAAATTAATTCGTATAGGTCCTTGTATAGGGCACACCCCCACCACTCAGCCACTTGACGATGCCGGTACTCGTCATAAGGGAGGCACGCCCATGATGGACGTCGTCCATGCTGGATCTCCGGGTAAATTTATAAGGTTATTACATTCATTATTTAACCTTCAACTGTCTAATATGAATATTTTGACATTTGTAATTACGGTTCTAAATCTGAATCTTACGATGTTGTCCATCATTCCACTGAACTAGTAATGGCACATGTGCTCGGGCCAGTATCATCTTTCAAAGAATTTTCGATGGCCGTCTGCGATTCATTGTTCCATAAGTTCTTAGTAAGTAATTATGTCAGTTAATTCAAGTATTTTTCAAACTCAATTCCCAACAATATACTAAGTGTGAAACTTAATTTATTTATAGCGGACTTATCAATTCACCAGTGGACATGACGCGGCGAGATGTCGTTCTGCCTGGGAGTCTAGTATGAAGTCAAATTACCGAAGGAAAGTACATGAGGCCCGAGAACACGCTAAAAAAAAGGCTGGTGGGAGTGAAGACTGACAACTGTGGAAGGAGCACCGCCAGGAAGGAGGATTGGGACATAGTATGTGACAAATTTGTCGACCCCAAGTGGATAGAAAAGTCCCGAAAAGCCAAAGCAAACAGGGCATCACAACCGAGCGTAAATTTGCATACGAGTGGGTCCGTCTCTTTTGCGGCTCATAAACAAAAGATGGTAAGTAATGTTTCAATTTATCTTCTTACATTTTATTATTATATATGATATTGTTTTACTATGAATTGTATAACATGCTGTGGAGCTTAATCGAGCTCCGTCGTTCCTCGAGATGTTCGACAGAACACACAAAAAGAAGGGGACAGATCAATTTGTGAGTGAGAGAGCTCACTTAGTAGCGGTAAGTTTATCTACATATGCAACTTCTACCGTTCATTTAAATCGGATTGATTCCTATGAAATTGACTAGTTATTTTATTCAATTTGTAGGAAACATATAGCAGAGCTGTGACAGAGAAGTACGGGGAGGGAGACACGCAGTAGCCGGAGTTCTATCCGGCGGAATGGGTGGCAGCAGTTGGCGTACCGAAGAAAGGCCAGCTATATGGTTTTACAGAGAGCCTTGACTCTAGGGTGGTGATATCATCGTGTGCGACTTCAGGCTCTGCCCAAACCAGTAGCAGTGCCTTCAGTATACCTCCACCTACCCCCAGTACTTCTGCCAGCGATGTTAGAGACATCGTCTGATCGGAGATTTCTGATTTGCAGTGACAGATGCAGCGGCAGATCCGAGAGAAGATGTCTAGCCAGCAGGCAACCATGTTGCAGGCAATCAGTGGCCTCCTCTCCCAGGCGGGAATTCTCCGTCATGGATCCACCACCACGGCACAGGACCATCAGGTGAGTGTTTATTATATTTTTATTTTGACAGAATTACTCAATTATAATCATAATTAATTTTAAAACTAAGTTAGTTTTCAAAAGTAACTTAGTTTAGAGGAATTGAGAAAATTCGAGGTTCGGGGGTCCAAAATGTAAAATACTGGCCAGATCGACGTGTCGATCGTTCCAACACAACCTGTGAGGTAGACGTGAGTTGTGGGAGCTGACAGATTCTAAATTAGATATCCAGTTTGAGCCCGACACCCAAATAACCCAATTCAAAACTAAGTGTGTTTTCAAAACTAACTTAGTTTAGAAGAATTTATACAATTCGGGGTTCGGGAGTCTAAAATCTGAAATATCGATCTGATCAGCGTGCCGATCCTTCCAACAAGACCTGGGAGATGAAAGTGACTTGTGAGAACTGATGGAATCCAAATCGGATATCCGGTTTGAGCCCGATGCTCAAATAACTCAATTCAAAACTAAGTTAGTTTTCAAGAGTAACTTAGTTTAGAAGAATTGAGAAAATTTGGGGTTCGGGGGTCCAAAATGTAAAATACTGGCTTGATCAGCGTGCCCATCCTTCCAACACGACCTGCGAGGTAGACGTGAGTTGTGAGAGCTGACGGATTCCAAATCGGATATCTGATTTGAGCTTGACGCTCAAATAACTCAATTAAAAACTAAGTGTGTTTTCAAAACTAACTTAGTTTAAAAGAATTCATACAATTCAAGGTTCGGGGTTTGGGGGTCTAAAATTTGAAATACCGATCTGATCATCGTGCCGATCCTTCCAACATGACCTGGGAGATGAAAGTGACTTGTGAGAACTGACGGAATCCAAATCAGATATCCGGTTTGAGTTCGACGCTCAAATAACTCAATTCAAAACTAAGTTAGTTTTTAAAACTAACTTAGTTTAGAAGAATTGAGAAATTTTAAGGTTCGGGAGTCCAAAATGTAAAATACTGGCCTGATCGGCGTGCCCATCCTTCCAACATGACCTGCGAGGTAGACGTGAGTTGTGAGAGCTCACGGATTCCAAATCGGATATCTGGTTTGAGCCCGATGCTCAAATAACCCAATTCAAAACTAAGTGTGTTTTCAAAACTAACTTAGTTTAAAAGAATTCATACAATTCGGGGTTCGATGATCTAAAATTTGAAATATCGATCTGATCAGCGTGCCGATCTTTTCAACAAGACCTGGGAGATGAAAGTGACTTGTGAGAACTGACGGAATCCAAATCGGATATCCGGTTTGAGCCTGACGCTCAAATAACGCAATTCAAAACTAAGTTAGTTTTCAAAAGTAACTTAGTTTAGAAGAATTGAGAAAATTAGGGGTTCATGGGTCCAAAATGTAAAATACTGGCCTGATCGCCGTGCCCATCCTTCCAACACGACCTGCGCGGTAGACGTGAGTTGTGAGAGCTGACGGATTCCAAATCGGATATCCAGTTTGAGACCGACGCTCAAATAACTCAATTCAAAACTAAGTGTGTTTTCAAAACTAACTTAGTTTAGAAGAATTCATACAATTTGAGCTTCGGGGGTCTAAAATCTGAAATATCGATCTGATCGACATGTCGATCCTTCCAACAGGACCTTGGAGATGAAAGTGACTTGTGAGAACTGACGGAATCCAAATCAGATATTCAGTTTGAGCCCGACGCTCAAATATCTCAATTCAAAACTAAGTTAGTTTTCAAAAGTAACTTAGTTTAGAAGAATTGAGAAAATTCAGGGTTCGGGGGTCTAAAGTGTAAAATACTGGCCTGATCGGCGTGCCCATCCGTCCAACACGACCTGCGAGGTAGACGTGAGTTGTGAGAGCTGACGGATTGTAAATCAGATATCCGATTTGAGCCCGACGCTCAAATAACTCAATTCAAAACTAAGTGTGTTTTCAAAACTTAGTTTATAAGAATTCATACAATTCGAGGTTCGGGGTTCGGGGGTCTAAAATTTGAAATACCGGTCTGATCGTCGTGCCGATCCTTCCCACAGGACCTGGGAGATGAAAGTGACTTGTGAGAACTGATGGAATCCAAATCGAATATCCGGTTTGAGTCTGACGCTCAAATAACTCAATTCAAAACTAAGGCAGTTTTCAAAAGTAACTCAGTTTAGAAGAATTGAGAAAATTTGGGGTTCGGGGCGCCAAAATGTAAAATACTGGTCTGATCAGCGTGCCCATCCTTCCAACATGACCTGCGAGGTAGACGTGAGTTATGAGAGCTCACGGATTCCAAATCGGATATCCGGTTTGAGCCGGATGCTCAAATAACTCAATTCAAAACTAAGTGTGTTTCCAAAACTAACTTAGTTTAGAAGAATTCATACAATTCGGGGCTCAGGGGTCTAAAATTTGAAATACCAGTCTGATCGTCGTGCCGATCCTTCCAACAGGACCTGGGAGATGAAAGTGACTTATGAGAACTGACGGAATCCAAATCGGATATCCGGTTTAAGCCCGACGCTCAAATAACTCAATTCAAAACTAAGTTAGTTTTCAAAAGTAACTTAGTTTAGAAGAATTGAGAAATTTTAGGGTTCATGGGTCCAAAATGTAAAATACTGACCTGATCGGCGTGCCCATCCTTCCAACACAACCTGCGATGTAGACGTGAGTTGTGAGAGCTGGCGGATTCCAAATCGGATATCCGGTTTGAGCCCAATGCCCAAATAACCCAATTCAAAACTATGTGTGTTTTCAAAACTAACTTAGTTTAGAAGAATTCATACAATTCAGGATTCGGGGGTCTAAAATCTAAAATATTGGTCTGATTGGCGTGTTAATCCTTTCAAAAGGATCTGGGAGATGAAAGTGACTTGTGAGAACTGACGGAATCCAAATCGGATATCCAGTTTGAGGCCGACGCTCAAATAACTCAATTCAAAACTAAGTTCGTTTTCAAAAGTAACTTAGTTTAGAAGAATTAAGAAAATTCAGGATTCGGGGGTCCAAAATGTAAAATACTGGCCTGATCGGCGTGCCCATCCTTCCAACACGACCTGCAAGGTAGACGTGAGTTGTGGGAGCTGACGGATTTCAAATCGGATATCTGATTTGAGTCCGACGCTCAAATAACTCAATTCAAAACTAAGTGTGTTTTCAAAACTAACTTAGTTTAGAAGAATTCATACAATTCGGTGTTCGGGGGTCTAAAATATGAAATATCGGTCTGATCGGTGTGTCGATCCTTCTAACAGGACCTTGGAGATGAAAGTGACTTGTGAGAACTGACGGAATCCAAATCAGATATCCGGTTTGAGCCCGACGCTCAAATAACTCAATTCAAAACTAAATTAGTTTTCAAAAGTAACTTAGTTTAGAAGAATTGAGAAATTTCAGGATTCGGGAGTCCAAAATGTAAAATGCTGGCCTGATCAACGTGCCTATCCTTCCAACATGACCTGCGAGGTAGACGTGAGTTGTGAGAGCTGACGGATTCTAAATCGGATATCCGGCTTGAGCCCGACGCTCAAATAACTCAATTCAAAACTAAGTGTTTTTTCAAAACTAACTTAGTTTAGAAGAATTCATTTAATTCGGGGTTCGGGGGTCTAAAATCTGAAATATCGGTCTGATCGGAGTGTCGATCCTTCCAACAGGACCTGGGAGATGAAAGTGACTTGTGAGAACTGACGGAATCTAAATCGGAATTCCGGCTTGAGTCCGACGCTCAATAACTTAATTCAAAACTAAGTTCATTTTCAAAAGTAACTTAGTTTAGAAGAATTGAGAAAATTCGGGGTTCGGGGGTCCAAAATGCAAAATACTGGCCTGATCGGCGTGCCCATCCTTCCAACACGACCTGCGAGGTAGACGTGAGCTGTGAGAGCTGATGGATTCTAAATCAGATATCTGATTTGAGCCCGACGCTCAAATAACTCAATTCAAAACTAGGTGTGTTTTCAAAACTAACTTAGTTTAGAAGAATTCATACAATTCGGGGTTCGGGGGTCTAAAATCTGAAATATCGATCTGATATACGTGCCGATCCTTCTAACATGACCTGAGGGATGAAAGTGACTTGTAAGAATTGACGAAATCCAAATCGGATATCCGGTTTGAGCCCGACGCTCAAATAACTCAATTCAAAACTAAGTTAGTTTTCAAAAGTAAATTAGTTTAGAAGAATTGAGAAAATTCGAGGTTCAGGGGTCCAAAATATAAAATACTAGCCTGATCGGCGTGCCCATCCTTCCAACATGACCTGCGAGGTAGACGTGAGTTGTGAGAGCTGACGGATTTCAAATCCGATATCTGATTTGAGCCCGACGCTCAAATAACTCAATTCAAAACTAAGTGTGTTTTCAAAACTAACTTAGTTTAGAAGAATTCATACAATTTGAGCTTCGGGGGTCTAAAATCTGAAATATCGATCTGATCGACATGTCGATCCTTCCAACAGGACCTTGGAGATGAAAGTGACTTGTGAGAACTGACGGAATCCAAATCAGATATTCAGTTTGAGCCCGACGCTCAAATATCTCAATTCAAAACTAAGTTAGTTTTCAAAAGTAACTTAGTTTAGAAGAATTGAGAAAATTCAGGGTTCGGGGGTCTAAAGTGTAAAATACTGGCCTGATCGGCGTGCCCATCCGTCCAACACAACCTGCGAGGTAGACGTGAGTTGTGAGAGCTGACGGATTGTAAATCAGATATCCGATTTGAGCCCGACGCTCAAATAACTCAATTCAAAACTAAGTGTGTTTTCAAAACTAACTTAGTTTAGAAGAATTCATACAATTAGGGGTTCGGGGTTCGGGGGTCTAAAATATGAAATACTGGTCTGATCGTCATGCCAATCCTTCCAACATGACCTGGGAGATGAAAGTGACTTGTGAGAACTGACAGAATCCAAATCGGATATCCGGTTTGAGCCCGATGCTCAAATAACACAATTCAAAACTAAGTTAGTTTTCAAAAGTAACTTAGTTTAGAAGAATTGAGAAAATTTAGGGTTCGGGGGTCTAAAATGTAAAATACTGACCTGATCAGTGCTCCCATCCTTCCAACATGACCTGCGAGGTAGACGTGAGTTGTGAGAGCTGACGAATTCTAAATCGGATATCCGGTTTGAGCCCGATGCTCAAATAACTCAATTCAAAACTAAGTGTGTTTTCAAAACTAACTTAGTTTAGAAGAATTCATACAATTCGGGGCTCGGGGGTCTAAAATTTGAAATACCAGTCTGATCGTCGTGCCGATCCTTCCAGCAGGACCTGGGAGATGAAAGTGACTTGTGAGAACTGACGGAATCCAAATCGGATATCCGGTTTAAGCCCGACGCTCAAATAACTCAATTCAAAACTAAGTTAGTTTTCAAAAGTAACTTAGTTTAGAAGAATTGAGAAATTTTAGGGTTCATGGGTCCAAAATGTAAAATACTGACCTGATCGGCGTGCCCATCCTTCCAACACAACCTGCGATGTAGACGTGAGTTGTGAGAGCTGGCGGATTCCAAATCGGATATCCGGTTTGAGCCCAATGCCCAAATAACCCAATTCAAAACTATGTGTGTTTTCAAAACTAACTTAGTTTAGAAGAATTCATACAATTCAGGATTCGGGGGTCTAAAATCTAAAATATTGGTCTGATTGGCGTGTTAATCCTTTCAAAAGGATCTGGGAGATGAAAGTGACTTGTGAGAACTGACGGAATCCAAATCGGATATCCAGTTTGAGGCCGACGCTCAAATAACTCAATTCAAAACTAAGTTCGTTTTCAAAAGTAACTTAGTTTAGAAGAATTAAGAAAATTCAGGATTCGGGGGTCCAAAATGTAAAATACTGGCCTGATCGGCGTGCCCATCCTTCCAACACGACCTGCAAGGTAGACGTGAGTTGTGGGAGCTGACGGATTTCAAATCGGATATCTGATTTGAGTCCGACGCTCAAATAACTCAATTCAAAACTAAGTGTGTTTTCAAAACTAACTTAGTTTAGAAGAATTCATACAATTCGGTGTTCGGGGGTCTAAAATATGAAATATCGGTCTGATCGGTGTGTCGATCCTTCTAACAGGACCTTAGAGATGAAAGTGACTTGTGAGAACTGACGGAATCCAAATCAGATATCCGGTTTGAGCCCGACGCTCAAATAACTCAATTCAAAACTAAATTAGTTTTCAAAAGTATCTTAGTTTAGAAGAATTGAGAAATTTCAGGATTCGGGAGTCCAAAATGTAAAATGCTGGCCTGATCAACGTGCCTATCCTTCCAACATGACCTGCGAGGCAGACGTGAGTTGTGAGAGCTGACGGATTCTAAATCGGATATCCGGCTTGAGCCCGACGCTCAAATAACTCAATTCAAAACTAAGTGTTTTTTTCAAAACTAACTTAGTTTAGAAGAATTCATTTAATTCGGGGTTCAGGGGTGCCGATCATTCTAACATGACCTGGGAGATGAAAGTGACTTGTCAGAACTGACGGAATCCAAATCGGATATCTGGTTTGGGCCCGACGCTCAAAAGTGTATTTTGTAAATACACTTAATTTAAAATTAAAGAAGTCGGGTCCGGGGGTCTAAAATCTGAAATACCGGTCTGATCGACGTGTCGATCATTCCAACATGACCTAGGAGATAATAGTGACTTGTGAGAACTGGCGGAATCCAAATCGGATACCCGATTTGGGCCCAGCGCTCAAAAGTGCAGTCTCTAAATGTTATTAATTTAAAAGACAGATAACAAGGGGTTAGAGGGTCTAAAATCTGAAATACCGGTCTGATCGGTGTGCCGATCGTTCCAAGAGCACCTGGAAGATAAAAGTGACTTATGAGAACTGGCAGAATCTAAATCGGATACCCGGTTTGGGGCCCAGCGCTCAAAAGTATATTTTGTAAATACACTTAGTTTAAAATTAAAGTAGTCGGGTTCGGGGATCTAAAATCTGAAATACCGGTCTGATCGGCATGCTGATTGTTCCAACAGGACCTGGGAGATAAAAGTGACTTGTGAGAACTGGCGGAATCTAAATCGGATATCCGGTTTGGGCCCAGTGCTCAAAAGTGCATTTTGTAAATGCACTTAGTTTAAATTTAAAGAAGTCAGGTTCGGGGGTCTAAAATTTTAAATACCAATCTGACCGGCGTGCCGATCATTCCAACACGACTTGGGAGATGAAAGTGACTTGTCAGAACTGACGGAATCCAAATCGAATATCTAGTTTGGGCCCGACGCTCAAAAGTGTATTCTCTAAATATAATTAATTTAAAAGACAGATAAGTAGGGATTGGGGAGTCTAAAATCTGAAATACATGTCTGATCGGCGTGTCAATCATTCTAACACGACCTGGGAGATAAAAGTGACTTATGAGAACTGGCGGAATCCAAATCGGATACTCGATTTGGGCCCGGCGCTCAAAAGTGTATTTTATAAATTCACTTAGTTAAAAATTAAAGAAGTTGGGTTTGGGGATCTAAAATCTAAAATACTGGTCCGATCGGCGTGCCGATCGTTCCAACATGACCTAGGAGATGAAGTGACTTGTCAAAACTGACGAATTTCAATTCGGATCGGTTTGAGCTCGGCGCTCAGAATTGCATTCTCCAAATGTAATTAATTTAAAATACTAATGACAGCTAGGTTAGTTGGGGTCTATAAAATCTATGCAGTTATCGAATTGATATTATGTTTGATTTCAATTTATGCAATGTAATGAAATATTTAATTTATCTCCGCACTAATTTTTTATCTATGAATGAATGTTATTATTTTTTTAATATAAGAGGATCCTTCTGCGGGCGGCGACAGAGGAGATGAGCAGGGCAAGGAGGAGGATATCGACGATGTGGAGAATATTTCTTAATTTTATTATGTGTTTTATTTTCTGTACATTGGTTTGATGATATTTGATCAGCAGGGGATTCGTGTTGAGTTTCTTCTTATGTGTTTTGTTTTCAATACGTTAGTTTGATTATATTTGACGTATTTTTAACATGTTTTTTAAAACAATTTTGTATTTTTTAAAAAATTAATGAAAGTATTTCGGACGGATTTTCAAACGGATCCGTCGGAAATGTCAGACAGAATTAGAGACGAAAATTTATCCGTCTGAAATTTCCAACGGAATGTAAGACTACAGACTTAGTCCATCTGAAATTTCAGATCGATTTATGACAGATAGGTCTGAATTTTGAAACAGAAATAGGGACAATAATTGGCCGTCTGAAATTGTACATCTGAATTTTGCAACAAAAATAGAGATAAAATAATCTGTCTAAAATTTCAGATGGATATTGGAACGGTATTTGGCACGGATAATTTCAGACGGTATTTCACACGGAAAGTTTTCCGTGTGAAATTTCAGACGGAATTTGTGACTGATATTAAATCTGTCCAAAATTTGTTATTTCATACGGTATTTCACACAAAAAGTTTTCCGTGTGAAATTTTAGACGGAATTTGTGACTGATATTAAATCTGTCCGAAATTTGTCTGAAATATGTTACAAAAGTGTCTTCCCACAGAATTTCAGATGGATTTGAGACGCAAACTAGCCGTCTAAAATCTCGCATTTTATGGTAGTGCTACCCACTAGAAGTAAGGGCGGATACGTCCACTGACGTCTTAGTCCGCGCAGGCATCTCCTGTAGATCTATTTAAAATCCACTTTTAAATATATAAAAAAAAAGTAATAGATATGGTGAAAGCAATAAAATAGCACGAGGTGCTAAAAGGAGGAGTTTGTGATCGCCAGAGGGTTTACCTCAATAAAAAAAAATAAGATCGCATGTACCTGGTGAAAGATGTGATGCGGGATAAATGTGGATCTCTTCCTCCAACTCCAATCGGCCGGCCGACGAAGTGGGTTTTCTTGATTGATTACCTTGTAAAAAAAAAAGACAATAAAGACAAGTAAAAGAAAAGGGATCAGCCAAAGTGCAGTAGTATCAGTCAAAAACTAACATAAAAATAATGAAAAGTCCTCAACATGCGCACCTTCTTTTTTTGTTTTCTTTTAAAACCCCTTAAGAAGACTTAAGGGAAGGGGAGTTTGATGATAAAAAATGCAACAAAACGTGAACAAGGAATAGAGATATAAAGGGCAGAGGGATGATGGTATGAATAAAATAAAAACAAAATAGAAGAAAAGATGAGAACCCTGCTGTCCCTGGCGACAGTAAAGGGAAGAAACCGAATAGTGATGGATGAAGCACCGGATGCAGCTCAAAGGGATGCAGAGAGGGGAGGCAGCAAGGGATGAAGAAAGCTTCTGCCCGTGATGAAAGAAAACTTCTGAGCGCTCAATCCGCCGAATACTGAAGGTGCTTAACCTTCTGCACGATCGGTCAAGTTTTTAATTTATAATGCCTCAAACGGATGTGATCAAACCAAGGAAGGATAAGAACAGGCAATGAGGCATCCAGGGAAGGATCAAGATCGAGCAAGAGTCCAAAGACAGCAGGGAACTGTGAGGGAAAGATTGAAAAAGGAAGGACTCTGGACTAAAACACGCCTTAATACAGGGCGTCTTTTATGAATTGACGACCTTCACAAAGACGTCTTCTTGAAACACGACCTAGGAAAGGGCGTTTCTTCCTGGATTTAATTTTGGAAACGAAACCTTGCCTTGTTTGAAAGCTCAAATAACACGTCCGAGATAACGGCGTTAATTAAAATCACGCCCTGAGAGAAGGCGTTACTCATAAAAGGCCTTTTATTTTGAAAATAGATAATCCCAGAAATTAAGGGATAATACCAGGAATCCACGCCCTCACATACGGTCGTCCTTTCTTTGAAAACGCCCTACCACAGGTCGTTACTTTTAAAATTAACGCCCTTAATCAAGTCGTGAATCACAAAAATACAGGAAAAATGCAGAAAAACTCACAAAAATAGAAAAACTTCATGTTATAGGAATATTGAAGTCCACTTGGGGCATTTATATAATAACATGAGATTTGATCAACAAAACGTCAATTTTGGCGTGTCTACAGCTGCCCCGCCTTGGCGTCTGCTTTGCAAGGGAGTGAGACAGAAATGGAGCGAAGTGTAATGAAAGGAACGAAATGGAACGAACTGATAAGGAGACGCCAAGGTGTGATGTGACACGCCTCAGACACTAAGCATTTGAAATCTTTCCAAGATTCTAAATGAAACAACTCTGAGTGGTTCCAAGGAAACAATCGATTTGTTGGATAAAAGGAGGTTAAACTAAATAATAAAGGGTGTGCGCGTGGGCACGGCAGGGAAAGACCATTGGAGAGCGATTACCAGCAAATGTGGACGTGCTGCAACCAAGGTAAATTTTGCAGAAAAGTAAAAAGAATTGGGATAGAGATCCAACAAAAGGAACATTTTCAAGGAATCAGCCTGAATGGCTTCAAATAGAACGAAGTACTTGATTTAAAGTGGAATATCTCATGTCAATTCAATCGAGAGCGAGTGAACTTCATTATTGCCATAATATGAAGATTTTTCAGCATGAAACTCAAAGTCCTACATGATGCATGCTGGGCTAAAAGAAAAGGTTAAAACAAACTAAATAGAAAATAATCAAGGATAATATTGCTAAGCTGTTTAAGTCTGGTCAAGAATCCATATTTCTGAGCTAACACTAAGCCGAAGCCCGTTTGTCCGCGCATCAACTCAGAAAGTGGAACCATCGTCCCAGTCTTGGACGGCTCAACGGCCTATCCGTGTGACTAAGACTCCTCTGGAATCATCATTGTTTTTGATGAAGGGGAACTCAAATTCCAGATTTACCAAAGCCACAAGGTCCTTGATATAATCTAGTAACATATGTAACATATAGTAGAATGCATACAGGGAGATGGTGATATCAATAAGCATGGGAACTGAGAAATGAGCTGCAAGCACCGTGGGACTTTGAGTGATGATGCCCTGCCGGCGGGACCAAGAGCTTCTTATCCTGCGCTCAAAAATTCATTAGCCAAGATATAAAAGATAACAAACAATGAAGAAGGCATTTAAGCATAGCAATCATCAAAGCATCAATTATAGCATGCATATGGCATGAATAGCATAAGTCAAATCATAGCATTGTTTGTTGTTTTGTCATGAGGATGACAACTTGGCTAATCAAGGTTTGGAGTTGAATGATCAAGATCTGATAATGCCCAGCGGCAGAGTGATCAGGGAATGATAATGCCCATTGGCAAAGTGATCAAGGAAATCAGCAGGAGTTAATTAAATGATTTGGAGATGAATGATGATCAGGAGATATGAGGAAATCAAAATACCCAGGGTGGCACGTCATGAGAATATCGGGAAGAATCAATAGATTGATAGCAATAAGTGGAGAGATGACTCATCCCGTGCTCTTGATCCTTAGAAAGCTGTTCCTGCAAAACACCATCAGACAAATACAATGCAATTTTTTTTGGATTTTGAAATATGCAGGTTTTTTATGAGTTTTGAAAAAGATATTCAAATTTTTATGAATTTTATCAATATGCAAATTTTTGTGGGTTTTAGGAAAAGATATGCAAATTTTTATGAAGTTTTGAGAAAGATATTCAAATTTTTATGGATTTTGGACAAGAAATATTCAATTTTTTTTTTTTTTTTTGGTTAGACATTGCTAAAGCAGCATCAAAGGGTGTCTTAAACAACTGGCTAGGGGTCCTCGTTCCTTCCCCTTTCGCTAAAACTGCCCAAAGCTGGGCGTGCATTGAAGGGTGGCGCCCTATAACCGATCATCTTCTAAGTTCCATTAACCTTTCTTGAATAATTAAAAGGGGAATTGGCGTGAATATGGTTAAACTTATACACAAGATTTCGTACAGTGCATTCTCTTCAGTTTGTCTCGACCATTCTGCTGGTTCATGACTTTCCAAAAATAAAAGAGAAGCTGTAAGGAAGCTCACAAAAGATTCAAAGATGCCTGAGGCAAAGCTACCTCCCCTATCCTTATGCCTGTTGGGGTTCGGTCTTTGGCGTAGGGACGCTTTGTTGCCTTTTTTTGCCTCTTCATAATGCATGCATACGCCCAAGGTTTTCCTTGCGGGGACTTTGCCCTCTTGACATGCTTTTCTTTTTCAACATTTGACTTTCACTTCGGAATTGATTTGCATTGAATAGATTTGAACTGATGAACAACCTAATTGTACTTGGGCTTTTGTGGCATTTGTTCCCTTTTGGGCCCTGACTTCCTCCTACTAAAGCGGCGGATAGGTTTGGCGTTTCTACCTCAAGACCTCTCTTCCTCCCTTGTGGGCCGAAGAAGAAAAGAATGGATATCGTCTTTCGCCTTTAGTTTGATTTCGACTTTCCATCAGATTTTGCACTGCTTGAGCTCAAGAGTAAAGTGTGTAGTGTGTGCGGGGTCAATTCCCATTTTAAATTAGCAAGACTGACAAATGGATTTTGGATTTTGACCTTTCGGACCGGTGACCTTTGCATGTTATGTCAGCCCAAAGGGGAGGACCATGAAAGAAAACTCTTTTGTTTTGGATTTTGAAAATATTCAGATTTTTTTTGGATTATCTGGGAGATTTCTATTTTCTTTGGATTTTTGTGAAGTTTTCAATTTTTGTTTGGATTTTTGTTCAGGGGTAATATTTCTTGAGATACAAGCCATTCCAGGGGTGAGTTAATTCCTCTCCTTCAGCATTAACCAGTTTATAAGCATTGCCAGGATAAACATCTTTTATGACAAACGGCCCTTCCCAATTTGGTTGGAGCTTTGAACGAGGGCCACCCGGCTTTACAAAAATTCTTTTGATTACCATTTCACCGACCTTAAATTTTCTCTCAATTACCTTCTTTTGATAAAAACGTGAGAGCCTGTTTTGATAAACGTGCGCATGCTCAGCGGCGACCAGACGCTTCTCATCTAGGAGTTCCAATTGGGCAAGGAGTGAATCACGACGTTCATCGATAGAGAGCTCCTCATCCAATTGTACTCGCAAAGAGGGGATAAGAATCTCGTAAGGGACTACGGCCTCCATTCCATAAGTAAGGGCAAAAGGAGTTTGCCCAGTGGGGGTTCGAATGGAAGTGCGGTAGGCCCAAAGAGCTTCAACCAGCTTGTCTGGCCAGTCCGAGAATTTATTAGCCTCGCACGTCTTCTTAACAATCTTGATTAAAGTTTTATTAGTGGCCTCTGCTTGGCCATTGCCGTGCGGATAATAGGGAGAAGAATGATGCAATGCAATGTTATACCTGTTGCAGAGATCCTTGAGATCTTGGGAGATAAATTGAGGTCCATTGTCGGTGACGATGGTGCTTGGGATGCCGAACCTCGTGATGATATTCTTCATGATAAATTTGCAGACGGTTGATGCTTTAATTTCCACGTAAGCTTCTGCTTCCGCCCACTTGGTGAAGTACTCCGTTGCCGTGAGAATGAATGATTTTTGCTTGGTCAGGAGGTTCGAATCACCAAGAGGTCCAATGATATCAAAAGCCCACATGGAAAAAGGCCATGGGGAGGACGTAGGATGGAGTGAAGAAGCAGGAGAATGAATCTTGTCGGCGTGCAGTTGGCACTTAACACACCTTCGAACATAGATAGAACAATCCTCTTCAAGAGTGGGCCAATAGAACCCTAGTCTAAGAATCTTCTTAGCTAGCATCTGGCTGTTTACATGACCACCACACACACCAGAATGCGCCTCTTCCACAACTTTCCAAGATTCATCATCATCGAGGCATCTCAACAAAACACCGGTGAGCCCTCTTCTGTAGAGCACACCTCCAACCAAAGTATAACGTTGAGCCACTCTCCTAATTGCTTTCTTTTCTTCGGCAGTGGCTTCCTCGGGATAAGACTGATCATTACAGTATCTAGCAATCTCATAATACCAAGGTTTTTCTTCGTCAGCCAACTCTTCTTGCCAATCCAATAGCATGACCTCTCTGCCTTCAAGAGCTTCTTTCCGTCTAACCTTCTCAAGCACCTGATCCCTAATATCAAGAAAAGCACGATCTCTAATGGCTGGAGTATCACGCTGATGAATCAGGGGGACATGAAAATCACGCTCAGGAGGGAAGACTAAAGCGGAGGCTAAGGAAGCAAGTGCGTCGGCCAAAATGTTCTGGCTACGCGGGACATGAACGAAAATCAATTTAGTGAAGAGTTTGGCATAAGCTGAAGCGAGTTCTTGGTAGGGCTTGAGCTTAGGATTGATAGTGCGGCACTTGACCAACACTTGGCGTAGAATAAGCTGACTGTCACCGACGATTCGCAAATGAGTGACACCATATTGATGAGCGGTTTTAAGACCGGCCAAAAGAGCTTCATACTCGGCTATGTTATTGGTGACGGGAAAAGTGAGCCGAGCAGCAAATGGAATGGTGACTCCTTCGGGTGTTAAAAGAACCATGCCGATCCCTCTTCCTTGAGAATTAAGAGCTCCGTCAAAATGTAACGTCCACATAGGATCATGGGATTGATTAATGGACATTAATTCTTCATCCGGGAACTCTGAATTGACAGGATCAAAGCGGGGGAGAGGGTGGTGAGCAAGATGTTCGGCAATGGCATAACCTTTGACAGCTTTTTGCTGAATGTAAGTGATGTCAAATTGAGAAAGGAAGCTTTGCCAGCGTGCTAATCGATCAGTAAGGACAGATTTTTCAAGGAGGAATTTGATTGGATTCATGCGAGCAATGAGGTGAACCTCGTGAGCTAGAAAATAGTGTTTTAACTTCTGAACTACCCAAACCAAAGCTGCACAAGTCTTTTCCATAGCTGAATATCTCTGCTCACAGGGGTTAAGGAGTTTAGATAAGTAGTATGCTGCCCTCTCTTTACCTTCCTCATCCACTTGAGCTAAGACAGCACCTACGGAGTCATCCAGGACTGAAACATAAAGAATAAGTGGTTTGCCTGGAATTGGCGGCCTCAGGACAGGAGGATTGACCAAATAATCCTTCAATCCGTCAAAGGCTGCCTGACATTTATCATCCCAATTAAACTTGACTCCCGGCTTAGTAAGCTCGTAAAACGGCCTACATCTCTGTGAATGCTGGGAGACGAAGCGGCGAATAAATTGCAACCTCCCGATTAATCCTCGAACTTCCTTCAGATTCTTTGGAGGAGGCATATCTCTAATGGCCTTTGCCTTGTTGGGATCAACCTCAATTCCCCTCTTGCTAACGATAAATCCAAGTAATTTCCCTGAAGAAACGCCAAATACGCACTTCTTGGGGTTCATTTTCAATTGAAATTCTCGTGATCTCTGCAAAACCTTAGCCAGAACCCCAGGATGCTCAATCCTTGTCCTTGATTTCACAACCAGGTCGTCCACATACACCTCAATATAAGTATGAATCATGTCATGAAAAATTGCCATCATGGCCCTTTGATAAGTGGCTCCAGCATTCTTAAGTCCAAAGGGCATAACCACATAACAATATGTGCCCCATGGTGTAGTGAATGAAGTTTTCTCCTGGTCTTCTTCAGCCAGACGAATCTGATTGTAGCCTGAAAAGCCGTCCATGAAAGAAAGAGTCTCAAATCCTGCCGTGTTATCAATCAGCACATCAATATGAGGGAGGGGGAAGTCATCCTTAGGACACGCCCGGTTGAGGTCCCGAAAATCTATGCAAATTCGAACTTTTCCATCTTTCTTCATAATCGGGACAATGTTAGCCACCCAATTGGGATAGAGGACGACTCTAACGAATCTAGCCTTATGGAGTTTATCGACCTCTTCTTTCATTTTCAAAGCCATGCTAGGGTGGAAACGCCTCAACCGTTGTTTTACCGGGACAGATCCTGGCTTAAGTGTAAGACGGTGTTCAACGAGCGAAGGGTCTAATCCAGGCATATCTTCATAGCTCCATGCGAACGTGTCCTTGTATTCTTGAAGAACTAAGATGAGCGCCTTCTCTTCGGAGGGCGGCAAATTTTTACTTATGAGGACAATCCTAGGGTCTTCCTCGGTACCCAAGTTGATTTCTTTGGTAGGTTCTTCTACTGAGGCTGATGGTTCGTCGAATCTTCTTATACCACTAGCAAAAGCATCAGCCTCGTCCTCATATTCTTCATAACTTTCATCCCCTTCTTCAATAGGGTCTTCATCATTCATGATTTCATAAACGCCCAAACCCTCATAAGAAGCAACAAAATCTTCAATTTCTAATTCTGGCAGGATAATCGGATCTTCCACAAACTCAGGGAGAGCTAAACAAGCTTGGCATCTAACGGCCAATTCCAACAACAATCTGCGAGGAATCTGCTTACCCTTGGCCTTCTTGTGTGAATCTACCCCATGAATTTTATTAGAGGAAGAAGGGGAGGAAGAGCAATTAGCTTGATTATAAGGGAAAGAAGGAGGTGAAAAAGTGGATACAGGAGGTGATACAGGGGAGGGCCCCTCATCGGAGGGGGAGAAGAGACTTACCAAGGAATCTTGGAAGAGCGGCCCCTGGGTCGGGACGCGCTCGAGAGAAGAGTATGAGGTCTCCTCAACAGAAATGGAGGATTGGAAAATTGGGAAATCGGCGTTTTTTTTTTTCATTTTTATCTTTTCCGTCGTTTTTATTTTCTTTTTCAAGTAAAAAGCAATGCGAGGGGAGAATAGCGGGGGGAGTGGAGATTGCAATTTTGGAGAAAGATTCAATCAAAGATGGCCCATACGGGGGCGAGATGGAGATTTCGGAAAATCGCTCGAGGAGCGAAGGAGCAATAGGGAAGGAAATCTGAATTGAATTGGGAGATAAGTTGATGGAAATCGGTGGTGGTCGCGGCACGTGACCAAACCCACGGGAATAGAGAGAGACCAACACAGACGGATGCACAGAAGTGAGGGAGAAAAGGCCAGCCCACAGCCTATCCACAGAGAATCCTTCTTCAAAGGGGACATCTGGCTCTCCCGTATCTGTGTAGTCACTTAACATCTGCCTTTTATCTGTGATTGCGGCAGGCATTTCAATCAGTTCTCGAATCAATGGTGGCCATTCTGGATCTGTCGGCATGAACAGGCGGCTTAAAGAGAAAGTGATATCATTCATGTCAAACCACCTGTACCAGTCACATTCCGGGTCACCCATTTTTCTTCTTTTATCTGGCCTTAAAGTCTCCAAGGCTTTGTAAGTGGCCAGTGGGGCAATGTGCCGCGCAAACTGTCTAGCGTGCACATCCTGACAATCAAGCAATGATGTAATGACGGTAGTCTGTTCATTGTTCTGAACGCCACCGGTGACAAAATGTGTCTTTAAAGTCCAGGTGAGCGGCTGGCGATCTGGCTTGAAGGTGGACGTCATAACAGCCCACGGCTCTCCTTCATTCTTGTCCGGTGCTTTGTAGCCTAAGCCGCCTCGTGCAATCACTTTTTGAGGCTTAATGGGCCTAATCTTGCCCTGGAGTTTGGCGCCCAGGCCCTTGCCATCTTGATATCCCATCCTTATCAGAATGTTCCAGCCGGGGGTATTCATCATATTTTTCTTTTTCTTCTTCCCCTTAGAAGGCAGGGGTGTCATGGCAACGGTGGTAACAGTCTCAGATAGCATCGGTCGTGGACAGTGAATGTCCAACACAGATAATAACGGCTTATTGGCTGGCCACATGGAAGGAACTGATGAAGCTACATGTATGTCCTCCTCTGGTAAGATCGGCACGCTGGTCACCTTGATAATGCGGCCCTTGTGCGGAAACTTAAGGCACTGATGGTTTGTAGAGGGCACTGCGTCAAGCTGCTGAATATAAGGGCGACCCAGGATGCCATTAAAGGTCGGGTCCATATCCAGAATATGGAAATCTGCCGTAATGGTGGCTGGACCTAAACTGACTTTGAGAGTAATCATACCCAGAGGGGGTTTCTTTGTATTGTCATATGCAGTGACAGTAATGGTGGATGGCCGTATCTGGCTCTCAGGGATACCGCATAGCTTCAGAGTGCTCGGAGGCAACACATTGATAGATGCACCGGTGTCTACCAGACACTGCTTAACGGCCACTTTGTTGATATCAACCGTGATACATAGGGCATATTTTCTTGCCGGTAGAGGTGCTAACTCATGTTCATGGAATGTGATTGCCGGCTGACTGCTGGTAGGGGTTAAGACTGTAATTATCTGTTCAACCGGGAGGTCCTCATTGACCATAACCTTCTGCAGGTATTCCTTCAAGGCCAGTTGATGAGTGGTGGACCTCTTGATTAATTCAAGAATGGAGATTCTGGCTGGAGTGCGATCCAGGTGCTTTAACAGATCATACTGAGTTCCCGGCACTGAATCTTGTTCTTGCTCTTGCTCTTGTGGCCCCTGCACGGGCTCTAGCTCTCTCTGTGGGAAAACACGGTGGAACATCCGTCCACTACGGAGCGGCGCTACGCCTTGGCGCGCCTCTGTCGGGGCAACATTAGGGGGAGGGTTGGAAGAGGAGGAAGGAATGTCGGTAGCAGAGATCCTGCTAGGGGATACCAAAGGGGAATTCAATAAAAGGGGCGCCCCCGTAGGAGGCGTAGTAGCGGTGTTTAATAAAGATGCCCCCGCGGGAGGCATGGGAGGAGTATTTGAAGAAGGTGCCCTCGCCGGAGGCGTGACAGAAGAAAGGGATATCCGAATGCGAGGGGTATTGGCAGGTGGTGGAATAAGGAGAGATCGTGGCACAAAAGATGGTTGTGCTGGCGGTGGAGGAACTCTTGTCGGTGTAGGGGTGGTAGAGGGGGTAGCAGGTGCTGTCGGTGAGCGGAGTAGGAGTGGCCTGGAGGTTGCGGATGTAGGATTGGTGATGGAAGGTGAAATGGCATGTTGCCGTGGTGGTAAGCGGCTAAGAAGAGAGCGAGCCGGCAAGGTTGCGGAATTGGTGGTGGTAGGTGGGTTGACGGGGCGTAAAAGAGAACGTCCTGATAGGAGATTAGAAGGAGAAGGAGGAACGCGCAAAAGGCGCGGAGTAGTTTGATTTTGGTTTGGATCATGGTGTAATGCCCCGACAGAGGCGTTTTCTTCGTGCCATCCCTGCCCTCTCTCCACCTCGTAGAGAGACGTGACAGGGTTCACGTGTTGATTAGGAGCGTGCTCCGGCAATGGATTACGGACAATCCCCATATCCTGCTGGGGTGCTGGAGCTTGCTGTGGCGGAGCTTGCTGCGGAGCTGGCTGTTGTTGATTTTGCTGTTGCCGATGCGGCCTTCTCTCTTTCATGGTGGCGATGACTTGTCTCATTTCATCCCAATTAATGCCACCCTGGTCATTCAAATCATAAATATGATCTCTGAAATGGAAACAACGATCAAGGTTGTGACCAGGGGCGCGGTGAAATGCACAGTAACGGGATGTGTCAACATTGTCGGGCCACACCGTTCTTTCTTTTGGTAGGACGAGCAGGTTGGCGGCCATCAAAGCATTAAAAATGTCAGGGAGACTCTCTGGGAGTGGTGGATAATGAGCCCTCTTGGGGCCTAGTGGTGGTCTCCGTTGTTGTTGGCTATAGTTGGAAGGTGGGGGAACCTGGTGGTATTGTGGTGGTGCTGAAGGGTCGGTGCGAGGCGCTTGGCTCGGTGATGGAGCAAAAGAAGGTTGGGGTGTGAAGTGGCGCTGTGGAGCGGAGGTAACATGGGGGTTCTGCTGTGGAGGTGGCGGAGGTCGTGGGTTTGACTGGTGGTGGGGGTGACCAACTACGCCAACCTGCTCGTTTGTGACAGTGCCCTCAGTCGTGGGCCCACTGTTGACATTTACATTCTTTTTAAACAGCCGAGGCTTCGGCTCAAACATGCCCATGATGGGCGAATCCTTCATTTGTGTTTGTATATAACGAGCTCTTTCATAGAGCTCTTCCATCGTTGTCAGCCGATTCATGGCCAAAATGTGCCGGAATTGAGGAGTTGCATTAGAAATGACCATTTTTACTTGCTCTTGTTCCGACAATGTGTCCTTCAATTTCTCGGCCATAGACCGCCACCTGTCAGCAAATATAATGAAGTCTTCATCGGGCTTCATTTTCTCAGCGACCAGATCTGTAACAGAAAGGGAAGGTCCCACCCGGTCTCTGTACTTTTGCAAGAATTTCCTTTGGATAACATCGAAGTCACCGGCATCAGCTGGCTCCAGAGAATAAAACCATTCGAGGGCGGGTCCCTCAAGAGATCTTCTGAATAAATAGGCCAGAGATGCCTTATTGTCTTGCCAGAAAGAAGTCTCATATCGGAAGTCCTTTAAATGAATGAAGGGGTTACCGGTCCCATTATATCGCCGGAAATTCGGCATTTCAGAAGGTGGTAAATGGAACACTGGCAACGTAGGAAGAGAAATTTCCGGAGCATTCTTAGTTGCCGTAACCTTCTTGAGCTGCTCCTCCATGCTGGCTAGCTTCTGAAGCAAAAGAGTGTTGGTATCGGGCTCGACTGGGGCCTGGTTTTGAATAAAAGAATGTGGCATAGGCGTTCGTAGAACCCGAGGAGGTTGGTAGGATTGATGCCTGACTGCTGAATAGCTCGCCTGCTGGGCCGGCATGGCCGCAGTAGGTGTTTGCGGACGAGAGGAGGGAGGATGCAAGACCGCCTGGTCATTAATGATTTGATGGCCACTCACGGCCGGAGGGGGATTAGAAGAAGAAGAAAGGACGGATTTCCCCTTTAAGGCGGCCTGAATGGCTTGCCGTTGGGAGTCGTCCAACTGGGAGAGAGCTTGGATCAAATCTGAGACATTAATGGATGGGGAAGGGTTCCCCGAAGTGTTGGAAGATGGAACTTGAGACGAAGGGTCCGCCTCATGGACAGTGGTATCGACCACATGAACTTGTGAGTAATGGGGGTGAGGAGGAAGGTAGTTCCCCTCATAATAAAAAGAATCCTGAGGAGGGTCCTCATATTGACCAAATATGTTCTCATTCTCATCATCATAGGAGTACCCGTGGCCTGACATGTTGATGGTTTTACCTGAACGGAGCTTCATTCTTAAGAAAGAGGATGTTCAATGAAGGAACCGTCACAAAATATACAATCCAAACAAGACAATCAAATCACTCAACTACGTTTATGCAAACAAGGTTGGCAAGAAACGCAAGATTTTAATGTTTGATGTTCGAATTTAGGGTGGATTATTTGTGAAGGTTCACTCTTTTGCCAAATGAGACCTAGTTTGATCCAAATGTAACCTCCGGGTCAACTAAGTTCTTCTCTCTTTTAACAACGTATAGGTTCTCTAAACTCCAGGTACTTCGAGGGTACAACCAGCCCGGCGTCCGTGAGGGAATCCACGGGTGCGGGGACTTATGGAGGTCTTGGAAAAGGGATTTCCAGTCCAAAGAGACGGAATGCTCAATGGAGGGTCGTCCCGATTCCAAGAAGAGTGTGTGGGTCCTAGGATAGAGAGAGGAGGTCTCTCAACCAAGCCAGCAAACCAAGATGATCCAAGCAATAATATAATGTCAAGACAAATGCTAAGCAATGAATAATAGCCAATCTGTGAAAAAGAACAGTAAAGACACGCCCTGGGAAAGGTCGTGTTCACAGGAAGAGGAAAGACACGCCCTGTGGCAGGTCGTGACTAAATGAAAACACGGCAGCGTGGCTGTCGTAAATTCTGTGAGGGGCTCACAGACCGTAGGAAAAACACGCCTTAGGGTTAGGCGTTTATAAATAAAGGACGCCTTCATGTGAGGGCGTCAAAACTCAGAGGCACGCCCTGATGGAAGGCGCTGAAAATAAATAAAACGCCTCTGAGAGGGGCGTTAATTCCACAGACAGTATAATCAGCATGCAGCACACCGCAGTTATAGAAACATACGCCCTGGAGATGGGCGTTAATTAATGAAACACGTCTCTGTAAGGGGCGCTAAATATCAGACGAGAAAATAATGAAGATCATGCAAGCAGATGCAATAAAGACACGCCCTTGAAGGGGGCGTTAATTCACGAAAACACGTCCCTGTGAGGGGCGTTAAATCAAAAGACGCCCTCGTCGAAGGCGTTAATAAGCAACAATTGACTGATCCCGGAAGTGTGCAGAGTGCACAATGGAAGATGCCGCAGGGGCACAAAGGAAAGGGTACCGAGGGTACCGAGGGGAAAGGGCACACGAGGGTGCCTAAAGGGAAAGGACACACGAGGGTGTCAATGGGAAAGGACACACGAGGGTGTCAATGGAGATGGTAATCAACAAAGAAAACAGTGGATGTCCCACCGTGATCGCCAATTTGTAGATCTATTTAAAATCCACTTTTAAATATAAAAAAAAGTAATAGATATGGTGAAAGCAATAAAATAGCACGAGGTGCTAAAAGGAGGAGTTTGTGATCGCCAGAGGGTTTACCTCAATAAAAAAAAATAAGATCGCATGTACCTGGTGAAAGATGTGATGCGGGATAAATGTGGATCTCTTCCTCCAACTCCAATCGGCCGGCCGACGAAGTGGGTTTTCTTGATTGATTACCTTGTAAAAAAAAAGACAATAAAGACAAGTAAAAGAAAAGGGATCAGCCAAAGTGCAGTAGTATCAGTCAAAAACTAACATAAAAATAATGAAAAGACCTCAACATGCGCACCTTCTTTTTTGTTTTCTTTTAAAACCCCTTAAGAAGACTTAAGGGAAGGGGAGTTTGATGATAAAAAATGCAACAAAACGTGAACAAGGAATAGAGATATAAAGGACAGAGGGATGATGGTATGAATAAAATAAAAACAAAATAGAAGAAAAGATGAGAACCCTGCTGTCCCTGGCGACAGTAAAGGGAAGAAACCGAATAGTGATGGATGAAGCACCGGATGTAGCTCAAAGGGATGCAGAGAGGGGAGGCAGCAAGGGATGAAGAAAGCTTCTGCCCGTGATGAAAGAAAACTTCTGAGCGCTCAATCCGCCGAATACTGAAGGTGCTTAACCTTCTGCACGATCGGTCAAGTTTTTAATTTATAATGCCTCAAACGGATGTGATCAAACCAAGGAAGGATAAGAACAGGCAATGAGGCATCCAGGGAAGGATCAAGATCGAGCAAGAGTCCAAAGACAGCAGGGAACTGTGAGGGAAAGATTGAAAAAGGAAGGACTCTGGACTAAAACACGCCTTAATACAGGGCGTCTTTTATGAATTGACGACCTTCACAAAGACGTCTTCTTGAAACACGACCTAGGAAAGGGCGTTTCTTCCTGGATTTAATTTTGGAAACGAAACCTTGCCTTGTTTGAAAGCTCAAATAACACGCCCGAGATAACGGCGTTAATTAAAATCACGCCCTGAGAGAAGGCGTTACTCATAAAAGGCCTTTTATTTTGAAAATAGATAATCCCAGAAATTAAGGGATAACACCAGGAATCCACGCCCTCACATACGGTCGTCCTTTCTTTGAAAACGCCCTACCACAGGTCGTTACTTTTAAAATTAACGCCCTTAATCAAGTCGTGAATCACAAAAATACAGGAAAAATGCAGAAAAACTCACAAAAATAGAAAAACTTCATGTTATAGGAATATTGAAGTCCACTTGGGGCATTTATATAATAACATGAGATTTGATCAACAAAACGTCAATTTTGGCGTGTCTACATCTCCCTACTCATCCCAGGTGAAAATTGAGACACACTACAACGTAACCATAGAACAAGAACTAGCTGGGGTCGCACTCGTCAGCGCGTGTCCGACGCCCCCAACCATGTGTGCACACACAGACTATGCACTCTAAGTCGGCTCCTCTAGCTGGTTTCCCCCCCCAGCCCGGACTCAGGCTGCAAAGACGAGGGGCCCTACGGTAACCAACCTAAAAATTCTCACACCGGGACAAGCTCTCCACCACTCCCAAGTGGGTCCGCACACGCGTGCGCAGGAAAGCTACGACTAGTGGGAAAAGGTCACTGGAGGTGTAACTCGCTAAGAAGTAAAAACCATCGGAGTACCACCGGTCTGTACTAACCCAATTGTAGGCATAGAACACACCACAAGGCGGCTCATATCACGAAACCAAGAATGTCAGACTGTGTGGCTAATCCATCGACTACCAGTGTAAAGGACACAAGCTGGAATCACGCGGAAGCTCGGAGAGCGGTAGAAAGGTGCCCAAAGGAAGAATGGCCTGGGCGGCCAAACTCCTGGCCACCTAGGGGTCTGGGCGGGGAGAGCAGTGGCCGCCCACCCCCTGGCCTCCCAGCCTGGGCGGCCATCCTTCTGGCTACCCAGGATATGGCAAGGCGGCCAGCCCTCTGGCCGCCCAGCCCCTTGGCTGAAGACCCCAGGCGGCCACCCCTGTGGCCGCCCAGAACAAGGCAGGGCAGCCACAGTGCTGGCCGCCCTGAGGTCTGGGCAGCCAGGGCTGTGGCCGCCCAGAGGAAGAAGGTCCCTGGGTGGCCAACCCTGTGGCCGCCCAGCCCACTAAGGCGGCTAGTCACCTAGCCACCCTGTTGAGCAGAGATGGCAGCCCAGCGGGCCATCTCTAGAGTAGGAAACCTCCGGAACTCAGTTGGAAGGCCTTCCCAAGCCCGTCTCGCCCCCATTGCAAGCGGGAACCCCAAAAAAATGAGGGGAACTCGTCCCCAATGAGGATGGCATTCGATAAAGCCGATCTAAACTAGAAATTGTGAAGAATTAGGCCGATTCGAACTCACATCCCCGAACATGGCATTTTACCCCAAAAACATAATGCACCCCACTGTCTCACCCAAATCACCGCCGATCGGAAAGGAAATGTGAGAGGGGAGCTAGGGATCCATCCCCCTACCTTGGCGAAGCTTCAAACCCTGAATGGCGCCTTCGAACCACGCCGAAACCGCCGGATCTCGAACCCACGCGTGAAGAAGCTCGGCCCCACAAGCGCACACGCGAACCACTTCGCTCGCACTCACCTAGCCCGCCACCGTCGTTGAATGCACTCCCCCTCAAGCTCGCCGTCTGCAGTCAGAGAGGAGGGCGAGCGAGCCTCGCGATCGAAAGTAGAGAAAAGTGAGGAGAGAGAGGAGCGGGGGTGGCGTTTAACAGGAAGAAGAAAAGGTTTTGGGATTTTCCCAAAACCCCAGAAAATCCAAAATCGTAAACATGCCCAATCCTCTTGCATAAATGGCTAAACATCGGAGGAAAAATCTGAAAAGCTGCAGTTTAAACGGAATCTGAATCCCAGCAATTAAAAATTAATTTATCCACCAAAAAAAATCCAAACTCTGAAAAAAATAGATCCAAAAATCCAGGGGCGTTACAGCCTCCTTCTCCCACTCGGACAGTAGCGAGCCTATCCGCGGGGTGTGGTCCGACCTTGCACCTACTTGGATGAGGAAGAGATCTTCAGCCGATGTGTTCTCGCTTGGTCCGGGCAGGTCTGTCCTGGGCTTCTTCTCTGGTTGGGAGCCTTCCGCCTTTCTCTCCATGGTGGAGATCAAGTAGCACTGGCGAGACTCTCCCTGGTCCCCTTGGACTTCCCCTACTCCGCGAGGAGTGGGGAATTTCAACTTCTAGTAATACGATGAGGGAACGCCTTTCAGTATGCCCAAGATTCCCCGACTGATAATGGCGTTGTAGCCAGTCATGCCTTGCACGACTGTAACATCAGCTACAAAGGTCACATCTCTTGGGGTAGTTCTGAAGGTGATCGGAAGGGAGATACGCCCCTCGAGATAGATCGTGGAGTCGGAGAATCCATTCAAGGCCATGTGCAATGGTGCTATGCGAGAAAGATCCACACCCATGAGAAAAAGATAGTAGTAGAAAATGATGTTGGGCCCACTTCCATTATCTATAAGAATATAATGACTGGTACATTGGTTGATGGTCGTAGAAACGACTAGGGCATCAGAGTGTGGAGTGGTTAAACCCATCAGGTCCTCATCTAAGAAGACGATGGGATCCTTGAGGCGATCTCAAGCAATTAAGTCGTGGCAGCTCCCATCGTCGTGATCTACTTGGTTGATTCGGGAGACATATGCCTGGCGCTTCCTAGAGCTATCCCCCCCAACGTCGGCCCGGAGATCATCATGATTTCTTTCCCGTTAGGTCAGTTATCAATAGGGGGTGGCGTCCTGGCACTCTACTACCGTCTTTTAGTAGCCTTGGCGATGAATTTTTCTAGAAGTCCTCGCTGGGCCAGATCTTCGAGGGCAACTTTGAGTTGGACACAGTCGGCAGTGTCATAGCCATGGTCACGATGGAAGCGACAGTACCTCCTTTGATTCCTCGTCCATAGATTGGACTTCATCTTTGGGGGCCAACGGAGGTTGGGCTCCTCACGGATCTCCATGAGAATTTGCTCGGGCGAGGCCGATAGTGGGGTGTAGTGCCTATATAGGCCTTTCTCCCTCAGCACCTGTTGGTCACGGCACTCCCAATCTCAACGCTCACGCTTGCTCCTCTCTCCTCGGGGGGAATCAATGGGCTGCTTATGGTTAGGCTAACCGGTCCCAAATGCTCGGCTCAATGCTGTGTTGTTTTCCTCGTAGCTAGAGTGTTTTTGAGCCAGGGCGAGAGGCTCCATCAATGTCGACGGGGACTCCACTCTGAGCGTCCTTCGGAGGGTGGCGTCCCGAGTGCCTTGCGTCAGAGCTATCGTGGCGATGCTGACGTCCAGGCAAGGGATGCAGAGAGCCTCTTTATGGAAATGGGCAACAAAGTCCCACAAGGGTTTCTCGTGGCCCTGCTTTATGGCAAGGAGGCTCACAGTAGATCTGATCTCCTTTTTCCAGCCGGTGAAGTTTTCTTTCAACATCTTTTCCCGACGGGTAGTGACTCGAACTAGGTCCGAGCATTCTCTCGCAGGGTGGTGACGAACGCCAAACACTTCACCACATCCGAGTCCCGGTGAAATACCAAGTTGGACTCGAAGTTGTGCATGTGGCCGGCGGGGTCAGTAGTGTCGTCGTATAGGGTAAATGTCGACAGTTGGAACTTCAGGGGGATCGGTGCCTCCATGAGCTCATGGGATAAGGGCGCATGGAAGTCAGAATCATCATCGATTAGCCCCCTGGTCCATGCCATCTAGAGAATATCGTCCAGGTAGCAGACCTTACCTTCAAGCTCGCGCTTAACCTTCTCATAGCGTCATTGCCGCTACGTCATTTGTAGGTTGGAGTGTAGCATGATAGCGGGACGCCGGGATGGTTGACTACACGGGTAAAAAGAGTGTGCAGCGGAAAGGAGTGAAAGGTAGCACACCTTGCATGACTTTGCCATGGTGGGTGCACCTCCATTCTAGGGAAGTATCATCGGAGCGTGATCCTGCTCCACCTGCCGGTTGAGGAGGTCTTGATATGCCTTCGTCAATGCCTATATCTGACGGTGCATTTTTGCTAACTCGTCCGTTGTAGGATCTTGTGGGGCTGCACCGCGAGATGGATGAGTGGAAGAGGATGCTTCTTGGAAAGCCCGCCGGGAGCATTAGGCCCCCTGACAGTTGCTGATGTTGCGATAATTTTCTTGGGGTGCTATAGCTTTCTGCTCGTTTCACACAGACAACGCCAAAAAGTGTATAGGATAAAATATGTCCCCTTAGTCTCGTACTACACCTTTGAGATTTGTTTAATGGGGAAGTGCAACCGGCCACCTTAAGAAAATCTATAACCATTAGAAGGAGCGTCAGAAGGAGCCATGTAAAAGATCCTAGGGGGTAACCCTCTGATGCTTAAGTCAGTGTGGAGCGAATGGATCGGATGGACACAAATCTAGAGGGGGGGTGAATAGATTTAACCCCAGAAATCAAGTCTATAACAGTTTTAAAGGAACTAATGAGCAAATAAAATGAACTGTTCAGATTAACAGATATTATGAGGAATGAAAAAAGGAAGCATTGAGAATTTGAAATCAACTATAATGAAAGCAAAATGATCAATCTTCTTCAGTGTGGTACAAGGCGGAGCTTGGGGATCACAGATTTCCTCACGCAAGAGTCAGTGGTCCAGATAGGCATGACCTATCTTTCTCACTGGAACTTTTGATATACCACTGAAGAAATTCTCCACAAAGAAGAACTAAGCATGCATAGCGGATGAAAATTCAGATTGACAGTTTCACACCAACTTTTCACAAGCCTAAGCATTCATCTAAACAGAGAGAAGTATCGAATAATTCAATCAAGCAAGAGACAACTGCAATTTTAAGGTGGTTTGATCTCAAGATAGAGATCTACGTCCACCCCTTGCTCAACTGAGCAAGGCTTCCTGCTGTCACACAGCTTAAGCACCGCTGATCTACAGCTTTGAGGACTGAAATCCCTACACACCGTTGAGCCTCACAACTTATTGTCTGAGGAACACCCTCGCAACCTCTGAGCACCACAGCTTGCTATCCTGGTGATTCACAGCTTACAATGGAAATTGAAAACGAAAATGATCGATGAAGAAAAATAGACAACGAAGGAAAATAGCTTGCAGACGCAAGGAATGTAGCTCTAACAATATAGCAGTCTAACTCTGGATTTGATCCAGAAATCAGAGACATACACTCTTCCTTAACGAACCAAAAAGAACACTCAGCTCTCTTAACTTTCTCTCTGATCCCTCTTCGTTTCTTCTTCTCTGCTCGTTCTCTCTCTTCTCTCAAGGTTTTTCTCTCTCTCGCACTCTGGGCTCTACTGCTCTTCTAGTTCTGGCTATCTTCTCAAAAGCTTCTACTTTCGTCTCACACTTTGCTCAGATCGCAGAAGGGCTTTATATGGCTTCAGGCTTGGGGACCCACGAGCTCACGCATTCGGCATGTGGAAGGCTCGTTCCTACCTAATCAAAGATGACACGTGTCAGGTACAGATAAGTGAGCTGATCCACGTGGCAGATTCTTTTGGACGCATCTACCTTGGATCACGTGCCAGTAATCTACTATTCTGGAGACATGTGCCCATCATTGGGTGACTTGGGATCACGTGCCTCAGCTTTAGTTCGAGCTCACGTGCTCGCCTGAGACTTAGTGAGTTCTACCCTTCATATGTTTGGTGAAATTCCTGCCAATAGGAGATAAAGCATTTAGTCAGACCCTTTATGCACATAAGTTCATGCTTGGAAAATATTCAGATAATTCATATGCTTAGACTTGTCTCAAGAGTGTTCTGAAAGAACCTTAAAACATGGATTAAGATGCTCAGACTAGGTGACTTGAAAAACCAAATGAGCATCGACCCTGATTCATCATATGCACAGACCTTCTTATACATGTGCTTAGACTTCAGAGAATGCATGTTCACAAACTTAGTGTTGCAAGGGTTAACACTTAGCATTGGCCTAGTGAAACCTGCACTAACCTAGTGAACACATGCATCAACCTCAAGTTTAATTGCTTGGTCACTAGCCTCGACCTAACCTACAGCCGCTAGGTTGCTAGCGTCTACCTATGCAAAAGATGCACCAACCTTATAGATCAAGGTACTAGATGTGCATCAACCTAAAAACTAGGTCCAATGTGCATAGACTAGACTTCAGTGTGCTGTACATAAGGTGCATCAACCTTAATGTGCATGAAGCACAAAGTGCACCGACCTGTGTGTGCACGATGCAATATGTGCATCGACCTTAGATGCTAGCTGACAAAGATGTGCACTGACCTATATGATGCATTATGACAACGTGCACCGACCTCAGTCATGCACACTGCAAATGTGCACCGACCTGCATCAGTAACAAGTAAGAATATGCATCAACCTTCATATGCACTATGTGTGAACATGCATCGACCTTTACTTGACTAAATGAGAATTCTGACTTAGAGAGAGACATTAAAGTAACAATGTTGCCAAAGTCAAAAAAAAGTCAACTAAACTGTTGCCAGTCAACAAAACACAGCATTCTCCCACTTAATATCAAATCCATAGGAGACACAATATTCTCCCCCTTTTTGATGATGGCAACTCAATTATATTTTGATGGTAACATTCATAACACTCTTAGTCAGAATATGCAAGAATGACAGTCAAGTATAATGAAGTAGAAGGCATGCAAGTAGACAGAGATACTCATATGCAAAGACTACTATATGCATGAATTCTAACACAGAATTTCCCAATCCAATATACTTCATTGAAACTCTCTTCCCACTAGGCTTTCTGTAATACCCTATCAAAAATAATCTCCCCCATCAAAAACAATACTTCTCCCCCTTTGCCATCAGCAAAGAAGGAAATGGTAGAGAAAAAGAAAGACAGGATAGCATCCAGAAGTAGGAAAGAACAAGTTCTGATTGACATTCTGAGTGATTGTTCATTGAACTAAGCAGACAGAGTTCAAATTCTTCAGATATAAGATTCTATGTATTGCATTCTTGATAGAGTTCAGGTTTAATAGTAATAAAGATTAGAGTGTATTTACTGGACTCTTGAATGAGTTAAAAAAAACTTTTAATAGCAATAAAATAGAATCTCAATTGACATGAAGGTCTTGGCCTTATTGTATCCTACTAGCTCATAAATCAGTGAATTTCTTTAGGAGTGTCAAGGACATGTATTGAGGTTAAACAATTTGACATTTCTGAAATTTCACTCTAGGGTTACAGCAGAGGCATGTGTTATCTTTTTGTTTCCATAGTGTTGAACAGTTGGGTATCATCGATGCCTTTTATCATAAGGGTACACGTTGATCAGACGCCAGTACCCCTAGGTACTCAGCAAAATGTACCATCATGTTTCATGTATCAAATCAGTAGATATAGTTTACATCTTTGTGCATAAGGGTATACGTTTATCAGACTCCAGTACCCCTAGTTACTCAATGAGACTACCCTTACTGTTTTGACCATTGAACAGATATAACTTGAAGCACTTCATGACATGAGCTTTTCTCCATTTCATTGATGAAGTACCCAGTTTCTCAGTGCATTCAATCATTGCTCTGCCTATACACATTTTGACTTATTTTCAAAATCTTGCTACCCTTTGTGTTTAGAAAGACTTGTTTAACAACAATACTCATTCCAAATTTCTCAACCAAGAAATTATTAATCCAAGAATTTTCAGATATCTGAAGACTTTATCAGACATGTTATGAGAGAAATGGTTGAGAGCTATTAATTGTCAGTTCAGTGAATTCAGTTTTTAGACTCTAAAAATTATTAAGTTTAAACCACCAGTTCATTCATGAGATAATAAAAGATTCTTATAATAGAAGTTTTCTGATTTTAGTAGCTTAGAATGATGAACTGATTATCAGATTGTCATTATTTCAGAAGCACTAAATTGCAAGCAACTTTCAAGAATATGATACCTGGGATGAGATTTAGACAGATAGATTCATGATTTGGCAGAAAAAGTTCTCAAGGAAGTCGACCCTGGGTGTCGACATTATTCAGAGAGTGAACAAGATTGTTCAAAAGGTGATCAAGTAATCTATTGATTCTAATTTTATTTTGAACTCCCCCTTTAAAAAAATATGAAACTCCCCCTGTCTATATGCATTAGACACAACATTGTGACATGTGGAGATAAGAGCTCAGAAATGCTTATGATGTAGGGTACTAGGTGGAGGATTGACCTCTACACATAGTATGGATTTCCAGATAGAGATTATGTCCTTCTATCATCATACTATTTGATTACCTCTGACATCAAGATGACAAAATGCATAAGCTACTGACATGCACCTTCATTTGACAATCTGACACGTATGCAAATGAAAATGAAGAAGTATTTATTCAGAATAGACAGCTACTGGCATGCACCTTCATTTGACAATCTGACACATATGCAAATGAAAATGAAGAAGCATTTATTTAGAATAGACAAGTATTAACAGTCAACCATCATGCTGAAATTTACACAAGCCTACTTCCCTTCTTAAATATTTGAATCTTTCATTTCCAAGTGGATTAGTAAAAATATCAATAATTTATTTTTAGATTCAACAAATTTAAGTTCAATTTCATTCTTGCTTACTACATCTCTCAAGAAATGATGTTTAATATCAATGTGCTTAGTCCTTGAATGATGAACAGGATTTTTAGTTAATGAAATAGCACTGGTGTTATCACATAAAATAGGGGTGCATCCTAGATTAATGTGATAATCAACAAGTTGGTGCTTTATCTAGAGGACTTGGGCTGCACAATTCCCTGCTGCAACATATTCTGCTTCAGCAGTGGAAAGTGCTACAGTATGTTACTTTTTGGAAGCCCAAGACACTAGACAGCCACCTAGATATTGACAATATCCACTAGTGCTTTTTCTATCTATCCTACACCCTGCATAGTCTGCATCAGTGTAAGCTACAAGCTCGAACTCACACCTAGCAGGATACCATAGACCTAAGTCAGGGGTGCCTGATAGATACCTAAAAATCCTCTTCACTGCACTCATGTGAGATTCCCTAGGACTAGCCTGAAATCTAGCACATAAACATACTGAAAATTGAATATCAGGCCGAGATGCAGTAAGATACAAAAGGGATCCGATCATACCTCTATATATCTTGGTGTCAACCAATTTACCTTTTGGGTCATCATCAAGACTAGTTGAGGTACCTATAGGTGCAGTGATTGCCTTGAGGTTTTCCAGTTGATACTTCTTCAGCAGGTCCTTTATATACTTTAACTAATTGATAAAGCTTCCTTCAAGGGTTTGATTAACCTACAGTCCTAGAAAGAATTTTAGTTATCCCATCAAGTTCATCTCAAATTCATTTGTCATTAAAGTAGAAAACTCCTCACACATGGTGGATCTAGTTGACCCAAACACTATATCATCTACGTAAATCTGAACAACAAGAATGTCTTTGTTGTTTACCTTAGTGAATAGAGTTTGGTCAACTTCACCTCTTGTGAAACCCTTACCTATGAGGAAGGAGCTCAACCTGTCATACCAGGCCTTGGGAGCTTGCTTCAGTCCATATAATGCCTTGTCTAATTTATAAACATGATCTGGAAAATCAAGGCATTCAAAACCTGGAGGTTGTTTAACAAACACATCCTCCTTTATTAGTCCATTCAAAAATGCAGATTTAACATCCATTTGCTGTAATTCTATTCCTAGGCTACAGGCAAATGCCAAAAGGATTCTGATAGCTTCTAATCTGGCCACGAGGGCAAAGGATTCTTAAAGTCTACCCCAAACTCCTAGTTGTACCCCTCTGCCACTAGCCTAGCTTTATTTCTAACTACCTTTCCCTGCTCATCTGTTTTATTTCTGAAAACCCATTTAGTGCCTATAATGGAGCCATGAGTGGGTATTGGAACTAGGTGCCATACCTTGTTCCTTTCAAATTGGTTCAGCTCTTCATGCATGGCATTTATCCAATGATCATCTTTTAATGCACTATCTATGTTTTTGGGTTCTCTTTGAGAGACTAAAGAAAAAGAATTCAGTTCATTTTTAACCCTAAAGTGAGATCTAGTCCTAGGGGGGTCACTCAGATTATCAATAATATTTTCCAGAGGATGATCTCTAAGAATTCTAATATTAGTAAGTTGATTATCTGTTTCTGCATTTACCTCCCCCTGAACTCCAGACCCACTAGTCTCACCTTCTTCTACTGGTTCAGGATTTTGCTCTTCTTTATACTGCAGAATCTCACCATCAGACTTGTCTCTGCAAAAACCAGTTTCAGAGTTATTTGAAAGCTCATCAAAAATAACATGTGGTGATTCTTCAACAATTTTAGAATTAAGATTATAAATCTTGTAGGCTCTGGACTTTTCAGAATAACTGAGAAAGATTTCATGTTCACTTTTAGGTTCAAATTTATCAAGATCTCTTTTAGAATTCACATGTATAAAGCACTTGCAACCGAAGACCTTGAAATATGCTAGTGAAGGTTTCTTACCTTTTAAAATCGCATATGGAGTTTTGTGAGTAGAAGGTCTTACCAGAGCTCTGTTAATGATATGACAAGATGTGTTGACTGCCTCAGCCCAAAACCTTCTTGGTAGATTACCTTCCACCAGCATTATCCTGGCCATCTCTACCAAGGTTCTGTTTCTTCTTTCCACTACTCCATTCTGTTCTGGAGTTCTTGGAGAAGAGAACCTGTGGTTGATTCCATTCTTCCTATAGAAATCATCAAATTGTGAGTTTTCAAACTCACCACCATGGTCAGACAAAATATTCAGAATTGAATGTTCACCAGTCTGACTTATTTTATGGTAAAATTCCTCAAATTCTTCAAATGCATCATTTTTATGTGTCAAGAAAAATATCCAAGTAAATCTAGAAAATTCATCCACTAAAACATAACCATATCTCCTACCAGATAAGCTGGCTGATCTGGATGGTCCAAATAAGTCCATATGAATCAGCTCAAATGGCTTAGAAGACATGCTTTCAGTTCTGGACTTGAATGACTTCCTAGTTTGCTTGCATTAGACATAGACCTCACAGATTTTGTTATTTTTCTTAAATGAATTTTCAGGGAGACCTCTAACCATGCTGTGTTTATTCAGTTTGTGCAGCACATTATAGCTAGTATGACCTAACCTGCGGTGCCAAAGACAGGCTAAGTCATCCTTGCTAACTGTGAGACAAAGGTTTGACTGAGCTGCATTATCTAAATCTACCATGTAGATATTGTTGACTCTCTTACCAGTGATTTAATGGTTTCAGAATTAGGTTCATAGATTGTACATGCAAGAGAACAAATACTATCTTATGCCCTTTATCACATAGCTGGCTAATGCTAAGCAGGTTATATGCAAGCCCTTCTACTAATAAGACTTCCTCAATACAGCAAGAAGAGCTCTTACCTACTTTACCTGTTCCAATGATTCTACCCTTGGTATTACCTCAAATGTAACATGACCAGCATTCCTTTCTACAAGCATGCAGAATTTGTCTTTATCCCCGGTCATGTGCCTAGAGCAGCCACTATCCAGATACCACCTATTTTGATTGGCTACCAGGCATACCTGCAAGCAAAATCAAGTAGAAAATTTTGGAACCCAAAACTGTTTGGGCCCCAAATATGCACTCATTTTATGCAGACAAGATACAAGCTATTTTGGTAACCACATTTGATTCGGTTTCTTTACTGAAGTTGTGGATTTATTGGCATTCAGCTTAGTCTATTTTTCTTGCCACCTTTAATTTTGGAAGATTGTTGTTCAGGTGTGGCAATTTTCTTCTTAAGCCCATTCTGAAAATTTCTTTGCCAGTGATCAGTCCAATGGGCATTGGAAGTAGTATGTACATAGGGAACCCTAGGTTGTTTGGGCATGACATTGAATAATCATAAAAGTTCTGGCTTCTAAAGGATTTGAGCCTAGATTGCACATAGGAGTTCCAAGGATAGGGTCTATGCATTTGTGTAGGATAGTAGTTCTGGAACTGCATTGACCTTGTGTAGAGGTTGCCTCGACCTCTCCCATCAGAATAGTGGTGATAGAGTTATAGAAAGAAGGATGGGTCGAGCACTCTGGTAATAGCCTTGTCCTGAGGTTCCTCTGCTAAGACTTGGCTACCAAAAGACTTGAACCTAGTGTAAGTGGAGGTCGGTGCAGGTTTGAAATTACCTCGACCTTTCTGTTGAGGCTGGGTTGTTTTGACCTTGGGGCTTCTTTGGACTCTAGTCTTAGCAAACTGACCCCTAGCCTGTACTTTGGTCTGAGGTGAGGAGTGTATGAACATGATTCCCTAGACTCCTCAACTTTCCCTTTGCCCTTGTCCTTGGCACTCGGCTTAGGCTTCTCAATGTTTTTCAAAGGATTCTCATTCTGAACTAGTCCAGAAGTCATTTTTATTAATGACTGTGATGTCCCCTTTTTAGTAACAAAGGAGATGGTCTGACATCAAATCTTTTCTTGTTAGTTGGGCTGAAGCCCAAGCCTTCCTTCTAATTTCAAGTTCCCAAGATAGCATTAAGATTTTTACTCCCTGGGTCATGCTTTTAGGGAGTTTTGTTTATCTTGGTTTTCCTTCTCCAAATTTTCAATGGCCTTTTTCAATTCTGTGTTTACACCATTTACTGATTCATATTTTTCAGTGACTATCCTAGTTTGTTCTTAAACTTTTGCATTTTCATTTTAAGCTCATCAATGGTGTTTCTTAAATTTTCATTTTCTACTTTCAGATCAGTCAAGATGATTTTATCATGTTCAGCTTCATCAAGAGAGTTTTTCAGTTTGAGGTTTGCAATTTCCAGACATGAAAGTTTATCATTCAGTGTAGTGTCATGAGCTAATGAATTAACTTTCCTTTTCAGATGTCTGTTTTCTCTACGCAACTCATCATACTTATCAAGAATTTCAGCATATGCTTCTTCCCAATCACTATAAGAAAAATTTTCAAATGGGGAGGTTACCTCATCATTGTCTTCATCACTGTTGCCATTAAACATAGCTTGTCTTCCTTCTCACTGTCAGAAGAGCTACTCTAACTTTCCTCATCCTCGTCGCTCCAGGTGCTAATCATGGCCTTTCCTGTCTTGTTCTTCTCTTGGGTAGCTTCTCTTCAACTCAGGACACTCTGCCTTGAGGTGTCCTGCCTTCCTGCAATTGTAGCACACAATTCGTCAGTTTTCTTGGCAGTTTCAGATTTGTATTTTGACTCTCTTTCTAGAGAAGTATTTTTTCCTAAGCCCCTTTCCTTCCCTTCTAAGAAATTTCTTAAACTTCATAGTGAGCATGGCGAATTCGTCTGGATCTTCTTCAGAGCTGCTAGAACTATGCTCACTGGATGACCCTTTGTTACTGGATGTAACTTTAAGAGCCAGGGGTTTCTTCCTCTTCTCGGTCTCATCAACTTTCTTAAGGTTCAACTCATAAGTCATGAGAGAACTGATGAGTTCATCTACGGCTGTAGTAGCAAGGTTCCTAGACTCCTCCATGACAGTAGCCTTGGTATGCCAAACGGGTGTCAGGGACCTAAGAATTTTCCTAACAAGCTCGTACTCACTATAAACCTTGCCCAAGCTTCTCAAGCTGTTAGTGAGCAACATCAGACGGGCATACATTTCGGAGATGGACTCATCAGGCTTCATTTTGAAAGCCTCGTACTTAGAGACTAACATGTTGGCTTTGGTCTCTCTAACCTGAGATGTCCCCTCATAAATGACCTCTAGTTTATCCCACATTTCCTTAGCGGTTTTACAGGAAGAGACTCTGGAAAATTCAGTGGGATGTAGAGCACACTACATAGCGTTTATAGCGCTCTAATTTTGGGTGACTTACGGATTTGCTCCTTAGTCCAGAGTTCTCATCCTCGGGTAATTCAAAGGACCTTTGCTAACAACCTTCCATATCTCATAGTCCTTAGCCCTGAGAAAAACTTGCATTCTACTCTTCCAATAAGCATTGTTAGAGCCATCAAAGTACGGTGGCTTGGTGGTAGAGTGAGCCTCGGCAGTTAACCCTCTAGCATCCATTACTAACCTCTCCGGATGTAAAGCCTCTAAAGGAGAGTTAGGCTCTGATACCAATTTGTGGTGTGAATGGACCGGATGGACACAAATCTAGAGGGGGGTGAATAGATTTAACTCCAGAAATCAAGTCTATAGCAGTTTTAAAGAACTAATGAGCAATTAAAATAACTGTTCAGATCAACAGATGTTATGAGGAATGAAAAAAGGAAGCACTGAGAATTTAAAATCAACTATAATGATAGCAAAATGATCAATCTTATTCAGTGTGGTACAAGGCGGAGCTTGGAGATCACAGATCTCCTAACGCAAGAGTCAGTGGTCCAGATAGGCGTGACCTATCTTTCTCACTGGAACTTTTGATATACCATTGAAGAAATTCCCAAAATTCAGATGAACAAAGAATAACTAAGCATGCATAGCAGATGAAAATTCAGATTGACAGTTTCACACCAACTTTCCACGAGCCTAAGCATTCATCTAAATAGAGAGAAATATTGAAGAATTCAATCAATCAAGAGACAACTGCAATTTTAAGGTGGTTCGATCTCAAGCTAGAGATCTACGTCCACCCCTTGCTCAACCGAGCAAGGCTTCCTGCTATCACACAACTTAAGCACCGCTGATCCACAGCTTTGGGGACTAAAATCCCTACACACCGCTGAGCCTCACAGCTTGTTGTCCGAGGAACACCCTCGCAACTGCTGAGCACCACACCTTGCTATCCTGCTGATTCATAGCTTACAATGGAAATTGAAAATGACAATGACCGATGAAGAAAAATAGACAACGAAGGAAAATAGCTTGCAGACGCAAGGAATGTAGCACTAGCAATAGAGCAGTCTGACTCTGGATTTGATCCAGAAATCAGAGAGAGACACTCTTCCTTAACGAATCAAAAAAATCACTCAGCTCTCTTAACTCTTTCTCTCTGATCCCTCTTCTTTTCTTCTTCTCTACTCGTTCTCTCTCTTCTCTCAAGGTTTTTCTCTCTCGCACGCTCTGGGCTCTGCTGCTCTTCTAGTTCTGGATATCTTCTCAAACGCTTCTACTTTCGTTCACACTTTGCTCAGATCGCAGAAGGGCTTTATATGGCTTCAGGCCTAGGGACCCACGAGCTCACGCATTGGGCGTGTGGAAGGCTTGTTCCTGCCTAATCGAAGATGACACATGTCAAGTACAGATAAGTGAGCTGATCCACGTGGCAAATTCCTTTGGACGCATCTACCTTGGATCACGTGCTAATAATCTGCTGTTCTGCAGACATGTGCCCATCATTGGGTGACTTGAGATCACGTGCCTTGGCTTTAGTTCGAGCTCACGTGCTCGCCTGAGACTTAGTGAGTTCTACCCTTCATATGTTTGGTGAAATTCCTGCGAATAGGAGATAAAGCATTTAGTTAGACCCTTTATGCACATAAGTTCATGCTTGGAAAATATTCAGATAATTCATATGCTTAGACTTGTCTCAAGAGTGTTCTAAAAGAACCTTAACACATGGATTAAGATGCTCAGACTAGGTGACTTGAAAAACCAGATGAGCATCGACCCTGATTCATCATATGCATAAACCTTCTTATACATGTGCTTAGACTTCAGAGAATGCATGTGCACAAACTTAGTGTTGCAAGGGTTAACGCTTAGCCTTGGCCTAGTGAAACCTGCACTGACCTAGTGAACACATGCGTCAACCTCAGGTTTAATTGCTTGGTCACTAGCCTCGACCTAACCTACAGCCGCTAGGTTGCTAGCGTCTACCTATGCAAAAGATGCACCAACCTTATAGATCAAGGTACTGATGTGCATCGACCTAAAAACTAGGTCCAATGTGCATAGACTAGACTTCAGTGTGCTGTACATAAGGTGCATCAACCTTAATGTGCATGAAGCACAAAGTGCACCGACCTATGTGTGCACGATGCAATATGTGCATCGACCTTAGATGCTAGCTGACAAAGATGTTCACCGACCTATATGATGCATTATGACAACGTGCACCGACCTCAGTCATGCACACTAAAAATGTACACCGACCTGTATCAGCAACAAGTAAGAATATGCATCGACCTTCATATGCATTATGTGTGAACATGCATCGACCTTTACTTGACTAAATGAGAATTCTGACTTAGAGAGAGACATTAAAGTAACAATGTTGCCAAAGTCAAAATAAAGTCAACTAAACTGTTGCCAGTCAACAAAACACAGCATTCCCCCACTTAATATCAAATCCATAGGAGACACAATAGTCAGGACCATATATGAAGAGGGAGAGAGTCAAGAGCCTGTGGCGTGGAGACAATGCTCGTAGAGAGAGAAAGAGAATTGTCTCGGAGAGAGAGAAAGAGAAGAATCGGGAGGGGATCTCTCTCTCTCTGCTATCCTGCTATAGTCTCCTTCGATAGGGGTGTGTGTGTGTGTGTGTGTGTGTATGTGTGTGTGTGTGTGTGTGTGTGTGTGTGTGTGTGTGTGTGTGTGTGTGTGTGTGTGTGTGTGTGTGTGTGTGTGTGTGTGTGTGTGTGTGTGTGTGTGTGTGTGTGTGTGTGTGTGTGAATGTCTCTCTCTACTGGCGATGTAGGTCTTTATACCTTTGTCCTCTCTTTCCTTTTGTACTCTGTCTGTCCCCATAGTCCCATCTAGGGACCTATTTACATAAGAGGCAGCGATATTCTAACTTAGCAATGGCGCTATTCGTGGAGTAGTGTCATGCTTGATCATGGGGATCACCCGTCGCCCACTAGCATGCTCCCAGAGGGAAGGTCTCATGGCGGGTATCTCGATGACGTGGGTGTGACCCGGTCCCTGTCAGGATAAGTCTCATAATGGGAGCCCCAATGTTCATCCGCTGGCGAGTTCTGTAGCGTTCAGAATGCACGCACACGAATATTCTGCTAGTGAGTTGGCGAAGCTTTCGTGGGCCCTGATTGGGCCACCGACTGGCCGAGGTGAACCGTTATGGGCTTGGCCACCCTAATCCTTAATGGACCTTTCGTTATCGAGCCACGCTGGGCCTAAAAAATTTTCCCTTCCTCAGATCCTATCTAAATGTTTTGAGTCACTATATAAAATTTTAGTCTAGCAGAGTTGTTGAGCACCATCATAGGCCAAACATGCCTCTTAAACTTCTATATAAACTATTATATTTGGTCGCCAGTAGTCCTTACCCTCTAAATCTACTAGGTCATAAAAAGTCTTAACTATATGACTTCAAAATACCTAAAGATTCAACCGAAAACATCTGTAAAGTTAGCCATAGATAATAAAGTTCACCTAAAGGATTCAATAAAAAACATACAAATGATATATCCATAATAATCAATAGATGATATATGACTATTATAAGATCTTAATTACTTTATAGATCCAAACATTCGATTATATTAACTAAAAAGATTCGTCATAGTACTTTATTTAATATCACATTAGAACCTCCAAGATCTTTAAGATCCATAAATAAGACCCATCAATATCCAAATAAAGATATAATGATAAAATTTTATTATCACCATGTCAAATGTAAAGATAATCATTCCAAGCTCTATTCATTAAAGGAACTATTAATAAAATCTTTATAGTGACAATAAAATGTGCAGCATGTATCAAATACTAATTAATGGACATAAATCAAGAACTTAAAACATGACTTTCACATTATATCCTCATAAACTTAACTTAATAAACAATAATCATGCAAAATGAGTCTTAATTTGTACAAGCACACTTATTGTTTATTCACATGTTCATAATATTTTGCACATATGTCCTTTAATTTATCCACATTTCTTTCATTATGCTCTTTCATATTAGGATTTCTTAATGGATTTTAAAAATCCAACTCTTAATGAACTAGGAAAGACACTAATTGAATACTAAAGTGCATCAATCATATTTTCAATTTTCTTAATGACAATACAAATAAAGGTTTAGACACAAACAAAGGACTAATCCAAACACATTATTACACAAATTTAGAGACATTATGACATAAAAAGAACTAAATGTATGCCAAAAACCACAAAATTATCTCTAACATTAATGTAATAATATTTAAATGTAAGTAAAAGGGACATTATTGTAAAATTATTACAACCTCAAAATAAAGACACTTAGCCATAATTGACAGCTAAAAAAAGTCTAATTTCACAAAAATATCCTTAATATTTACTGCAATAATTAACAATGCAATGTCATGCTCAGGGTTTGTCGACCCGGCCGACCCAGTTTAGGCGCGGGACGGGTCGGGTAGGGCGGGTCGCCCAGTGACCCGGTCCGCTCTCTCGGCAAGTCACGCAATTTTTTAATTTTTTAATTTTTTATTTAGTTTTTAAAAAATAAAATTTTAATAAAATTATATTTAAAGATTAAATGTTATATACATTTAATAATATTAGAATATAGATTTATTTTTTATGATAATAGATCCATACTAAATTACACATAATTAATTATATAAAAATAACATTTTACACCTCTTAATTAAACATCTTATTCTAAGAGATAAAAGAACTCACTTAATATGTTAAAGTAAATATAAACATAATAATGACATCATTCAACTCTAGTCATGAAGTATAAAATACTAAAAGTCACTCATACAGTAGCTCTATCAATGATACTAATATCGTTACTCTATCCCAAAAAATACTGGTGTTGACAATCCCCTCGACCTCCCCTCCTTCACGTGAAGTAGCAAAAGAGGAACTCAGCTAAGTCTCACCCCTAAACATTTACTTCAACCCATCCTTGTGCTTCAGAAGGCTCTGCAATGCGATGTAGTTGGTGCCAAATCGTGTGATGCCAAGCCTCAACAGTTCGCCGCCACAATGCTCTCTCATCCATGCCAATACAAGTGTGTGGTTGTAGATATATTTCATGATTTTTTGTGCCACCTCAACCACAGATTTGACTACACGAAGCTGGCCAATCTCCTTCAGCATCAGATCTACACTGTGTGCTACACAGGGGGTCCATAAAATGTGTCGTCTACTCCTCATCAGCTCCTCCCCAGCCTTCTTATAGTTCGAGCCATTGTCTGTCACCACTTGTATAATGTACTCCTCCCCGATCTCGGTCACCACTTGTTCCATCAATGACAAAATATATTGGTAACTGTGGACTTGACCTGAGGCATCCACTGATTTGTGAAAGAAAATATGTCTATCACAATAAACAAGGAAGTTGATCATGCTACTTTTTGTGGTACTTAACCATCCATCACACATCAGTGTGACTCCGTACTTTATCAATTTCTATTTGAATGAGTCAATATAACTCTTGATCTCAGCAACTTGTCCATCAAGATATATGACGGCCAACTCTCTCGCTGTAAGGGTTGCACGTGTAACCGAAGAACTTGTGCTTCCTGAAACATTGGCTTGTAGTAAGGGCTATTGGCTGCATTTAAAGGCAGACTCGCATGGTGCCACCATTTTGCAACGGCCTGACCAAGTTTCCATTTAGGCCCCTTCTGGCCATATGCATCATCCACCCTCGTTTACTTGCCATGCTCTCGGGATAGTGCACCGGGCACCACATCTTCAATGTTGATCGATTGTGCCATTTTTCTTTGTGAACCCGAGTCACCAGTGAAATAACTCCTAATGCCCTGTGATTGTCGAGTCGTAGATGAACCACGACTGCCTGATGCTCCGGTTCTTGTCGTCTCGCGGCTTCACACTCTCGCCTCCTCAGGATGTCTTGCCTCATCTCTACTCTGACGTACTGCTTCACGAAACTCCGCTTCGTATGGATCATTCACTGTGACAAACACATTAGGTTGGTCAGTACGCGGTTGTTGGTCTTCGTCACTAGCTGTCCATGCGCATTCATCCCCGTCGCTGCCACTTGCTCTTCCGCTAACTGCCGCTTCATCTCTTTTCTTCTTTTTTTCCTTTTCTTGCATATCAGCTCTCTTCTCCCGCAGGTGCCTGGCCATTGCAAGTTTCACATCTCTAGGCACATGGGTACACCCAGCAACCTCAGAGTATCCTGCACCGGCTCCTCCTGCCAAGTGCTTCTTCAACCGAGATACACCTCCTCCCCGGTGTTCTATTTTACAGTAGTTACAACGCCAACACCTACGGTTGCCATCTAACATAACTCCGTGTGACCATCTAATATCATTTGGTTGTTCCTTAGGAGCCATAGAGTGCTTAACTGTATCTCCTAAATTTAAGAAATATAAATTTTTAATATCACTAAATTTGTTAATGAACTAATATAAAATAAAGATATCTTAATTTTATAGTAAAGTAATTTTTACGTAGAGCTATCGAATATAATTTACAAACAAACAATATATTATTTTTTCCAAAAATAGGAAATTTCATTAATCTATGTCTACAACTAACAAATTTAAGTAATAGATGTAAATTTAATGGACAATGTTTTTTACAAATAGTAATTACTAAAAATAATATCATTATTTCTACAACATACCAAACTATATGTTAAAAAATCTAATTTTTTTTCTACAACATGTTAAACTAAAAGCATTATTTAATATATAGTAATTACAATTTACATCTACAAATGTTATTATAACTAAATTTTAATTAAAATAATAAATTTAATTCTACAACATGTAAAAATGAATACATTATTTAATACATCTAAATTAAATCTTAAATTTTTTTTACAAATTAAATTTTATATAGAATCATCTAATACAAATTAAAATCATTTGTAACATATTTATCACTAAATTTAAATTTAAATTTAAAACTTCTACAATTAAATGAATTACATAATACATCAAAAATAAATCTTAAAAAACTAACAAAATTTCAATTTTTTCAACTAATAAAATTCAATTTATTTAAATTAAAATTTTTTAATCCCCCCTCCCCGACCCCCACCGACTACAGCGGTGGCCCCCCCACCGGCGGTAGACGCCCCCCCTCCCTCCCTCCCCCACCTCCCTCCCCCACCTCCGGCCCAGACGCCCCCACCCTCCCTCCCCCACCTCCAGCGGCCCAGACGCCCTCCCCCCTCCCTCACCCCCCCACCCGACAAGACGGCCCCCCCTACGGCCAGATCCGCCCCGATCTACACTCCACCGCCCTCCATTTAACAAAAAAAAAATTTTTTTTGAGAGCACCTACCTCAGATCGCCGATGCTCGCCGCCCAGAGCCGTCGTCCATCGCTGTTGACCGCCGTCGACCGCCGCGCGCGACCGCTGCACCGCTGCTCACCGGTGGGGGGATGGATGCAGAAGCGACCCATCCCGACCCGTTAAATGGGCGAACCGCCCCGACCCGCACGTACCAGACTGGGCCCGCCTCGGACCGGTCCGGTACGTGGCGAGACGCACGGGACCATGTGGTCCAGTGCGTCCCGACCACGACCCCCAGCCCGTGCGACCCGTCGCCCGCCTGGGTCGGGTCGGGTCGGGGCGAGTTGGGTCGGCAAACCATGGTCATGCTAAAACTAAGTTAAAAGAGCACAAAAACTAAATTTTCATCGTACTGTTGCATTTATATCTATTTCTGTTACAAAAATATCCCTTGAAATTGCTTATGCTTCCATATTGTTTTACATAACAGTCTCTATTGTTCTTGAAAAATCGGTAAGAGCCTCTTTGTTTTCGGGTTAGGATAGGGGGAATAATAAATCGATGTGAGAGAAAAGTGTGGGTCCCATAATTTTCTCTCACACACATACCCTCTTAACCAAGGTGGAATAAGTAATTCTAAGGGTGAGGGTCGAATAACTCATCCCACTCCGAAAACAAAGAGGCCCTAATAGGCCTTAAACAACCCAAAGCTAATGGGTCAAAAGGTCCAGAACTGAAAGTGGCCTAGGTTAATCTCAATTAAGGGACCTCGAAGGATAAAAGATATTAATATTCTTATTACTCATAGTTTAAACTAAAAGATACAAATGCAATAATAGATAATTATTGAATATTGTACTTCTGGATTTGATTCCCATTCGGATGATAGAAATGGATTCAGATTCGGGTCTTAAATAAGATCTAGACAGAATCCGATATCTTATATCCGAAACTAAAGTCATCAAATAACTTAAGTTTGGATTCTCACAAGAATCCCCAATCTAAATCTAAATCTTAATAAAGGCCCAATAATCGGATCTAGAAATTCATTGGATCCATAACTTAAAATTTAAATTTTAAATTCGAAACTTTTGGGGGTAAAAAAAGGTCAAACTACTACCCATCTGTTTCTCTCACCTCGCAAACCCTGGCCGTCTTTGTAGCCACCGCCACCATCATGGGAGACCTCCACCCACGTTGGCCGACGCCAGCGGCGCCGTCTAGCAAGGAGATGGCCACTGGGCTCTTCCCAACCTCAAAGTGCGCTTTTTTTTTTTTTTAGCGCAGTGCGTTACGGGCATCCGTCAGCAGCGTCAGCCGCCTACGGATGCCCCGCACCGGTGGCTACCACCGCCGGCCTCCCTTGCGGCAACCCGGACTGTCGGCGGCGTCCAGCACTGCCACTGTCAGCCTCTCTTCCTCCTTTCTTCTATCGGGGTACTCAGCATGTCGCTGTCCACCAACGTGATCATGGAAGACGCAACAGAACGGGGAAAACCCCTGAATACGCAAGCTCTCAACAATAAGGAAGCAATCATGCAGTTGCTCTCGAATGGACGGTGCTTTACACGTAAGTCATCATGTGTCCCACCGTCCGCATGTTAGGATCCGAAGAATACTTGCAACAAAAAAAACATCACGTCCATACACACCACAGCAATGAGGAAGAAGATAACAAGGAGATCACAAAACAGTCGGATAGAGTGCCTCTCTCTGTTAAAACTGAATGTATCCAAACTATTTGGAGAGTCACAACTCGAAGGTGCTTGTTTACATAGAAAGGAGAGACCAGTCCAGGATCTCGACGTAATTGAGTTCTTATCCATAATTAGAACTTATGGATCACATATAGATCGGGATCAATAATCTCGTTCCATCAGTCCAAAACTTTAGTGCTTCAAGTTGCGTAATCTAATAACCCGCACAAGTGGACCATTGTATCGGGTGAAATCTAACAGCTGTTACATCGCCACAGGAAGGGCGAGGAGAAAACAAAGCCTCGATTATTGCCATTAATGTGTTCTTCGCAATGTTTTCTAGACTATTTATGCGGGCACAAGACACTGCGAATATATCAGAATATTAGGTAGAGGGACGTAGAGTAGGACCGAGTTGTTACTGGTATTACATGGCTTGTTAAAAGATTGTTTGTAAATTCATATATATTTGTATATATTCCAAGACTTTCTTAATTCAGATTATCCACAATCGACTTACTTTTTGGTGAAGAACAAATTCAGGGCACTGCCGTACGTACGTGTTTAATTTGATCTTCACTGTTGGCATGTCATGCATGATGGTTTGCAGATTAAACTGAACATGTGTGAAAAAGTATGTGTTTAGATTTACGTGAGAGACGGACGATCGTATTAGAGAAAATTGTAATTTTACGTTTGGCAAGATTAGTAAACGTCTTTTTTTTTCTTTTTTTTTTTTTTTGGGGGGGGGGGGGGAATGGGGAAGAGTTGTTGTAACCCAAAGCAAGAAAGGAAATTTACATGCACGGATCATGATTCAGGAGTAGTAGCCAGAAACCGGATATCGGAGGGCCGGACTTCGACACTCCTCAATGAAGATGCCAACGATAGCAACTTAACGAGGGCATGCACACAAACTTTGTTTATCGGATTGGATAATATTTGTACTTTTATTCTTGTTATACTCTTTTTTGGGGGGTAAAACAAAGTATTAGAAAGTTATAAATCCCAGGTAGAATTAGGTTTATATCATCTTGAAAATCATAGTCAACGACGATAGGTGGGTGAGCTTTCCGTTTAAGCCTACTACATGCCCATGGTAATGTAGCCAAATTAATCATCCAACTATATATATATATATATATATATATATATATATATATATGAATGCAGCAATCAAGTAATACTCAGGCTGACCTGCAACAGTCGGTTTGGCCCACTTCTGGAAATGAAGTTGGTGACGCAGGAAGGCCCCAAGATCATCATCATAGACGTGACGAGGAGGAAGAGGAGCAGCAGCAGCAGCAGAGTGGAGACACGTGAAGGCAAGGAGAAAACGAAGTGAGCCCCAGCCCAATGCCATTTTAATGGTCTCATGTAGTCTTGTTCTTTAAGATGTAGCTAGTTACGTAGTTACAAGACGCTGTTGTACAGACGATTAGGAAGGGCAAGGAGAAAACGTCGTCTGAGACCCAGTGCCATTAAATGTTCTCATAATGTTAGTTAAACTAGTTAGATAGCCACAAGATGCTGTTATACATCAGTGCATTAGGTACGAGGATTGGATTGTTACAGGTATTGGTTGGCCTGTCATGATGGTTGGGCACCGCCGTATTTTTGATCTTTCCATGTTGGCATGTCATGATTGATGGTTTGTTTGCAGAATAAACCGAACTTTAGTGTAGAAAATGAGTACTTTAGATTCAAGTGAGAGATGAAAGAGCAGTGTAACTTTGGGCTCGAGCTCACCACTGCCCCACGGTCATATGAATAATGGGATGAAGGGAGGGAGGGAGGAAGTTTACTGGGATGCAGAGTCAGGAGTACTGCTAGATTAATCCGGATCTTGGAGGGCTGGGCTTTAACACTCCCGAATACAGATGCAAACATTAATAAATCATGATGCCAAGCGTTATTAGATAATAGTCGCATTTTTGTTCTTCCTATATTTCTTTTTCTGCTTGAAGCATATATATAGATTGCAATGTAGTTGAATTACATTTATATCTTCTTGAAAATCATAACCTCCTACGATTTTAGATGTCTGATAGTTCTGCTTACGCCTTTTAGCATGCCATGTTAATGTGCAAGCTTACAGGTATAGATCAACCTCGCCAACAGTTAAAGAAAGATATGTTTTGTTTCATCATGTGTGTGCAACTGTACATGGTAGGGACACACTGCAGCGGCAAATCCATGAATTGGTTTTAAATGCGTTTACAAGTTATTAAAATATTATTAATTATACAGATGAACATGTATAAAATTTATATAGACCAGTTTTCAACCTAAATTTCATATATTATACGGCTCTAGGTAACCAGTGGAGTTCACAAAGACCCAGTTTTCTGAAAACTAATCTTTTTCCGTGCAAGGTCAAAAGGTGAAAAGGTTCTCCAAAAGTAAGGACACAATAAAGACATTCTTCTTTTGGTCACGAAGTTCAACGAAGACATTCACAAAACTGCTGTTTTCATATGAGTGATCAGATAGGCAGAGGAAAACCAGGCAAGCAGATCATCAGCATTTGGAAACAATAAAACAAGCCATATTTCTATGCACGTACTACTTTCCATTGTAATTAAAGAATAAAAAATGGCAGATCCTCCCCTGCCCAAAGGGAACACACCAAAAAAAAAAAAACTTCATAAACCATTGGCTGCAACTCAATTGGAGGAGCCAAAATCAGCAATCATCCAATAATATCACACAAACGAATGTAGTAATCAAATAATACTCAGACTGACCTGCAGTGGTCTTCTTGCTCTGATTCTCCTCCGTGTGTTTTCTTCTTGCTATCCAAATATGATAAAAGCTGAACAAGAAGATCTTTTATGCTGACAACGAATCTCAGTTCCGGGTCTCGTAATCTCTCTCTAGTTACCAGAGTTCATGATCTCCTCTCTGCCCCCGTTTCTTTTTACTGTGCATCTGGCAAAAGCCTATAACTTCCTGAGACAGCAGCTACCAAACGCACGGCATCTTCTGCAAGATAAAGTGGGAGGATCTTCGTTATCACCCCATACACGAGCTGAACTCCATACAGGGTCCCTGTCATGCCATCAGTAGCTATTGGTTAACATTGCATTCATCCATGAATTGATTCCCTCGTGCCAGGTAATACTGCCAGTATGCTTTGTACTTGGGAATCCCTAATTCAAGCCAAGGCTTCATGTTTCCATTGTAATGTAGAACTGCAGCTTTCTTAATGTCGTTGGTATGAATTCCATAGTCAGTTCCCAGCCCTGACAGAACCCATGAATCATTCAAGGGATACACCAGACCCTGGAAAGCAAGCAAGGTTGTGGGCAGCACGGCTGTTCTCCATGACGTCTGAGTCCTTTCTTGCTCCTTCATTTGCTGAGATATTAAAGGCATTAAAAAAGATGCATTCAGATGGTTATTATTACAATGATGGCACTGCTTCATTAAATGTACCATCAAACAATGACCCCCGTCTTTTTCTCATGGTTGAATAGCTGAATAGTATCCTACATCTTTCAGAAGCAAGAAATTTAAAATATGGCTCATTTGGATGGTCATCCGAATGCACAAGCAACATCGTGAATTTCTACTCTTTGAACAGCATTAAAGGTTGATCTATCAATTGGATAAAATTTTTAGAAATAATGCAGATGATCATTCTTGGCCATCCAAACGCACACCCAACATTGTGAACTACTCTTTTATAGTATGAAAAGTTGATCTATCAACTGAATAAAATTTTTAGAAACAATGCAGATTTTTATAAAATAATGCAGATGAAGTCATCATGAAGCACGATAAAATGTAGTCTCTCTTAGAAGCAAGCCAGAATTCCTCGTTAGACTCCACCAAAGATCAATGGAAAAGAATAATGGAAAAGAATGTCGAATTATGTCATGGACCAATGAATCCTAAAAGCTGCCCCGACTTAAAGTTGACCATCACAATGGAGTTTTCTTGATCTTCAAGACTCTACCAATTTCTTCCTTTCTCAAATATCATTTCTTCCTTTTGCAATTACCGGTGGGGACACCGGACCCACTACCGGACCCACTACTCGGAGCCGACGCCGCACCGCCCTGACCGCACCGAGCTTGTGACTCGGAGACTCATTTGAAGACTCGGCGTCCTGAGTACGTACGTATTACGTATGTGTGTATGTATTGCGTATGTATTTTCTTTGTGTGTATTTTCATTTTTATGGTGGTATTTATATTATTAAACCACCAAAGTCAAAGTATTTTATTTTATTATGTCAAAGTCAAAAGAAGGTTGGTGAGTTTTGTTTTATTAGACTTAGGGCATAAATGCTATTAAGAAAGTTTAAGGGTACGAGTGTTATAGCCTTTCTTATATATAAAGGGGGCTAGAGTGTGTTGTTTGACATATGAATGAATGAAAGATTTGAAATCACGTAAGGTGCATAGCCCCTTTGTGCTTCCCCTTCCCTCCTCCTCATTTTGTGAGATTTGAGTGTCGCCCGGTGTGAGACCGTCCGATGTGAGGCCGAGCTGCGCGAGACAGTAGTTATCCAGTCCTGTTCGCGCCCCGGAGCTGCCGTCGATCCTTCCTCCGACGTCAACCGCGTCAAATTTGGTATCAGAGCCCAACAATGGCGTCTCCGTCAACCCCGACGTCCGCGTCAGTTCCCCTCCCTAACATCGGTACGTGAAAAAAATATATAAAAAGAAAGAGTATAGCAGAATAGATCTCTCTCGGCTGAGAAGTTGGAAAAAAAAGGGGGGGAAGGGAAAAAAATAGAGCAGCGGCAGTTCTGCTTTTCTCGGTAGAGAGAGAGAGGGAGAGAGAAAGTAAGAGAGGGAGAGAGTGTGAGAGAACAAAAAAGAAAAAAAAAGAATTTTTTTAGTTCACGGAACGGGCATCGTCGCCCGTGCCAGATTCAAAACGGGGCTTGGCCACAACGGCCAACACCTGCGTCCGCCCCCGCCCGAGCCCCACATCCATGCCTGGCCGCACACGGCCGCCTGCGCTCCGCCGCGCCACCGGCCGCCGGCGCCAGCCGCCGCTGCGTCGCGCCCGCCACGGCCACCCGTGGCCAGCACTCGCTCGCGCGAGCCCCACCCTGCGTGCGAGCCCCGACCCTTCCTGTGCCCGCCCTGCGCCACCCGCTCCCCGTGCACCCGCTCTACGCCGCTCGCGCCCTGCCGCTACTGCCTCGCCGCCCGCAAGCCACCGCGTGGCCACCATACTATTCCCCCATCCGTGTTAGGCGCGTGAAGAAGCCACCTGCTGGCTCTGCGCCCGCATTTGTTGAAGCCGCCACCACCTGCTATTGAAGCCCTGTCCTGGCCACGCGAGAAAGCCCTGTTGACCGCCGAACCCTGCCAACGTCGTTCGGACGCCGCTTGTCGAAGCCCGTGCCTGCGTGAGCCACGTTGGCCACTTGCGTCTGCTGCCTGCCAACCTTCCGCATTTGCCGCTGACGCGTGTGAAGAAGCCAACGCCACGCCTTCACGTTGACCCTGCGTGTGAGACACACGCCCGAAGCCGTGCCGCTTTGGCCAACCAACGCCCGCAAGTGCTGACCTGCGTTAGCCGCTGCTGAAGCCTTGGCCATTTGCTGCATGCGCTGGCCACCTCCTGGGAAGAATGCCCATGCATGCAACGTGAAGCCTTCATGCATGAACTTTGCATACAATGTATGCTTTGCCTGCAACGTGTATATATATATATATATATATATATATATATGTCATTTGACGTAAGTTAATGATTGCGGCACCCCAAGTCCACAACGACGTCTCATCCGGTGTCCAAGTCGCCCGGAAGTCAACAGACGGTCCGCAAATTACGGAACGTGGGTACCCCTGAGTCTCCCTGCGTGGAGAAAGTTTTGAATTAATTTGTTCCCCTACGCGGGAAATTTTAAATTAAGCGATTTTGTAATAATTGCACCCTCTCTGCGTAGAGTGAATTTATTGTAACCGCCCAAGCTTCGTCGACACCGTGCGGACACGCACGTCCCCGCTCGCCTTCGTCTCCGGTCGGAGCTGAACTTTTCAGTCTAGCTAGGTACGTGCTCCCCTCACTTGCTTATTTAGTATCCTTATCAATTGCCGCGCGACGAAGTGAGAGAGAGCCCGATCCATGCAGCCTGTCGCCTGAGTGCATCGCTGTGGACGGAGAAAGAGAGCTTATATGCACCTATCCTTTTAGCCCTAGAACTGTCGCATTAGGGCACCCTAATTGTCAGGAGATAGTTCCACAACTACTCCGCCTACGGGCGAGCAAACTCTCCCTGACCGGTCCCTTCGAATTGACCCTTTGCCTATTAGCCAACAAATTGGGTCTAAGCCTTGCTAATCTTCGGTCCCAGAATTGCATCATTTAGGTCCGAGCCCGTGCATGCTACGCTGGTCTAAGAATTCATCAGGCCGTCTAGAGCGTCCTTCAACGTCACAATCACCCATGGATCAGAAGAGCGTGAGTGCTATGTTGGCCCAGCTCGAACATAACCTTATGGCCCAATTTGAAGAATCCATAGGCCAATTGCGAGCCGAGTTAGGGGAGAGGATCTAAGCCCTAGAGGATCTTGTGAAAAAATAGGAAGAAAATCCCATGGCCAATCTTAGGGAAGAGAGAAACCAACCCCACCAAAATTCGGCTCCTCGAGGTAGAGAGCAAGAGAATCGTGCGCCTCGAGGGAGAGACCACGACGATGAGGATATCATCTTACGGAACGTCAAGATCGACGCTCCGAGTTTTGATGGGTCCCTAAATCCCGCTACATACCTTGATTGGGAGACTGGGATGGATCAATACTTTAACTGGCATCACCGCATGACCCCTGCCACAAGGGTGAGGTTTGCCAAAATGAAACTCCTAGGTCAAGCAAGACCCACTGGTGCAACATTGAAAATCTCCTAGCAAGGAGACGAGAGGAGCCCATAAACACGTGGGAAGAAATGAAGGAGAAACTGAGGGAGAAGTATCTGCCACCCTCCTACCATCAGCGTCTTTTAGACCAATGGCAGAAACTCACCCAAGATGGAAAGTCCGTGGACGAGTACATTGTCAAATTTGATGAATTCTTCCTTCGAAGTCGAGTCATGGAGGATGCCTCCGTCACCCTCTCACGGTTTAGGGTTGGCCTACACGAGAACATACAGCGGGAGCTGTTTCTACGAGAGGTTAACACCCTCGAGCACGCCTACCAGGTTACTCGAGATGTCGAGCGGTTTCAAAGGATAGTCCCACTTCGGGTCCCCACCTACCGCCAACCCGAGTCCCGAAACCCCATAGTCCGCTACTCTGAGAGGCCTGGCCCCTCCACTTCCTATATCCCTACTGCTACCCCACTCCGGGCCGTTGCCCCTACTGCTCCTTTCCCAAGGAACCCTTTACCTGCACCCGCTGTTGTGCCCAGGCTGAAGTACACTCCGCCAGTTGATAGGAGGGATGACATGGGAAAGGGAGTCATCCCTATCACCTCCCAACCAGTCCCTGTCTCGGGAATTCGCTGCTTTAGGTGTCATAACTTAGGGCATGTTGCCACCAATTGTCCCACCCGAACCTTAGTCATCACCGACCCCCAGCCTGTGGAGCTTCCACCTCAGGAAGGAGAAGCCATTGAGAGGTATGAGGCCGATCCTGACCTCATCGCCCAGTTTGAGGAAATTGATGCAGGATATGATGGAACGCATGTCGAGTACATGCAAGTGGGAGATATTGCCGAGAGCTCTAACCAGGGAAGACTGGGTGTAGTTCGCTGCATCTTAACGCACCCCCAGGATGACGACTGGCATCGAACCTCCATCTTCCAAACATACATCATGGTGAAATCCCAACCCTGTAAGGTGATCTTTGACAACGGGAGCTATATCAATGCAGTCTCTTCAGACTTTGTCTCCCACCTAGGTCTACCTACACACCCTCATCCTAGGCCGTACAATGTGGCTTGGGTTGACGACACGTCTATCCAAGTCACCACTACATGTGTCATTCCCATTCAGTTCCAGTCCTACCAAGGACAGATCTTATGTGACGTAGTGCCTATGAAGGTCGGAAGCATCATTCTAGGACGACCATAGATCTATGATGTAGATCTTACTATATTTGGTCGGTCCAATCAGTGTTCCTTCTCACACAATTGGGACACCGGGCTCACTACCGGACCCACTACTCGGAACCGATGTCGCACCGCCCCAACCGCACCGAGCTTGTGGCTCGGAGACTCATTTGAAGACTCGGCGTCCTGAGTACGTATGTATTACGTATGTGTGTATGTATTGCGTATGTATTTTCTTTGTGTGTATTTTCATTTTTATGGTGGTATTTGTATTATTAAACCACCAAAGTCAAAGTATTTTATTTTATTATGTCAAAGTCAAAAGAAGGTTGGTGAGTTTTATTTTATTAGGCTTAGGGCATAGATGCTATTAAGAAAGTTTAAGGGTACGAGTGTTATAGCATTTCCTATATATAAAGGGGGCTAGAGTGTGTTGTTTGACATATGAATGAATGAAAGATTTGAAATCACGTAAGGTGCATAGCCCTTTTGTGCTTCCCCTTCCCTCCTTCTCATTTTGTGAGATTTGAGTGTCGCCCGGTGTGAGACCGTCCGGTGTGAGGCCGAACTGCGCGAGGTATTAGTTATCCAGTCCTGTTCGCGTCCCGGAGCTGCCGTCGATCCTTCCTCCGACGCCGACCGCGTCAATTACTGTTCCAGTGAACTAAGCTGAGTTAAGGATGAAATAACACATTTGGACACCCCACGTAGGTTACATTACACGTGACTTTAGTCTTCCGAATGCAAGATTTAAGCAGTTTGGCAAACAATTCTCTTTCACTTTACAAATTTTAATTCATTCTTGTTTCCCTACATGTAAACATGGAAATATTATCTTATGACAACAAGCATGACAGGGCAAATCATTGTTATTAGCAAGGGGGTGAAACCACTTAGATTTTAGAAAGGGGGGGTTTTGGAAGTTGCACTACTCACCTCATGGAGTAACTGTTGATAAGTTCTACTAACATCATGCTCTCTCCATTTGTCTAAATCAACTATGTTTAGTCCAGACATCCAAACACATGTCTCCATGTCATATTCCTTCCCAACAAAGTAACTTCTCAGCTGACCTAGTTGTACCCTGCACAACTCCATGGCACCAATCACCTTTCCTCTTAAGTCAAGATTCCATAATGGTGACAAGTCTTTCTGGACTACAACATCATCATCCAAAACTATTAACCTTTTAAGCTTCTTAAAAATATCTGGAAGAAGAAAGTGTGCATGGCCAAAAACTGTGATATACTCAGTACTTGACTGCATAGGAGGCAATTGATTAACAATTTGAGTAATAATTCGGAACTCCTCAGACATTGAAAGGTGGGGTTGCATGGCAGAGCCATAGGATTTTTCCAAGACATAATCTTCAATATTCTGGACGTCAATCACAGCTCTCTGGTAAGTATTCCTAGAAAACCAGAACTTCATAGAAAAGTAATTCTGACGATCTGTGAGCAGATGGAAAACCAAATCCCCACTTCCCTGCAGCATTAGAAGGAAAAATTAAATGTGGCGGGCCAAAGAAGGAGAAAAATAACATTTCAAGCAGTAGTGTGATACCTTAGCACTCATCACTGTTGAGTTAATAGCAACAGAAGATGCAAGTACGTTTTTTGAAAAAATAACATGATGGTGCAAAGATGGATTATGAAGCTTTTCTGCATGTGATTTCTCTATGTCAACTAGTGGAGATTTAAAGCACTCCAAAGTCAATCTCATTGACAAACAGTGGTGACTCTTTGGCATTGTTTGGACACCAAGGTGATAAAGAAATGCACTCTGCCTCATATGAAAGAGTGCTTCATCCTCTGTCAGGTCAAGGATCTGTCTCAGTTTCTTGTCAACATAATTGCAGTCCATGCGTAATGATTTGACTCTGGTTATTGTCTCTTCCATCCTCTTGAATTTCTTCTCAACACTGGAAGCAGAATGACAAGAATATGAGCATTCCTCTAGCCAATGATACAGTCATCTTCAAGAGATCGACATATCCTTCTGGCAAGTAGGAGGCATTTGGAATAGCCAGAGAGAATCACAAATATTAAATGACAAAAATCAAGGCATATTTTTGTGTCTAAAAAAATTCTGTCTCATGTCTACTAGCATCCAGAAATGTCTTTCCTACTACGGGAAAGGTAAGAAGAACATTCAAGAGAGACAGAATGTCTGAAAGTTAATAATCCGTGCACGTGAATAAACATTTTTGCATGAAAAAAAATGCATGTCTGAAAGTATCTGAGATGCCATTCTCTATATTTGGCACAGAATGCCCTTACCAAGTTCCAACTACCTGTAATCTAGGGTTTTTCATATTGTAATACTAGCATGTAACAAATAGAGTAGCCTCCAATGGGTAGAAGAGGGAGGCCAAAAAATAAAGAAGTTGATTAAAACAGCAAAAGGACAGGTGAGACCTTCGTAGAAGGGGAAGCTGATGGAGAATGGACTTGTTTAAAAGAGTGATGTACATGTCCCATTGGACCACTGGGAGAGAGACATTCAGATGTGCACCTGGAGGAGGGAAACGAGTGACCTAAGAATTTAAAAGTCTGCCAAAGGAGACACTCAACAAAAGAAATCACAGTTGTGTTTCAATGAACTATTCAGACACACACACCCCCCCAAAAAAAAATCAAGGAATCTAATGCATTAACCAAAAGCTTAATGAATCATCAATGATGTTGAACAATGCTACGGTGCCACTCTATTTACCACCTTTTTTGCTACCCTATTTTCTTGCAATCCGATTTGAAAATCGGGCGACGTGAGAAAAGGAGCCAAAGTTTGGTGCTCCAGAGCTCGAGAGCACCAAACATAACTTATTCACCTCAGCCGTCCAATCTCATAATCGATTGGCCGAGGTGGGAGTGGCAAAAATGTGCGGTAAATGGAGTGGCACCATGGCATTACTCATAATGTCTTGAAAGCCCAGATCTTTGCCTCAGTCATGCTGGCTTCCTCAAAGGTTATTACTTTTGCCTTTCTTTTGAGTTTTTTTCCCTCATGCTTATTTAAATGTCTTTAAGGTGTACAGTCCATGTCATGGAGTTGTAGTTTCAGTTGTTTGTAGAGCTGAAAAACAAGAATTATGTTGTCAGAATGCACGGCAAACAGGAGCTTGCTTTGTGTGGCATTTTACTGTCTGTTACAGCAGCCAAAACAGGGCACCACACAGTAAAAAGCTGATGAGTAAAAAAGCTTAGAGTTTCATCTTGCATGAGGTTCTCAATCCCTCCTTATGTCATCATCCACCCAGAATTGCCACCATTGCACAGGTCTCAATCAAGAATTTCAGTGACAGAATGGAACTCTCAAAGAAAAATTTTCAATTTTTCCCTTATCCACCCTCTTTTATTTCCTTTCCCCTCCATCCCTTCTCCACCCACTGAAAGAAAAGTCTCATAGGCTGTTGTGTCAAGAAATAGCCAAAAACTATCAAATCTACTTCTTTTCACCTTCATGATTGTTTTTACCTTTCTAGTTTCCTTTATTTCTGAACACCCCCCCCCCAAAAAAAAAAAATCAAGCCTTCAAGCTTCACTTTTCTTATTTCTATACCATTTCAGACTTGACAGACAACATATTTTTCCTATCTTAAATTTGTTTCACAAATCTAGAATATGTTCTCAGATTGTCATGTGCCTGAGGGTTATTTTATTTGCCAATTGGCTTTACAGTTAAAAGCAAAAGGATTGTGGTGCCATGACAATGCCGTGTGCAGTAATATATGTTGCCCTACCATCATTGTATTACAAGTTCTATGTATAGACCGGACAACCACATTTAGCAACAGGCCAACAACATCATACCGGCCAATGTTCGTAATCATAAGTTTTTATGTTCTTTTATACCTTTGGAAAGTAGAAATAGGGTAATGATGTTTTTTTATGATGTATTGTCAAATTGTAAGATGTCCACACCTACATAAATAAATATTGTCAGACCAAGCATACATAAAAGTTTTGAAAACAGGAGACAACATGACAAAGATTGCCTCAAGAGTGAGGCACCTGCATCACCACCTAAGCAGTAAAAGGGACTGCCCTCTTGGCCTTGTTAAGTGTTTTTGAAACCATTTTCCTTTTTGAGGTCCTCACCACAGAGGTAGGATAGATTTCAGAAAAAATCAAAAGCACTCACCCACCCAGATTCGAACGTGGGCATTCCCTCCACCCCTAAAATCCTCCCCAAAGGAAACTTTATATCAATTGAGCCATGTTCAGCCATTTGTTTTTGAAATATTGGTCATCAACAGATCCTTCTAATCATTGTGTTTGTTGGAGACCGTCTGAAAATATGTGAAAAATCCCATTTTCAGTTACTAACCAGGTCTTACATGTTGCCTAAAAACGGACGCAAGGGGGAAAAATATGTATATGCATTCAGGAAAACCCAACTGGACGGTAAAGAGCTACAAGCAAACAAGGTAAAAGCTCCAGGACAATCTACACACAGTATATTTTTGTTTAAAGAAATGACCACAGAGAAATTGTATTTTTGTTTAATCAATTGACGATACTGAGAAACACAAAACCCAAATGTTTTACAAATTAGACAGCAGCTTTCAAAAGGTCATTTCTTTTGGCATGTAAAGTGAGAAATAGATCTCACTTGCCCATGTGATGTTTCATAGCTGATTATATGTAAAAATAAAATGTACCATATGCATCCACGACGAAAGGATATAAGTATGTTAAAGCTGAAAACATGTAAAGGACAAATACTAATTATAAAATCCCGAAGTCCTGCATATCTTTCTTCCATTCAGAATGCTTTCTAGCAAACAAAAAAAGATGATATCAGAATTCCATTACTTACTCTAGAGGAAGATCAGCATCTACCAAAGCTGAACTAAGCATACGTTCATGATCTTGAATATTCTGTTTTATTTCTTGGGACAGTTTCTCTTGAGACTTAAGCTTGGCAATAATTGGGAAATATGCTCTAGCCACAAAAAGTTGATCTTTGAGTTTCTTCACCATAAAATCCTTCATTTCCTCTTTATGCTCCATGGCCCAGAGGCAATAGCTCCCAAATTTGATCTGACATAATTTTTCAGTTTCATCATCACTTTTAACCAAACTTTTGTTGGACTTGCTCATCTGAGATAAAATCACATATGTCAATTAAAGTCTGCATACGTCATAAGGATGAAAATAGCATATGGTCTTCAAGTAGAGATACAAAACAGAAAGGGGCTTAGTTAGGTTGACACTCACAAAGTTTCAAGATCTGGTTAAGGCCCCATAGGAGTATGAAATGTAAGTGGAAGATCAATTTTTATAGCCAATTTTTCAGTAGCTAAAGTAAACTACAATGCATGATCAGAACAAGGTCTAAATGTATTTCAAAAGAAGCATTAAATATAGGCTCAAAATAAACTGGTAGTCCATAAGTTCAGCCGAAAGTATATTTACTTTGGTTCCGGAAGATGGCAGTGGCTCTTTCTCAATGGTCTGTGGACGAGGAACACCTGCATCTAATAAATGGACAGAAACCGCAATCAACAAGAAAATACACTCTAAGAATAATAAAAATGTGGATATAAGAAGTGCTAAAGAATTAAACAACCCAAGGTTAAAGCATTCAACTTGCATACCCCCGGAGTGGAAGGGAGTTTCTTTTGGTAAAGGGGTGGAGTTTACTCTTTTCCTGACAACAGATTCAAGCAGACCCTCCTTGTGGGCATGGCCATTAGTCTCCTTTTGGATTTTTCTGACATCCTGGCAAACAAGATTCAATGGCGACCGAGTCATCATCATCAACTATAATCACAAGAGAAAACAACAACAACAACAACAATATGCAAAGTAGAAAGAAAATAAAAGCATATACCCAAGTTAACAAACGAAAGATGCTGGGAATATAAGTAGCCAAAGGCAGACTATGCAGCTAAAATAATGAATTGTGGATGCTCCTTGTAACCTCACCTTGAGACTTCATCCCAGGTATCAAAGGCCAGCCAACATGAACCAGTCCCATTACTCAGCTTGTCAATGGCAAATCCAGTCATATCATTCAGTCTGCTATGTTTCATGACTTCAGATAAGTCATATGTCAATAGGATGGTGTCTCCTTCTAGTGTTATCAATCTTTATTGATGTTGCACTTGACTGTATCATCAAAATCCACCATCCTCATACTCATCAGATAAATACCTAGTCCCTTGATGTGTTACTTGTATTCATAAACCTGTCAGTGCTTCATTTGAGGTATGGTGGATGATGATAATGATATGACGGTCCCTGCTAGTCCTTTCACATGATTTTACCTGATTACTAATTATAGCTTGGACGATATAAATCGTTAAACAGGCAGACCCTCCAATGCCCCTGCCAACTTGTGCGGCCACATTTATGATGTAACAAATGGGAGTTGGCAATGAGGTTGGCAGCCAACATGAAAATTTCCCACTCAATTCTTGAAATTTGGACCACCAAACCACAGACCCCAGAACAATGGGACAAAGCTTGTTGGAGATGAATCATGCTAGTAAATTTACCTACTGTTGCTCATAACTACCACCCTTAACATACAAAAAAGGTAAGAGGACAATCCATACAGAAGCATGATGGCTAGAGGCTCATAAGACAGAAACAAGAGCTAAACTGAAGAAGAAAAGTAGCACAGATAAATCATGTGATTTAACATTTTATCTTTCATCTACAATCTATCTTATGCCACCCAACCAAGCTGGAGGCCAAATCTAACCTTCACTTCCGCAAGTCATTTAGGTTAAGGTCAGATCCAAATTGAACCATTCTGATCCAACTAATAAAAAGTCAATAATTATGTTGCAGCCCCAGCACATATGCAATGATTGGTGAAAATTTAAGCCTAAGCTTCAACTACTTTCACTGGTTATGCTGCTATTGACAAAGTCTAACAAATCACTTTGCAGTGCTAGTTTACAGAACATTGTAACAACTAGAGAACTAGCTGCCCAAGTAGGCACCTATGTAATTATTCCTAGTTGCTTAGAGTAACACCCAAATTACACTGAGGCATGACCAATATTGATTTTTGATACAATATTTTACGTGGACCCTTCATTTCTAGAAGAGTGCCCATACAGGATCCCCACACTAGAATAGTACTTCTACGCATAGTTGCAGGGAACGTGCAGGGAAGTGGGAAACGCGTTTCCTGGGAAACGTGTTTAGGAAACGAATTCGATGCATTTGGGAAACGCATGAGAAACGTCCCCTTGTTTCCCATATGTATTTTATGTCCTCTTGTTTCCCATATGTATTTTATGGGTATTTTAATCAATTTAGGAAGGTATGAGTAACTTAAGGGTATTTTAATCATTTTAGAAATAAAAGAGATACACTTAAAGAGCTAAACCTTCCTAAAATGATTAAAATTCCCCTTGTTTCCCATACGTATATCGCTTCTCGTTTCTCACTAAATTTTAGAGCCTCATTTCTCGCTTTTGTTTCACGTTTCGTTTCCAGCTTTCGTTTCCCATGTTGGTAACTATGCTTCTACGTACGCTCAAACTTCCTCAAAACTTGAAAGATAATCATAGTTGATTATTAAATAGAATCCCACACCAATAACAGCATAGACCCGGTAAATTCTATTCTTGAAACACTAGCATGCTTAGGTTGTCATCCAATCAAAACACTCTCCTCCAGCCCATTTTTAAGTTCTTCAGCCCCAACCGTACATCAACAACAAAATCAGGCAAATAGGTTATATCTTCTCAACTACGATTGATCAGACTAATCTTCAACACCTTAAACATGGTTTAGATTGAACAAAAATCTAAATCCCTCTCTGCCATATTTTTGCATTCTTCAGTAAATCACTATCATCCCTCGTATGAGTGTTTCTGGACTATCATCTCTCATCTTGTAAGAAAATCAAATGAATTCATTCAATTGACAACTCACAAATTAACATATTCATCGTAATGTATGTAGAAAGTCATGTTTAAAAGTGACACATTTAACTTATACATCATTTCTTATTACACTGAGCAGTGATAGGCATATTTTCTTCTGATGTATCATGCAAAGGTGCCTTCTAGGTTTTTATTTAGAGACCACAAAGTTTTTCTCGATCACGTATTCATTATTTTTTACATTTTTCAATCTATTTGTAAAACTCATAGCATTATAGAAAAGCACTCGATCCACTTGCTCAAAGGCTAGTAAAATATAGGATGCAGGATTTGAAAGCCCCCAGGTTGAAAGCATGTACAGCAACATGCATGCCACAAGCATAAAGTAAGCATAGGCCCAACATTATTCAATATTCATCACAGAGGAATGCTCACAAATTTTTATGCAACCCTTTGTAGTTTCTGCACTTTGCATTCTCCAAAGAAGAATTTTTATCTGTGAACAACCTGGCTGCCCCCAGAAAGAGAGGGGGGGAGAGAAAAATCTTTAATACCCTCCCCCTAAGGAGAAAAAGGGTCCACCATTGTTCAAATCAATTTAGGAAGTGAAAACACACAAAAATAAAATGATAAAAGTAGGATACTAGAGAAATCAACAGATAATGAAAATGAAGGAACAGGGTTTCTCTGTTAGAAGCACAGAATAGGCATGAGAGCAGTAATGGGAACAAGATGGAAATACGGTCTTCCAGTTTACCATTCAAAATTTCTTCAGGAGCCGGAGCGGGAGGAATGAAAATGAGTGAACCTAGCTTCTAGGGTTTCTCTATGTCTATATTAAAGCTGTGATCTGCTCCACAATGATGAAAGAAAGACTAACATGGGGCAATATACAACAGCTTCAAGGAGGAGAAATAAGTGTCTGTCATGCATTCGTTGAAGGATATTTGGCATGTGGACAGGATAAAATACAAAGTAGTCACAATGGAGGGAGAATGGTAGGGCTCAATAACACTAGAAAACCTTTATAGCTGAAATAAAGGATTAATGAAAAATGGTTCCATCATGTGACTCATGTCATTCTCTGGAATACTCGTTGGGACCCCGAGAACAGCAGAGCAGGCAATAACAGGAACGGGTCTTTACATATTTTTTTCAATATTGTCCACTTTCAGATGCACCATATTTTGGCTGTTAAAGAGAATCCAGTACTCAAGGGTGCGCTTTGTGACTTTGAGGTCCTTAAGAATCTCTCAAAAACTCTGTTTATTAACTCTGTTTATTGATACAGTTACACTTTTGCGGGACAGATTCAAGGCATAGATTAGAGCAATGTCTTTTGATAGACTTGTTTTGGTGTATGCCAATAGTAAGAACGTGACTTAGAAATCCAGCAAACATATGTGGCATAAGGAGAAAGTGAACCTCAGAAATGGATGGCCCAAATCTTCTGATAAGGTTATCCACGATTCTTATCTGATCACCCTGCATGAAATCCACGTTTCAATGAAAGATACAAGTGGATACAAGTCTAGACAAAACAAAAAACATGTTCTGTCTCCCGTCATCAAAAACATGTACAGAAGGTTATCCGACGGAAGTAATGACTAGCATACAATCATTAATGAACTAAACAAAGCAGGTAAACAGAACGGAAAGGTAAAGAAGATATCTCAACTGGATTCTTACGGCGATTGTCCAATTTATTGAAGCTTCTGACACTGGAATTCTACATCAAAAGGTACAAAAGGCGATAAATAACAGAATCACGCCATTGAATACAAAGGAGAGATCAGATAGAGTTCCTCACTGGTGCTGAACGGTCGTCATTTAAATACCCTGCAAACACGGGCAACGTATCATAAGAAACACAATAACAATAATTACAACAGCAACATTGGACAAATTGCAAACGGGAAGCAGTCGATGTGAGGAACTAGAACCAGAGAACATAGGAAACACGCAGAGCAGATCGACTAAAATCCTGCCCCACAAGGCAAGCAGGAGAAGGAACACACGACGATACGAAATTGCAAACCGCAATTCGGATCGCAGTAAGCCCGGGCCATCCAAGCACGCAGCCCACACGAATGATCACGACCGCGCGTGACAGGAACAAGCGCACGGGATCCCAGAGCCAAATCTGTCGACGCGCGCATCGGCCAATGCCACACTCTCGCGGGTGGACAGGGGAAGGGAGGAGATATGCGCACCTGCGGTTGCGGAGGGGAAGCGGTGGTGAAGGCCGCGGAGGAAGACGACTGGGAGCAGCATGGAGGAGACGACGAGGGTGAAGACAGCCAATGCGAAGCCCTTCCACCGCCTCTTCGCCGGAGGAGGGGCGGCGGCCGCGTAGCCCTTCATCTGCTGCTCCTCCTACCTTCCCTTCTACAGGTGCCCCGTCGACCTCGCCTTCGCCCGCCGCAGTCTGATCAGCATCGCCGCCATGGACACGTATACATATGTTGTCGTTCTCCAACCATTCCTTTCTGCAACTGTTGCCTCTTCGTCCACCTTCCCCAGAGAGAGAGAGAGAAAGAGGAGTGTCCCGTGTGTGCGTGTGCGAGAGTGAGAAAGAGAGGGAGGGGAGTACGCAACGTGCAGACGTGGCGTCTTTGTACTGGCGAGATGCAGAGAGCCTGTGATGCTTGGCGTCCGTGGATTAACCCGTTTAATTCAAATATTTATTTTAATTCCTTATGAATGCATGTGACATGTCTCCTTTTCCAGGGGCATTTTTTTAAAAAGTCTTAAGGAGTTAATTCCTAATTTGTCTGAGGACTCAAAGAATAATAACTTGAGATTATGAGATGATATTGATGAGTGTCACATCTTCATAGGCTGGTTCTTACAGGTAGTGTAGTGGTTTAAATTTCTCAAATAAATGTGTAGTAAGTAACCAGTGGTGATGTGCCTCTTGTTGGGCATCATTAATCATAGGTCCGCTTTATTACTCTTAAATTTAACGGAATGGGGAGGTTTATGCTTCTCCAAATCTGGTTATCTTACGTGGGTGATGTTATGCACACGGTGTTACCTTCCCCAATCGATCACATGCATCATCGGACGAGAAGACCTTTCATGTCAAGGAATCGGTGTCGTCGTCATAAAGAGATCTTCTCTCACTGCTGTGGCAGTGATGACATGGACCCAATCACCTTAACCCACTTTCCTCTCAACTTCTTTTATTAAAGTGACAATTATAATTTTATATATATAGATATATATATATACTTCAAATCATTTAGGGTCATATCGAAACTGTCCGGAGGTTAACTCAATCGACGAGAGAGGAGGGTGGGGCCCACACTCCTCTCTCACATACGTAAATATTAATTGGGGTCGATTAGCACAATCGTCCTCCGAGGGTCGATTGTGCTAACGCTGTCCAGTTAGCAAGCATTGCCTTAGGAGATACAGTTTGTTAGGTAACGAAGTATGTGATAGTGCAAATATTGTTCTTTACATGCTAGATTAATGCATGTAAAGTCAAATATCCATAGGAGATATAGTTGTCTTGAATGATGGAGAATTAATTTGCTCTTTTATCTTGAACAATAGAAATTATATTAAAACGACAGGAGAATATGGACATATTTGAACACCGCATCCAATTTGTTTGAGTTGTTCTTAACATCAGAATAACTAGTATTATGATTAAGTATAATAATAAACCATTGGCACTAATCACACAATGAAGATAATCAAGTCAATGTACTATCATTTGTGTAAGTTCTTAATAGAAGTAATTATTATTTTTTTGAATGATTTCACTAAGCACCATATATAATAAAGAAAGATTTTAGAGTTATACACTCATTTATTAGATGGTTATTGGTGTTTTAAATTAGGGATTTTTACATAAGTACCCCTATAAATATGGGTTATGCCAAATATACCCCTCATTTGATAATATTATCAAAAATATCCTCTAAATATTGTTAATGATTGCGGTTATATCTCGTGGTTCACTTCCGTTAAAGATATTTGACGAAGATCGTTAAATTTTATGAAAAACCTAAAATACCCCCCCCCTTTATGTAATAACTGGAATCTTTAGGCGAACGGGCTCCCCATCTCAGGCGTTATACCCCGTGGGTCTTCTTCCACCTCCCGACGGCTTTCACCACGCGAACGGCAGGCTCCCCATCTCAGGCGGCCTCTCAGGCGGGCTCCCCATCTCAGGCGGCCAACTGGCAGCACACCTCGAGCCCACGGCGACACACCCCGGAATCGACTGCTCCGACGCCGTCGAAGAAGCCTGCCCATCTCATGCCCACGACGGCACACCCTCGGTGGAAGCCTCTCCATCTCAGCCCCCCCCCCCACTCAACGTCACGGTTCGAAGAAACCTCACCATCTCACCAAATCATCTCACCTCGGTACACCCTCTATTAGGGCGGCACACCCTCTCTCGAAGAACTCTCCCCATCTCACGGCATTAAATACATCATCCGACAAAGAAGATGAGTGATACGACCACCGGACAATCTAGTATTATACGTTCATTAAATACATCGGAGTGCTGTGAAGTTCCACAATGTTATTGCAGGAAAAGATGTAGGGTATACATTTCGTCTCAAGAAACAAGCAGAGGAAGAAGATTTTATCGATGTGCAAGGTGGAAGGTAAGACGTTCACAACGTATTCGACGTAATTTCTTAGATGTATTTCTTGAATTTCTAATTGAGAGATCATATATATGTGTGTGGGGGGGGGGGGGAGGACGATTGTTGTGGCTTTTTTGTTTGGGTTGATGATGCGCATCATAATACCGTGGACTTGAAGCATCAAATAATTTCTTTGGAATCATTGATCGAGAAGAAGTTGACTATGCTAGAGAGAAAAATAGACATAATACAATTCAAGATAGATATGACAACTGCTGCTAGTGGAAGAGGGAATGGCTTACGACTGAAGATGGGATTCAAGAAGATAGTATCGCCCTTACTGGGGCTGGGCACACTGTACTTTGTATTTCACTACATTTGGTAAATGGATGTATAACAAGTGAACTAGAGGTGTCACTGTTTGTAATGGGTAAATGGATTAGGAGGGGATTATGTGTCACTGTTTGTAATGGTTTCATGTTAATATCTAAATGTCAAAATAGTTGGTTGGAATAGTATGTTTGTAATGGTTTCATGTGTCACATTTTTAAATGGTTCCATGTGTCTTTGGACATTTAGTGTACTACCATCCTTTCAGTCACTGAAGAATGGCCATCCAAGCTGCTGTTGTTCTCAGCTTTGGTATCTTTGGTATTTATAGAGATAGTTTCTTGCATTGTAAAGTATTATAAAACCTGTTTTATTTTTGGTCATACTATACTTTATGTATCTTTAATTATTAGTGACTTTTTGCATGTTCCATTGTATAAAAAGGACATAACATGCTTTCTAAATAATTTCTCTTTTTGACAAGTTTTATTTTTCCATGTCTATCTGAGATCTATTTTGTTTCCACAGACATTGATATTAACTGAGACACAATCCGTAGAATACCACCTATATCTGTTGAATACTTGAATAATATCACCCTACAAGTAATATGAGTTGTGACTTGTGAGGATGCCAGCAAGAAACAAGACATCTCAAATTGCAAGTATCAAGTGGGTGTTCTACAATGGCATCATCACAAGCAGTGATTGTTGCAAGTAAATGCCTCTCTAAGCATGGCTTTCACTTTTTAATTTGGCATTCATGCTCTAACGAATGATAGGAAGAATTGGATGTCAGCATGTTGGGCACATTTCAACAATGCTGTGCCTGTGACTCAAATACAGGTGCCCCTTTCTGTATATACAATAATTGGGAGAAGTTGATATAAATGCTTAGTAATACGTTGACAATAACTGTATATCAGAAAGTTCTTGAGTCCTGGCTGTACACGAGTAACATAATCCTGTAGGACAAATATATGACTAACATACTCTAACATATTCCAATTACCTGTGCTGAATTTATGGTACTAACATACTCTAACAAATAGTAGACAAATGCCTCTTAAGCTGATCCATTCTCCAACTGTCAGATAGCAAGTTTTTCTGATTCTCAGAATCAACCGCTTTTATTTCTCTAAGAGTAACATCAGATGATATCAATGGCTTAATGAAGACTTGAGAAAATTTACATCAAAATAGAACACTGCATTGAGTGTACCTGTAAAGGCACAAGTCGAACCACCATGCATACTCATTTAGATAATTCATTAACAATTGTGTGAAGATTTCAGTAACAACTCCAGCTTCATACATTATTAATTGTGGACACAATCCACCAAATGTATGTGTACAACTAATCAATATCCCGACTGATAAAGTTCTTGAGTCCTGCCATGCACACAATCCAAACACAATCCACCAAATGCCATGCACACATAGTTCAGTTGTCCAAATGCACAGACCTCTGAGATAAGCACAGACCATAGTGTATGTAAAGACCCTTGTATAGCTCAGACCATATGCACATACCCTGTTTATGCACAGACCATATGCACCGACCAAATGACATAAAAACATATTCATAAAAGGAAAGCAGTAGATGTAAAGATAATAATTACATAATTGGATACATGCCAACATGTCTTTAAAGTTCTGTAAAGACAATAACCACCACATGACACAAGTTCAGTTCTACATTAGACAATAATTACACAAGGTCTTTAAAGTTCTCATAGCAAACATGCCAACTTCAACATTAAACAGACACATGCCAACTTCAACTTCAACCCAACCCTACACATTTCTGAACCTTGAATCCATCACCCGGTCACGACCCCGAACAAGAACTGTAGGACCTCTACTCCGCATAGGGACAGAACTTGAGGAAGATGTCTGGGAGGGAATTGCACTGGATCCACCTGCATGACTGGAATTAATTTGAATGGTTGAATGGAGGCCTTATTCTGCAGCAGTAGTCCTCCCTTCTACATTAGGTTGCCCTGTCAAGCTCCCATGTGAACACAATGCACAAATATAAGGATTCCTTTTTATAGTAATAGAAATTTAAATGGATCATGTAAAAGGACTACCTGACCCTGTGTTTCACATGATGTTTGGTTAGGACCCCTTTACTTTCTTGGTCTACCAGGAGGCCTCCTACATGACATAATCATGTATGAGTGCTAATTAAATTACTTTCATAAACAAAAGTGTGTCATTTATTATTACCTTGCTTTTGGAGTAGAAGTTTGACCCAATATTGATACTGGATTCTTACATGTCTTTGCATGATGTCCAAACTGATCACACCTTTTGTACTTATGGGCCTTTGTAATTTTTTGGACTTCATCTGGGTCTCTGATTCTCTTCTTTTTAGGTCTTTCCGGTGGCCTTCTCACATTGGGGGGTAGAACTTTTATTCCAAGCTTAATCCATTGTGACTTGTCAGGCATAGGACTGATGCCCAAAGCATAGGTGGATTTATAAGCTGCCACTGTGTAACATCTATCAATATAATCCTCCCATTTAATACCCCTTCTGCTTGCTAAGAATGCACATGCATGTATGCATGGGAGACCTATTTTCTGCCAAGCCATACAGGTACAACTTTTCTGGTTCAAGTGTACAACTTCACGTGCTTCTGGACCTGTCACCTGAGCAGTCTCGTTAAATCCTTTCTCCACTAAAAATCCACCCAATTTTCTTGACATGATAGATATGTACTTCCTGGCCCTTGGCACCAAGACATCAGTCCATTTTTCAGCCCTTGACCTCCTAATGTACATGGTCTTCATCATTTTGGAACGAATAACATCTATATAGTCTAATATAGGTCTCCAACGGACATCTGAGATGTAGGCATTGAATGATTCACTTAAATTGTTTGTTATGTGATGGCATTTTGCAAGTGGATGGAACTGTGATCTACTCCATACAACTCCTCTCATGGTCGCTGATGTCAAATAGGCATGTGCCTCTGGAGAATTTTCTTTCATTTGCATCATCCAGTCCAAGAAATCAACTTCAGTATATGACCTTGCAGCATTCCACAAGAGTCTCTTCATGAATTCACATGGAAATGACTTCTTGAAATTCTTATACAGATGTCTAACACAGACCTTATGCTCAACACCTGGGAAAACAAGCGGGAGCCCTTCTTCTAACCCCTTTTGTCTGTCAGACATGAAAGACAAATCACTAGGCTGACCAATGGCCTGCTTCAGAGCATCCAGAAACCAGGTCCAACTATCAGCATTTTCTCCTTCCACTATTGCTATGGCTATTGGAAAATTTTCATTGTTCCCATCAAACGAGGTGGCAGCTAGTAAGGTACCTCTAAAGATACCTTTTAAGTGACATCCATCCAAGTCAATTAGGTGCCTGCATCCCAACTTAAAACCCTCAATACAAGACTTTAAACATACAAACATTCTGAAAAATCTATCTTTGCCATCTGTCTGATATTTGACTAGACTCTCAGGGTTCTTTAAGACTAGTTCATGCTGTAGGTTAGGTACTCTGCCATACATTGCTTCCCAGGAACCATGAATTTGCTCCAATGCCATTTGCTTGCCTCTATAAATCCGGTGGTAAGGAATGTCCACATGGTATTGAGCATTCAACCTTATTGAAATTTCTTTCACTGTAACATCTCCTTCAGTCCTAAGCCAACTAATGCATGTAATTGCCACCCACTTCTGGGTGGTCATATGATTCCCAGCTTTATTTGCCTCCGTACAAGTATGTTCAGTTTGAAGGTTCTTTATCTGAAGCATGCATTCTCCAATTGCATCTCAACTCAGCACAAACTATTGTTACTCTAGTTGCTTCTGATTTTATGTACTTGATTGCAAATTCATTTTTGATTGCATGCTGAGCAAGTGCTAATCTGAATGCATTAATATTGTAAAATCTACTTCTTAAAGACATATCCGGATCATGAATGTTTCGGACAATAGGGGTACCCTCATTGTCCCCATCATCCACCTCCATGTCACACTCAGTGTCTGAGGAAAAGCAACTATCATGACTGTCATCGGTATAAACCTCATCATCAGATACATCTCCCTAATTAGAGTCTCTGCCTCATTATTCCCTGGAGGCTCAACCTCAACGTACTCACTGTCATCAAATTTTATGAAAAACCTAAAATATCTCCCCCCGTTATGTAATAACTGGAATCTTTAGGCGAACGGGCCTCCCATCTCAGGCGTTATACCCCGTGGGTCTTCTTCCACCTCCCGACGGCTTTCACCACGCGAACGGCAGGCTCCCAATCTCAGGCGAGCTCCCCATCTCAGGCGGGTGACTGGCAGGCTCCCCATCTCAGGCGGCCGACTGGCAGCACACCTCGAGCCCACGGTGACACACCCCGGAATCGACTTCTCTGACGCCGTCGAAGAAGCATGCCCATCTCATGCCCACGACGGCACACCCTCGGTGGAAGCCTCTCCATCTCAGCCCCCCCCCCCCCCACTCAACGCCATGGTTCGAAGAAACCTCCCCATCTCACCAAATCATCTCACCTCGGTACACCATCTATTAGGGCGGCACACCCTCTCTCGAAGAACTATCCCCATCTCACGGCATTAAATACATCATCCGACAAAGAAGATGAGTGATACGACCATCGGACAATCTAGTATCATACGTTCATTAAATACATCAGAGTGCTATGAAGTTCCACAATGTTATTGCAGGAAAAGATGTAGGGTATATATTTCGTCTCAAGAAACAAGCAGAGGAAGAAGATTTTATCGATGTGCAAGGTGGAAGGTAAGAAGTTCACAACGTATTCGACGTAATTTCTTAGATATATTTCTTGAATTTCTAATTGAGAGATCATATATATATATGTGTGTGTGTGTGTGTGTGTGTGTGTCTGTATGTATGTACAGGAGGATGACTGTTGTGATTTTTTTGTTTGGGTTGATGATGCGCATCATAATATCGTGGACTTGAAGCATCAAATAATTTCTATGGAATCATCGATCGAGAAGAAGTTGACTATGCTAGAGAAAAAAATAGACATAATACAATCCAAGATAGACATGACAACCGCTGCTAGTGGAAGAGGGAATGGCTTACGACTGAAGATGGGATTCAAGAAGATAGTATCGCCCTTACTGGGACTAGGCATATTGTACTTTGTATTTCACTACATTTGGTAAATGGATGTATAACAAGTGAACTAGAGGTGTCACTGTTTGTAATGGGTAAAGGGATTAGGAGGGGATTATGTGTCACTGTTTGTAATGGTTTCATGTTAATGTCTAAATGTCAAAATAGTTGGTTGGAATAGTATGTTAGTAATGATTTCATGTGTCACATTTTTTAATGGTTCCATGTGTCTTTGGACATTTAGTGTACTATCATCCTTTCAGTCACTAAAGAATGGCCATCCAAGCTGCTGTTGTTCTCAGCTTTGGTATCTTTGGTATTTATAGAGATAATTTCTTACATTGTAAAGCATTGTAAAACATATTTTATTTCTGGTCATACTATACTTTATGTATCTTTAATTATTAGTGACTTTTTGCATGTTCCATTGTATAAAAAGGACAGAACATATTTTCTAAATAATTTCTCTTTTTGACAAGTTTTATTTTTCCAAGTCTATCTGAGATCTATTTTGTTTCCACAGACATTGATATTAACTGAGACACAATCCGTAGAATACCACCTATATCTGTTGAATACTTAAATAATATCACCCTACAAGTAATATGAGTTGTGACTTGTGAGGATGCCAGCAAGAAACCAGACATCTCAAATTGCAAGTATCAAGTTGGGTGTTCTACAATGGCATCATCACAAGCAGTGATTGTTACAAGTAAATGCCTCTCTAAGCATGGCTTTCACTTTGTAATTTGACATTCATGCTCTAACGAATGGCAGGAAGAATTGGATGTCAGCATGTTGGGCACATTTCAACAATGCTGTGCCTGTGACTCAAATACAGGTGCCCCTTTCTGTATATACAATAATTGGGGGAAGTTGATATAAATGCTTAGTAATGCGTAGACAATAATTGTGTATCATAAAGTTCTTGAGTCCTGGCTGTACACGAGTAACATAATCATGTAGGACAAATATATGACTAACATACTCTAACATATTCCAATTACCTGTGCTGAATTTATGGTACTAACATACTCTAACAAATAGTAGACAAATGCCTCTTAAGCTGATCCATTCTCCAACTGTCAGATAGCAAGTTTTTCTGATTCTCAGAATCAATTGCTTTTATTTCTCTAAGAGTAACATCAGAAGACTTGAGAAAATTTACATCAAAATAGAACACTGCATTGAGTGTACCTGTAAAGGCATAAGTCGAACCACCATGCATACTCATTCAGATAATCCATTAACAATTGTGTGAAGATTTCAGTAACAACTCTAGCTTCATACATTATTAATTACGGACACAATCCACCAAATGTCTGTGTACAACTAATCAATATCCCGACTGACAAAGTTCTTGAGTCCTGCCATGCACACAATCCAAACACAATCCACCAAATGCCATGCACACAAAGTTCAGTTGTCCAAATGCATAGACCTCTGAGATAAGCACAGGCCATAGTATATGTAAAGACCCTTGTATAGCTCAGACCATATGCACATACCCTGTTTATGCACATACCATATGCACCGACCAAATGACATAAAACATATTCATAAAAGGAAAGAAGTAGATGTAAAGACAATAATTACATAATTGGACACATGCCAACATGTCTTTAAAGTTTTATAAAAACAATAACCACCACAGGACACAAGTTCAGTTCTACATTAGACAATAATTACACAAGGTCTTTAAAGTTCTCATAGCAAACATGCCAACTTCAACATTAAACGGACACATGCCAACTTCAACTTCAACCCAACCCTACATATTTCTGAACCTTGAATCCACCACCCGGCCACTACCCCGAACAAGAACTGTAGGACCTCTACTCTGCACAGGGACAGAACTTGAGGAAGATGTCTGGGAGGGAATTGCACTGGATCCACCTGCATGACTGGAATTAATTTGAATGGTTGAATGGAGGCCTTCTTCTGCAGCAGTAGTCCTCCCTTCTACATTAGGTTGCCCTGTCAAGCTCCCCTGTGAACACAATGCACAAACATAAGGATTCCTTTTTATAGTAATAAGAAATTTAAATGGATCATGTAAAAGGACTACCTGACCCTGTGTTTCACATGATGTTTGGTTAGGACCCCTTTGCTTTCTTGGTCTACCAGGAGGCCTCCTGTATGACATAATCATGTATGAGTGCTAATTAAATTACTTTCATAAATAAAAGTGTGCCATTTATTATTACCTTGCTTGTGGAGTAGAAGTTTGACCCAATATTGATACTAGATTCTTACATGTCTTTGCATGATGTCCAAACTGACCACACCTTTTGCACTTATGGGCCTTTGTAATTTTTTGGACTTCATCTGGGTCTCTGATTCTCTTCTTTTTAGGTCTTCCCGGTGGCCTTCTCACATTGGGGGGCAGAACTTTTATTCCAAGTTTAATCCATTGTGACTTGTCAGGCATAGGACTGATGCCCAAAGCATAGGTGGATTTATAAGCTGCCACTGTATAACATCTATCAATATAATCCTCCCATTTAATACCCCTTCTGCTTGCTAAGAATGCACATGCATGTATTCATGGGAGACCTATTTTCTGCCAAGCCATACAGGTACAACTTTTCTGGTTCAAGTCTATAACTTCACGTGCTTTTGGACCTGTCACCTGAGTAGTCTCGTTAAATCCTTTCTCCACTAAAAATCCACCCAATTTTCTTGACATGACAGATATGTACTTCCTGACCCTTGGCACCAAGACATCGGTCAATTTTTCAGCCCTTGACCTCCTAATATGCATGGTCTTCATCATTTTGGAATGAATAACATCTATACAGTCCAATATAGGTCTCTAACGGGCATCTGAGATGTAGGCATTGAATGATTCACTTAAATTGTTTGATATGTGATGGCATTTAGCAAGTGGATGGAACTGTGATCTACTCCATACAACTCCTCTCATGGCCGCTGATGTCAAATAGGCATGTGCCTCTGGAGAATTTTCTTTCATTTGCATCATCCAGTCCAAGAAATCAACTTTAGTATATGACCTTGCAGTATTCCACAAGAGTCTCTTCATGAATTCACATGGAAATGACTTCTTGAAATTCTTATACAGATGTCTAACACAGACCCTATGCTCAACACCTGAGAAAATAAGCGGGAGCCCTTCTTCTAACCCCTTTTGTCTGTCAGACATGAAAGACAAATCACTAGGCTGACCAATGACCTGCTTCAGAGCATCCAGAAACCAAGTCCAGCTACCAGCATTTTCTCCTTCCACTATTGCTATGGCTACTGGAAAAATTTCATTATTCTCATCAAACGAGGTGACAGCTAGTAAGGTACCTCTAAAGATACCTTTCAAGTGACATCCATCCAAGCCAATTAGGTGCCTGCATCCTAACTTAAAACCCTCAATACAAGACTTTCAACATACAAACATTCTGAAAAATCTATCTTTGTCATCTGTCTGATATTTGACTAGACTCTCAGGGTTCTTTAAGACTAGTTCATGTTGTAGGTCAGGTACTCTGCCATACATTGCTTTCCAGGAACCATGAATTTGCTCCAATGCCATTTGCTTGCCTCTATAAACCCAGTGGTAAGGAATGCCCACATGGTATTGAGCATTCAACCTTTTTGAAATTTCTTTCACTGTAACATCAACTTCAGTCCTAAGCCAACCAATGCATGTAATTGCCACCCACTTCTGGGTGGTCATATGATTCCCAGCTTTATTTGCCTCCGTACAAGTGTGTTCAGTTTGAAGGTTCTTTATCTGAAATGTATGGCCATCCGGTAAACGAGAAGCATGCATTCTCCAATTGCATCTCAACTCAGCACAAACTATTGTTACTCTAGTTGGTTATGATTTTATGTACTTGATTGCAAATTCATTTTTGATTGCATGCTGAGCAAGTGCTAATCTGAATGCATTAATATTATAAAATCTACTTCTTAAAGACATATCCGGATCATGAATGTTTCGGATAATAGGGGTACCCTCATTGTCCCCATCATCCACCTTCATGTCACACTCAGTGTCTGAGGAAAAGCAACTATCACGACTGTCATCGGTATAAACCTCATCATCAGATACATCACCCTCCCTAATTAGAGTCTCTGCCTCATTATTCCCTGGAGGCTCAACCTCAACGTACTCACGGTCATCTCCTAATGGATTCCAGTCTGGATCATCTTCTGTTAGCATTGTATTTTTTTCCTCAGACTTTCTTCTAGTCATAGATGTTACTGTCTTCATATGTGGATCAGAAGAAGCTAAAGGCACTCCAATATATTGTGTGGCGACATAAAGCACAATGCACAAATCATGGATATACTTATCAAAAAGAGAAATCACATCCTCATCTGAACTAATTCTCACATATTTCTTAGGTCTCAAATTTGGTACTAAAGCATAGAAATCTATCATCTGGTCATGTCCCCATTTGGTGACTTGAGAAGTTAACACTCGCAGCTCCCTCAAATGAGCATAATCTCTATCAAAGGAGTATGCTTTCTGTCTAAAACCTGTGGGGATCATTCTCCCTTCTTCCTCAGTAGTCTTAAAATGCCCTCCATAGTAAAGTTTCAATGTAAATGTGTCTGCCATAATTGTGCTTTCGATGCTTAAAATAAGATAGAATACAAAAAGTAAAATAAAGAGGATGATAAGTTTGTATATAACACATAACTAAGTGCAAATAGTCTTAGCAAATAGGTCTTGTACAATTAGAAAAAATTACAATTCAAACCTCAATTAATAGGTATATAGACCACAAGCATGTCCACTCCAATTGGTCTAACTATCTGTGGGCCACCTTGATTCACTGATGTCTAGATGGGAATACCCCCTACACATATAGAAGACGGTACTAAATGTTACTCCAAATAAATAAATCAAATGAACTATAAACAAACAAAGGAATCAACTTTCAATCCAGCAAGTTTAATTTCTGTAGGGTTTACTCATTCACTTGCTCTGTCTCGTTCTGAAGCTGCAAATAAGGAAAAACGCCCAATCTCTGATAAAGACAATAATTAAAGCACACCCTAAACAAAAATAAAGAAACGTCATCAACAATTGTTCCTATCGGACGCATTCACTAACCTCATCAACAATTGGCATCCACAGTCAAGAGATAAAAATTAGGGTTTTCTACATATCGAGGGACAGAGATAGAGGAGAGGGGGACCATGCGAAGAGTGGGCCCGATGGGGTCGTGAGGGGTTCAGAGATAGAGGAGAGGGGGACCATGCGAAGAGGGGGACCGATGGGGTATTTTAAGGAGAGGGGGACCATGCGAAGAGGGGGACTAATGGGGTCGTGAGAGGTTCAGAGATAGTATGCGATACATATCCAGTGGAGTGGAAGAACCCTTCCGTCACGCGAAGGCCGTTGCAGGTTGGAGATGGAGCAGAAGAACCCTTCCGTTGCATGAAGGAACCCTTCCGTCGCGCGATTGCAGGTCGGAGATGGATCGGAAGAAGCCTTCCGTCGCGTGAAGGAACCCTAGGGGGTAAATCGTGAAGAAAACACGATGGGCGTGCGAGGGTCGTAAACCGAAGGGTAGGTTAGTAACTTCAGCATCTAACCCTAGTGTAACTCGAGTCAACATCACGGGAGTAACGGTAAGGGTATAACCGCAATCATTAACAATATTTAGAGAATATTTTTGATAATATTATCAAAAGAGGGGTATATTTGGCATAACCCATATTTATAAGGGTATTTATGTAAAAAACCCTTTAAATTATTGGTACATTTTTCTATTTTTCAAGTTATGGCATCTTAGTTGAGAAAAAATATTTCTCCAAACATGTTGGATAAAATATAGATGCTTTATTAGATTTTCAATAATTTTGGTAAACATAATTTTTACCTTAAGGCTATTTTTATATCCAGTAGATAAAAATAAAATATAGATTTGTTACAAAAGTACCCTCCTTACAAGTTTACCTGTAGAATTACCCTTCTTATTTTCATATTATTTTAACAATCTCGCTACATCGCAATACTTTTAAAAATACCCCTATTGTTACCGACAGTTAACATTCCATTAAAGTCTCCTATTTAACCCTGGCTAGCCTTTAACCAAATTTGAAAAGGGACTAAAATGCCCCTAACCTATCCTAAACACACACTCTCTCTCCCTCTTCATATATCCATCCCTTTATCTCTCCCACTTTCTCTTTGGCACAATACATTGCTTAAAATAACTCTTTTTCTATAGGGATATTTTTATACAAAAAAATAATTTCACAGATGAAAATAAAACATTCTATGTATCTTGAACGGTCCCAAGCCCGGATGAGAAAGGAGGAGGGTTTGCGTTAGGTTGACAGCCAGCAGTAAAATTTTGTCACATCTCCAACATGAATTCTGGTCTAAATACTTTTTGTGTTAATGCTAGGGCGTCCCTCGAAAGCGATGTGTTACATCGGAACCCGGATAGAATGACAAGTGAGCAAGGGCTAGCTAGGGTGTTCCCCGTAAGCGACGCGCCGCAATGGCGCCCGATTGCGGTGTCAAATAGGCAAGAGTTCCCGTGCGGGGTTAGACGTACACGGGTAAAGAAACTAGTCCAAAAACATACGATCCGTCTAGCTACTTGGAATATAGGAACTTTAACGGGTAAGGGTTTAGAATTAGTTAAGTTAATGAATGATAGGAGGGTTAACATAGCTTGCCTACAAAAAGCTAAGTGGAAAGGACATAAAGCTAAAGACATTGATGGATATAAAATTTGGTATACGGGTAATAATAACTCTAGAAATGGTGCTGCTATAATAATAGATAAAAACTTAAAAGATAGAGTTGTCAAAGTTAATAGATTGGGGGATAGACTAATGGTAATTAAACTTATCTTAGGTGATGATATTTTGAATAGAATTAGTGCTTATGCACCTCAAGTAAGATTAGAAGAGAGCATTAAAAAGTAATTTTGGGAGGCTATTGATAGTTTGATCCAAAATATCCCTAGTGAAGAGAGAATCTTTATTGGAAGGGATCTTAATGGTCATGTAGGTAAAGATAATAGAGGCTATGAGAGGATTCATGGAGGGCTTAGTTTTGGCAATAGAAATGATATGGGTTATACTATTCTTGATTTTATTGTGGCCTATGATCTAGCAATTACTAATACCTTCTTTAAGAAGAGGGACGAACACTTAATAACATAAAAGAGTGGAACACATATAAGTCAAATTAATTATTTTCTTATTAGGAAGGTCGATAGAGTTTTATGTAAAGATTGTAAAGTTATTCTTGGTGAGAGTCTAGCCCCTCAACATAGGTTGTTAGTAATGGATGTCACCATCCCTAAATTCAAAAGAAAGATCATTATAAATAATTGCTCTAAGATTAATGGTGGAATTTAAAAGGTAAAAGTTTAGAAATATTTAAAAATTATCTATTAAAGAAAAATATTTAGAATTTAGAACAAGAAACTAATGTAATGTGGAATAATATTACAAATTGTATAACGAGGGTTGCAAAATAACTCTTAGGCGAATCTAAAGGGAAAAAGAATTTAGAAAAAGAGACTTGGTGGTGGAGTGAGGAAATCTAAAATACCATTAGAGTAAAAAAGGAGTACTTTAAAGTTTAGCAAACTAACAAAAACGATCAAACCTTAGAAGCCTATAAAATCACTAAAAAGAGAGCTAAGAAAATAGTTAGCGAAGCTAAATCAAAGGCATTTGAAGATTTATATAATAAATTAGGAACCCGAGAGGGTGAAAAGGACATATTTAAACTTGCTAGATTAAGAGAAAGGAAAATTAGAGATTTAGATCATGTTCGTTGCATTAAAGGTGAAGATCAAAGGGTTTTAACTAAAGCTCTTGAGATTAAAGAGAGGTGACATAGTTATCTTCAGAAGTTACTTAATGGAGATTGTGTCAAGGATTTCTCTTTAGAAGGTACCCAAGAGTCCACAATATTTGATAAATATCAATATTTCAAGCGTATTAAGATGTCCAAAGTGGAGGATGCTTTAAGGAAAATGAAAGTGGGCAGTGCCTTAGGACCAGATGGCTTACCTATTGAAGTATGGAAAGGTCTAGGAGATATTGGTATTCAGTGGCTAGCTAAAATTTTTAAATAAAATTTTAAAGGAACAGAGAATGCCAGAAGTTTGGAGAAAAAGTGTTGTAGTTCCTTTCTATAAAAATAACGGAGATATTCAAAGTTGTAATAATTATCGTGGAATTAAGCTTATGAGTCATACTATGAAACTTTGGGAAAGAGTAATTGAAAAACACCTCCAATATATGACTACTGTATCGAAAAATCAGTTTGGTTTTATGCCGAATAGATCAACTACAGAAGTTATTTTCTTACTACGACAGCTAATGGAGAAATATAGAGAGATGAGAAAAGATTTGTATATGATTTTTCTTGATTTAGAGAAGGCGTATGATCGAGTACCGAGAGAATTGATTTGGTGGACATTAAGAAAGAAGAAAATCTCTCAGGGATATGTTGATTTGATTAAGGATATGTACGACGGTGCTATTACTAGTGTTCGAAATATTACTAGGGAGACTAGTAAATTTTCAGTTTCTATAGGTTTGCATCAAGGTTCTGCACTTAGCCGTATCTCTTTGCCTTAGTTATGGATGAAGTAACAAAATAATTGCACGAGGATATCCCTTGGTGTATGCTATTTACAGATGATATTGTTTTAATTGATGAGAGTATGGATGTTTTAAATGCTAAGTTAGAACGTTGGAGACTTACCTTGGAGTCTAAAGATTTTAAAATTAGTAGGAGCAAGTCATAGTTTATGCATTGTAATTTTAGTAATGGGAGAGTGGTTCAGGAAGACATTGTTCTAATTGATGGACATAACATTTCGAAGAGTAGTAGCTTTCGATACTTAGGGTCTATCATACAAGAAAATGTGGAGATTTATGATGACGTTACACATAGGATTAAGACAGGCTTGTTAAGATGGAGAAGCGCATCAGGAGTCCTTTGTGATCGTCGTATGCCTGTGAAATTCAAAGGGAGGTTTTATAGAACGGCTGTGAGACATGCTTTGTTATATGGTACCGAGTGTTGGGCAGTACAAAAGGAACACATTCACAAAATATGTGTAGCAGAGATGCGGATGTTGAGATGGATGTGTGGCAAGGCTAAGAAAGATGAGATTAGAAATGAGCGCATCCGTAATGACTTAGAGATAGCCTCGATTGATAGTCAAATGAGAGAAAATAGACTCAGGTGGTTTGGACATGTGTTTCGTCGCTCTAACTCAGCGTCGGTTAAAAGATGTGACCGAATCTTAGTGGATGCTAGTAAAAGAGCTCGAGGAAGGCCTAAAATGAGATGGTGCGATGTTATTAGGAAGGACATTAGTTTCTTGAGTTTAAATATGAATATATCACTTGATAGAAATCTTTGGTGGAATAGGATTCATGTAGCCGACCCCAAATAATTGGGATAAGGCTCTGATGATAATGATGATGGTGTATCTTGAACATAGGTTAGGCTGTAGGGACATTTTTGGCACTATATTGAACCAAAAAGGTTTTTAAAAATTATATGAAAATAAAAATAAAAATTAGATGAATAAACTTGTAAGGAGGGTATGTTTACAAAAACCCATCAAAAAATCTCATTGTCATCTATTATTTCAATGTATTGACTGGAAAGAAAAATAATATACAACAAACATCATTTGAAAAACTTTTTCTATTTACATCAAATGTTCATTATACGTATCCTTATTTGAATTGATATTTTAAAAGGAAAAAATGAAAAGATATCTACATTCCAAAAGTAATGATTTCATAACTAACCTAAACTTTAAAAATTATCATCTTGCTTCACCGTTCACTCTTAAAGGAAGTAATTGTCTTTGTAACAATATCATATCCAACAATTCATTGGTGCAATTTTTTTTTTAAAAAGATAGTCATATATCTTAATCATAACTATGAAAAGTTATGCAACAATATGAAAGATTTTTTTTAAATTTTTAGGGGGGTCACTAAATATCCTGAGATTATGAAAATTTATGATAATGAGTATTAATTTGGACTATTAGCATAGCCTATAGGTCCACTTTAGTTTCCTAGAATCTATATCAACTGAAGTGGAGATGTTTGCATTTCTCTAATTTTCATATCTTATTTTTGTGTTGATAAGTACATCACATCACCATCGATCACCTATATTGTTGTACAATGATTATTTTTTTATGCTAAGGAATCAATGATATCATTTTTAAATTTATTTCATTGTTGTCATAGTAATTGACACCAAGCCAATCACTCTATTATCATGCAACGATGGAATTACTTGTTTTCTCTAACCTTCTTTTAACTCTAATCTTCTTTTAAAATGACTATTAATGTTTCTATTTTTTTGAACTATTGGATATTGAATTATGGTGATTCGATAGTGTAAGTAATATTTTTACCTATTAATTTAATTCATGTAAAGTTACATAAAAATAAAAGAGTTTATTAATAAAAAACACATTTATCATGAATAATGAAGAATTAATTTAATATATTGTCTTAAACAATATAAATCATAATAAGATGAGAGAACAAGATGGATAAATATGTAAGCATCAACAATTATGTGAGTTATTCTAAGTTTCAAAATGAATACAAATGTGAATAATGAAGGTACTATGACACTAATATGTATTCACTATAATGAAATTTATATTAAAGCATGATTTTTCTTTAATATCCTTTGTATGCCACCAAAATAAGGTAAAAAGATAAATTTTATGCCATGTTGATCCTCTCATCGATCAGCCTATGAATTTTTGTGGATACGAGAATTTTTTATCTTGTCAAATGTTAGAGTGCTTTAGTATGTATATACCATTCTTAATGGAAAAAGTTCATCTACGAAGTTTCTCACTATGTCCCCTTCGTAAGAAATTTTTCCTCACAAGCAAAATTCCTCTACATCTATATTAGTGAATTTCTAATTTAGATATGCTCACCAATGAAATAATCACATAGATTTTAAGTATGAGACTATTATGTTTAAGAATTTTTGATTTTATGACCATCCCTTGAAAGAAAGACCCAAATACTATTAAAAAAGGCCCCTTAGTGACACGATGTGTAATGTCCTGGATTTTTCTGATATTTTTCGGATCTAGATCCGTGGGTTTCGGATCACTTTCGGGGGTCCCAGAGCTTGTTTCGTGGTTTACACGTATTTTTTCCTGACGGACCTGCGGAACGCCATAGCGAGTGAACCGTTGCGTTCTCCTCCTCCGGAACAGTACCAGTACGTTGAGCGTATTTCGAGGATAGCGAAAATGATTTTTTTCTAATTTTTCTAATTTTTTATATTTTTCAGATTTTCTATAAATAGCCATTTCTTTTTCATTTCTTTTCTCCTTTTCTTTCTTATTCTTCTTCCTTCTTCCCGTTGGAGCGCTCCTCCCCGGCCGTTGTGTTCTTCCTCCCCGGGCGTCCGTGGCGCGGCCCCCTTCACTCTGGCAGCGGCATAGTGGCGGCGGCGGCGATGAGGCGGACGCGGTGGCGTGATTCTCGCGGCAAGAGGCGGGGTATTCGTGGGTCCAAAGCTTGGATTTGAGATTGGCGGCGATCCGACGGAGCTCGATCTCCATTGAGGTAGGGGGATGGATCTCCACCCTTCTCCCCTTCCTTCCCGCGAATTCTAGGCCGAGGAGAGGTCGAGAGGGGTTAAATCCATGCCGGGAGGGGAATTTCCATGTTTAGGGTTTGAGCGCCGGATCCGTCGATTCTCAGGGTTTTTGACCGATTCGGGGCCGTAGATGCATGCTAGGAGGGTTGGGGGAGGTTCCCCCTTTGTTTCCCAATCATCGGGCGATGATCGAGACGCAGAATGGTGAAATTCCGCCATGTTTGCCGTTCTCGATTTTCTGGGAAGATAATGGTTTTACAGAGACCGTTTTTAGCCCCCAGGTGGACTGTTTCATGCCTACGGAGTGTCGGCAGGGTACGCGGTCACTCGATAGACCGCTTATCCTTGGGGCGGCCTAGAGGTCGACCGTTTACCCGTGGGGTCCATGCGACCCCCGAGGCATTTTGACCGTTGGCGTTTCGACCGTTGGAGATTCCCTAGGTTGAGCGGTCTTGGGATGCCTGTTTGACCCTTCCTTACGGTCCAAGGGAGATCGTTTTTAGTCTTCACGGTCATAAGGTGACCGTTTGGCTTTTCATACCGTTGGGTGGCTTAGCAGCCCAAGAGAGACCGCTTAGTCACAAGAGCGGCCTATCGTTGGACCGTTCATGCCTTGAATGGCATGACGGTGGCCGTTTGGTTCCCGTTCAGTCTTGGTGTCAGGCGGTCCCAGGGAGGACTGTTTTATCTTTGGAACGGCCCAGGAGTGGACCGTTTCCATCCTGAACGGCCTATGGAGGACCATTTTATCCCTTTTGATCCTAATGGTCCAGGGAGGACCGTTAGCCTTTGTAGCGGTCTAGCAGTAGACCGTTTCCACCCAGAGGCGGTCGAGAGAGGACCGCCATCTGTATCTATGTCCCACCAGAGTTTATCCTTACCGATTCGAGTCCCTGGTGAGTGGACCTCGATCCACGTGCTGACCGGTGGTCCGACTGATGCTAGGCATCGTGTGGGGGCCACGTGTTAGGGTGCCATGGAGTCCCGGGAGGTGGTGTTCTCGGCTCGTGTCACCGTGAGTCGGTGTTGGTACGAGGAGCGGTCCTTGTACCTTGTCCGATTTAGACATTATTTTTCATTGACTAGAGAGTCTACACCTTCAGTGACACGTCCACTAGTCGTAGCCTTCTTACGGCACGCGTGTGCTGACCCACTCGGGAGTGGTGGAGCGGTTTACCCGAGAGAGACGGTTTTTAAGCTGGTTCCCGTAGGGCCCCTTGCCTTTGTAGCCCGAGTCCGACTGGGGGGGAAAACTGGATAGAGGACCCGACCTAGAGCAGTTGGTCTGTGTGTGCACGCGTAGTTGGGGGCAGAGGACCCGTGCTGATGAGCGCGACCCTAGCTAGTCCTTGTTCTGAGTTCTTGGTTACTATTGTGTGTCTCAGTTTCCGCCTGGGGCATTGTAGGGAGACACTTGAGGCGCAGTGTAAGACGTCAGGGGACGCATCCGGCTGTTCTTCTAGTGGGTGGTGCTCCTGTCTTCTGGTAGGTACGGACTCATTTTTTCGCAGGTTTGAGGTCGGTTGTCTTGGTACTGTTAGTTGTAGGGAGCTTTTCCATTTATTTATTACTGCTTGTTGCTTCTACCATACTCCTGCTAGGTAGTGTTGCCTTCTGCGATTATTCGCGCCTTGTTGTTGTTTTCCTAGTTGTGCGGTGGGGGTTCGAGAGATCCCTACTAGGCCAATGAAATGAGACTCACCCCTTCTTTTCAGGTGAGGCGGGGTCATCGAGAGGCGCGACGGAGTTTCAACGTGGTTCTAGTAGCCAGGGTTAGTCGCCGGTCTGCCAGAGCCGGGGTATGCCCTGTGTACTTGTACTTTTTTCTTTCTGTTGACTGTACTTAATTTGGACATAAGATACACTGGACCTTGTAGCAGTTTATTTATTTATTTTATTATGTGCATTTTATTTTAGATTAATTGTGCTATCTCTGCAGTTATTTCAGCTTCTCTTGTACTCCCACACCATCCTTTTAACCCTTCTGAGTCTTCGGGCTCGTGGGTGGCAGGCTGAGATTCGAGACGCACCAGTTCCTTTTCGGTACTCGGATCTTAGGTCGTTACAGTTGGTATCAAAGCGTAGGTTGTGGAGGTACACAAGAATCTGAGATGATTGCAGTGGTCCAGAAGGTCCATGAATGTCATGTATAGTTGGCGACTGGCTTAGGGCCCCGTGTGTTTTATTAATTCTGTTATTTGTTTCGGTTAGCAGGGAGTTATGGCACCCAGGAGAGCGACTCGTTCCCAGCAAGGAGAGTCAGGTGGGGGCCAGGAAGGGCAGAGTAGAGCAGTGCTTCCGGATGATGCAGCTGGAGAGGTGAGAGTTCCCGGACCAGAGGAGTTCTTCCGGGGCATGTATCAGTATGTTCTTCGGTAGCAGCAGGGCGGTGATATTGGCGAGGGTTCATCGTCTCGAGGTGGTCCTGGCCGTGTGCTGAGGGATTTCTTGCAGTTCCAGCCGTCTCTTTTCAGTGGGAAGCCAGATCCAGAGATGGCCAAGGAGTGGTTAGATGACCTGGAGAGAGTGTTCAGTTCGATGGAGTGCCCCGAGGAGGAGAAGGTGGTGTTGGCTACGCATCGATTGCAGGGGCCAGCCCGGACTTGGTGGACGTCAGAGTGGGGGGTAGTGTTTCAGTCCCGTCCTCTTCTGTAGATCATGTGGTAGGAGTTCGTCCCCACTTTCGAGTGTGATTTTTGTCCATCCTTCCTCAGGTCGTAGAAGCTGCGCGAGTTTCTAGAGCTGGTCCAGGGTGATATGATGGTGATGCAGTATAGATCCAGGTTTATTGAGTTGGGCCGTTATGCACCGCACATTGTGGCAGATGAGATGGTGCGAACCGAGCAGCTTGTTGTGGGTTTGAAGTTAGAGCAGAGGCATCCCTAGCTTGCGTCAGGCTTGACCAACCTGGATGCAGCTTGTAGAGCAACAGCGGCGTTGGAGAGAGATTTGCAGAAGACTCGAGGTCGGGGTAGCGCAGGTTAGTGGCAGATGGGTCTTAGCCAGCCGATGGATGTGCAGCAGTAGAGTACCATTCAGCCTTCAGTAGGTGGTTCAGGGACATCTCCGTCTATAGCGTCAGCGGCAGATTCGTCTTCTATTGGATCGAAGCTCAAGAAGCTGTTCAAGGAAGCTGGGCTTATCAGGAGGCGTCAGGATCACAGAGAGTCGAGGCAGCTGTCAGTGAGCAGTGTTCAGTAGCCTACTCCGTTCCAGCGCCAGGGTTCAATGAGTGGTTCTCGGGGCGAGTGTCCTCGGTGGGGTGACTCTCATCCAGGCAGGCAGTGCTCAGCGCCCGTGGTTTGTTTCAGGTGCTACCAGCCAGGGCACATAGCACGTGACTATCCGCAGAGACCGCGTCAGCCGCACAAGTTTCAGCAGCAGTAGCAGTTTCTGCCCCAGCAGATGTCATCGCAGCCGCAGCAGTACCAGCAGCAGGGTCAGTTTCCTCAGTTGACTCGGTCAGCTACCACAGGGAGGCAGAGATCCTGAGGCAGAGTTACCCACATGACCAGAGCAGAGGCTGAGGCGTCGCAGTTGGTAGAAGGTACTATTTCGATTTTGGGTTGCGCGGCTCGAGTTTTGTTTGATTCTGGTGCATCTCATTCGTTTATATCCGAGGATTTTGCTCAGAGTGCGGAGGAGTCGGCGACTGAGGTGTCTTGTGACCTGGCAGTGGAATTGCCTATCGGTGATTTCATGCTCACCCTGTATTTCTTTGAGAAGGTGCCTGTGTGGGTGGATGGGCGGAACTTACCGGCCAGGCTTTATGCATTGCTGCTTCAGGACTTTGATGTGATTTTGGGTATAGATTGGCTCGAGGCTCATCGGGCGGTGGTGGATTGTCGTTTGAAGAGGGTCTACTTCCAGCATCCTAGAAGACCCACTTTCTACTACCAAGGTATCTGATTTTCCTCCTCTCGTTTTCTAATTTCGGCTATTAGGGCTCGTCGATTGCTTGACACGGGTTGTCAAGGTTTTCTCGCTTCTGTGATTTTGGTCGATCGGTAGTGTCTAGATGGGGAGGATATTCCGATTGTGTGCGAGTTTTCTGATGTTTTTCTTGAGGAGTTGCCAGGGTTGCCACCGCAGCGAGAGATTGATTTCGTGATTGAGGTGGTACCGAGTACGGCGCCTATGTCGAAGGCCTCTTACCGGATGGCACCGGTTGAGTTGAGGGAGTTGAAGACGCAGTTGCCGGAGTTACTGGTCAAGGGGTACATTCGTCCTAGCTTTTCCCCTTGGGGTGCGCCGGTGTTGTTTGTGAAGAAGAAGGATAGTAGTTTGAGGCTGTGCATTGACTCCCGGCAGTTTAACCAGGCGACTTTTAAGAACAAGTATCCGTTGCCACGGATTGATGACTTGTTTAATCAGCTTCAGTCGGCCCGAGTGTTTTCACGGATTGATTTGAGATCGGGTTATTATCAACTGCGGATTCGAGAGTCTGATGTTGAGATGATTGCATTCCGCTCGAGGTATGGGCATTATGAGTTCTTGGTGATGCCGTTTGGGCTCACCAATGCCCCCGCGGCATTTATGGATTTGATACATAAGGTGTTCCATCCGTATTTAGACCAGTTTGTGGTCGTGTTTGTGGACGACATCCTTGTGTATTCGCGGTCTGCTGAGGAGCATGTGCATCATTTAAGAGTGGTGTTGCAGACCTTGCGGGGTCACCAGTTGTATGCCAAGCTCAGCAAGTGCGAGTTCTGACTACATGAAGTGCACTTTTGGGGGCACGTGATTTCTGGTGATGATGTTTTCGTGGACCCGGCCAAGGTTGAGGCTGTGGTGCAGTGGCCGAGTTCTGTCACGGAGATTCGGAGCTTTTTGGGACTCGCAGGCTATTATAGGAGATTTATCCAGCATTTTCCTCGTATTGCGGCCCCGATGACTAGACTTACGTGGAAGGATGTGCAGTTTGTCTGGACAGAGGAGTGTGAGCGGAGTTTCATAGAGCTGAAAAGATTGCTCACTACCGGTCGGTATTGGTGTTACCTTCGGGATCAGGAGGTTTCGTGGTGTATACAGATCCTTCCAGGGTAGGTTTGGGTGCCGTGCTGATGCAACATGGTAGGGTTGTGGCATATGCATCTCGGCAGTTGAAGCCACATGAGGAGAGCTACCCTACTCATAATCTTGAGTTGGCGGCGATGATTTTCACTCTGAAGATTTGGAGGCACTATCTAATGGGAATCAACATCGGACACTAACTTTTATTTTTGTATTTGTGTCCTTTAGCTTGCTTTTATATCCTTGGAAAAACACATGTGCAATTGTAAGGCTTTATAAGCCACTTTGTCATTCCTTAGGATTTTTTGAGTTTTTGTACAAAAGTCCAGTAGGATCATCAAGGGGCCCCCATACCCTTTCCCATTGGTCCACCTAAGCCCTAGGGGTCCATGTGGGGCTAGTCAAAGGTCCAAGGTGGGCTTCTAGATGGTTTGACATTCAAAGGGGACAAATGGACTAAAAAGTCCAAGATGCCTTCCTTCCTTTCAAAGGAGTGCCCCCTCCATATGTAATTTATTTATTTTGGGTTTCTAACCATATGGGGGAAGAAAATGGCCTCCCTCCCACAAAATTCCCAGCCCCCCACCCCTTGCCATTCTCTATATAAGCCTATGTATAGTGTCATTAGAGATTTTAATGAAGAATTAAGCATTTTTACCAAGAGCAAGCCCAAGGGCATCCCTTGTGTCTCTCCTCTCCCCCTTGCAGCAGTGATTGCTGCCCATTCTAGGCTGTGAATCCCTCATCGTGATGTGACTCCAAGATCTCCAACCTTTGCTGGATGCGACTTCTGGCCGCCGCCTTCCGTTCGTGCCGCCATCACGCCGCCACCGCCATCGCCGGAGTTTTGTCCAAATCAGGACAGAATCTCATCTCCGAAATTTTATCTTTTTTTTATTATTATCTGATCGAGCCCTAATTTTGAGGGTTTGTTCTGTCCATCTCCCTTAACCTCCAGTTCAAATTTAGTGTCATTTGGAAGTCATTAGGTATTTTTTCCATATTTTTGTTTGTCCTCTCAGTAATCTGCCCTTTTACAGATCTATGGGACAGAGTCACCTTGTAGCATTTTCCCCACCCCCTTACAAATTTTCATAAAATCCCAAAAAGCTACTCAGTGTTCCAAACATATATCTCCTTCCACCATAATTTTCGTGGAGTCTATAAAAATCATTTAGCCCTCGGTCAAAGGTCAGTTTCAGGCAGATCCCCTGCTGCCCTGTGTGTCTATCAGTCCGAGTCAAAAACAAAAATAGTGTTACAATCATATTCATTTTCAATCCATTCGGTGGATGGAGCTGTCAAGATTATATGCTGTAGATCTATAAGTGCTCTTTCCAACGGTACCAGCCACGCCTCGATCGGCCTCCGGATCTGAGCATCGTAATTCGTGTCACTGAGGCCTACATATTTATTCCCTGTGCAGGTCCGAAATAAATATCAAAAATCAACTTCAGGAGCCGCCCCTTCAGGGAGTCGTTCAGGGACGCCCTGCCATAGTCCCAGCCAAGCAGCGCCTCTGGAAGATCTCAGGAAGGCGACGTTCCTTTGGAAACCGTTGCTTGCTGTCCAGTGAGTCAACAACCGAGTTGGAATAGTGCCGAGTCGGACCAGCAGGCCGAGTTCGTGCCGTACGCACCTCCAGATTGCTGCCCGTCAACCCAGGGTCAGTTTTCCCGGGCCCCACTTATAGCCATTTACCTCCCTACGTGGAGTGGACAATAAAATTCACTTTTGTAATTAACTTTTACCGTTATACCGGGAGTTACCGTACTTGGCCGGGAACGTCTTCCCCACGCCCGGAGCGTGGAGGTACACTCGCCACCCTCCTCATAGGCTTTGCTTTACTCGTATTTATTCGTATATGCCGCTGCATGTGATAGGTTATTAGCCCGTTATATCAATTGTATCACCGCTGTGAGAGAGAGAGTGTAACACGTCCCGTGACTCGACCCGAGTTAAAGCGAAAAGGCCGATACCCGAGACTCACGGTCGGTTTCTCAACCGCGCCCGGTCCCATGTCTTCCCTCGCTTAGGGACGATCGCGAGCTAGAGTCCCAGGTCGCGTGTCCATCCCGTATCAATTTGGTATCAGAGCGCTAGTTGAGTCTAGGGTAGTATTTAGTTCAAAACAAAAAAGAAAAAAAAGAGTCGTTTACGTCTAGTCATCGTCTAAGTCGGTCAAAGGTTGCATCCGCATACCATTGTTCGGTATATAAAAAAGTGTTATCCGAACGTTAGGCTACGCCTATCGGGAAGGCCGCACACTTGCGCGAGTGATCTTCGGATCGATTAACTCCGCCATGTACCGAGTCTTAGTTTAAGTCTAGGGTCCTTAGTGTGCATGCATTCCAACCTTGCATAGTCGGTCTAGTGTCTTGTCCACGTGTCAGCATATCCATCCACTAGTGTCCCCATGTCCCATGGATGACCAAGGGGCCGCATCTTTTGCATGGTGGCGATACTATCTAAAATGGAAGGACCACCCCGACCACCCCAAAAGGCCCGTAGCTCGGGACTTCTATGGCTCCGATAACCCGAGTGACTACCTAGAGTGGGAAGCCATTATGGATGACTACTTCGAGGTGTACATTATGTCCGGTCCCATGCATGTGGACTTTGCCAAAAGGTGACTTTTCTATGAAGCCGCCGAAACATGGAGGGACATCAAATATTTCCAGGAAGATAGGAGGGTAAGGCCCATCGAGTCATGGTGGGAGATGAAGAGAGCGCTTAGTAGGGTCTACCTTCCCCGCCCACCTACCTCCAACCACGGGGGTCATACTACTAGCCAACCCCACCAACTCACCCACAATCAAGTGGGCCACACTTCTAACCAACCCTGCCCCTTCACCTCCATCCAAGTCCACCAAAGAAACCCCAAACAAGTGGCCCTCCCTGTCACTTCTAAGCAACCACCCCTTGGCACCTCCGTCCAATCCCACCCAATCACCTCCAACCAAGTGGAAGCCCCACTTATAGTCGAGTCTAGGTCTGCACCCAGGCCGAGAGATGAAGAGCGAGTCCACCCCGAGGCCCCTACTCCAACCCGCACCTTAGATGAAATCAAGAAAATGCTTTCGGATTGATTGGAAAGGATAGAAAGGACACATGCTCCTTCACCACCCGTGAGTGCTCCATTGCCACCATCTACTTCCGATCTTTATTCGGAACCATCTCATTTGGAGCCACTTCATTCTGAGCCACCCGTGTTTCTAACGGGTACGCTTTTCATAGCCGAGCCGCTTCTTAGTTGGCTCAAGGATGCCTTGGTCCCGCCTCCTTATCCATCAATGGACCTGATGCGGGACGGGACCACGGACATGACAAGCTCGTGACTGCCCCTTAACGAGGGAAGCGTCGGACGTGCGCGGTTGAGAAACCGGCAGTGAGCTAGGGTGATCGGCTCTCCCGTGTGCCCGGATCGGGTCACGGGACGGTCTCGCACTCTCTCGCAGCAGCGGTGAATGATAATATAGCGAGCTAACGGACCTAAAGCATGCTTTCTAGCAGCGGCATAAACAAGTATATATGAAAATAAGCAAATGCCGAGTGTAGGGAGCGAGAATGATACCTCCACGCGCTCGGCGTGGGGAAGACGGACCCGGCCGAAAACTCGTACTCCCGGGAAACTTAACACACAATAATTACAGCAATGGGAACATGTCCACTCCACACAGGGAGGTAAAGGGCTATACAAATGGGCCCGGGAGGACCGAATTCGGGTTGACGGGCAGCTTCGGGTGTTGATTCGGCTACACGCGTGTTCACGACCGTGGGGCCCACGTGCTATCCGGAGGGACCGTGTGGGACCCGGTGGTACCGCTGTAGTGGAGACACTTGGAGAAGCGCTCCCCGGGCTGGCGGCACGCTGGTTCGCCGGCCGGAGGCCGGGCGGCTCCGTTCGGCACCGGTCGGAAAAACCGATCAGAAATCTACCGGTTCTGTATTTCAGCGCGCGCTCCGGCGGGAACGGACGCTGCGATCAGGACCGGTGTCGGAATGCGACGAGATCAGAGCCGTTGGAAAGCTGCTTCGAAGTACTACAATCTAGTGGCCTTCAGAAAAATTCACCAGATTTGTACTTTATGTTGGCGAATTTTATATGCTGCTGTTGTACAGTAACCGAAGACTCAGATCTGTAGAGAACTTTCCTGTTGATTGCCTTTGACCGTGAAGTAGATGTCCGAATTTGAAGATGTGTTCTTCATCAAGGTTGTAGGAAATCAAACAAAGAAATCAGGACTATTTTTGGATATAGATTTGGAGGTGGTGGTGATTTTTTAGGATTTTAGAAGTGGAGGGTGGTCGGATCTGAGATCTGACTAAAAACACTGTATCAAAGGAAGAACACGAATTTCTAAAAATAGATAGAAGGCTGATAAAAAATTAAGAAAATTTGTGGAGGTAGGGGGTGATGGACAAAACTCTCAATAAAATTGGGAGGGTTTGAATAAATCAAAAAGATGGTCGGAGGGGGAGAACTCAGAGGTTCTATCACTGTAGATAGAAACCTGGCAGATCTGGGATGACAGGTGGGAAGAAAATGTAAAAATACTAAAAGATGAAATGTTGGCGTGAAAATTTAGGTGGATCTTGGGATGCAAGGTCTGAACACACCATAAAAAATTCAGATCAATCCATGCTCGTTGTTGAGACAGACAATTCATGGAAGCTTCTGTGGTCGGATGAAGATAGAACTGCAGAGGCGGCTCGATGGCGGCACGAATGGCGGCGGCGGCGGCACAGACGATCACCGGAGGTTGAGAGGAGATGATAGAAGGTAGAATCACTCTAGAACTTGAGGTTGGAGGAGAGGAACCAGAGGGAGAGGGGCTGGGGGTGCAATATGCTCCTTGCTTACACACAAAAATTCTGATTTTTCATTGAATTTCACATGAAAATACAAGCTTATATATGGTTTACATCAAATGCAATGTGGACCCTTGGATCTAGGGAAGGGGAATCAAGGGCTGGGATTAAGTGTGAATCACACACAAAAAATATAAACTAATCCTAGTGGAATGGGGCGCCCCCTTGACTATATGTAAGGTTGAATGGGTAGGTTGAATGGTAGGTGGCCTACCTTGGACAAAATGGGCCACTTGTCTACCCATGTGGCATATGACTAGTCCAACCTTCTAGATGTCCACCTAAGATGGTTGACCAGCCCCACAAGATGACATGGACCAATGAGAAAGGGCTGAGGGCCCCCCTTGCTGGTCCTACTGCACAATTGCATAAAAACCCACATAATCTACGGGAGTGACGCATTGGCCGATAAAGCCGTACAATTGCGCGTATACTTTCCTGTGGATATAAACACAAACTAAAAGGACATAAATGTAATAAAAAAGGTACAGGCTCAGTGTCGATTCCCATCAACTCTCCCCGAGTGGGAGGAACTCGACCCCGTCGAGTAGGGGTAGGGATGCTCGAGTACTCCGGCGGATCCGTCACCGTGCCAAGTAGCGCGGGTATGCTCCGCTCCAAGTGATCGTCACCTGCTCATTCCATATATACTCGATATGCGAACTGCTATGGGCTAAAGGTGGTCACTCCGAAGGGGCACTCTCAAAAGGGAAGAAAACAGCTCGAAGACTCACTAGGAATCACCGCTGAGTCCCTATAGGTGACTAATCCGGGTATAGATGTGGAACCGATCCCATACTCATCAAGTGAGTCCACTCGCCTCTTACTCATAAGAGACCGACAACGAGCTTGCACAAGACTCATGCAGACGTACCATGCAATACACACAACAATCGACTCGAGACACACCACACAAACAAACCACACAAGAAAAACACACTGACTCATGCATGACTCGATACTAAGGTGGTAGCATCAAGCCCACTAGGTGGCGGCATCCTGGGCGGCCGGAGAGTCGCCCAGCTCTTCCCCCAAGGCATAGTATTCATCGGCTAGTGCCTCATCGGCCACGTAATTGACATACTCAAGCTCGGGAGGTACGGATTCTCCAACACCTAGGGCTAGGGTGGTGCGAGCGGGACACTCGCTGGCAATGTGGCCAAATCCATGATAGTGGAAACACTGCACTCTCGACCGACTACTCTCTCCTATAAAAGGGGCCTTACCCTTATCATCCCGTCGGGTAGGGGGTGTAGGCAGCAAAGGGGGAGATGTCGGTGCCTTGGACAATAGTGGAGGGGGTGCCGGTGCCAGAGGACGGGCTATAGGAGCCGGGGGACGGGCAACGGGTGCCGGTGGTTGGGGTGGGAATAGATCCCGGGGTGGAGGAGGACGAGGCCGTGGAGCGAAGTGCTCCTGACGGGTGGGCTCCTGAGGTCGAGCCATGGGAGGCCGCTGATGTGGGCCTATGGAGTGACGGGGCTCGGTACTACGGAGAGGGGTGGGGCCCAACCGATGGCTAGACTCGAACTCTCCCTCAAATTGCTCCATCTCGAGAGCAACCTGGTATGCCTCTTCCAACGTCTTGGCATTGCGGCGGAAAAGCTCATACTGGTAGTGTGGCCGTAAATCACGTCGAAAGCGGGACACGGGCATGGTACTCTCCTCCGTGACACCACATCGTAGAAAGTACTCATCAAACTCCGCGATGTATTCGGAGACGGACCGGTCTCCCTGGCTAAGACTTTGCCATCTATCGATGAGTCGCTGGCGGTATGTGGGAGGAAGGTACTTTTGCCGAAGTTTATTCTTCATCTCGGCCCATGTGTCGATCGGGGGTTCTAGCCGCTGAAGTAGCAGGCTCTCCACATTCTTCCAATAGGTTTGCGCCTGCCCCATGAGCTTCATGGTGGCAAATCGGACCCTTCGGCGCTCCGACATATCATACCACTCAAAATAACAGTCCATGCCGAACTCCCAATCTAGGTAGACTTTCAGATCCAAAGACCCGTAAAAAGAGGGAGGGTCCGCTCGCACGGTCTTAAGGACCCTATCATCATCCTCATCTCGTTGTGGCTGAAAACGACGACGGCGTTGACCATACCCCTCATAGGCATTGTCGGACCCATAGTCCTCGAGACCAAGGTCACGGTGCGGTAGTTCGGGAACCCGAGGAAGGGCGGGTGGAGGAGCTTGTGGTGGCTGGTTTTGGGCCGCGGGAGCGGCCTGGACTTGGGCCATGGGAGCGGGTTGGACTTGGGCCACCGCGGGAGGAGGTGCGGGTGGGCCTTGGGCTGCCCCTGGAGGGTCCCCATGTGACATCCTACCTAACCGCCCAACGAGGTCTTGGACCGACCTGTCGGAGGTCTCCAAGCGCCCCTCCATGGCTCTAAGGCGACCATCCATATTATCGGAGAAAGTCCGAAAGTTAGCATCGGATTGGTCCAACCTAGTCATAATGGCCATCATCGCCTCTTGTAGGGAGTGGAAGTCTCCCGAGGTATCCCGTGGGTTGGCCATAGGTGGTGGTGGGGGTGAGTATTAAGTACCCCAACGAGTGGGCATGCAAACACACCGACTAGAAGATGCCGACTAAAGCAAAACACACTAATGCAAAATGAAGCGCCTAGACTTAACCAAAACGCGGTACGCGGCGGAGGTAATTGACCCGAAGGTCACTCGCGCAAGTGTGCGGCCTTCCCGATAGGCGTAGCCTAACGTTCGGACAACACCTTTTGATATACCGAGTAAAGGGATGTAATGTAAAAAGACACTTTTTTTTTGTTTGTTTTAAAATAATGATGACCCTAAACACGACTTAGACGTAAATGACTAATTAATGACACTTTTTTTTGGGACACCCTAGACTCAAACTCGCTCTGATACCAAATTGATGCGGGACGGGACCACGGACACGACAAGCTCGTGACTGCCCCTTAACGAGGGAAGCGTCGGACGTGCGCGGTTGAGAAACCGGCAGTGAGCTAGGGTGATCGGCTCTCTCGTGTGCCCGGATCGGGTCACGGGACGGTCTCGCACTCTCTCGCAGCAGCGGTGAATGATAATATAGCGAGCTAACGGACCTAAAGCATGCTCTCTAGCAGCGGCATAAACAAGTATATATGAAAATAAGCAAATGCCGAGTGTAGGGAGCGAGAATGATACCTCCACGCGCTCGGCGTGGGGAAGACGGACCCGACCGAAAACTCGTACTCCCGGGAAACTTAACACACAATAATTACAGCAATGGGAACATGCCCACTCCACGCAGGGAGGTAAAGAGCTATACAAATGGGCCCGGGAGGACCGAATTCGGGTTGACGGGCAGCTTCGGGTGTTGATTCGGCTACACGTGTGTTCACGACCGTGGGGCCCACGTGCTGTCCGGAGGGGCCGTGTGGGACCCGGTGGTACCGCTATAGTGGAGACACTTGGAGAAGCACTCCCCGGGCTGGCGGCACGCTGGTTCGCCGGCCGGAGGCCGGGCGGCTCCGTTCGGCACCGGTCGGAAAAACCGATCGGAAATCTACCGATTCTGTATTTCAGCGCGCGCTCCGGCGGGAACGGATGCTGCGATCAGCATCGGTGTCGGAATGCGACGAGATCAGAGCCGTTGGAAAGCTGCTTCGAAGTACTACAATCTAGTGACCTTCAAAAAAATTCACCATATTTGTACTTTGTGTTGGCGAATTTTATATGCTGCTGTTGTACAGTAACCGAAGACTCAGATCTGTAGAGAACTTTCTTGTTGATTGCCTTTGACCGTGAAGTAGATGTCAGAATATGAAGATGTGTTCTTCAGCAAGGTTGTAGGAAATAGAACAAGGAAACCAGGACTATTTTTGGATCTGGATGTGGGGGTGGTGGTGATTTGTTCTGATTTTAGAAGTGGAGGGTGGTCGGATCTGGGATCTGACTAAAAACACTGTATCAGAGGAAGAACATGAATTTCTAAAAATAGATAGAAGGCTGATAAAAAATTAAGAAAATTTGTGGAGGTAGGGGGTGACGGACAGAACTCTCAGTAAAATTGGTAGGGTTTGGATAAATCAAAAAGATGGTCGGAGGGGGAGAACTCAGAGGTTCTATCACTATAGATAGAAACCTGGCAGATCTAGGATGACAGGTTGGAAGAAAATGTAAAAATACTAAAAGATGAAATTTTGGCGTGAAAATTTAGGTGGATCTTGGGATGCAAGGGCTGAACACACCATACAAAATTCAGATCAATCCATGCTCGTGGCTAAGACAGAAAATTCATGGAAGCTTCTGTGGTCGGACGAAGATAGAACTGCAGAGGCGGCTCGATGGCGGCACGAACGGCGGCGGCGGCGGCACAGACGATCACCGGAGGTTGAGAGGAGATGATAGAAGGTAGAATCACTCTAGAACTTGAGGTTGGACGAGAGGAACCAGAGGGAGAGGGGCTGGGGGTGCAATATGCTCCTTGCTTACACACAAAAATTCTGATTTTTCATTGAATTTCACATGAAAATACAAGCTTATATATGGTTTACATCAAATGCAATGTGGACCCTTGGATCTAGGGAAGGGGAATCAAGGGCTGGGATTAAGTGTGAATCACACACAAAAAATATAAACTAATCCTAGTGGAATGGGGCGCCCCCTTGACTATATGTAAGGTTGAATGGGTAGGTTGAATGGTAGGTGACCTACCTTGGACAAAATGGGCCACTTGTCTACCCATGTGGCATATGACTAGTCCAACCTTCTAGATGTCCACCTAAGATGGTTGACCAGCCCCACAAGATGACATGGACCAATGGGAAAGGGCTGAGGGCCCCCCTTGCTGGTCCTACTGCACAATTGCATAAAAACCCACACAAGCTACGGGAGTGGCCCATTGGCCGATAAAGCCGTACAATTGCGCGTATACTTTCCCGTGGATATAAACACAAACTAAAAGGACATAAATGTAATAAAAAAGGTACAGGCTCGGTGTCGATTCCCATCAGGACCTCACCCTACCATTAGTGCCGGTCAACTCATTCCATACCACATTTCGGTCTAATCACCATGTTGACACCTTGGATGACCTTATTGTGGGATTAGATTCGCAATGGAAGTTGACGCACTCATTGGCCCGAGGTTTCGACCAACCCACTAGTCTTAACTTCACCCATCCGGCCTTAGGGTCCATTACCTCCGTGTGCACCGTGGGTTGTGTCACCACGGAGATTCTCTTATTCCTCCCTATGTCGGCCGAGCCCGACTTCATACCCTTTCGCCCGAGGGAGGAACCATTCCTCCTACATATGATCACCGTCCCACCTACCACAATGCATGAAGGTGACCATCCACACCTTCAAGACTTCTACACGTGGGACTGTGACTTGTGGGAACCCACCACAAGGGGTCATACCTTCTTTGATCCCTTTGACCCATTCCCTAGTGGGCCCCTTGACCCACCACATATACTTCACTTCTTAGAGGGAGTCTACTACCACACCCCTTCCCCACGGGCCGGGTCGTCTACACCCACCAAGCCCATCCTCGATACACCCACACTCGGCTCTTTCACACCCGGCTATCCTAGCCCTCTCAAGTCTCCCAAATCCAAAGGGTCGTTCATGCATGACTGGGTCATACTTGGGCGTCTAGGTGTTTCCCATGCCACCAACCTTCGGGTACATAAGATGCATGCATGACACATATTCGGATGTCCTGGTCCGCCGTCACCCATGTACGGGTCGGACTAACATTAGGTGTGTCTAGGGTCTTGTGTGTATGTGCATACATCGAGTCGAGTCGAGTCGATTTGTACGCTCGCGTTGTTAGTCCCTTTCGAGCATGAGACTTGTCGGACTTTGGGATCGGTTCTACTTCACATATCAGATCTAGTTACTTAAGGGACTCAGCGGTGATTCCTAGTGAGTTTTTGAGCTACTTCCTTCATTTAAGAGTGACCCCACCCCGGAGTGTCCACCTCTAGCCTCCTCCCCAGCAGCGTGTGCGTATCGAATCTATATGGGATGAGCAGGTGTCGATTACTTGGAGTGGAGCGTACTCCGCACTTCATGGTACAATGACGGATCCGCCGGTGTACTCGAGCCATTACACCCCTTACTCGACGGGGTCGAGTTCTTCCCACTCGGGGAGAATTGATGGGAATCAACATCGGGCACTAACTTTTATTTTTGTATTTATGTCTTTAGTTTGCTTTTATATCCTTGAGAAAATATATGTGCAATTGTAAGGCTTTATAAGCCACTTTGTCATTCCTTAGGATTCTTTGGATTTTTGTACAAAAGTCCAGTAGGACCATCAAGGGGCCCCCATACCCTTTCCATTGGTCCACCTAAGCCCTAGGAGTCCATGTGGGGTTAGTCAAAGGTCCAAGGTGGGGTTCTAGATGGTTTGACATTCAAAGGGGACAAATGGACTAAAAAGTCCAAGATGCCTTCCTTCCTTTCAAAGGAGTGTCCCCTCCATATGTAATTTATTTATTTTGGGTTTTTGACCACATGGGGGAAGAAAATGGCCTCTCTCCCACGAAATTCCCAGCCCCCCACCCCTTGCCATTCTCTATATAAGCCTATATATAGTGTCATTAGAGATTTTAATGAAGCATTAAGCATTTTTGTCAAGAGCAAGCCCAAGGGCACCCCTTGTGTCTCTCCTCTCCCCCTTGCAGCAATGATTGCTGCCCATTCTAGGGTGTGAATCCCTCATCTTGGTGTGACTCCAAGATCTCCAACCTCTGCTGGATTCGACTTCCGGCCGCCGCCTTCCGTTCGTGCCGCCATCACGCCGCCACCGTCATCGCCGGAGTTCTGTCCAAATCAGGACAGAACCTCATCTCCAAAATTTTATCTTTTTTTATTATTGTCTGATCGAGCCCTAATTTTGAGGTTTTGTTATGTCCATCTCCCTTAATCTCCAGTTCAAATTTAGTGTCATTTGGAAGTCATTAGGTATTTTTTCCATATTTTTGTTTGTCCTCTCAGTAATATGCCCTTTTACAGATCTACGGGACAGAGTCACCTTGTTGCATTTTCCCCATCCCCATACAAATTTTTAGAAAATCCCAAAACATTACTAAGTGTTTCACACATATATCCCCTTCCACCATAATTTTCGTGGAGTCTAGAAAAATCATTTAACCCTCGGTCAAAGGTCAGTTTCAGGCAGATCCCCTGCTGCCCTGTGTGTCTGTCAGTCCAAGTCAGAAACAAAAACAGTGTTATAGTCATATTCATTTTCAGTCCGTTCAGTGGATGGAGCTGTCAAAATTATATGTTGTAGATCTATGCGTGCTCTTTCCAACGGTACCAGCCACGCCTCGATCGGCCTCCGTATCTGAGCGTCGTAATTCGTGTCGCCGAGGCCTACAGATTTGTTCCCTGTGCAGGTCCGAAATTACAGTCCAGAAGATATTCAGAAATAAATATCAAAAATCAACTTCAGGAGCCGCCCCTTCAGGGAGTCATTCAGGGACGCCCTGCCATCGTCCCAGCCCAGCAGCGCCTCCAGAAGATCTCAGGAAGGCGACGTTCCTTTGGAAACCGTTGCTTGCTGTCCAGTGAGTCAGCAACCGAGTTGGCGTAGCACCGAGTTGGAATAGTGCCGAGTCGGACCAGCAGGCCGAGTTCGTGCCGTACGCACCTCCAGATTGCTGCCCGTCAACCCAGGGTCGGTCTTCCCGGGCCCCACTTGTAGCCCTTTACCTCCCTGTGTGGAGTGGACAATAAAATTCACCGTTGTAATTAACTTTTACCATTGTACCGGGAGTTACCGTACTTGGCCGGTAACATCATCCCCACGCCCGGATCATGGAGGTACACTCGCCACGCTCCTCATAGGCTTTGCTTTACTCGTATTTATTCGTATGTGCCGCTACATGTGATAGGTTATTAGCCCGTTATATCAATTGTATCACCGCTGCGAGAGAGTGAGTGTAACCCGTCCCGTGACTCGACCCGAGTTAACCCGAAAGGCCGATACCCAAGACTCACGGCCGATTTCTCAACCGCGCCCGGTCCCACGTCTTCCCTCGCTTAGGGACAATCGCGAGCTAGAGTCCCCGGTCGCGTGTCCATCCCGCATCACTATTTGTACGGTGAGAAGTTCGAGATGTTTACTGACCATCAGAATTTGAGGTATGTGTTCACCCAGAAGGATCTTAACCTCAAGTAGAGGAGGTGGATGGAGTACATGAAGGACTATGATTTTACTCTGTCGTATCAGCCTGGCAGGATGAATGTCATAGCTAACGCCTTGAGTAGGAAGGTGGTGGCCAGTCAGATGCTGTTGAGGAAGTGGAGGTTATGGGAGCAGGTGTCGGCCATGACTTTTAGGCTCAAGATCTCTCGGGATCAGGGTTCAGCTGTTCTCGCGAGCTTGACTGTCACGCCAGCTATTCGTCGTTAGGTGACTGAGGCTCAGTGTGCGGACCCCGAGCTGTCTCGTATTCTGTCGATGGCCGAGGTAGAGTTTGGTGAGGATGGAGCTGTGCGGTTTTGAGGTAGATTGTACGTCCCAGCCGAGGACCAAGCGAGGCGCGCGGTGCTGCGAGAGGCTCATGGGAGGTGGTATGCCGTGCACCCCTGATCAGCAAAGATGTACCAGAACCTGAAGAGGCAATTTTGGTGGCCTGGGATGAAGAGAGATATTGCGGAGTTTGTGGCCAGGTGTCTGATCTGTCAACAGGTGAAGGCAGAACACCAGCGACTGGGTGGTACACTTCAGCCCTTGGAGATTCCTGTGTGGAAGTGGACCACGTGACCACTGATTTCGTGGTTGGATTGCCGAGGACATCCAGTGGGCATGATAGTATTTGGTTACTGGTGGATAGACTGACGAAGACGGCTCGGTTGTTACCGATCAAGGTTAGTTGGAGTGTGCATCGTTTGGCCCGTCTGCATGTGGAGTGGATCGTCCCATTGCATGGAGTTCCCATCTCCATTGTGTCTGATCACGATCCACACTTCACTTCGGGATTTTGGAGGAGCTTCCAGAAGGCTCTGGGCACCGAGTTGGCTTTTAGCTCAGCATACCATCAGTCGACGGTCAATCTGAGAGGACTATCCAGACTTTGGAGGATATGTTGAGGTCGTGTTGCTTGGAGTGACAAGGGAGTTGGATCCACCATTTATCGTTAGTGGAGTTTGCCTACAACAATGGCTACCCTTCGAGCATTGGTATGGCTCTGTACGAGGCGTTGTACGGGCGACCTTGTCGGACTCCGCTTGATTGGTTCGAGGTGGGTGAGTGTGTCCTGATAGGACCGGATTTGGTACAACAATGTACTGAGGTGGTGCGTCTGGTTCGGAAGAAGATGTTGGCAGCATAGAACCGACAGAAGAGCTATGCCGATAGGAGGAGGCAATCCCTCAGCTTTGCTGTCAGAGATCGAGTGTTTTTACGAGTTTCTCCCATGAAGGGTGTGATGCGCTTCGGCAAGCGTGGGAAGCTGAGTCCCAGCTACATTGGTCCTTTTCTTATTATCGAGCGTATTGGTGAAGTTGCCTACTGGTTGCAGTTACTCCCGGAGCTGTCTACCGTGCATGATGTGTTCCATGTGTCTATGCTGCGGAGGTATATATCCGATGATTCCCATGTTCTGGAGGATGCCGTTTGGCCCGAGATGACCCCAGACTTGTCCCTTCCGGAGTACCCCATTCGCATTGAGGATCGGCGTGAGCAGCGCCTGCGGAACAAGGTTATCCCTCTAGTTAAGGTAGTCTGGCAGTGTCACTCCGGTGGTGAGGCGTCGTGGGAGCGTGAGGATGAGATGCGGCAACTGTATCCTTATTTTTTCGGGTGAGTATTCTCCCCTATCCATGTGCATTGTCCTTAATTTTGAGGATAAAATTTATTTAAGGGGGGAGGGCTATAATGTCCCAGATTTTTTAGACATTTTTGGATCTGGATCTGTGAGTTTCGGATCACTTTTTGGGGTCCCGGAGCTTGTTTTGTGGTTTACACGTGTTTTTCCATGACGGACCTGCGGAACGCCATAGCGGGCGAACCGTTGCGTTCTCCTCCTCCGGGACTATACCAGTGCGTTGAGCGTGTTTCGAGGATCGCGAAAATAATTTTTTCTAATTTTTCATATTTTTGGCATTTTTTGGATTTTCTATAAATAGCCATTTCTTTCCCTTTTCTTTTTCTCCTTTTCTTTCTTCTTCTTCTTCCTTCTTCCCGTTAGAGCGCTCCTCCTCGGCCGTTATGTTCTTCCACCCCGGGCGTCCGTGGCGCGGCCCCCTTCACTCCGGCAGCGGCGTGGTGGCGGCGGCGGCGATGAGGCGGATGCGGTGGCGTGATTCTCGCGACAAGAGGTGGGGTGTTCGTGGGTCCAAAGCTTGGATTTAAGATTGGTAGCGATCCGGCGGAGCTCGAGCTCCATTGAGGTAGGGGGACGGATCTCCACCCTTCTCCCCTTCCTTCCCGTGATTTCTAGGCCGAGGAGAGGTCGAGAGGGGTTAAATCCATACCGGGAGGGGAATTTCCATGTTTAGGGCTTAAGCGTCGGATGCATCGATTCTCGGGGTTTTTGACCAATTCGGTGCCGTAGATGCATGCTAGGAGGGTTGGGGGAGGTTCCCCCTTTGTTTCCCCATCATCGGGCGATGATCGGGGAGCGGAATGGTGAAATTCTGCCATGTTCGCCGTTCTCGGTTTTCTGGGAAGATAACGATTTTACAGAGACCATTTTTAGCCTAAGCGGCCCCCAGGTGGACCGTTTCATGCCTACGGAGTGTCGGCAGGGTACGCGGTCACTCGATAGACCGCTTATCCTTGGGGAGGCCTAGAAGTCGACCGTTTACCCGTGGGGTCCAGCGCGACCCCCGAGGCATTTTGACCGTTGGCGTTTCGACCGTTGGAGATTCCCTGGGTTGAGCGGTCTTGGGATGCCCGTTTGAATCTTCCTTACGGTCCAAGGGAGATCATTTTTAGTCTTCACGGTCATAAGGTGACCGTTTGGCTTTTCATACCGTTGGGTGGCTTAGCGGCCCAAGAGGGACCGCTTAGTCACTAGAGCGGCCTACGTTGGACCGTTCATGCCTTGAATGGCCTGACGGTGGCCGTTTGTTCCCGTTCAGTCTCGGTGTCAGACATTCCCAGGGAGGACCGTTTTATCTCTGGAACGGCCCAGGAGTGGACCGTTTCCATCCTGAACGGCCTATGGAGGACCGTTCTACCCCTTTTGATCCTAATGGTCCAGGGAGAACCGTTAGCCTTTGTAGCGGTCTAGCAGTAGACCGTTTTCACCCAGAGGCGGTCCAGAGAGGACCGCCATCTGTATCTATGTCCCACCGGAGTTTATCCTTGCCAATTCAAGTCCCAGGTGAGTGGACCTCGATCCACGTGCCGATCGGTGGTCCGACTGATGCTAGGCATCGTGTGGGGGCCACATGTTAGGGTGTTGTGGGGTCCCGGGAGGTGGTGTTCTCGGCTCGTGTCACCGTGAGTCGGTGTCGGTATGAGGAGCGGTGTGGACATATAAAATTACATGTCCATACGTCCTGCCAAGCTCCCGTATTGGTGTCAAAGCTAAAGAGAGAAGACCCGGAGAAACTGGCCATCCAGGCCTCCGGAGAATACTACAGTCCGGTAAATCCTCATGTTTGCACGGGCACATTAAATGGCAAAGAAAACACAGGATACCATCTTGAATTTATACACTGTTATGGACCCACCCTTGAGTCCCTAACGGTGAAGAATGTCTCGAGGAGTACATAAGTATAAGTCCCTGAAGCAAAGGCAGAGGCCCCTTCCAAACAGCACGCCCTGTGCCTTTCAATGGCACACTGCTCTGAAAGCCCCAGCGGCACACCCTTGAAGTGCCTCTAATGGCACACTACTCAGATGCCCCAGCGACACACTCCCGGTGTCCCCTAGCGGCACACTCGCATTGGCCCTTCAGCGGTACACCGCCGAATGCCCTCCAACGGCACACTCCAGGAAGCCTCCAACGGCACACCCTGAAGTGCCTTCAACGACACACCCTGGGTGCTCCTCCAACGGCACACTGCTGTTGCCCTTCAACGGCACACCAACTTGTGCCCTTCAACGGCACACCTCAATGCCCCTTCTAACGGCACAACAACTCAACATGCCCTTCAACGGCACACCTTCAAGTGCCTTTCAACGGCATACTCCTTGATCCTGTCAACGGCACAACGGCTTGTGCCCTCCAATGGCATGCTCCATTTGCCCTTCAACGGCACACATACGAGCCCTTTCCAATGACACAACCATCAGGCCCTCCCAGCGGCACACCCAGCCAAATGGTCTACCCGGTGCATCGTGAATCCCTCCACACTCGGCACTGCGTTGCAACCTCCGGACCGGCACAAATCGACAGAAGACTCAATGGTCATTAGGCGGAACCCTTGGCGCACAGCTTGGCCACCTCAACGCCAGCTAATACTTCGCCATGGTGTCATCTCCTGATTCGGCCACAAGGACTTCGAGCTGACAAGGATGGGACTAGAGTCTACCTCAGACGGAAGTGCCATCATGAGGTCCCCTCCGTCAACGTCGGACCTATAAGAACCCCTCACGGAAGGGAAAAGAAGAAGGCGAAAAATAGAGACACACACAGTGAAAAAAGAGGAAGAGAAGGCTGCAACAAGAGAAGAAGAAGAAGAGAAGAAGAAGGTAGAAGAGAGTGAAAGGAGAGGGAGAGAGTGTTGAATGTAACAACAGGGGACGGGGCAGAGAAGGGAGTTATGACCCTTCCTGGCTCCGGTCTTCTCTTATTTTGTCGTTGTTCTTTCTTTTCTTCCTTCCTGTTTCTCCTCCCCCTTTCGTTTGAATGCATTGTATTGTATTTGGCCCTTTGGCCATAACCTTTTGTCATCATGTTCCCTATGAATGAAATACCTTCCTTTTGTTTGATTCTTGTTGCTCTCATTAGCTTCTCCTTAGCCATTGGCCTATGGTTTGTACTCTCCCCCCAATTTTCTAACCCTTTGTCTTACCTGCTCCCCCATGGCACTAGCCGGTCTAGCCCGATAGGCGATGCGTCATGCTTGATAGTATAGGGCTGGCCTCCTCCATCCTCTATGGTTTGCTACAGCATAATCACCCCTCCTCCTTCCACACAGGTTTGTTAGAACTCACTGCCCCTATTCAGCACCTGGGACTCACCCATTGGCCAGAGCGTTCCCCTTGCCTTCCTTTCAAAGCCCATGGTGTATATGCACCTACCTAGGCCTCCCACCAGCACACCCCATCTGTCTTTGCCCGGTGCACACCTGATGCGTCCAGCCCGGCACACCGCCCAGGCTCCCACCGATACACCCTCGACAGCCTGTCCACTGGTGCACTCCTGGCCCTCTCGTCAAGCACACACCTTAGCCGTGCCTTGCCCGGCACACCCCCCCTTTGACCTTCAACTGGTACACCCTAGCTGTGCCCTGCCTGGCACGCTCCAGTCATATCCAACCCGGCACATCCCCGGCCAGTCCAATCCGGTACACCCTAGTCATGGCTTGCCCGGTGCACCTGTAACTTGTGTCAGCTCAGTGTCTCCCGTTCGCTATTTTCCCTGAGTTTTCCGAAGCTTTCTTAAAGGTGTTGTTACCTTGGCACACACCTCGAATTGTTAGGTCACGTCACTCCTTGTGGGCATGTTCCCCTTTCACTCCCTTACCATCCAGGTCAAGGGGAGATGCTGCCGAATTTTTGTCAGAAATAACAACATTTTAAAAGATAAAAGGAAGTAACAAACAAATGAAATAAGTAATAATAAACCATTTCAACCAAGACAAGGGAATCATGCAAGACTCAAAGAACTAGACTGCTGAGCACGACCTTGGACTTAATCATACAACAGAGAATGGAAAGCTTGATCATTTGAGGCCCTCCATCGGAATTTCATGAACAAGGGGCCTTCTCACAGACCTTACTCCACCCATATTGACTTCACCTCAGCTACGTTGACCCCTCAACCCATCTACAACCGGTACACTCCACCCCCTTTTTATCCGGTACACCCTTCATCCGGTGCACTCCTGGCCCTCTCACCGGGCACACTACCGTTTGGCCTCGCCCGGCACACTCCAAGGCCCCTTTCATCCCCAAATCAAGCCCCCCCACCGGCACACCTCCAGTTTAATCTTGGCCTACACATGTTCAGGCTCTACCTTCACCCCATCTGGCACACTTCCACATCTCCCTACCGGCACACTCGTGCCTCTCTCTCTCTCTCTCCGGCACACTTTCTACGCCTCCATCCGGCACAACCTTGGTTCCTTGTCCGGTGAACTTTCACCCTCCTCCAATGGCATACTATCCAACAACCCTACCCATATGCTCAGACTTTGGCCAAAAAAACATGCATTGATCTCAGCTCAGCTGCATTGATTTCAACCCCAGTGTGCACCGACCTTACTTTCATGTGCATCGACCTCCATTCACCAGAACCCAAACATGCACCAACCCTGGGCAGCCCAAAACCCATGTGCATAGACCATGCCTTCCACGCATTCCCAACTTGCATAGACCATCTCCCACCATGCTCAGACCTGGCCAGAGCTGCACGGACCTAGCCTGCATATTCACCGACATAGCCTGACCCTGCACAGACCCTAAGCCTTAACCTGCATGGACCTAACCTGCACTAACCTTATTCTAGCCTGGTGCACATCTGCACCGACCTTCATTTCAGCCCAGATGCAATCCACATTGACCTCTACTCAGCCCAACCGAAACGTGCACCGACCCAAGCTCAGATCTGCACCGACCTTGCCCAGACTCAACCCGGTGCACTCAATGGCATCCTAGCCCGGCACACCTTCAACCCCTCTGACTGGCACACACGTGCCTTCCCCAGCGATACACCCTCGACTTAATCCTACCTAACACACTAGGCCGATGTCCTACCCGGTGCACTCCTGCACTCTTCTAACCCAGCGGCACACCCTCCAGCGCACTCTCACTCGGCACACCTTGCATTCAAAACACCACAACAAAAGAAGGGGTATAATGATAAAAAAAGGGGGGGAATTTATATAATGATAATGGTAAAAAAGGGGTTTTAATTAAAATAGTGAAAATAACAATGACAAAAAAGGGAAAGGGGTAATAAAAAAAATAATAAGAGGGAGAGGAATTCATGGTCCATGGGTGATAAAAACAGTCAACAAAGAAATGATAGTAATAATAAATGAATGATAGTAATAAATAATAATAATAATAAAGAATAGAATGATGCAGTCTTTGTCTCCCTCGAACCCCGGGTTCGGGAATATTAATGATGTCCACGTAGGCCGTGCTTCACCCTTGGGAGTCACTTCTCCCGTCATGGTTATTGCTCGACCTTGTTTTGGGCCAATATCTCATCAAAGTCATTCCCCTTGGCATCGGGATCTGATTCCATTTTTGGATCAAAATTGTCGTCTCCTGGCAGACATTTGCACAGATTCGCTCCCATCATCGTCTTATTTTCTACACGGACCTTTGTTCGAATATAAAATGGTCCATGAGGGACCAACATAATTTGAATGTTCATACCCCGATGCGGGCTTTTAGCATAAGTTCGACTGTCCCTTTCTCCTTGCGTTAATTAGTAACTCTTTCGGCCGTAGAGCCCTTATTCCCGGCAACTAATCAACGGTGTTTCCCTCTCCAAGGGGATGTAAATAACGTTGTGACCTTCATGGCACGGCGGGTCTTGGTCCCGACATAAACTACACAATCATTTGATCAAGTCAGATCGAGCGCACCATGGGCTTCCTTGAAGCCCGAATAAATCGTCACTCTGTGACTGGCACGCCCACGCACTTAATAAACCAATAAACGAACCCAATAACCAAATAAACTATGACGTGAATAAAAACTGCGTCCACAAGTCTGGCACGCCCGGTGGGACCAGAACCACCCTTCATCTCCTTGCCGGGACTAAGGGCCTTACGGCCCCTTTCTTGTAATACTAATTCTTTGATTTGCAAATGCAGGTCAGGTTCCAACAAACAATGAAGTCACTCACTTTCGGTCAACAGGCCGTCGAGAGCCATGTTCGGAATGGCTACTTGGCTGCCCCCCTCACCTTCGGGAGCTTCCCTCCCGTGGTGGGCTTCCCCAACTTCCTCGGGGTGGCCTTCGCGAACATGCTGGACGTGGAAGCGTCTGACAGGATGGAAAGCAATACTCCCATCCAGGGAGCCACCAAAGCTGCTACTGGCCGATCAATGGCCGAGACCTCCAAGACCGTCCCAATAGGGACGTTGAGCTGCAACGTGCACCATGTGCACTAAACTGTCGGCCCATCTCACCAGGGGTCGGCCTCTCACCAGAGGAGGCTCCGGAGGAGCCATGCCACGATATCACCCAGAGGCCGGTTCTCCAGCACCGGTAAGTCTACTGTCGTCGGGAGTGTCCGAGTCCACCTCACTGGACAACGCTCCGAGATGATCCCGGAGCGCATCATGCCTACTGTATCGGTGCGTAACTCTTTCCAGACACTAGAGAAGATGAAGGGAAAGATGCCGCCTGCTACTCCGGCCACAGCGCCGCAGCATCACTCGTCCTCCAGGCCTATCAAAGCTAAGCAAGTTTGGGTTCCCAAGACAGCCCGACTGTGGATGCACTAAAATTTGCTCGTTCGGGTGGTTCGTATATTAAGTGCGTGGGCGTGCCAGTCACTGAGTGACAATTTATTCGGGCTCCGAAAAGCCCATGGTGCGCTCGATCTGACTTCGTCAGACGATTGTGTGGTTCGTGTCGGGACCAAAACCCGCCGCGCCATAAAGGTTACGGCGTCATTTACATCCCCCATATGAGGGAACACCCTTGATTAATCGCCGAGATTCAGGGCCTCATGGCCAGGAAATTAATTGCATAAAAGGTCTATTAGGAGGTATTGAAATCCTCGCACGAAGGCGGGAAGAAAACAATTCGAGATCATGTCGGTCATGTGCTGACCATTAAATGTTCGGACGAGTGTCCGTCTCGGGAAAAGTGCGATCTTCGCGGGACCGGAGCATATGTATGCCAGGATATGGCAATTTACTGTTCAGAAGAACGGAAAACATTTGGCTAAACCTCGGTTAGAGCGATCGGAAGCCGATAAATCTGTTGGCCCGGTGTAAGAGCAAGTTGCGACCATACTGCGGTGGGCCCCCCGCGGTCGAAACAAGACTTGCATGAGCGTCATTAATATTTCTGGTGCCAAGGGGCGACGAGGGAATATCCCTTGAATCGACTGAAAAGCCCTGTGTCCGGAGAAGCGGGCGTTTGAAACATGTCGGTCATTCGGAAGACCATTTAATATTCGGACAGGAGTCCGGTTGAGAATATTGTAATCGACGTGGGAGGACCTGGAACATATGCATGCCAGGATACGACAAGTTTATTATTCTGAGACACTGAAAATATTCGGTTGAATCTCGGTTATTGTAGTCGGAAACCAGTGAATCTATTGGCCCGGTGCGAGATCGAGTCAGGACCATACCGGGGGCGCCTCCCGTGGTCCGAACGAGGCTTGCGCGGGCATCATTAATATTTCCGGTGCTGGAGGGCAACGGGGGAGAGTCCCGAGACTAGACTCCAGAACCGAAAACGTGTTCGAAAGGAGTGGGCTGTAGACCGAGGATATGAGCCAGATGATGACCATGATCGGGACAGGCCCGAGGTCTAAGTGTGGCCCACGGAGGTCTTATTGATATTCCCATGGAAGGAGTCCAGGGGTGGCGAGAGCTATCTCGTTCTATTCCGATTCTGTCAGTCACTTGTGGACCTTTTCATGTTCGGGCAAGGGCCCATATTGAAAGTGCGACGTGGGTGGAAACGACCCCGTACAAATGTATGCCGAGTTTACGGCAATTTCAATGAAAGAGCAGGAGCGAATCCCATTAGAATGAATCCGATTTAACGGGCTATCGGCCCGGAACAATGCCGGCTCACGACCATATCGGGGCGAGAGTCGTCGGCCATGTTGGTCGCTCACGGGCCTTTTCACGTTCGGACGTAGGTCCGTAATAGAAACGCGACAGAAATCGAGGTGAACCCATTCAAATGTCTACCGAATGTGCGGCAATTTTAGTAGCGGCTCGGAAGGGATCCGGCTGGAGAAATGAGTCCGATTTAATCGGAATGTCAGCCCGAGGTGAGGTCGGGTCATGGCCATTTCGGGATAATTCCCAAGACTCAGGCCCAGCCCGCAAGGGCGGCATTGTTGTTCCTTCAGCACTGGGTCGCAGGGGAGACGGGGCTGCAGTGTAGATTTTACCATTTTTTATCTGGGTTTTAAATTATACATATATATATATATATATATATATATATATATATATATATATATATATATATATATATATATATATATATATATATATTGCTTATCTCCCATTTTATGTATTTATTCTGAATGATTTCTCTATTTTGTTTATTATTATTATTATATTTTCCCCCTTTTTTAACCATTATTATTACTATTTCACATTTTTTTGTTTATTATATATATATATTGAGATTTATTTACTCATCATAGTTTGTATTAATTTATTATTATTATTATTATTATTATTACAATATTATATATATCTTCTGGGGAGAGAGTGGGCCGCTGGAGGGCCAAAAAGGGCGTACTGGCGAAGAGGCGCAGGGGCCGTGATGGGTGTGCCAGCGAGGGCAACCGGGCGTGCCGGCGAGGGGCGCGTTGAGCGTGCCGGCGAAGGGTATCGAGGGCGTGTCGGCGAAGGGCCAAGCGGGTGTGCCGGCGAGGGGGCTGGAAGTGCGTACCGGTGAAGGCCATGGAAGCGCGCCGGGGAAGGAAGAGGAAGCGTGCTGGCGGAGGGTGTGCCGGCCAAGGGTGGCTAGAGGGTGTACCGACGAAGGCGGCTGAAGGGGCGTGCCGGCGAAGGGCATGTGGAGCCCACTCCTCTTCCGTTCTTATATCTCTTCTCTTTTCTTTTCTCTCTTGATTTTGTTAAGTTTGCATGGGCTTCTTCTCTCTTTCTCTTAATTAACTTCCATTCTTTCTCTCGAGAGAGGGGATGTTTAAGTTGCTTAGTTGTTGTTCGGTTCGACTCTCTTTGAGTTAATTGTGGTTCCCTTGCCTTGGTTGAACTGTTTTGTTGTTGTTCTTTTCATTTGTTTGTTGCTTCCTTTTACCTTTTCAATGTATTATTATTTCTAACAAAAATTCGGCAGCATCTCCCCTTGACCCAGGCGTAAGGGAGATACAGGGAACGCGCCCACATGAAGTGGCAGAACCCGACAACTGGAGGTGGGCGCTCGAGAGCGGCAACACCTTTATAAACCTCGAAAAACTCGGAGGGAACGGCGAGTGGAAGACTACTCTAGGACTGGCTGAGGGGGATGCACCGGGCAAGAAGGAAGGGCAAGTGTGTCGGGCAAGGAAGGCACGAGAGGGCGTGCCGGCGAAGGGCCTGGCCAGGGCGTGCCGGGGAAGAATTGGTTGGGGTGTGCCGCTGGAGACATAGTCGGGGTGTGTTGCTGGAGGCACAGTCGGGGTGTGCCGCTGAAGACACCATCAGGGTGTGCCGCTGGAGGCACATATGGGCGTGCCGTTGGAGGCGCAGGAGGGGCTTGCAGGGGCTGTGCCGCTGAGGGGCGGCAGGAGCGTACCGCTGAGGGCCCTGGGCGAGAGCGTGCCGCTGAAGGCCACCGGAGGCGTACCACTGAAGGTGCCCAAGGGCGTGCCGTTGAAGGCATAGGGAGGGCGTACCGCTGAGGGCGCCCGGGGGTGAGCGAAGGTAAAAATACCCGGGAGGAAACAAACCCTAACAAAAGGAGAAAGGGAAAGGGGGCGTGAAACACCGAAGGATGCAAACACGGAAGACATGCTTTAGAAAGACGTCCAAGAAAAATACTTGCAAGCCTTCTACTTTTATTCTCACAAAAGGAGTGCCCCAAGGGAGCTAATACATGGCGACGGGAAAGAAAACAAGGGGGACAAAGAAAGAAAGAAAGAAGATACAATGGGGGGGGCATGGACTCCTCCCCTCCCAGACCTCACTCTCTCTCTTCACTCACTCTCCTTCTCTTCCTCTCTTCACACCGGTGGTGGTGGACGGGATAGCAACGGGGGAGCCGGGGCCTCCCCTCTCCTTCTTCTCTTCTTCTCTTCTTCTTCTTCTTCTTCTTCTGCTCTTCGCGCGGACGGCGGTGGACGGAGCAGCAGGAGGGGGAGGCAGAGCTTCCCCTCCTCTTCTTCTTTCTCTTCTTCTCTTCCCTCTTCGCATAGACGGCGACGGTGGCTAGAGCGGCGGGGCCTCTCCCCTCTCTTCCTCTCTTCCCTTTTCTTCTCTTCTCCTCCTCTTCTTCTCTTCTTCTCTTCGCCCTCTGCCTGTGTGTGTCTCCCTCTCCCCTCTTCTTTTTTGTTTGCAGCGAAGAGGGGTTTTATACCCCGGGCAGCGGGAGCGTCCGAAGGCGGGAAGCGTTCGGAGGACATTTAATGGGAGTTGACTCCCTCGTCCTGGGTGGCAGGAGGAGTAGGCGGCGTGGCCCTCTCCCCGGGCGACACCTCAGCAAGTCCACTGTGCGCCAAGAATCCATAGGGCATGGGCGTAAGATTTCATCTACCGGAACGTGCCGTTGAAGAGCCTTAATGGCGTGCCACTGGAAGACGCAAGAAGCGTGCCACTGGGAGGCTGCCAACTCGTGCCATTGAAGGGTCGCGATGGTGTGCGGCTGAAGAAGCTCGCAGGCGTGCCGCTGGAGTGCCAGGGGAGCGTGCCACTGAAGGCTTCAGCCAGCGTGCCGCTTGAGGACTGGAAGAGGCGTGCCGCCGAAGCGCCACAAGGGCGTGCTGGCAAAGGGCCATGGGGCGTGCCGCTGAGCGCCTTAGGGCGTGCCGTTGAAGGCACGAGAAGCGCGCCGTTGAAGAGCAGCCTGCAGGTGTGCCGCTGAAGAAGGGCACTAGGTGTGCCGTTGGGAGCAAGGCACGAGCGTGCCGCTGAAGGCACTCGGGGGCGTGCCGCTGAGTGGGGTGTCAGGGCGTGCCGCTGAAGAGGGCACAAGGGTGTGCCGCTGAAGCGGCTTGTGGGCGTGCCGCTGAAAGCCTGAGGGCGTGCCGCTGAGGCATCAAGGGGCGTGCCTCTGAAGGGCCTAAGGGCGTGCCGGCGGAAGGGCTAAATGGGCAGTTTTGAGCCCGTTGTAAGCACGAGTTGTGGCCCATTTAATTTTCTTCGAGGCCCATAGATTGTGGGGCTCTTGGTGGTTGATTTCTCTTCACTGTCGTGACTCCGGAGACAGCTTCACGGCAGTGTGTGCGTTTGTTTGGAGAGTCTGGGTGACCAGTCTTTCCGGGGCTTCTTCACTCGGTGCCGTTGTTGATGCTGGGCCGAGTAGGATATCTGTGCGTGCAATTTTTGGTGTCCACACCGGCTCACCTCACTAACCCGGGCAGGACCCAGTACCTTCCACCCTGTGAGGGCACGACAAGGAGACCGGGCCGATATAGTGGCCCCTGTCTGTTAGTCGGCACTGGCTACACTGGCCCCACCAGAGAACACCCGCCGTTGGCACCACCGATGTCACCATCAGGCTGCCCGTGCGGAGCCTACAATCCACATGCCCGTTGCTATTAATAAGGTGACATCACCGGCTTCCCCTCCTGATCAAGACTGGGAAGGAGTGGAGCAGGCCATGAGAAACTACTTGCGGGGCCCAGGGAGCACTCCCCTAGGTCGCCAGAGACTACTGGGGGCAGTAGCCTCCGCCTTTGAAGAAGAAGAGACTCGACCGGTGCCCAGCGCCGAGTCAAGAAACCGCTCGGAAGAGCGTCATCAGTCCCCGCTGAGGGAAGAAGTGAAGCCGCGGAGATCGATCTTTGACAGATTTGTCTTCCTAGGCAGGCCATCGAGAAGAGCGGCAAGAAGAGGCAGAGACCTGAAGGTTTACACCTGTAACATGGCTGGAGTATTTGGCGGGTACGGGGCTTTACCGACTGAGCCCGAAGAAGTGGCCAGACTTGCCACAAGGCCGGGACCTCTTACCTGAAGGGGGAGAGCGGCAAATGAAGTGGTGCAAGTTCACACCGGAGAAGCTGGCCATGGGGAGCTTGCAATGGCCTTGGCCGCCAATGTTATTACCGAAGGCACCACGGGAGGACCATCTACGTCATCCGAGGAGGCACAGGCCGAAGAGAGGGGGGGCACCCCTAGCCTTTTCGTGAATGGCCTCGTTGTATTGCATATGATGCAGCATTATCATCGAGAGATTGAATTGTTATGGAAACAACTGACTGAAAGAGCTACTCAGCCCTCGACATCTGGGCAGACCGAAGCATTGCCCGAGACTCCTAGGGCAACGGTCAGGCCTCGGAAGCTTCTCCGCAGGCAACAGTGTCTCCACCAATCCCCAGCTACACTGAGGGCATACCCCTGCACCAGTCGCAGCATACCACACCGGCCCCGCCACCGAACTTGCCATTCCAGGGGTCCACTATTGCATAACAGGTAACAGTACTAACAAGGCCACTAGTGCCACCGGCCCACTTCTATCCGAGTCCAGTCGACCCAGCAGCAGTGAGCAGATTGATGCTCGAACAGATGATAGATATGAAGTTGGCGGAGAGGGGTGACGATGATCACATGCCATTCGATGTGTACCGGGTACCCTACCCGACACACTATGCTTCCAGGAGGTTACCGGCCGGCATCACCAAGTCACCGAAGTTTGAAAAGTTTAATGGGCAAGGGTCTCCCAGGGAGCACATTGCCTATTACGTGAATGTTATGGGGGATCTGGCAGCGGATGAGGCCTATCTCCTCAAATTCTTCGGCTCGACACTACCGGGCTCGCTTTTGAGTGGTACTCTAGTTTGCCCGTCGGGTCCATCACAGACTGGCCCGACATGCAGAAGAAGTTTAAAGAGAGGTTCTACATAGCTGAGCGAGAAGTAACTGTGGCAGAGCTTTATGCCACAAGGCAAAGAAATGATGAGTCGGCACTCGACTATATAAAGAGATGGAGGAATCTCAGCATGAGGTGCAGATGTCCCCCACATCAGGAGGACGCAGTGCAAATTTGTAAACAGAATCTGAAGAAGGAAATCCTTAAGAGGATGATCGGTGCTGAGGGAAGGTCATTTGACCATTTGAACAATATAGTGGCAGAGATCGAAGCATTCCTTGCTCGATACTCTTCTGCTCCAGCTGCATTGAGTCAGAGGGCCAGGCAAGCCGAGAAGAGAGCGGCATTGCCGGAAGTTCACACCCTGGACTTCGAAACCTTCGAGAAGCAGAAAGAGAAAGCCAAAGAGACAGCCAACCCTACTCTGCCTAGATCCACTGAGCGGCGGGAAGGCCCCTCCCTGTGAGAGAAAATGAGGAATAAGTTCTATTCTTTTCCTCAAGATAAGTCCCGGGTCCTGTTGAATGGGCCACCAAATACAACAAAATCACACTACCAGAACCAAAGAGGCCCGACGACTTGAAGAAGAGGGATGACCCTCGCTTTTGCCCGTACCATCAGATGCTTGGGCACACTATCGAGGAGTGTTACATCTTCAAGGATGTTATTGAGTCCTTGATCAAGAAGGGAGAGCTGGATGTGGGGGAGCTCAAGGTGGACCCTCCACAGCCGCATGAGATGTCGAACTTGGGCACCACCGTCAACATGGTGTCGTTGTACCAACAGCTGCCTGAGGAGTGGTCGGAGGCGCACGAGTACGCATGCCACTTATGAAGCCTTCGTCATGGCGCCAGCCTAGGACTAAGGAGGTTGGCAAGCCGCGCCAACAAAGAACAGAAGAAGAAGACAAGCTCTCCAGCCCACCCCGGAGGTTCACGCAAGGGGTGTTACATACCGACCAGCACCGCCACCAGTAACACCGGTTTGGCATGACATAGCCCCTCGGCTAGTTATGAGATGGCCTACTCACAACAAGAAGAAGCACATCCCGATGCGGGTGCGCAAAGAAACTAGCCCTGCAGTCGAAAGACTCCAAGCCATTATTGATGGGCTTGAAGACTATGAACAGCCCGAGATCTAGCCTGTGAAACTGAAGGAGTATGTCCCTTGGTAGGAATTCGAGTCACTTGAGCTGGCTCCCGAAGTAGAAGCCAGAATAGGGGAGGAGCCTCTTTTATGGGGAGAACCCCCTACGGAGCATATGCCAGCCACTGAAGAAAAGAAGAAAAAGAAGAAGAGAAGGCCAAGAAACAAAAGGAAGAATGAGGTCATCCTCTCCTGCAACACCCTCTCAGCACTGTTTGACATGGCCCTCTCCTTGCGAGAGGAAGAGCAAGAGGTACCCCTTGAGTCACCAGAGGTGAGCCAGGCTGAAGCAGCAACTTCCCAACATGCCACTAGGTCGGGACGGAAGTGGGGATGCCCTCCTCAGGCTCACCATAACATCCTGCTTAGGGGAGAACAACCGTATCACATCCTCGAACCCAGGGTCCAGAGCATGGAGATTCCCCCTCCATCGGGCCTCTACCCTGGAGAACCAAGTGGCCAGAGCACCCCGTCATTCATTGAATTTCTTACGGCTCAGAGAGGAGTGCAGCCATGCCCCAGCGAGCCCCAGTTGACCAAAGGAGCAGGTGGCCCGCCGGCCCCATTTGCAGTGATTCCTCCTCGGCCAAGAGAAGAGCCCGATAATACCCCAAACCTTGTTGAGTTCATGCAAGAAAGGGAGGTGACCTAGCAGGCCCCACAAGCTCAAGCAACATTCGACCCAGTGGAGGAGGCACCCGCTGAGCCGGTTCCCCAGGCCCAAGGTGGAGGCAGGCGCAGTAGAGCCGAAGAAATGAAGTTGCTCGAAGTCCGAGCTGGCAGCAGAATAGTCAAACACCTAAAGAAGATCCCAGCCAGGTTTACTGTCTGGGAGATTCTATCTTTAGATGAAGAGACGCGGCAGGCTGTCATCGCCGCACTTCAGACACCAGCATATGTTGAAGCTTGCCTTGCAGAAATGTCACCTGAGGTGGCTGTGGCCTTCACAGAAGAGGATATGCTTCTACCCACCTGTAGCCATAACATGCCACTATACATGAAGGGGTAGCTGAACGGGCATCCCATCAACAGAGTCTTGATCGACCCTGGGGCAGCAGTGAACATACTTCCCTACCGGGTGTACCAGAAGCATTATTTTGACGTACACCTGGTCGAGGTCAGGAACGTCAAGATTGTTGGCTTCAACCAGAAGTGTGAGGTCCCCATGGGGGTCGTAGAGTTCAACCTCTCCCTCGGCAACTTCACAACTAAGGTCCAGTTCTATGTGATCAACTCTAACACCTCTTACAAAGCGTTGCTCGGCCGGCCTTGGCTGCACCAAAATAGGGTGGTACCATCCACTCTGCACCAATGCATCAAGTACCCCAACAGCGGGAAAGAGGAGAGAATCTTCGCCGGCCTCCACCCTTTCGAAGTGTTCGAATGTCACTTGTTGGACGCCACTTTATATTTGGAGATGCCGAAGTAAGCTCCCCAAGTCACTCAAGATAAAGAAAAGAAAAAGGTAGAGCCTGACAGCTGGTTCGCTCCACCACCGCTAGGCTATGTGGCTCCCCCTCAGGTGTCATTTATTTCTGAAGCAGGAGGGGTGTTCAAAGCCACTCCCCTTCCCATCTACCCTACACCGGGGACGCCCTATCTCGAAGACATGCTAGAGGATGTCAGAGTCCCATCTGGGACCATCAAGTCTCTCGCAGAAGTTGACTGCCAGGTGACCGAGCCATTAAGGACCTTCGAGGTGCCTAACCCCGGGGGGCCGCCTACCATCTTCTATGTAGCTGAAGAGCACCCGATCAGAGGGGATGATGATTGCAAACTCCCCGAAGAGCTGCACGACCCACTCGTCCCAATCACGGGACTTCCTGACATATCTGGCCATGTGATCAAAATGACCAGGAAACAAGGCATCCCCTTTTGCCAGCTCTCCAGCCAAAAAGAAATGTTTAAGAAGATGTAGAACCTGCCAAACCTGGATCGGAGTCTGCTGCAAATCACTCGGCACCCGGGTTTGGGCTTTTCAATATAAGACTCTTACGAAGCCAACATGATATCGGTCTCGGCCCCGTCCGGCAATGACCCTGCGAAAGCTACAGATCCGTAGGAAGCCCACGGCCACAAGCATCACATGCCTCCAGCTGAGGAAGACCAAGATGAAGAAGTGTTCCTATGGAACCCACCTCCCTGCAAGGGGCACGGGGAAGGTCCCGCCCTCCTCTGAAGGATCGACCTCGGACGATCACAGCAACACCATTGCCCTCGCCTAACATTGATGCAAAAGACGGGAAAACGGGTCACACTCCAGGGTCCCCTCGGTGCGACTCTACCCTGTTTGCCCTGTGCTATCAGCAGCAGCGGGAGATCGAGATGTTGAAGGCTCGGTTGGCCGAAGTGACCGCACTTGTGTCTGATTTGATCAGGGGTATCTTCCGTCAGCATAATATCGGCATGCACCAGTCCCCGAACACTATCCTAAGTGCCCCCATGCATTTGAAGAAGGGAGCAAGGGATGCAGACGGTTCTCCAATCGGACGAGTGGCTGAATGAAATCCTACACTACAAAAGAGGATGCAAAAGCCTTACTCTTTCCCAAAGAACAAGACCCGAGGGATTTTTGACTGGGCCTGTCATTATGGCAAGGTCTCCCTCCCAAGGTCTAAAAGGCCGCAGGATGCCCGCAGAAGTGGCGACCCCTTGTTTTGCCATTAGTACCAAATACTGGGTCACCCTATTGAAGACTGCTATGTCTTCAAGGATATTGCTCAAGACCTAATTGAGAGAGATGAGCTCAGAATGGACGATTATGTGGTGGCTCCGCCGCGCCCCCATGTGATAGGCAGCCACGAGAGAAGTATCTGCATGGTGTCAGTTCAGCACCAGATTTTTGAAGATGTAGTTGAGAATGAACAACCCCGGCCGCCAGTAGTGGAGCAGTCCCCAGTGTGGCAATCAATCACCTCAACTCCTGCAGGAGCCGTCTACGATAATTACCAAGAAGACCCCGGAGAAGTCCTTTAGTTCCCCGCGTAGGAGGACCCCTCGAAGCCGCAGCCAGCGAGCCCGAAAGAGGGGGAAACCGACAAAGCCTCATTGCCCAACGAGGCAGAGCAAGAAGACGACTATGGCATCCTCGAAGAAGAAGACGGTGAAGACTAGGATTTCATTGACTTACTATCGGCGTCGTCGGAAATTGAAGATGGCGGCCAAGCCACAGTAGATGAACTCATTGAAATTAACCTAGGAACAGAGACCCCAGGCCAACCTTTCTAAGTGCCCTTTTACCTCCACAGGAGAGGGAGCAATATGTCAAGTTGCTGCAAGAATTCCAGGACTGTTTCGCCTGGAACTACAAAGGGATGCCCGGTCTCAGCCCCGGTGTAACTCAACACATTCTGGCTATTGATCCCAAAGTGGAGCCAGTCAAGCAGTCGCCCCGGCGCATGAGGCCGAAGCTGATAAACCAGATTTGCAAAGAAGTCGACAAGCTCATAGACATTGACTTTGTAGCTGAAAACTAATACACAACTTGGTTGGCCAACATTGTGCCAGTGAAGAAGAAAAATGGATAGATCAGGATCTATGTGGACTTCCGTGACCTGAATAAAGCCTGCCCGAAAGATGACTTCCCGATACCCATCACCGAAGTGATGATTGATGCAACTACTGGCCATGAGGCTTTGTCCTTCATGGACGGATCGTCGCGCTATAATCAAATCTGGATAGCTGAGCACGACCGAATTCATATGGCCTTCCGGTCGCCCAAAGGGATATTCCACTACAAAAGAATGCCTTTCGGCCTCAAGAACGCTGGCGTCACATACCAGTGGGCGATGACCAAGATATTCGACAAGCTGCTTTACAACAAGGTCGAATGCTACATTGATGACTTGGTCGTCAAGACAAAGAAAAGGGGGGACCACCTGAACGACCTCAGAGTCATCTTCGAGAGACTCCGGCAATACGAGTTGAAGATGAACCCAATGAAGTGTGCCTTCAGCGTCTCTAGTGGAAAATTTCTCGGCTTCATTGTCTGATATAGGGGGATCGAAATCGACCCTTTTAAGATAAAAGCTATTCAAGAGCTACCTCCTCTGAAGAATTTGAGAGAGTTAAGGTCCCTGCAAGGCCGGCTGACCTACATCCGAAGATTTATCTCCAATTTGTCGGGACGCTGTCAGCCGTTTCACAAAGTGATGATGAAGAATGCACCTTTCAATTGGAACCAGGAATGCCAGAGGGCCTTCGATCGGTTGAAGGATTACTTGAAGACCCCGCCCATGCTGGGGGCACCCGTCAAGGGAAGGCAGCTTATTCTATATATAGCTTTCACCGAATGCTCGCTGGGGGTAATGCTCACCCAGAACAATGATGAGGGAAAGGAGCAAGCTCTCTATTATCGCAGTCGAAGGCTAGTAGGGGCGGAAGCAAAATACGCTCCGATTAAGAAAGTTTGTCTCGTCTTGGTCTTCGTAGTCAAGAAGCTGAGGCATTACATGCTCTCACATGAAGTAAACCTGATATCTAAGGCTGACCCAGTCAAGCACATTCTCTCCCAATCGGTCCTGAAGGGACGTATCGGCAAGTGGGCCATACTGCTAATGGAGTTTGACATCACTTACGTAATGTAGAAGGTCGTTAAAGGTCAAGATGTTGCGGACTTCGTCGTAGCGCACCCCATGCCTGAAGACTCCCCATTGGCCACAGAGTTGCCTGAAGATGAAACACTAGAGGTGGACCAAGTCCAGCAGGTCGCCTGGCAGTTGTACTTCGACGGAGTTTCGAGAACAGAGACAACCCCGTCCGAGCATACAAAAGTACGGGCCGGGGCCAGTATCGTCCTCAAATCTCTAGAGGGGGAAGTGTTACACACCTCCTGTTCCATCAGCAAGCCCTGCACAAATAATGAAGCAGAGTATGAAGCTCTGATCATCGGTCTCCAAGTCGCTTTGCAAATGGAGATCAGAATGCTACAAGTATTTGGCGATTCACTGTTAATCGTCAAGCAGGTCCAAGGATAGTTTGACGTCCGAAAGCCAGAGGTACTCCCTTACCATGCTAAGGCGAAACGGCTCATGAAACAGTTCTACCTCATTGAGATAGGCCACGTCGCCAGAGGAGAAAATGCACAAGCCGATGCATTGGCAAAGTTGGCAAGTTCATTGGCAGTCCCGCCAAATAGATCCCTCAGCATCCGGGTGGTAAATTAGTGCCAAGTGCCTAGTATGATAAAAGAGCCAGAAGAAGAAGAACTTGAGGTCGTCACAGCGGAAGCCATCGGCTTACCCGATTGGAGGGACCCCCTTATGCAGTGGTTTAAGTACTAGCAACTGCCCAGGCAAAGGGAAGAGAAGATCAAATTGCACTACCAGAAAAAGCGGGATTTCAGACGGCCCGTATCCGTCTGAAAATCCGTCACAAACCACGTTTGTGACGGATTTGCGACATATTTAAGACTGAAACCGACCGTCTGAAATTCTTAGTCACAAATTTGTGACAGTTTATGTTTCCGTCGGAAATTCCGTCTGAAAATAAGATAGAATTTAATCAGTCACAAATTCCGTCTGCCTTTCATACGAGACATTTCCATCTGAAATTTGAAATTTTCAGTCTGAAATTTACGACGGATATATTTTCCGTTTGAAATTCTGTCTGAAATTTCAGACGGCTATTACGACGGAATATAGTTACCGTCTTAAAATGAAGCCCAACTCTTAGTCTCAAATCATGTTACCGTATGAAAACTCGTCCGAAATCCGTCGCTATTTCAAACGGATATTACGACGGATAAAATAACCGTCTGAAATTCAACTCAACTCCTGTCCGAAATGTGGTTTGAAATCCGTCTATATTCCAAACGGATTTTACGACGGATAATAGACGGACAATATTCGTCGCACATCCCGTCTGAAAATCCGTCTGAAATCTACGTTTTTTTTATAAATCTTAAATTATTTTACAAAACCTGTTTAATCATAAATAAACATCAAGAAATTCTACATGTTGAAAAAAAATATTGGGAACCTGCTAATCAAATAAACACCACCGAAAAATAAAATTCTGATCAAATAAATACCACAAAAAAAAGACATTAACCCTGCTGATCCGTCTGAATATCAAGAAATATCCGGTACATCGTCCATATCCTCATCGTCCGTATCCTCACCGCCCTGCTCATCTCCTCTGTCGCCGCCCGCAGAAGGATCCCCCTACATTAAAAAAATAATAACATTCATTCATAGATAAAAAAATTAGTGCGAAGAAATTAGCATAAATTGAAAGCAAACATATCAAATTGATAACTGCATATTTTATAAATCAACCACTAGCCTGAAACAGTATTTAAACTAAGTGTATTTTAGAAATGAATTTTGATTCCGTCAGTTCTGACAAGTCACTTTCATCTCCCCGGTCGTGTTGGAACGATCGGCACGGCCATCCGGCCAGTATTTCAAGTTTTAGACCTCCGGCCCCGACCTGGCAGTTCATTTGAACCAAGTGTATTTTAGAAATGAACTTTGAGCGCCGAGCTCAAACCGGGCATCCGATTTGGATTCCGTCAGTTCTGACAAGTCACTTTCATCTCCCCGGTCATGTTGGAACGATCGGCACGGGCATCCGGTCGGTATTTCAAGTTTTAGACCCCCGGCCCTGACCTGGCAGTTCATCTGAACCAAGTGTATTTTAGAAATGAACTTTGAGCGCCGAGCTCAAACCGGGCATCCGATTTAGATTCCGTCAGTTCTGACAAGTCACTTTCATCTCCCCGGTCGTGTTGGAATGATCGGCATGGCCATCCGGGCGGTATTTCAAGTTTTAGACCCCCGGCCTCGACCTGGCAGTTCATTTGAACTAAGTGTATTTTGGAAATGAAGTTTGAGCGCCGAGTTCAAACCGGGCATCCGATTTGGATTTCGTCAGTTCTGACAAGTCACTTTCATCTCCCTGGTCATGTTCAAATGATCGGCACGGCCATCCGGCCGGTATTTCAAGTTTTAGACCCCCGGCCGCGACCTGGCAGTTCATTTGAACCAAGTGTATTTTATAAATGAACTTTGAGCGCCGAGCTCAAACCGGGCATCCGATTTGGATTCCGTCAGTTCTGACAAGTCACTTTCATCTCCCCGGTCGTGTTGGAATGATCGACAAGGGCATCCGGCCGGTATTTCAAGTTTTAGACCCCCGGCCCCGACCTGGCAGTTCATTTGAACCAAGTGTATTTTAGAAATGAACTTTGAGCGCCGAGCTCAAACCGGACATCCGATTTGGATTCCGTCAGTTCTGACAAGTCACTTTCATCTCCCCGGTCGTGTTGGAATGATCGACAAGGGCATCCGGCCGGTATTTCAAGTTTTAGACCCCCGGCCCCGACCTGGCAGTTCATTTGAACTAAGTGTATTTTAGAAATGAACTTTGAGCGCCGATCTCAAACCGGGCATCCGATTTGGATTCCGTCAAGTTTGACAAGTCACTTTCATCTCTCCGGTCATGTTGGAATGATCAGCATGGCCATCCGGCCGGTATTTCAAGTTTTAGACCCCCGACCCCGACCTGGCAGTTCATTTGAACCAAGTGTATTTTAGAAATGAACTTTGAGCGCCGAGCTCAAACCGGGCATCCGATTTGGATTCCGTCAGTTCTGACAAGTCACTTTCATCTCCCCGGTCGTGTTGGATTGATCAGCACGGGCATCCGACTGGTATTTCAAGTTTTAGACCCCCGGCCCCGACCTGGCAGTTCATTTGAACTAAGTGTATTTTAGAAATGAACTTTGAGCGCCGATCTCAAACCGGGCATCCGATTTAGATTCCGTCAGGTCTGACAAGTCACTTTCATCTCCCCGGTCGTGTTGGAATGATCGACACGGCCATCTGGCTGGTATTTCAAGTTTTAGACCCCGGCCCCGACCTGGCAGTTCATTTGAACCAAGTGTATTTTATAAATGAACTTTGAGCGCCGAGCTCAAACCGAGCATCCGATTTGGATTCCGTCAGTTCTGACAAGTCACTTTCATCTCCCCGGTCGTGTTGGAATGATCGGCACGGCCATCCGGCCGGTATTTCAAGTTTTAGACCCCCGGCCCCGACCTGGCAGTTCATTTGAACTAAATGTATTTTAGAAATGAACTTTGAGCGCCGATCTCAAACCGGGCATCCGATTTGGATTCCGTTAGGTCTGACAAGTCACTTTCATCTCCCCGATCGTGTTGGAACGATCGGCACGGCCATCCTGCCGGTATTTCAAATTTTAGACCCCCGGCCCCGACCTGACAGTTCATTTGAACCAAGTGTATTTTATAAATGAACTTTGAGCGCCGAGCTCAAACCGGGCATCGATTTGGATTCCGTCAGTTATGATAAGTCACTTTCATCTCCCCGGTCGTGTTGGAATGATCGGCATGGCCATCCGGCTGGTATTTCAAGTTTTAGACCCCCGGCCCCGACCTGGCAGTTCATTTGAACTAAGTGTATTTTAGAAATGAACTTTGAGCGCCGAGCTCAAACCGGGCATCCGATTTGGATTCCGTCAGTTCTGACAAGTCACTTTCATCTCCCCGGTCGTGTTGGAACGATCGGCACGGCCATCCGGCCGGTATTTCAAGTTTTAGACCCCCGGCCCCGACCTGGCAGTTCATTTGAACCAAGTGTATTTTAGAAATGAACTTTGAGCGCCGAGCTCAAACCGGGCATCCGATTTGGATTCCGTCAGTTCTGACAAGTCACTTTCATCTCCCCGGTCGTGTTGGAATGATCGGCATGGCCATCCGGCCGGTATTTCAAGTTTTAGACCCCCGGCCCCGACCTGGCAGTTCATTTGAACTAAGTGTATTTTAGAAATGAACTTTGAGCACCGAGCTCAAACCGGGCATCCGATTTGGATTCCGTCAGTTCTGAAAAGTCACTTTCATCTCCCTGGTCGTGTTCGAATGATCGGCACAGCTATCCGGCCGGTATTTCAAGTTTTAGACCCCCGACCGCGACCTGGCAGTTCATTTGAACCAAGTGTATTTTATAAATGAACTTTGAGCGCTGAGCTCAAACCGGGCATCCGATTTGGATTCCGTCAGTTCTGACAAGTCACTTTCATCTCCCTGGTCGTGTTGGAACGATCGGCACGGGCATCCAGCTGGTATTTCAAGTTTTAGACTCCCGGCCCCGACCTGGCAGTTCATTTGAACTAAGTGTATTTTAGAAATGAACTTTGAGCGTCGAGCTCAAACCGAGCATCCGATTTGGATTCCGTTAGTTATGACAAGTCACTTTCATCTCCCCGGTCGTGTTGGAACGATCGGCACGGCCATCCGGCCGGTATTTCAAGTTTTAGACCACCGGCCCCGACCTGGCAGTTCATTTGAACCAAGTGTATTTTAGAAATGAACTTTGAGCGCTGAGCTCAAACCGGGCATCCGATTTGGATTTCGTCAATTCTGACAAGTCACTTTCATCTCCCCGGTCGTGTTGGAATGATCGGCACGGCCATCCGGCCGGTATTTCAAGTTTTAGACCCCCGGCCCCGACCTGGCAGTTCATTTGAACCAAGTGTATTTTATAAATGAACTTTGAGCGCCGAGCTCAAACCGGGCATCCGATTTGGATTCCGTCAGTTCTGACAAGTCACTTTCATCTCCCCGGTCGTGTTGGAATGATCGGCACGGCCATCCGGTCGGTATTTCAAGTTTTAGACCCCCGGCCCCGACCTGGCAGTTCATTTGAACCAAGTGTATTTTAGAAATGAACTTTGAGCGCCGAGCTCAAACCGGGCATCCGATTTGGATTCCGTCAGTTCTGACAAGTCACTTTCATTTCTCCGGTCGTGTTGGAATGATCAACACGGGCATCCGGCCGGTATTTCAAGTTTTAGACCCCCGGCCCCGACCTGGCAGTTCATTTGAACTAAGTGTATTTTAGAAATGAACTTTGAGCGCCGAGCTCAAACCGGACATCCGATTTGGATTCCGTCAGTTCTGACAAGTCACTTTCATCTCCCCGGTCGTGTTGGAACGATCGGCACGGGCATCTGGCCTGTATTTCAAGTTTTAGACCCCCGGCCCCGACCTGGCAGTTCATTTGAACTAAGTGTATTTTAGAAATGAACTTTGAGCGCCGAGCTCAAACCGGGCATCCGATTTGGATTCCGTCAGTTCTGACAAGTCACTTTCATCTCTCCGGTCGTGTTGGAATGATCGGCATGGGCATCCGGCCGGTATTTCAAGTTTTAGATCCTCGGCCCCGACCTGGCAGTTCATTTTAACCAAGTGTATTTTAGAAATGAACTTTGAGCGCCGAGCTCAAACCGGGCATCCGATTTGGATTCCGTCAGTTCTGACAAGTCACTTTCATCTCCCCGGTCGTGTTGGAATGATCAGCATGGCCATCCGGCCAGTATTTCAAGTTTTAGACCCTCGGTCCCGACCTGGCAGTTCATTTGAACCAAGTGTATTTTATAAATGAACTTTGAGCGCCGAGCTCAAACCGGGCATCCGATTTGGATTCCGTCAGTTCTGACAAGTCACTTTCATCTCCCCGGTCGTGTTGGAATGATCGGCACGGGCATCCGGCTGGTATTTCAAGTTTTAGACCCCCAGCCCCGACCTGGCAGTTCATTTGAACTAAGTGTATTTTAGAAATGAACTTTGAGCGCCGAGCTCAAACCGGGCATACGATTTAGATTCCGTCAGTTCTGACAAGTCACTTTCATCTCCCCGATCGTGTTGGAATGATCGGCATGGGCATCCGGCCGGTATTTCAAGTTTTAGACCCCCGGCCCCGACCTGGCAGTTCATTTGAATCAAGTGTATTTTAGAAATGAACTTTAAGCGCCGAGCTCAAACCGGGCATCCGATTTGGATTCCGTCAGTTCTGACAAGTCACTTTCATCTCCTCGGTTGTGTTGGAATGATCGGCACGGCCATCCGGCCGGTATTTCAAGTTTTAGACCCCCGGCCCCGACCTGGTAGTTCATTTGAACCAAGTGTATTTTATAAATGAACTTTGAGCGCCGAGCTCAAACCGGGCATCCGATTTGGATTCCGTCAGTTCTGACAAGTCACTTTCATCTCCCCGGTCGTGTTGGAACGATCGGCACGGGCATCCGGCTGGTATTTCAAGTTTTAGACCCCCGGCCCCCGGATTTTCTCAATTCTTCTAAAGTAAATGAGTTTTAAAATTAATAATGAACATAATTGAGTAATTCCATCAAAATAAAAACATAGTAAACACTCACCTGTGCGGCCTGTGCTGTGGTGGTGGTGGATTGCTGAGGGACCATTCCGCTCTGGGAGAGGAGGCCACTGATTGCCTGTAAGAATACTGACACTTGGCTAGAGATCTCTTGCTGGAAATGCTGCTGCTGCCGCTGCATATCAGAAATCTGCGATCGGACCATGTCCATCATGTCGCTGGCAGAAGCGCTGGGGGCAATGAAAGGTATAGTGAAGGCACTGCCACTGGAAGAAGTATAGCTAGAACTCGCACACGCTGATGTCACCGCGCTTGCGTCTAGGCTCTCCCCAAAACCATATAGTCGGCCTTTCTTCGGTACGCCAGCTGCTGCCACCCACTCCACCGGATCGAACTCCGGCTGCTGCGTGTCTCCCTCCCCGTACTTCTCTGTCACTGCTTTGCTATATGTTTCCTACAAATTGAATAAAATAACTAGTCAATTTCATATGAATTACATGCCGATTTAAATGAACGGTACAAGTTACATATGTAGATAAACTTACCGCTGCTGACTTAGCTGTGTCACTCACAAAATCATTAGTCCCCTTCTTTTTGTGTGTTCTGTCGAACACCTCGAGGAACGACGGAGGTCGATTAAGCTCCACAGCCTGTTATACAATTCATAGTAAAAAAAAGTCAAATATTGGGATAAATTGTAAGAAGATAAATTGGTATATTACTTACCAATTTTTGTTTATGAGCCGCATAAGAGATGGACCCACTCGTATGCAAATTTGAACCTGGTTTTGACGCCCTGTTTGCTTTGGCTTTTTCGGACTTTTCTATCCACTTGGGGTCGGCAAAATGGTCACAAGATATCTCCCAATCCTCCTGCCTCATCCATAGAGGGCGATGCGCCTTCCACAATTGTCGGTCTTCACTCCCCCCACTCAATTTTTTAGCGTGTGCTCGGGCCTCATGTATTTTCCTCTTGTAACTTGAGAGCATAGTAGACTCCCAGGCACGACGACATCTCGCCGCGTCATGTCCACATGTGAATTGAAAAGACCGCTGTAAATCAATTGCTTTTCACACTTAGTATAAAGTTGTAAATTGACTTTGGGAAATACTTGAATTAAATGACGTAATTACTTACTAAGAACATGTTGTACAATGAATCGCGGACGGACATCGGGAAATCTCTGAAAGTGGAAGCTGCCCCGGGCACATGTGCCAACATGAGTTCGGTGGAATGATGGACAGCGCTGTGGGGTTCAAATTTCATACTGCAATTACAAATGTCAAAATATTCATATTAGACAGTTGAGGGCTAATTAATGTAATATAACCTTATAGATTTACCCGGATACCCAACACGGGCGACGTCTATCATGGGTCGTGCCTCCCTCGTGACAACTGCCGGCATCGTCAAGGGGCTGACTGGTGGGGGTGGGCCCTGTACAAGTGGGAGGTGGTGGGAGGGCACTGAGACTTGCAAGAATTTATTGTCATGTGGAGTGATACATATACTGCGAACATATAATTAAAATATACATACCTGCAGCGGGAGGTGGTGGGGGTGGCGCTGCACAAAAGGTGGGAGGGCACTGAGACCTGTAAGAATTTATTGTCATGTGGAGTGATACATATACTGCGAACATATAATTAAAATATACATACCTGCAGCGGGAGGTGGTGGGGGTGGCGTCTGCACAACAGGTGGGAGGCCACTGAGACATGCAAGAATTTATTATCATGTGGAGTGATACATATACTGCGAACATATAATTAAAATATACATACCTGCAGCGGGAGGTGGTGGGGGTGGCGTATGCACAACAGGTGGGAGGCCACTGAGACCTGCAAGAAGTAATTTTCATAAGTTGAACAAATATTGAAGAATTTAAATTAAAATATACATACATGATCCTCGAGGTGGGAGGCCACTGAGACCTGTAAGAATTTATTATCATGTGGAGTGATACATATACTGCGAACATATAATTAAAATATATATACCTGCAGCGGGAGGTGGTGGGGGTGGCGTATGCACAACAGGTGGGAGGCCACTGAGACCTGCAAGAATTTATTGTCATAAGTAGAACAAATATTGAAGAATTTAAATTAAAATATACATACATGATCCTCGAGGTGGGAGGCCACTGAGACTTGCAAGAATTTATTGTCATGTGGAGTGATACAAATATTACGAACATATAATTAAAATATACATACCTGCAGCGGGAGGTGGTGGGAGTGGCGTATGCACAACAGGTGGGAGGCCACTGAGACCTGCAAGAACTTATTTTCATAAGTAGAACAAATGTTCAAGAATTTAAATTAAAATATACATACCTGTAACGGGAGGTGGTGGCGTATGTACAAGTGGTGGTGAGCCGACACTTGCACCTATAAATAAATTCTTTTAAGTTTGTAAATAATTAAAATATTTATATAGCTAACTTATTGATCAAATATACCTGTGTCTGAAGAAGATGGTAGCGAGGAGGGAGTAGCGCCCCTCTCACTGCTAGATCTCCTCCCACCCCTAGTACGACCTCCTCGCACCATTTTCTTATTAATAACAAAATAATTAATACATATTAATCCACAATTATATAAGGCTAGACAAATGTTATTTAAAATTATGCTTAAAAGTAAGAATCTTCTTACTAAATTATCAAAACATGCCTCCCTCATGTTGATATATCTAGCTCAACTTCATCATCTTCGTCATCCATAGTAGTCTCATGAGATTCAAAATCTTCGTCTTCATCTGATTCTTCCTCCCCTCTAACATCAACATTTAGCTCCGTCGGATCGACTTCTTCCACTCCATCTCGCGTACGTAATGACAGTGGCTCATCAGATTCGTCCAGATTAAACCTAGAGGAACCGACAACGCCAACTTCGTCTGATTGATAATATTCAGCACGAGCAACCTCTGAGACATCTCCACTCATAGTTAACTCATAAGTGGGAAAGAGTTTTGAATTAACCCTGCAAACTGCCCACCAATCTCTATTCTTGGATGATGGATAGCTTGAATAGTACACTTGCTGGGCTTGTGCGGCTAAAATGAACGGTTCATAGGTCTTAAGTTTAGACCTATGCTTGACATTGACAATCCCATAATTTGTGTCATGTAGAACAGAATTAGGATCAAACCATTGACACTTAAATATGTATACATGATTGTCTTGTCCCAAATACTGAAGTTCTAAGACTTCTTCAAGAATACCATAGTAGTCCAATTCCATTTCATTGTATAAACTTCCCTTCACACATACGCCAATGTTCATCGTAGACTTATTTCGCCCATAATCCCTTGTATGAAATTTGTATCCATTCACAATATATCCCGGATAGGCACGTGTCTGGTTCGAGGGGCCATAACTTATCTGTTGTACTCTTTGATCAGTAATGAGACCTTGTTCAACCTATATTCAAATTAGAGTAGTTAAAATAATAAGAATTACCTCAACATACATAAATATAAACATATATATTCAGAGTTCACACTAACTCGGTTTCTTAGCCATTTGGAAAAAAACTTCTCGCGTTCTTTTTCAATCTCCACATCCTGGATATTTGGACATTTTTCAGCTAATTCTGAATCAAATTGTCTGTAATATAAATGTAGCACCCCGTAAAAAAATGATTAAATTTTTTTGATAAAGTCAATGTATAGACTTTGTGAAGTCAATGTTGTATAGACTTTGAGGAAGCCAATGTATAGACTTTGAGGAAGTCAATGTATAGACTTTGAGGAAGCCAATGTATAGACTTTGAGGAAGTATAGACTTTGAGGAAGCCAATATATAGACTTTGAGGAAGCCAATGTATAGACTTTGAGGATGTATAGACTTTGAGGAAGCCAATGTATAGACTTTGTGAAGTCAATGTTGTATAGACTTTGAGGAAGCCAATGTATAGACTTTGAGGATGTATAGACTTTGAGGAAGCCAATGTATAGACTTTGAGGAAGCCAATGTATAGACTTTGTGAAGTCAATGTTGTATAGACTTTGAGGATGTATAGACTTATGGAGTTGCTGGAAATGTGAATTAAGATCTTACTCAACATAAGGTTCAATCTCGAGGCAATTCAAAAGAATATATATCTCAGCGGCGTGCAACTCTCTATCTTCGAGCGTGCGAGTCAAGTAACGTCCGAACGCACGTCCAAGATGTTTAAATATGGAGAGCCGATCGGACGATTCATCCACTCCCCCATCATCATTACGTGGAGGTCGAGTACGACGAGTTTGAATCTCTGGCTCAAAGTATATAGAACAGAAGTTTGAAATTTCTTCAAGAATGTATGCCTCAGCAATCGAACCCTCCACCTGTGCCTTGTTGCGAACTTTCATTTTTAATTCATGCATGCACCTACAATAACAAGTCAGATGGCAACAATATGTAGCGGCTATGGACGACTTATAAGTTAACAAAAATTATCACATACCTCTCAAATGGATACATCCATCGAAATTGTACTGGCCCTCCGACGATAGCCTCATATGGCAAATGAACGACCAGGTGCTCCATCGAATCAAAGAATGTCGGAGGAAATATCTTCTCTAGCTTGCAAATGGTTGTGACAACTTCTTGTTCGATAGTTTGTACATCCCGAAGTCTGAGTTCAGATGCACATAAAATCTTGAAAAATTGACTCATCTCAGCTAGTGCTCCCCATATCTGCTTTGGCAACAAATCACGAAATGCAATGGGCAGTAGCCTCTCCATGAACACATGACAGTCGTGACTTTTCATACCATATATTTTCCCCTCATTAACATTCACACAACGGGCTATGTTGGATGCATATCCATCTGGGAATCTCAGCTGTTTCAACCACTGGCATACTTCCTTGATCTGTGTATCATGAAGCACATAAGTTGCTTTAGGCTGCACAGTTTTGCCATTGACACTTTGTAGTTCCAGTTCTGGACGTCTACAAAGCATCTTTAAATCCATACGTGCTTTGGCGTTGTCCTTTGTTTTCCCTTTAACATTCATGATCGTATTGAACACATTATCAAAAAAATTCTTCTCGGTATGCATGACATCCAGATTGTGTCGTACAAGAAGAGTTGACCAATAAGGTAATTCCCAAAAAATGCTTTTCTTGACCCAGTTGTGATCCTTTCCAAAATTAGGGAGTTGCCGTGTGCTACCAGACAATTGAACTACATCTGGTAAATTGTGCACCCGTGACGCCATATGTAGACCCGACACCCGTTGCAAGTCAGCTTCATCCATTTCAACAGTATTTTTTTTAAACGAGTCTTTTTGCCTTCGAAAAGGATGGTCACTTGGTAGCAACCGCCGATGGCAATCAAACCAGCAGCTTTTCCCCCCATGTTTCAATACAAATGATTTGGTATCTTCCATACAGTAAGGACATGCTAGCCTCCCATGTGTGCTCCAACCAGATAGCATTCCATATGCAGGGAAGTCACTTATTGTCCACATCAGTGCAGCCTTCATAATAAAATTTTTCTTCCTATATGCATCATAAGTAACAACTCCATCAGTCCATAAAAATTTGAGCTCATCAATCAACGGCCTGAGATATATGTCCAAATTTTTTCCGGGACTTTTTGGACCAGGAATTACTAGGGACAAAAATAGATTTTCTCGCTTCATGCACATGTGCGGCGGAAGGTTGTACGGTGTCATGAACACTGGCCAACAAGAATAAGCTGCCACTGAACCACCGAATGGATTAAAGCCATCTGTGCATAAACCCAATCGAACATTACGTGACTCCCTTGAAAAGGCAAGATGAGTACGACTAAAGTGAGTCCAAGCTTCACCATCGGCAGGATGACTGATTATATCATCGGCACGACGTACTCTTTCGGTGTGCCATGTCATATGTCGAGCCGTCTTTGAGGACATATACAGTCGCTGCAGCCTAGGCACAAGAGGGAAGTATCGCAACGCCTTGTAAGGTACATCTTTTGCCTTTGAATTGACCCCCCCCCTTAGGTTTGAATCTGTCATGGCCACAAATGGAACATGATATCTTATCTGCATCATCTTTGTAATATAACATACAATGATTCGGACATGCATCTATTTTCACATATCCAAGTCCTAAGTCATTGACCATCTTTTTTGCACGGTAAAAAGTTTCTGGCAACTTCTCGTCTCGAGGCAACATACTCTTGATCAAGAGGAGGAGACGGTCAAAACAAGTCTCACTGATGTGAAATTCAGATTTCAAGTTCAACAACTGTGACACTGCAGACAATCGAGTGTGCTTTTCACAACCATCCCACAGCGGCTCATCAGCATCCCTAAGTAGTTCATAAAATCTTCCGGCTGTCTTATTCGGCGCTTCATCGTGAATATTAAAACTAGGACCAGCAGCATCTACAACCATATCCACGTACCCACTTGTGCCTGCAATATTGTCGGGCTCATACCTCAAGAATTGCTCACCATGACACGTCCAATTCGTATAACCATCCACGAACCCTTTCGTGTACAAATGATGTTGCACATCCCATGTTGAACACCACCTCAAGTTTCTACAACTTGAACAAGGGCATCGAATGTGACCGTCGCGATCTATTGCTGCATTTGGATTCCCCAATGCAAATTGAATGAAACTCTCAACCCCAAGCTTAAAGTCATCTGACACCACCCGGTCAACTATTCTACGATACATCCATGAACGATCTGTCGACATTTTGCCTGCACCCAATAAATGACAATACACATCCTAACTTTCAAATCATTACTCATAATATTACACCCGACCCTTTCCTCACATCGTTCATCATAGACCATTTGCAGTTGGAAGAGGAATATTGATTAGATTATCACTTTTTAACCCATCCATGAAGGTTTGATCGCACAATCACTTACTATATGTGCTGCACGATTTGCTAAAAATTTCGGCATCATCTCCCCACACTTCTCCGATATACCAAATATATTTATTGATTTTAAATTTTCTTAAACACTTACAAGTAAGTGGTTAAGAAAACACTCAAAATCAATAATGGTATATCAGAGAAGAGTGAGGAGACGCAACCGAAATTCTCAACAAACCATACAAACATATATAGTAAATGACTGCCTAAGTGCGATCAAACATTCACAGACTGTCCAAACGGGACAATTCAAGACTTTGAGGTAGATATATACATTCTCATAAACAAATGAGAACATACACATCAATCCCAAAGTCTTGAACGGGAAGGCACATTGACACGGTTTTAACGCGCTCTCCTGAGGTGCGTGTAATGTTAGGTCGCACCCACGCACCTCAGCTCACAGGGAATACCCCATGCATTTATATAACATAAAATTAAATAACAACGCAATTATCATTATGCACATATCAAATTAAATAACACCCAAATTACAAAAATTTTCAAATGAAGAACATCGAAGCTAAACAATCTACATTTTTGAGTCAAATTAACATCAAATTTCTATTAAAATCAGATTTAAAAATATATTTACATGCAATTAAAAATAACTGCCAAAAGAGTTACTGTGGTGCACAGCCCTCGGTACCTCCCCACCCACCTCTTTGCCCCCACCGTCCACTCGACATTCATAGCTTCTCCCTTGCTCATCCATGCTCCTTTATTACCTCCCTTAAGAACCCCCCATTGGTTGGGCATTCATGTCGCCCACCCATAAGATGAGTGTCTTATTGGTGCACGCACGACTGGGGATCTCAACCAGCCATGCTAGAAGGCGATGCAGCAAAACATTATTGGTGCAGTAAAGGGATCTCCTACAAGCCAATGGAGATCTACGTCCATTGTTGATAAATGTAGAAGCTTTACTTAATCCGAGGCATAAAAGTGATGCTCGACCATGTTTAGGAAATATAACCCTTGAGTCTCATCAATTAACCAGGGAAAATTATCAGGTTTTGTGATATGGCGGCACCACGTGTATTGGCTATCTCCCCCTTCAAATGTGAGGGCACGTTTGGTATCGGAATAAGTTTTGAGAAAAATAGACGTAAGTCATTCTGTATTAATTTACCCTTATTCTTATTCTTAAGTACGATTGGTGTACGAGATGTAAACTTACCTTTGATGTAGTTTTTACTCTGCCTTTCTTTCTGATCAGAGGCCCTCAAACCCATGTGCTGGGCCGAGCCCCTGCAGAACAGGTAAAATGTTCGACGCAGTCTAGAAGTCTAGAGCCCATATGTCTGCGCCGCTGTTAACGACTCCCCAAGTCAAGGGTATCAGGTCAACCGCATTAATGTGGCACCTTTTTTTATTGTCAGGTGCATTGCATACAGAGGGAAAATAGCATTTAAATAATACAAATTTCGAATAAAAATATTATCGTTTGATTGTAACTAGGTCAGTATTTGAACTTTAAATATAGTGTCATTTTCGACTTTCTATACTTATTAACCTCATAAATTTAAAAATGTCTGGAAACAACCTCTTGGTAGTGGTGCGGGAACGCTTTTGAAGTGGGAGGAATGCAATAATTTGATGTTGTTGCCAAATGCCCAGTCCAAGATACAGAAGATCTGGAGGCTGCCTCATGTCACATCTTCATGTCACATCAAGTTGGGTGACAGGTGGATCATAATGTAGGTCGCAATTAAGCTTTGACTTGTAAGCTTCAAGCTTAATTGACGTCAAATACCATCGGCGTCATCAAGACATTTTGTTTTTACCCAGAAAGTTTGATTAATCTTTTTTTAATAATAGATGGTGACCCGTTTTTATCACCCACTTGGAACCTCAAACACTTGATTTCTAGCTTCAGATTTATAAGGAAAGATTTCCTTTTATTTTCTATAAATTCAACAATAATAGCGATAACGTTTCTTTTCTGTACGGAACATGCCATGTCGATTGGATGTCGAAGGAACTCAGGTGCTGAGGTAAAGTGAGATGAATGATCATTCTAATCACCAAAATTTTCAACTAATTTCATTTTACGAGTTGTTTGTTTCATCATAAAGTACTGTGAAATACCACACCTGTATGACACAAAAGATACAGTATTTTAGGATATTTTCCGTCAAACCAAACAACCCCTTCGTAAAACCCTCACCAAACGGCAAAAAATGGGCTGTTTATCTATATCTCATCGGCCAACAGAGTGCGCAATTAAAGAGGTCGTCCACGCGCCTCTCCGGGGTGAAACAGCCATCTGGGTTGGACCCTCCCCTCACAGAAGGCAAGTGCCAGGAAATGGAGCGGTAATAAGAAAGTGGAAAGGCCAAACCCGCCCAGGGAATTAGGATCCGATGTACACATATCATAGACATGCACTGTTAATGGCATCACAAACACAAGCACGCCACCCCAACTGAGAGGAACCTTCCATTCTGGACAACCTGGCAACAGAGACCCCAAGGGCCACCCTTGTCGGCAGTTGGCGTACTTGCCATTGCTGGCCACATGATCCAGTGGCCCCTGCCCAAGGAGAAGAGTCCGGAAAGCTTCCCCCCCCCTACCACACACACACACACACACACAAACACAAGACATCTGAACAAAGGCAGAATCTTTTAGGAGCGAAATGAAGAGAGAACACAAACACAAGACTGCCACGGGAACCCCCCTCCCCTCCCTTGCCCTCCCCAACCGACCCCCCCGTCCCCTCGCTGCCAGCCGCCGCAGGAACCCCCTCCCCTTCCAAAACACCCGTCCCCTCACCGCCGGCCCCCCTCCCCTTCCCAAACCCCCATCCCCTCACCCCCGGCCGCCACGGGAACCCCCATCCCCTTCCCAACTGCCCTCCCCAACTGACCCCCCCGTCCCCTCGCTGCCGGCCGCCGCAGGAACCCCCTCCCCTTCCAAAACACCCGTCCCCTCACCGCCGGCCCCCCTCCCCTTCCCAAACCCCATCCCCTCACCCCCGGCCGCCACGGGAACCCCCATCCCCTTCCCAACTGCCCTCCCCAACCGACCCCCCCGTCCCCTCGCTGCCGGCCGCCGCAGGAACCCCCTCCCCTTCCAAAACACCCGTCCCCTCACCGCCGGCCCCCCTCCCCTTCCCAAACCCCCATCCCCTCACCCACGGCCGCCACGGGAACCCCCATCCCCTTCCCAACTGCCCTCCCCAACCGACCCCCCCCTCCCCTCGCCGCCAGCCGCCGCCACGGGAACGACGCCCCTCCTCTCCCCTTCCCCATCGACACCCCTCCCACACCCCCAGCGAGAACAAATGCAGGTTAAAAAAAAGACAGAGGGTGAGGGGGGACATACCGGCGGCGATCGTCTGAGCTTCGGCGAGGAAGGTGGGCACGGCTGCGAGCTAACACGAATGGCGGTGGGCACGATAGCGAGGACGTCGACGTTGAGGACGGCGAGGATGGCGACGGCGGCTTCTGACGGCTTTGCGGCTCCGGCGGCTCCGGCGGCGACGACCGGAAGCAGAGGGCAGAGGAGAAGGAGAGAGTGAGAGGGAGAGTGGGGGGGGTGGAAATGGGGTCGGGTGGAAGGGGTGGGAGGGAGGGGCCGACGGTGGCGGGAAAGGGGGAATTTTGAGACGGAAATTCGGACGGAACTTATTTCCGTCTGAAGTTTCAGACGGATTACTTCCGTCTGAATATCCGTCCTAAATTTATGACGGATATAAAGACGGAATATATTCCGTCTATAATTATAGACGGATCTTCAGAACGAATGTAGTCTGTCGTTAATAGAGATAGAATTTGTGACAGAAACTAATCTGTCACAAATACAGACGGATATTAAGACGAAAAATATCAGTCTGAAATATCCGTCTGAAATCCCACTTTTTTTGGTAGTGTTGATCAGAACAAAGGACTCTTACGAGGTACGGAACGAGATCTTATTCCGAATCATGGCGGATGCCAAGCGGAAGGTACTCCTCCGATGCCTATCCACCGAAGAAGCTTGGAAAGTCATGAAGGAGGTTCACGCCAGAATAACTGGTGCACATCAGGCGGGACCGAAGATGAAGATTGAAATAAAAAAGCTTGGCTACTACTGGCCGACAATATTTGACGACTGCTGCAAGTATGCCAAGTCTTGTCAGAAATGCCAGGAGCACGCGACGGTGCCCAGAAGGCCGCCCGTGCCGCTGCATCCAACAGTGCCCAGCTGGCCTTTTGCCCAATGGGGAACAGACGTCATGGGTCCACTACCCGCATCATCCGCTGGGTGCAAGTACATTTTGGCGGCAACTGATTACTTCTTCCGCTGGGCGGAAGCCGTCACCCTGAAAGAAGTGACTGGGGAAATCGTTGCCAGATTTGTCCGTCGAAACATCATATTCCGGTTTGGCACTCCGAACTGAGTTATCTCAGACAATGGAAGCCACTTCTGCAACCAGAAGGTCTACCGGCTGGCAGAAAAATACAAGATTGACTGGAGAACGTCAACCCCTTATAACCCACAGGCCAATGGCTTGGCTGAAACTTTCAATAAAACTATTTGTACTCTCCTATCTAAAAATTGTTAATTCTAACAAGAGAGATTGGGAAGAGAAGATGTACGAAGCCCTGTGGGCATATCGAACTGTATACAAAACTCCAACGGGTTATTCACCCTTTTCCTTAGTGTATGGCTCAGAAGCAATTGTCCCCATCAAGTTGAAAATACCCTCCCTTCGGGTCACAATCTAGCATGGGTTGGTCCGGGAAGAGCAAACAAATGTCGAGCGAAGGCTCGAAGAGCTCTCCAACTTGGAGGGGAAACGGCTCCAAGCCCAGCAGAACATCTAGGTCTATCAGGCCCGAATAGCGCGTGCCTTTGAGAAGCTCGTCAAGGAACGTGAATTCAAAAATGGTGACCTCGTTATTACCAAGAGAAGAGAAATCGTGGCTTCCAACCCCAAGGGCAAGTTGAATGAGAATTGGCTTGGACCCTATGTAATCCAGAAAGTTTATGAGGGCGGAGCATATGTAATCGTCAATCATCGGGGGGAGGTTCAGTTTCCACCCCTTAATGGTAGGCATTTGAGGTTGTACCACACTTCGATTCCCCCATTCAATGAATAATACATTTCTCCGTCCCGCCGCGCGTGAATTTGCATTACTATTGTCCAGATGGTTTGGCCATTATTTATCCCGCGTTTTAAAAAAAAAGAACAAAAAAGAAGTAAAAAAAGAGAGAAAAGAAAAAAGAAAAAAGAGAAGAAAAGAAGGGGGGGGGGGGAAGAAAAGAAAAAAAAGAAAGAAAAAAAGAGCGGAAAAAAAAAGGGAGGAATCAGTTCCCCTTTATTAACATTTGCTCTTATCTTTGAGAATACATCAATAGACGAATCAACCATGTCAGCCCTTGACATCCTGTCGGCACTGACGAAGAGCACCCCACCCGAACCTTCCGACCGAGATTGGGGAATCAACATTTCTCCTTGCGTTGATTCCAGCCCCGTACCAACGAATATTCCAATAGATGAATCAACCATGTCAGCCTTTGACATCCTGTCGGCACTGACGAAGAGCACCCCGCCCGAACCTTCCGTCTGGGATTGGGGAATCAACCTTTCTCCTTGCGTTGGCACCAGCCCTGTACCAACGAATATTCCAATAGATGAATCAACCATGTCAGCCCTTGACATCCTATCGGCACTGACGAAGAGCATCCCACCCGAACCTTCCGTCCGGGATTGGGGAATCAACCTTTCTCCTTGCGTTGGCACCAGCCCCGTACCAACGAATACTTCAAAAGACAAATAAACCATGTCAGCCCTTGACATTCTGTCAGCACTGACGAAGAATACCCCACCCAAACCTTCAGTCCGGGATTAGGGAATCAACCTTTCTCCTTGCGTTGGCACCAGCCCCGTACCAACGAATACTTCAAAAGACAAACGAACCATGTCAGCCCTTGACATTCTATCGGCACTGACGAAGAATACCCCACCCGAACCTTCAGTCTGGGATTGGGGAATCAACCTTTCTCCTTGCGTTGGCACCAGCCCTGTACCAATGAATACTTCATAAGACAAACAAACCATGTCAGCCCTTGACATTCTGTCAGCACTGACGAAGAATACCCCACCCGAACCTTCAGTCTAGGATTGGGGAATCAACCTTTCTTCTTTCGTTAGCACCAGCCCCGTACCAACGAATACTTCAAAAGATAAACAAACCATGTCAGCCCTTGACATCCTGTCGGCACTGACGAAGAACACCCCACCCGAACCTTCCATCTGAGATTGGGGAATCAACCTCCCTCTTTGCGTTGGCACGAGCCCCGTACCAACAAATATCCCAAGAGACAAAAAAACCTTGTTCACCCCCGGTGCCCCGTCAGGTGACGAGCAACCCACTTTTGACCAAGACCTCCCGTCTAGGTCATTGAGTGAACAAACTCTTCTCTCCGTCCCTTCGGGTGACGAGCAACCCCTTTTGACCAAGACCTCCCGTCTAGGTCATTGAATGAACAAACTCTTCTCTCCGTCCCTCCAAGGTCGAATCAACCTACTCGGACGAGCGCCCCGGTGACACCATTTGGTTAATCGCATGACATGCATGGTGGAGTGGTCCCCTCGTCCCTCCTCTAGAAGGGCGAGCACTCTCCTATGCTCCTACGCGAACCCCACTGGGCTTTCCCCGAATGAACTATTAGCACGAACCCGCCCTCTACCATAGGGCAAGAAAGAAAATTTTTTTCTGAATATCATACACACAATAAGAGGCATATAAAACAATTGTATTCTATTCCTTTCTGGAAAAATAAGTTACATGGGCCCCGGAACATACCCCGGTATTACATGCAAAAAGGGAAAAGAGGAAGTAGAAGAAGAAAGGAGGATTGGCGGCTAGTCTATCCCTCGGAAGATTTCCTCGAGAGGAAGGATCCCGACGTAAGGAAAGTTCACCATTTCACGCAGTCGGGTCTCCTATGCATCGAAGCGCTCCAGCTCTGTTGTCACGGAGGCTACTTCGACCTCAGCGACGCCTAACTCCTCGGTCTCTCTGACCACGGTCGCCTTAGCCTCGACAAGATTGGACTCGGCCTTGGCCAACCAGTCCTTGAGCCTCTCTATTCTGCTCCCTAAAGCACGAACGTTGGCCCGGCTGTCATCCAGGATCCTCCGATGCTGCTCCCTGTTGTCTCTCCGGACCTCTAGGGCTTGCAGATATTCGTCTCTATGGGCACCGATAGCCGTGAATTCTATTGGGGCTTGTGTCTCAAGGAACTCATGACTGTTTACATATTTCAGTAATAATAGAACACGTCACGACCACTCCTCCAATGGGAAACCCATCATCTGCAAGGCCCCGGTCAGTTGCATGACCACGGTGTGCACCCCCCGGTATGTGAGCGAAGGATCAGTAAATATCATTGACCGCAGCGTCAACATAGTCTGCCGAACTGGAAGGTCCGAAGTAACATGACCTATTGAAGGCACGATCGACAGGTTGAACTTGACGACGCTGTCCACAGCTGCCCATAGCCCGGCGTCCACCACAGCCGATGAAGACGGGAGAGTCAAGGTCGAAAGGCGAGATCCTTCTGGCTCGGAGGACAGGTCTTGGCCAACCACTACGAGGGGCGAAGGCAAGATTGCAGCAGAAGCACTCGATGCCGCTGTGATGGGCGGCTGCTCCATTTCCACCGGTCGGGTAAGGCCCGTGTCCGATGATGACATCTGCACCGTCGGGACGGGAGCCACAGTTTCGTCTGCAGAGCAAATGGCCGCAGGGACCGAATCAGGCGCCGTGGTGGACGAACTTGCTTCTACCTCTGCCTCCTCGTCACGGCCCGGACCTGTCATCGCTTCGCAGGTCGGGAGCGCAAGAATCATGACCTCGGTCGAAGGAAGGGTATTAAGCAGAACCGGGTCCGATACTACTCCTGAAGGGCCTACCACCTCCCCTACCCGAGTCTCCCTCGAAAGCATGCTGATGCTTGCCAGTATCTTCCCCAGGAGTCGGGCTTCCTCTGGTACAACTGACTTCTGGAGAGGCGGAAGCGGAATCACGAGCTGCGGGATGGCTCCCAATCGCAGAAGAGATGCCAAGGATCCCACGTCCGGTCCCAGGAGTGATTTCAACCTTCGCGCCGCCTGCGGGCCGAAAGATGACCTCCACCTGGGAACTGCTTTACGAGCTCGGGCAACAGGCACTCTCTTGGGCGTTGTCATTATCTGGCCATGCAGAGCAAGCTTAGCCATCCACTATATGGAGCAAATTGTTGAATTTTCAAAAGAGCCAAAAGACCCCCATGCTTACCTCAGCCATTGGCACTATGCTGCTCTCCAGCGTTATTTCTCCCTCTGCCCGAGTTTCAGTCTCTGGTGCTATCTTTCCCTCTGCCTGAGTTTCGGCCTCTGGCACTATCCCTCCCTCTGCCCGAGTTTCGCTCTCCGGCACTATCTCGCCCTCTTCCCGGGCGTCAGTCTCCAGCACTATCTCCCCCTCTTCCAGGGTTTCAGCCGCCAGAGTATGAGTTCCCACAACCCCTTGGGAGGCATGATCCTGTCCAGCTTAAATAAATCAACAGTCCCGAGGGAAAACTCAAAAAGAAGAAGAAGAAGAAAGTCTATACTTACGGCCACTATCGCCTCTTATTGTTGCAGCACCTCGACTGCCGGGGTGCGGGCATCCGAACTTGCCGCGGCCTCCTCCCGCTGCAGGGCCTCGACTATAGACGCCAGCTTGTCCAGAGCCGCATTGTTTTTCTCCTGTCGGGCAACCTCTGAGTCTGGGACATGAGTCTCTGTGTCTTCCGACGAGGTATGTTCCTGTTAAGTTCAAAAATGATAACAGCGAAGAGATTAGTCGACGGCCTCGAGAGAAGCCCGAATAAACAAGTCCACACTTACAAGTGCCTGCTCCACCAGGCTCAGGGAGGCAGATAATACCGGGGCTTTCCAAACCGGTACTTGAGGCTCGGGCTCCTCGGATGGGCCCTCGGTTGAAAGCATCTTGTCAGAAGAATAGCCGTAATCTACCTTCTCACTCGGCAAGGACTTGGTCCGGGTGGGCACCTCTGTCACCTCTGGGGGAGCCTCAGCAGCAGGATATGTAGCCAGAGCATCGTCACGTGGGCTCAGCAACTGTGACCTCCCAGGCTTTCGCCCCTTCCTCACAAAGATCTGCTCAAACGAGGGAAACACAGAGGCCACCTTCTGTCGAGTGGCTGCTACACCGGCTCCTGCCAAGTGAAGTATGATTTGAATTAAGCCAGGCCCGTAGGGCATGAGAAATGAAGGAGATCGGCCAAGATACCAAAAAAAATGTATATACCTCCCTCAACTTCTGTAGCAGGGGTTGGTTCGAAGAAAGTCTCCTCAACAGGCTGCACTACCCCGTGAACCCTGGCCTTACCCACTCCAGGAATAGAAATAGACGTGAACTTCTCCACGGCGGCTGAAACAAAGACACACACATGTTCCAAGAGGATCCCTCTTAATATGTGAACGAGCCTTGAAGAGCATCAAAAGTTAGAAGGCCCGACTTGCAGGCCGACTTGTCTCCGCCCGAGCAGCGGTGAACTCCTCAAAAGACGGGGGTAGAGGAACTGGAGGGATGACTATCGAGGCAGGAATAACCTCCGTCTTCCTCCGCTTCGCCTTCTGCCTCTTGGCCACCTTAGCAGTAGCCACCGCCTCCTTCACGGGCGACCTCGCTCGAGATCGCTTCTTCGCCTTGGGCAAAGGAGTCGTGGTGGGAGCTGGCTCTGCCGCATCAAAGTGGGAGGGCTTCTGTACCAGTCGGAGAAGGTTCCTATACTGCACCAGTTGGGTGCCAGAGGGATGATCTGCCAAAAAAAAATCAATCAATTAATCAACCATCATTATGAAGGAACATGACAATGGAAGGCTGAGACAAAGAGGCATCATACCATGTGGGCCGGTGTATAATCGTAGACTAAATGACCAGTAAGTCAGGGATGACTCTTTGTCCCGACGAGCCTCCTCTCGGACCAACCAGAGAACATCCCCGATCTTCACACAGCGGTCTACGAGATGAGCCAAATCCGCATGCTGCTTGAAGGCAAGGTGGCAGTAGAGGTTAATATGGTCCATGCCCCACCCGTCGTCATAATGGAAAGAGATCTGTAGGTGCTTGTCCAGAATGGCGGCTGTTGGCTCCTCCACCTTCAATCTGTGCGCCCGGAGAAGAACATATAGCCATGTGGTTTCCTTGTAATTCTCGGGCCTGCGTTCCTCTCTTCTCAAAAAGGTGCGATAGGGACACGTCGAGTCCGTCTCGGGGTGCCAGGTGCGAGCTGGGGTGCCTTCTTCTTCCATTGGGAAGGGGTAGTTAATGAGATCCAGACTGTCTACCCCGGCCCGACACAGATGCGTGAGAGACTTCTTGAACTCATCTTTGGCAACAAGTGGCATCTTAATCTAGGGCGACGGCCTAGCTTCCCAGGCTTCCTTACGGGAAGCCAAGTATGCGGACACCTCCCTTTTCTTGCCATGCTTCAATCGGAGCAGGTGCTCCGGATCAATGTCGAGGACGGCTATCGACTGTTTACTCAAGAACTTCCACTCGGCACCGTCCCAACAGTCGGTCCTGCACAACCGATGGAAGCCTGTCCGGGCATTCCACCACTTGATGTAGTCCACGGTTACTCGTGGAACTCGCCCAGGTATTGGCACTCTGAAGGTAGAACTGTCTGCCCTGTGAAAATAGTCCCACCAATACCGGGCATGCTCAGCAGTCGGGCTGCCCCGAAGACTCCGCACGAATAGAGCAAACTGTGCGCTGTATATAGGGATATGCTGATCATACCCAAAATTACGCCCAAAGCGGAAAGGGTAATAGGGTTCCAACAGCAAAGTGTCCCCCTTCCTGAAGACCAGCACGCTTTGGCGGATGGACAACACCCAGTCGCGAAGCTCCGGCTCTAGCAGCGGGCGAACCACGATCTTCTGGCTGATCGGGTGAGGGTACTTCTCCACCTTGTCATCCCGACACTCCCTCTTGCCATTTACCAAGGGACTAGAATGGGCGGCCAGAGTCCAGAAGTGAATGCTGCCCGGTAAGTCTTGGGGAACCATTTTAAGCCTACCCCGGATATTGAATAGCTGCAATGTTGTCGAACCTGCCCCCACGTTGGCAAACTCCAGCATGCGTGGAAATAACCCCCAAGACTGTATGGTGCGTAGAGCATACTCCGGGAACAAGGAGTAGACCCAAGCATTGAAGAAGTGCAGTGGGCCGATGAACCGGGCCTGGCGCGGGAGTTGGTGTACACTAACGTCTCCCAGCATCTTGTATATCAGGCATAGTGCGACCGGTCACAATGATAGCTTAATCCCCCATGCCATTTGGCAAGTAGGGTAGATGGCGTCTGGCCGAATGACGGTCTCATCCCCATATGGCAAAGCAAAAGAATAGAGCCAGTTTATGAGGAAAGCTGCACAGTGCGTCATCGGATCAACCCTTGTCGGGTTAGCACCACTCCGACGCCCCTTTGAAGTTGGGACCTTCACCTCAGCTCTGCTCTTGCTATGCTTCTTCCAGACCACAGCGGCACCGACGTAGGGGAAAGCTTCATATTTTTTCGGCCAGTCGAAGAAGTATTTCAGCCACAAGCTCAAGCGGACCCTCTTCCGATCCCCACGGGGAGGCTGCTTCCCGCCATGGGATGACTGGTACAATTCTCGGTATGCCTTCATAAGGAACCGATAAGAATATCCAAGGGCATAGATGCTATCCCCGTCTGTCTCATCCTTGATAAGGTCGGGGAGGCATACTTCTTCATACGGCTCTCCATCAATAGGCAGGCCGCTCAGCTAGTGCAGACTCCATAAATCCAGCGAAGTCTCACCTTCCGTCGTATAGAAGGTGTTCAGTTCAGCGTTGAAGACCTCGATCATCCCACAGCAGAGGCCTTTGGAAATTGGGTAGCTGTACCAAGAGGCATAAACGCTGTGGTAGACGTCGACCCGAATAAGCAGGGGAGCATAGTTGAATTGCACACATTCTGTAAACTCCACTGCTCCTTCCCGAAAGGTGTGTGCGTCCTGGACTTTGAGCTCCCCGAACCAGCCCAAGGCGAGCTCATGCTTAAAGCGGATGGCCAGGCAGTCCATAAGGTAGGTGTTGACACCCGTTTTTACCTATGAGATGGGTCATTCCTCTTACCACCATTTGTTGATGTCTCGAGTTATCCATTACTCATTGGGCTATTTCCAGGCACGTCTTTGGGCTTATTTATGGGTATCTTCCTCCCTAGCTAGGTCTGCTCTTGGAATCAGACTTAATGGGCTTTGATTTCGCTTGGTTTTGGGGGTAAATGGGCACGTTTATCCCATTTTATTAATTTCAAACGTCCAGGATGTACGCGGTCTAGCGATGGTCCGTTCAAGGATTGGACGGTCTATTTGGAACCGTTTAGAAGCTCAGAACTATTTATTGGATATTTTTTTGATTTTTTTTTGAATTTCCACCGACAAGCCTTTACACGGTCTGAGTTCAACCGTTTACCGCCATTGAACGGCCTGTCTTTAGACCATCCAATTCCCAGAGTCCTAAGCCGGTGGGTTTTTCAGATAATTATCTATTTATCCTATTTTTATCACCAACATGGTTTACACGGCCTAGCATTGGACTGTGCCATTCATTGAGTGGTCTATCATTAGACCGTCTTATCCTAAAGAGTCCAGCGCCGGGTCAGCCGGTCAGTTCGGTGGATAATTAGATAATTTGTTGTTTTATTTATTTATCACCGACAGAGGTAAGCGGTCTAGGAATGGACCGCGTATTAGTCTCGGCAACCTATCGAACGACCGCGTATAGGCCCGAAATCTATGAAATATTTGGTTTTTTTCTCTCCATCCGTGGTTAAACCTTCACCTTCCTCCGCGGTTTCTCCACCAAATGGGGTGCCGTTTGATCCCGGTAAGAGATAGAAGTATTATCTACAGATTTTGTTTTATTATCACGTCCTAATTTTTAGTGAAAAATTCAATTTCAGGGCTGGATTTTTAGCGCTCTATAAATAGAACCCCTAGTCCAGGCTTGAAGAAAAAAAGATCTAACGTCGACGTCGAAGCTCAGCCGAATTCTTGAGCGAGCTGTTGCCAGGGAGGGAGGCTCTCTACATCCTTTTGAGCCTTCAGTCAAGGGAGTGGTAACTTTCTTTATGTTTTGTCTAGGCTTTTAGTTGTCTTTTCATCCTTTGCATGCTTCTTTTCATCATCTTTTCATCCACGTTTTTGCACTGTTTCACATCATTTCTACACCCTCCTATCGTTTTCGCGCCCTATAGGGGTTTAAAAACCACCCCAGGTATCGCCCATTCCATGCTATCATGTTGGTTTTCCCTTTTGTGCTATAGTTACTACACATTCCAGGGCTAATTTGGGTTGCATTTTTCTGTTGTCTATGTCGTTTTGTAGGTCAGCATCAGCATAGCACGAGACCCATCCCCTCTGGCCGGCTGGAAGGGGTGGAGGATCAAGTCCTACATCTTGGAGTTTGGCAGCATCACACGGTCTTCATCCATCCGTCTACAAGAATACATGGCCCAGATCGGACCGTGCAACGCCTTCCTACGGCCTTCCTTGGACCGTGCTGTCACCAGACTAGTCTTCGTCCCACTTCCCTTTCCAACGTTGGAGTGACCTATCGAGCGGCCGTGCCATCCATTGAGTAGTTCATCTTGGACCGTTTACGACTGCCAGCGCTGCACCTCAGGCGAGTGTCTTCTCCCTTTCCAAGGTACAGGTGCATTTCCTTTACATTCTACATCTTGGTGGCGATCACAATCACACACACACACACACACACACACACCTCTTCACCCTTCTAGCTTCATTTTGATTACCTTTATATCTTAATATAGAAAGGTAAGGGAAGAAAAGAGGGGGAAAAACATGTCAACATCTCATTTTTTGACGATCACGGTGGGACGCCTAGTGCCCATCGTGCTGTTGTTTTGCTGGTCTCTATTTTTTGTGCTTGGTTAAGGTTTTTCTAAGATTGTTTCAGGTTGCTATCTCATCCACGGTGGTTTCGGTTCCTGGAGGTGTACGCGGTTCTCCAAGGGCTGCTCAAGTCTCTCCGTGGTGGGGAGATAGGCCATGCTGTCCCGGTCTTAGGTGCGTTCCTGTTTGATTTCTATCCCACTGCCATTGATTGAGCGGTCTGCTTCTAGACGCTCCTGAATTTCCACGGTCTCCCGATAGACCGTCCATTTCCTTCTCACGAGTGTTTGTCTTCCTGTGAGCCTAATAGCTTCAGCGGTCCTCGTTGGACCGTGCACTGATTTCCACGGTCTGTCAAAAGGCCGTGCATGTCTGCTGGCTCAGGTACGGTATTGTCTTTTATACACTTGTGGTTTTTGCTGATTTTCTGCGATCTGTTCAGGGCCGTTCCACTGTTGGCACAGTCGATCGATAGACCATTCTGTCAGGTACGTATCTGTCACTGTAGTTCCACTTCGTTTCAGTTCACTGTGTTTTTAGTTCTTTTTTTTACTACTCCATGCTGCTGCACGGTCCTACCCAGGACCGTCTACCTCCCTGAGCGGTCTCCCATCAGACCACTTTTCGGTGCTACATTGCACCCGGGATCACCATTTTGAGGATTATTTAACATTATTTCATACTTATTTGGGTGCTGTTTTGATCTCCCTCGACAGTCATTTCACGTTGCATGATTATTATCATACTTGTTATACTTGATTGATCATTGCTTGTTAGATTTAGGTTAGATTTTACATGCACTCCGGTGCACATAGGACCATACATATATTCCATATTAGTTGCATTCCTACCTTGGTAGGGGATCCTCTCGTCTCCATATTCCTTGGAGCCGACTAGGTGACCTTACCCGGGACCTCCGTAAGTCCCCGTGAGCCGTGGATTCCCACACGGATGTCGGGCATGTTGTACCTTACCACACCAGTCTAGGATTGCATCCGTGAGAGAGAGTCCCCTTTAGAGTCAACCAAGTTTCCCATTCCACCCTCATTAGGCACCTTTGTGGTTGTAAGAATTGTCATTTTAATTAATCCACTAAGGTTCTAAAAGGGAGAAGTTATAAAATTTGCTGTGCATCATTTAAACTTGGTTGGCCATTTGATTGCCTCTCCACTTCTCTCTTTCAATGTGCATGTGATTGGTAGTTTTGTTGTTTAGAAACTCATTAGGTTTGTTCTTTTCTGTCAGTGTGATTGTTGCATGTGGAGTTGCTTCACTCCCATAGGGTCATATCTTAGGGGCAATTCCCATTTCTTTTCCTACTTCAATCCTTTGTTTGATTCCCCTCACACCATGTCTTCTTATGATTTCTCTCAGGCCCGTGAGGATTCCCTTCCTCAGGGATTGTTAGAGGACCCGCCCAGGGTCCTACATGTGCAGGGAAGAGATGGGTCCGCCCCTCCTCTCCCATCTATTGCTATCGAGGGTGCTCAACCCTCTCTTTCTGATTCCTCCTCTCAGAACTCGGCCAATCAAATCCTTCTTATGATGGCCCAGCTAGATCCAACTCAGCTTCACCTCCTTCACCAGGCTTTGCAGGGGCAAGATGCTCCGTCTTCTGTTTCTCCTCATGGCGTGTCTGCTGTCGCCACGTCTTCTCCAGTTGTTGGGTTAGGGGCCGCCTCTGCTGTGCCCATTGATCTCACTCCTATTCATCCTCGGACCCTCCGATTTCCTAGCATGGAGGTGGGTCAAGCCTCTATCTCGGCCCACCAGCCTCTTAACAAGGGGAAGACCCAGATCCCCTTGAGTTCTTATTATGATCCTTATACCACCATCTCACCGGCGCCGCAGGCCCTTGTGGCCCCGGCTAATTTTATTCATCTTCAACCAGGGGCCGCCCAATTGGCTCATGCGGATATGGGCCCTTCCTTGGCCCATTATCCTTCTTACGGGCTTCCCCCTCCATCAGTCTACCCATCAGCTCCATATGCTGGTTCTGTTCTTCCTACTTTGTCTCCTCCTTCCCGGGAACGGGAACTTCTCGATAAGTGGGCTGCCATGCAGCAGCAAATTGAACTCCTTCATAAACGGGTCGGCCCACAGTCCCTTGATGATATCCCCGTTCCAAATTTCTGGGACATTCGCTTCCCACTTCAGTCCGAGCTCCCTACTTACCGAAAGTATGACGGGAATGGCAACCCATTCATTCACATAAGGGAGTTTCTATATGAATCGGCGTAGTTCCAGCATGACGATCGCCTCATGGCGTATCTCTTCCGCCGGTCGTTGGACGGGGTTACGTTAGAATGGTTCTACACTTTTCCCTTGGAGGAGGTAGAGAGCTTCAAGGTTGTTAAGGAGAAGTTTATACAAAGATTTCAAGACCGGGTAGGCCTGGAGTATTCATTCACAGACCTGGTAGCAAAGAAAATGAAGAGCGATGAAGATTTCACCACTTATGCAGACTGATGGAGGCAGATGGCCTTACGTGTGCCCGGGCAGATCCCGGAAGAAGAAAAGGTAAAATTGTTGATTTTAAATGCTACACCTACGTTCCGGAACATTCTGGCAATGAATGATATATCAAATATGCACCAGTTGTACAACAGGGCCCGTTTTATCCAAACCCAGTTTAAGGACTCTCCCATTCATTCCGTGTTTGAGTCCCAAAAGCCCAAAACCACTAGAAAGCCTCAAGGCCCAGTCACCGAAGGAGTCCAGACAAATGAGCAAGTGTAGGCTATTCATTTCCCCAACCAATCCACTCCACCACGCTTCCATCAACCTCCTCGTAACCCCCAGTTCACCGCTCCACTGGCTACCCAACCATCATTTCCTGCTCCTCGCCCACCACAACAACAACTGCCACCCACACAACAGCCTCAACAGTCGCCACAGTACCATAATGTCCCGCCACCAAATGGCTATGCACCTGCTCGATCGGGTCCTAAGAGAACCCATTACCCTCCACTTCCTGAAACTCTCCCAGACATTTTCTCAGCCCTGATGTACACTGGTGATCTTCAGCTCCCTCCGGAACGCCCTAACTGGAATCTGGCCACCGACCAGTCCAGATATTGCATATATCATCGGCAGCTCGGGCACACCATAGAAAGGTGCTATCAGTTCCGCGATTTTGTTTATGATCTGCATGAAGGGCAGAGAATTGATTGGGCCCAAATGCACTAGTTGATTGAAGACATCAAGGAGAGAAGAAGACAGGCACCGAAGCCGCAACAGCCAGCACCGCAGCAACAGCAACCTCAGCAACCCCAACATCAGCCTCAGTAGCAGTAGCCTGTACCTGAACTCGGGATTCACGAGAATCCCATGCCGAACCACCCACCCGCTCCTCAACCGCAGCCGCCGACACCGGCCCAGGTAAATATTGTTCACCACCAAGCTCCCAACACTGGGTGGTCCTTTAATGATGAGACTCCTGCTCATATTTTGGCCCTCCACCATACCTACACCAATTCCTTGCCACCTTTTGTCCCCTCCATCATCTCACCCACCATTCTGACCTCCGCAACACCTACCATTCCCTCCAGGTCCCCCATTTCACCCGCCACTTTACCCACCATTTCACCCATCCTTGCACCTTCACCCGTCATACCCTCCGTTGCCACCCCCTCACCTTACCCCGCTGGGTCAGTCGGGAGTCCATCTAGTGCCGTGCCGGCACGAAACTTCGCCATCCAGAGCGGGCGTTTATTTCATAGAAGTTATCCCTCTACTGGTGCACCCGCACCCAATCCCCCAATTCCTTCCTCAGTAGTTGAAGCAGAAGAGTCAGACCCCTTACCAGGCACGGAATATGATTTGTTACAGCACTTGGACCGAACGTCGGCCAAGATCTCAATATTGGAGTTGATTAAGAGATCCACACTGCACCAGGACGCTCTGAAAATTTTCCTTCAAAAAGTGATGGTCAGTGAGGACATGGCAGTGGAAAATCTACCGTCGGCGTTGGCCACCATTACGAAGGGGCCGTCTATTTCCTTTTTTGAGTCAGAGTTAGCACCCCCGGAGGCACACCAGATGCCATTATGCATTTCCATTACATTAAATAAGGTGGCCGTTGATGCAGCTCTAGTGGACACGGGAGCTTCTATTAATGTTTGTCCCTTGAGCACTCTGATTACCTACAACATCTCTGAAGACATGCTAAGGCCGACACCGACAAAAATTGCAGCGTATGATCACTCCAGGAGAGCTTGCCACGGGGTCGTGACAGTTCAGGCCGAGCTAGGGCCTTTGAAAATGGACGTGGAATTTTATGTGTTGGACATAGACCCAATGTTTAAGGCTATTCTGGGTCATCCACGGATTGATAACTTGCATGCAGTGCCCTCGAACGCCCACCAGTGCCTCAAATTCCCATTTCAGGGGCGGGTAGTCAAGGTAAAAAGTGTTTCTACGGTGCAGATAGTCGAAGCTATTTTTGATAAGATTTTGCCAACTCTCTGGCCGAGTAATAGGCCTATTCTTTCTGTAATGGACTTGGATTTTCCCTAGGCATATGTGTCACGCAAGCCTGCCACTATGCCTGTCATCGTCAAAGCAAAGTCCAAGATACGAGATTCCAAGGGCTGGAACATAATTCTGAAGTTAGGGTACCAACCAGGCATGGGTCTCGGAGCCCAGTTACAGGGGTGAACTACGCCCATCCCAAGAGACAGAAAGATGAGCCGAAGAGGCCTCGACTACCGAGAGTCTGTTAGGGTGCTAGGCCCGGATTTAGAGGGGGGGTGAATGAATCCCCTTATAAAAATTGCCCAATTAAAAACTATAACTCGACACAAATGTGGAATTAAAACTATTCAAGCTCCACAAGATAAGGTGGACAATGATTCTCTTGATCAAACAGTTGAGCTGCAAGAATGCATACTCCTAAGCAGACCTATGCTATTGGCCGAACCCAATCAAGCAATCAAATGCAACTTAGACGCTTAGATGACATGAGTGAATTTGACACTCTCCAGTACCAATGATCAAGAATTCAAAGTGACTCTCTCAAAACCAAAGTCAAATGTTTGGTGTACAAACAAAAAACCGACTAGATGGGAAATAGAGATCAAGCCTAAGCATACATCTAGCAAATCAGACAAGGTAATCAAACCATGATAGATAGAAGATTTTTAGGTGGTTCGGTCCTCCAGACCTACGTCCACCCCACACTCAAACCAGAGTGTGGATTCCCGCTGATACACAGCTTAACTGCTGGGCCTCACAGCTTGCCAACAACCGTTGACTGATAGCTTGACCACTGGGCAATACAGCTTAGCCAACCAGAGGAACCGATCCTCTGCAATAGCTGAGCGACACAGCTTGCTCTGCTGACTTACAGCTTAAAACAAAGGTATAAAAGAAAACAAAAGATGAAGAATCACAGTGACTGAAAGCTGGATGGAATCGTAAAACAATTGTGACTCTCGCAGAAGCTGACTGGATTGGATCTGATCCAAGGTCCAGTTGAACAGGTCTTCAAGCAGCTTCACTTTCTTTTCCTCGAACTCTCCATCTCTCTCTTTCTTTTCCTTCTACTTCTTTTCCCTCTCTGCTGCTCTCTCTTTTATTCTATCGATCTCACAATCTTTCACTTTCACTCCTTCTGCTTCTTTTTCTCTCATGCTCTGCTCTTCTTCTGTCTCTCCACTTTCTGCTTTGATCTCTTTTTCTTCGTTCTCCTATGTTCGTCTGATCGCAGAAGAAGGGTTATATATATCTTCAGTCTAGGACCCACGGACTCACACAGTGGGCATGTGTAGGGAACACTCCCGCCAAGAGGCTTCTAGAAACCTTTAGCCACGTGTCAGAATCTGAGCACTGTAGCTTTCCACGTGGCAGCCTTTTTTAGGGACGATCCGCCTTGGATCACGTGCCCTCCTTAAGGTCACAAATAGTTGTCCTGGTAAAATGTCAGGACATATAACAGTTATACAGGTATGAATGTTGCACCAACTTAATAAGGTATAAAAGTTGGCATGCATAGACTCAATATATCATAAGTACACATATGCACGGACTTAACGTTCACACAGTAAACTTATGCACAGACTACGTGTGAGTGTAATCAAGGAGTGCACCGAGTTGGTGTGGACAGAATATAGACTCTGCACTGACTCAATGTGCCAAGGGCTATCTTGCACAGACTCTATTATGCATCATGCGAGATATGCACAGACATATAATGCAGCGTGCCTTAACTGCACAGACTTGAGACCCATAAATCTCTTATGCACAAACTTGCCAAAGTAGTGTGCACAAACTTTATGTGCATGATGCGAGAGTTGCAACGACTCGAATGCATGCGACAACACTTGTTGCACTGACTAGATCTATGCAAAGACAGTCACTGCAACGACTTAGCCGCGTGCAGCAACAATTGTTGCACAGACTCATATGCTTGCAGCCATGAGAATTGCATAGACGTGAAGAAGCTCGACTCAAAATATGCACAAGACACACTATGAAGATGCACCAATGCAAAGTGCCTTGGACAAGGTATGCACCGACTACAACTCTATCGACTCATGTCATGCACATACTTGGACAAGTGCGCTATCGTGCATTACACTAACTTGAAACATGACATTTGGGGAGTGCACAGACTTCAACTTGATTGCGTGCAACGGTGCGAGAGTTGCACCGACATGGCTACAAGGAGATGCACATGCATAGAGCAGATGTGCACCGACTCAGTTAAGTGTAGACTAAATCATGCACAGACTTAGTGAGCATATATGCTCAGGCCTATATGCATAAGGTAGAAGGTGCACTGATGAATGAGCATGGCAGAAGTGTACACTACAGTGAATGCATCGACCTTGAAATGCAAGGCAGAGGTGCCTAAGTCCAGCTGTATGGACACTTGCACAGAGTTGTACAACGTGTGTAGTCCAACCATATGCATATGAACTGAGACATGCTCGGTCCTTATGATGAAATACAAAGTGAGCAGCGTTCATGCAAAGACTTGCTACAGTGAGGTGCACAAACTTCACAGACCTCCAGACTACTAAGAGATGCACCCTTGGACATATGCACTGGCCTCATGTGCATACAGAGTAATGACAAATACATGCTTTAACATCAACACATGACCTTATAAAAGTAACATACAGCAAACAAAATTCCCATCAATTCTCATTTAAGAAGTATCAATCAATCATCTCAAGTATATGCATGGTGACTCATAGTGTTTGCTATCATCAAAACCACAGGGGCACAACAATCTCCCCCTTTTTGATGATGGCAACACTATGAGTCACAACACTATGAGTCACACTGACTCATGTCAAACTATTATCCCCCTTTGACTTCATCAAAAAGAAAATAGTTTGAGAGAGATATATAAGCATGCATGAAATGATTGATTTAGAATCTCCCCCTTTAACTACATCATTAAGGCATAGAGGATCTATACTCCCTCTGGATAAAGGAAGGAAATCAGCAAACACAGGGCAGATAAATAATGCAATATGAACGGGTAGTTTTATGCTAAGCACTATGACACCACATACTCTCTCCCTTTGACAACCAGCTAAAATGGAAGAACACTAAGGCACAACCTTCTCCCCCATGAACATGTGATACCAATTGTTATGAAACCAACTGTCATAAAATGAGGGAATTTAGGCAAATGATGTCAATTGTTATGATCTGTGAACATCGCAAGGACAGCCAAGAGGGACTATCAGAGGTAAGTCTGATACCAAGAGTGGAGAAAGATATGGACTGGATTGCCAATGAATAGATGAGACAGAAAGATTTTCAATAGGGTACCAAAGACATAAATCTTGATAAGCGAATTTCAGACTCTTCTATTATAAGAGATTATGAATGAGTCTAAACTTACCAGCATGATTTAAGAATGATGTATACCAAGTTTATCAAGAAAATTCAATACTCATATCTGAAACATCTTTTAATAAACATGAACCAAATGCACATATGACATTCTTATTTTAACCTCCTTCTATCTTACTCATTGAAAATTAATGACTCCTACGGAAGTTACACAAGATACTATTGAGATTAAACAGTTATAAATGTATCTGAACTTGTCTTAGATTCCACTAATTTTCATATTTTTCTTTTGAACAGCACACTATTTTTCTTGAGCAATCTTAGTTGATCAACACCTTTTTACATAAGACACAACACGTCTTAGGTGAAGTGATCCAGTTACTCAGTGTGATAACTGCATTGCTTCTCAGTCATGAGAACAGAGTTAGCAATAGAAATGTCTTTTTATGTGAGGAGACACCTTGGTTAGAGGCAGGAATTCCCAGCTACTCAACACAACTATGCCATTGCTCTGTCATATTTTCAATCATTTTTACAGCAGAGGTAACTATGACACTTCATGACATGGGTTTACTCTATTTCTTTGATAGAGGACCCAATTTCTCGGTGTCTAAAGTCATTGCTCTGACCAAGATTTCTTTCAATTATTTTCAGATTTTTCAGACAATTCTCTACACTGAAGTGTTTAAGAACAATACTCTCTACAAGTATCTTACCCAAAGAAGGCCATAATTTTAAAATTTCAGATTTCAGAAGGTTCTGCATCAAATTACATGAGACAATTGGTTAAGATTTATTAAACATAATGATTCAGATATTTTCAAGTCTTTTAATTCAAAACTTAATGAATACATTAGACTTAAATCAATTTGATTCATCAGACATTCTTAAACCAGTATAATAGAAGATTCTTCTTTTTGAAATATGTCAAATTTATGATTAGGGTACACAGATTGAAATCTCCCCTCAAAATTAGATGAATCAACATTAACAGTGCAGCAAATCAATGGAAGCAGCAAGAAATTTTCATTGAGAGAATAACAGAAGGCATTATCAAGCATGCATATAAAATGGCAGAATTGAAACACATGCTTGTGTATCAAACAGATTTTAAGGAGTCAGTGAGTTAACAAGGATGGAGCAGGAGGTATGCACTCGAGTAATCCGGTTCAGAAATCAATAGTTGAGTATGGAGTTCAGATAGATCAGCTTGACAGCAATGAATTCTAGTTCAACTCTTTATCAGCAACTTAGAGGAGAATCAATCATAGAATTCATACAAGATTGATGAAACTAGAAGGCTCCCCTGTCTACATGCAGTGATTCTCTTTTTTTTGGAATTTTCAAAAATTAATGAAGAGCAACGCAGTTTACTACATGTATGCATATGCAATGACTCTCCTAAAGATATTTCCTGAACATGAATGTCATGATCATCATGCAGAGGCAGGCATACTCCCCCTGACTAAATGCAATGTGTGCAATACTCAACATGTAGGGAAATTGACAAATCACGCATCATGACAACGATATGCAATGCATTAAGAGACAAACTATAATTATTTCCATGTGCATTTCAAACTATCAAAGAGATTCAGTTGGATAATGCACAAAAGAATTAACATGATGTGCATGCATTTAGAGCAGACAGATTCAGAAGATAGAATTTAAATTGAGTTTTCAGAACTGACCTGAGGAGTGCAATCATGGGGTTTTCATTCTTGAGTGCCTTGGTTTATTAGCCCCCTTTATTCCATTCCAAGGCACACCTACAAAGTGGCAAACTATTTTGTTCCAGCAGGAACCCAAGCAGCCTTGGGTCCTGTATTACCCCTAACAGGTGTTCTAAACAATTTCTTAACAAGATGGTCAGCAAATTCCATCAGAGAATAGTCAGCCATAGAATGTCTGAATTTTCCACAGTATCTACATGTACCAATAGAATTTTTGATCTTATTATGCATATCAACATAAGCATGAACTCTATATGCATAAGCATGAAACTTTCTATTATTTACATGAATGTTTTGTCTCTTACTTTTAGTTAGTCAACAATTTGCAGATTTATGACCTGACTTTCCACAATTGAAACATGAAAAGTTCATTCTTTTAGTGCTCCTATCAAACACATATCTTTTTATAGGGAATTTAGCAGATTTAGAATTAAATGTGTTTCCCTGAGCATGCCAACAGTCCTTGACTTTATGACCATGTTTTCCACATTCGAAACACCAGATGTGCTAACCTCTAGAACCAACATTATTCCAATGAGACCCCAACCAGCATTCAATAGCCTTGTGACCCGGCTTGTTACAATTGAAAAATATGATGTGCTGGTTTGGAGCAAATTTGTTTCTACAAGGGCCATGATGATTTGCAGAGAATTTAGCATGCATCTTATCATCTTGTTTCATGACAAAGCATTCTTTCATGAAGTGACCATTCCTACCACAGTAATGGCATGAAGCATCAGATTTCCTAGTAGTATGACTTCTATCGGATGAATTCTCAGCATTCATTGTTCTACAATTCTGATTCTCCTTTTTATGTGCATGTTTGTGTGTGTTCGTGTTGTTTACAGAATGCACACTTTTGATATTGGTTTGAGTAGGCTTCTTCTACAGGTGGTCAGCCCTTTTAATCCTTTTAGTTGGTTCCTGACTTTTCTGAGCATTTTGCTTTGTTGGGTCCCTCGATCAATGACACCCAAGAGGGGGGGTGAATTGGGTGATTACAAACTTGAAGGAAACTCTTTCCCTTTTTAACAAGTGTAAAGAAACAACAATTTAAACAATAAATATGTTGAACAAGCAAGATAGATTACAACCTACACTAACCCCCACACTAGACGATAAGATGAAAGCTGCGTGGTGGAGTAAACTCCTTACAACACGATTAAGGAAGTTGATTAAGCCAAGAAACATATTCTCTCAATCTCACTGTTCCCACACGATCATATACACAGATTCTACAATCACACCAAGCCAACGCACAAAGCAAACCACAATGCAAAGGGATTTTAAGGTGGTTCGGGACCTCGACGGGCTCCCTACGTCCACCCCTCACCAAACTAGGTGAGGCTTCACTCGGGGATAAGCCCCAAACGGAGACGACGCTCCAACCACACACGCAGAACGATGCCTGCACACACATACGAGGACAAGCCCCAGTACACACACGCACAGAGAGACGATGTCTCCAATACGATCCGACAACTGGATCCACCAACACACACACACACACGCTGCTACAGGTGCAGCAAACCGCACACTAAGAACAACGAGACACATACACACACGTAGATCTAGTAAGATCCACGCACCCACACAAGAATCAAATGAGATACACACACACGACCACGGATCTAGACGATCCACACACACACAAATGCTTAGAGTTTATGAGAAATACAAATATGACACTCAAAGCATGATGACAGTGAGACTTAGTTTAGAAATCCCCTGATTTGGCTTCTCTTTGAATGTATGCTGCTGATTTAGAACGTAGCTTCAATCTTCACTTAACCAGATCTTCTGTCTGTGCTTGCTTGGCTCTTCTTTTCCTTGGACAACACTCTCTTTTATTTCCCTTGGATCTTCCTTGACTCCCCTTGAATCGTTCTTGAAGGATGATGAAGGATTCTTGCACAAATGATGTTGTGGTTTGATTCTCTATGCAACTTCTGGTTGGAAATCGTATGGAAAGTTGTTTGCAGCTTCTTCCCTTCACATCCACGTTCAAAACATTGAGGAAGAGGCCCTGGAGCAGCTACCTATGACCTGCACACACAAGGATAGAGAGAAATTCGAAATTTCATATCTAGCAAGCCTCTCCTTAGGGTTTACAACCCAATGAGATGTATATATGTGTTTAGGACGGTCAAGAAACATCCTAGGGACCAGATCCACGAATTAGGGAGACATTTAGGGCATTTGGAATTGATTGGTTGGACTTTCGGAGCAAGAAAACGGCGGTCAAAATGTGCGGCTCGAGGTCCTACCGGAATGGGTCGACCCTTGGGGTCGACCCTCGGGCAAACAGAAGCCAAACAGAACGTTTTTGTGTTCTGTTTTACAGGGGTCGACCCCAGGGGTCGACCCTCGGGCTTCCAGAAACCAAACAGAACATATTTTGTGTTCTGTTTTACAGGGGTCGACCCCAGGGGTCGACCCTCGCGTTCCAGAACCCAAACAGAACCAATTTATGGTTCTGGGTTACAGGGGTCGACCTCCATGGGTCGACCCCTGGGGTCGACCCTTTCAGGCAGAATACACAAAAAAATAGCTCTGCGCGCTTCGACGAAAAGAATTAATTCTCCTAGCTCCGAACTCCGATTGAAGCAAGACCGAGGCGTTGGAAAGAGGACTTGCAGAGCTACAACATATAATTTTTATGGGGAGATCCAATGGTTGGATTGAAAATGGTGAAGAATGGAAGACAGTTTGACTTTGAAAAATAACTAAAACCTCCATCAAACCAAAGGGAAAAAATTGATTAAATGTTACCATAATCCCATGAAGATCAACCATGATTTTTCATCCTGAAAAACATGATAAAGCAAGATGTTAGTTCAAGATCAAAATATATGGGTCATGCATTAACATATGAATCTAGTTTTGAGACCGAGACCCAAATGGCATGAAATATGATTATGAAATCATTAACATGATGCATATAAAAATCCCCATGAAAGATCTGTATGAAAGCACTTGAGAACCCATTTTTCCAACTCAAGATTATTAGAGTATCACCATGGATTCAAATATAAATTCTTACCTTGAATCCATCATAATGTAGGAAACATTAACCTGCACTTTCTGAAAATTTAGAGGCAAGTTAATATTAAACCAATGAATCTGAAGATCCCGACTTCAACCCAATTCTCCCACAAACCATTTCAAAGCATTTAAGCCATATGATTAGAATGACTAGGAACCATCACTCTTGCATTCATGATATACAAGAACCAGAAGAAATCCTCAACAAAGCATGTAATGAAATGGCTATGCATTTACACAACGCACGGCCATGCAATCAATTTCATATCCATAAGGACTCAACCATTTCACTGAGAAGCATTGTCTTCACATGAAACCTCCAAAGACTAATGTGCAGCATGCATGATTCAATCATCAACCTACTTAGTAAAGCAACCTGCAAGATAAGATAGCCACATGTGAGTTCATTTATCATGAAGATGTTTTCCACTAATCAAGCACACAATATGTCACATAGTTTAGTTATCATCAAAGCCATAGCTCACAATCTCCATCACACACGAAGTTTAGTTATCATCAAAACCATAGCTCAACAATCTCCCCCTTTTTGATGATGACAAACTTAGTGATGAATGATGACAATCTAAGTGAAGATGACAAACGAGTGGCATGTTAGTGGCATGTTGTTCTCCCCCAATCATGAAACGAGTGGCATGAATCACATGAAATATTTCTCCCCCTTTGACATTATCAAAAAGCGGGGTAATGCCAATCATACTCCCTCATGAAGAAGAAATAGAGGAGATGCACATTGGAGCATGATAAATGTGCAAGGAACAGTAACCCACATTTGAAATTCTGATGAAACAGGAGTAAGTTATAAATAAGTGGGTTCATGGAAAGTATGGGATACACCAAATGAGGACTAGAGAACCAATTGTTTGGTAGAGAGGATACCAAATGTTGATTACTTGGTTATGCCCAATCTTTCTCCCCATTAGCCAAGCGAACACAAGAATTTATTGAACAAGTAAATAGCATGGGAAGTTCACTCAATTTTTGGTTTTCAGTATTTTCCAGATTTTTATTTTTGATTTGTGGTTTGAAATGCATGAGATGCAACTTATGCATGTGATGGCATGTGAGATGCATACACAAGCAAACAAATAGATACATATATATACATGCAACACTGCTCCCCCGTACTTATTTAAGAAGGGATGGGTATAGGAAAGATGCAAGAGAGCCATGGCAATCAGAATACACATGTGTAGCACATGGGAGTTTTTCCAATCAAATAGGAGATTAATGCAATTGCTAATGCAATCAATTAACTTTCTGAATACATACGAAATCAAATTCTCAGATGTGTAAGTGAGTAACATGAAAAGTGATAGTTTCAATATGGATATTCAGATTTTCAGATCAACACAGGGAGACATTTTACAGACTGCACTTCAATTTTGAGAGCAGCGTATTGGAGGCTTCGCTCTACCACAATGAGTTTTCACCATCATTTTTTTTTAACTCAACCAGTACCATAAGATAGTCAGAATTTTTCAAGAGTGATCAGGTCCAAAATGATTCCTTTTTACGCGAGTAGACGCATGGAGCTCATGCCAGAATCCCCGGTTACTCAGAATACTGAACCATTTCACCTCATTTTGAACAGAGGTACTAGTCCACACTTTTCAGATATGAACCACATCACGTCTCAGGTGACATGTGCCCAGTTTACTCAGTGAGACCAAGCATTGCTCTACCATTCATTTTCATTTCAGATTTTTCAACAAAGATAGGTAGGCAGCTTTTTCCTCAACTGTCTCTTCAACATACATGCAGCAAGTTTAACATCTCGAGAGTGTTGAAAAGAAAATCATATATCCTTATTCTTAACACTCATTTTCATATTATGTGCATGAATTGTGTGAATTTGATTCAGCATGTATACCGAAAATATCATGAATACATAACAACACAACTCCCCCTAAATAGATGCACTTTTACTCCCCCCAAAGTGTACAACATGAAACACACCAATAATGACTCAATTGCAACATTATTTATCAAGAATGCATAAGGTCATAGAAATTTCAAGGATGGGGTGACTAGCATATAATAACACACAAGCACACATTGGGAGTTTATGCAAATGCACTATAACATGCATGCGAGCAATGTGATGTCAATTTGATACCAATTAAATGGATGCCAAACGAATGAACTAAGCATGACGAATGCATGAGTTCTAATGCAATGCAGAAATTAACATGGGTGCAAGGTGTGTGTTTTTGGTTTTTCATTTGAAAGAACTAAATGCACCTAATGCATTGGATTCTGATGCATGCTGCCTATAACTATATGAGAATGAAAGATAGGATGCAAAAAGAGGATGAGAGCTTTCATTTCCAAGCCAGTGTGACAGAAATCTTATTGAGTTCATCCACATTCAATCCATGAATCAACAAACATTGTTTATGACAAGACCTTTATGAATAAGGGTGCATAAATGATCAAAAGTAAGCAATGCAACCCAAATTTCAGAATTGTTCAAAAACAGATTTTCAAAGGTCTTTCACAAGTTTGGAAATGAGAATTCATCCAAAAGTCAAATGTATGGATCATTTAATCACAAACATATTTTCAATTTGCATGATTCAATCACAAGAGTTCATTCATAACTCAATCAAGCACAAGTCTGTCAAGATCTAGTACGAGGCGGAGATTTTAGTCCAAAGACCCAACTCAACGCATAGGGAATGCTTCCAAGTGGATATAATCCACTCTTTCACAAATGCCATTTGATATACCAGACATGCAATTCAATTCAAGTGTCATACAGTAGCCAACCACTTCAAGCACAACTCTCGAGGTTTTCATTTGGTTAAATCAATTAAGTATGATCATCACATCAAACTAGATTCAACCAATTTGTCACAGCATGCTAGTAAATGACAACTCAAGGTTTTAGAATCAACACTTGTCATCTAAAGGTATCACCAAGTGACAAAAAGGCCATTGCATGAGTTGATAAGGATGAATTACCTTGGTTCAGGAGACAAGATTGGAAGCCTTCAATCACTAAAATTGCCAACCTCACGGAGGTTGATATTTCAGATTTTGCTTTCTTACCTTTGCCTTCAGAATCCTTTTTCTTCCAAGTCTTTCACCTATTGAACCATCATTTGTTAATTGAGATGCGCACTTTTCATACCATGTCTTGGGTACTATCAAGATCACTTCCTATCTCCTGGTGGTGGAATGAGGAAATTTTTATCATTTTCATCCTTGCAAGGTATTCCTCATTTGATTCAAAGTTGGTCATGGCCAGCCCATCAGCATTTAGATTTTGGGAGTGTAATCTGCATCCAAGAACAATAAGAATTGATTTGTCAATTTTGATTCAAATTGTTTAACAATGACATGACAAATTCATTTTAACAACTAACATCCCCTAGACAGCTCTAGATGCAATGCATGACTCATGTGTGAACCCAAACATTAATCCCATATGATGAATGTGGTTGCTCCCCCTTAGTGTGTGCAAGAATGCAAGATGTTCAGTAACAATCCAATGCCATAAGCAACCTTTGAGTAAATGACTCATAGTACTAGGCGGAGAACTTAGATCCAAAGATCACCTCACGCGTAGTGATAGTTTTCAGACAGGCTTGACCTGCCCTTCCACATGTCACCATTTGATATACTATGTAGTCATGGATGATGAAGGTAGGAGGATTGCTATGCATTATGACATGAATTCACAATGTTCAACTATAGGATGATAGAGTGTGAAATGGTGTATGCAAACATGAGGGTGTATGCAAGCACAACAAATGTAGTGAATTTTATTGATGGTTTCAAAGCACCACTTCAACAAGATGCTATATGAGGATGATATGCACAAGTGTATGCAACTATCTACGGATGGAATGCATGAACAAACATGTGCATTAACACAAGACAATTCAGCACAATATGAATCAAACAATGACATAATTACTGAAGAGAGTGAGAGGGATATCACCTGAATTTCAAAATTTCGGTTTTGGTTTTTCTTTTAACCTGATTTATCCCACTTGTGTGCCTTACCTTCGTGAGAAAAATAGATTTCATGCTTTACATTCCCAAGGCACACCTGTAAAACAAATTTCTCATTTGGCATTCTTAGGTACCCAAACCATCTTGGGTCCTTGTAGGTTAGCAGCATCTTTGGCACGTGGCTTCCACTTCATAACAACATTCAAATCATCAATTTTCTTCAGAAAATAATCATGCACCATATGTCCAAATTTACCACAGTAAGTGCAACATGACTTTGAGTTCTTAAACGCACGAGGATTCTTTGGAGCATGTGATTTTTTGTTCCACTCTTGTTTCCCATTTGCAAAAGGTTTCATTCTTTTCCTACATGCTTCTAAATCATCATTCTTTCTCATAAAACAATCATGCATGGCATGTCCATGTTTTCCACAATAAAAACATGAGAATTTCTTTCTAGGTGGTTGTGTGTGTGTGGAAGAAGTATGTTCAACATGCATGGAGATGCTAGCAGCATTTTTAGATTTTTGATGCATGTTGATTTTCTGATTTTTGTTTTCTTTTTGAAGCTTTTGGACATTCACATTATTTTTCTGATTTGATTGGGTTCTTGATACAGTGGGTTGTTGGGAGTAAGATGTGGAGGTGGTAGGTGAACAATTGTCATGAACAAATGAAGTATATATTTTACTTTCAAATTTCTTTTTGTTCACAGGATTGAACCCCAGCCCTTCTCTTTGAAAGTTTACTTTCATTCCCAACAGTTTATCCAAGTTTTCTTGACCATTGACAAATCTAGATAAAGAAGCATTCAAATCAGAAATTTCTTTTTCAAGTGATGAAATATGCAATTCATAGGAAACCATCTTATTTTCACAAGTCTTGACTTGTTCATGTAATTGGGTGTTGATGATTTTGTAGGTTTCCATTTCTTGTTTCATCACCTGCATTTCTTCACATTGATCAACAAGCAAACTTTTTCCTTTTTCAAAAACAAGTAATCTTCCAGAAATGGTATTGTTCAATTCCTTCAGTTTCTCATTTTCCATTTCAAGATTTTTGTCATGAGCAACCTCATTTTGACCATTGTTCATAAGACCCATCCTCTCTTTCAGCTCCTTATTTTCATTTCTTAAGGAAGAGATTTGATCTTTGTGAATTTCAATGTCAAACATGTAACCATCAATCAATTCCTTAAGATGTGAGCATTCTTTGCATGAGGAATCACTTTTATTTTGACCAACATTCTTTTTCAATTTTTTGTTCTCAGATTTCAACTTCTTGTATTTTTCAGCAAGCTCTTCATAGGCATTCAACAACTCTTCATAGTTATAATCATCTTCATAATCAAAGTCAGAGTTTACCTTTGAGCTTGATCCACTTTGCTGATCACTCCCTTGTTCACTCGTGCCTGCTACAAGACATCTGTCTTTAAGCTCCTCCTTGAGGTCTGTTAATCCATCCAATATTTCCTTCGCGGATCTACAATGGGAGACAAAAGGAAAATAGTTAGAATCAACTGCAGCAGTAAGCAACTTCAAAACCAAGCAATTTTGATCATGTATGTGCTTTTGATTTTCAGTCCAGACACTTTTATCTTTAGGCAATTCATGAGGACCATGTGAAATAAGCTTCCATAGCTTAGGGTCGTATGAATTGACAAGACTACACATCCTTCCTAACCACAAATCAAAATTACAGCCATCAAACACGGGTGGAGAGTTCAAGGTATACATCATGGTGGTCATTGATCTGGATCACTCTAGATCGTTAGATCTATGAAATTAGAGCCTTAGCTCTGATACCAATTGTTGGGTCCCTCGATCAATGACACCCAAGAGGGGGGGTGAATTGGGTGATTACAAACTTGAAGGAAACTCTTTCCCTTTTTAACAAGTGTAAAGAAACAACAATTAAAACAATAAATATGTTGAACAAGCAAGATAGATTACAACCTACACTAACCCCCACACTAGACGATAAGATGAAAGCTGCGTGGTGGAGTAAACTCCTTACAACACGATTAAGGAAGTTGATTAAGCCAAGAAACAGATTCTCTCAATCTCACTGTTCCCACACGATCATATACACAGATTCTACAATCACACCAAGCCAACGCACAAAGCAAACCACAATGCAAAGGGATTTTAAGGTGGTTCGGGACCTCGACGGGCTCCCTACGTCCACCCCTCACCAAACTAGGTGAGGCTTCACTCGGGGATAAGCCCCAAACGGAGACGACGCTCCAACCACACACGCAGAACGATGCCTGCACACACATACGGGGACAAGCCCCAGTACACACACGCACAGAGAGACGATGTCTCCAATACGATCCGACAACTGGATCCACCAACACACACACACACGCTGCTACAGGTGCAGCAAACCGCACACTAAGAACAACGAGACACATACACACACGTAGATCTAGTAAGATCCACGCACCCACACAAGAATCAAATGAGATACACACACACGACCACGGATCTAGACGATCCACACACACACAAATGCTTAGAGTTTATGAGAAATACAAATATGACACTCAAAGCATGATGACAGTGAGACTTAGTTTAGAAATCCCCTGATTTGGCTTCTCTTTGAATGTATGCTGCTGATTTAGAACGTAGCTTCAATCTTCACTTAACCAGATCTTCTGTCTGTGCTTGCTTGGCTCTTCTTTTCCTTGGACAACACTCTCTTTTATTTCCCTTGGATCTTCCTTGACTCCCCTTGAATCGTTCTTGAAGGATGATGAAGGATTCTTGCACAAATGATGTTGTGGTTTGATTCTCTATGCAACTTCTGGTTGGAAATCGTATGGAAAGTTGTTTGCAGCTTCTTCCCTTCACATCCACGTTCAAAACATTGAGGAAGAGGCCCTGGAGCAGCTACCTATGACCTGCACACACAAGGATAGAGAGAAATTCGAAATTTCATATCTAGCAAGCCTCTCCTTAGGGTTTACAACCCAATGAGATGTATATATGTGTTTAGGACGGTCAAGAAACATCCTAGGGACCAGATCCACGAATTAGGGAGACATTTAGGGCATTTGGAATTGATTGGTTGGACTTTCGGAGCAAGAAAACGGCGGTCAAAATGTGCGGCTCGAGGTCCTACCGGAATGGGTCGACCCTTGGGGTCGACCCTCGGGCAAACAGAAGCCAAACAGAACGTTTTTGTGTTCTGTTTTACAGGGGTCGACCCCAGGGGTCGACCCTCGGGCTTCCAGAAACCAAACAGAACATATTTTGTGTTCTGTTTTACAGGGGTCGACCCTCGCGTTCCAGAACCCAAACAGAACCAATTTATGGTTCTGGGTTACAGGGGTCGACCCCAGGGGTCGACCCTTTCAGGCAGAATACACAAAAAAATAGCTCTGCGCGCTTCGACGAAAAGAATTAATTCTCCTAGCTCCGAACTCCGATTGAAGCAAGACCAGAGGCGTTGGAAAGAGGACTTGCAGAGCTACAACATATAATTTTTATGGGGAGATCCAATGGTTGGATTGAAAATGGTGAAGAATGGAAGACAGTTTGACTTTGAAAAATAACTAAAACCTCCATCAAACTAAAGGGAAAAAATTGATTAAATGTTACCATAATCCCATGAAGATCAACCATGATTTTTCATCCTGAAAAACATGATAAAGCAAGATGTTAGTTCAAGATCAAAATATATGGGTCATGCATTAACATATGAATCTAGTTTTGAGACCGAGACCCAAATGGCATGAAATATGATTATGAAATCATTAACATGATGCATATAAAAATCCCCATGAAAGATCTGTATGAAAGCACTTGAGAACCCATTTTTCCAACTCAAGATTATTAGAGTATCACCATGGATTCAAATATAAATTCTTACCTTGAATCCATCATAATGTAGGAAACATTAACCTGCACTTTCTGAAAATTTAGAGGCAAGTTAATATTAAACCAATGAATCTGAAGATCCCGACTTCAACCCAATTCTCCCACAAACCATTTCAAAGCATTTAAGCCATATGATTAGAATGACTAGGAACCATCACTCTTGCATTCATGATATACAAGAACCAGAAGAAATCCTCAACAAAGCATGTAATGAAATGGCTATGCATTTACACAACGCACGGCCATGCAATCAATTTCATATCCATAAGGACTCAACCATTTCACTGAGAAGCATTGTCTTCACATGAAACCTCCAAAGACTAATGTGCAGCATGCATGATTCAATCATCAGCCTACTTAGTAAAGCAACCTGCAAGATAAGATAGCCACATGTGAGTTCATTTATCATGAAGATGTTTTCCACTAATCAAGCACACAATATGTCACATAGTTTAGTTATCATCAAAGCCATAGCTCACAATCTCCATCACACACGAAGTTTAGTTATCATCAAAACCATAGCTCAACATGCTTCTTACTCCTTTGAGCAGTAAACTGAAACACAGGTGGGTTCGGTGAGCTGTGAGAACCAGCAGTGGAAATAAAGGTTGTTTGTGTTTTATTTTCAAAGCTATTTTTCTTTGCAGGGTTATAGCCAACCCTTCTTTCTAAAAATTTATCTTGACTCCTAGCAACTTATCCAAATTTTCTTGACCATTAACAAACTTTGACAGAGAGTTTTTTAAATCATGAATTTCATTTTCTAGAGATGCAATATGTATCTCATAACTAGCAATCTCTTGTTCACTGTAATTAACGCATTCACTTAGCACCTTGTTTGCAGTTTTATATTTCTCAACATCTTGTTCTAGATTGCTCAGTTTTTCAGATTCTTCAATGTAGACAGATTTTCCTTTTCCTAATGTGAGAAACTTTTCAGACATAGCAGTGTTTAACAGTTTTAATTTTTTAATTTTAGCTTTTAATTTAATATTTTCCTCCTCAAGCTTATCAGATTGAATTTCCTTATTAGCAGATCTTTCTTTCTCGATAGCCAGAGGCCTCTCTGAACTAACAACATTTAGGACCATGAGTGTCTTGTTTTGTTTGTTAAGATCTCTATTTTCTTTTACCAACTTCTTGATTTCTTCATCATATTTTTCACTACTGGATATCGAGTCCAGTCTTTCAATCAATTTATCCTCTCTTTGTTCAAATTCAAGTTTCTCATTCAACAAATCTTTGTTTTCTTCTTTGAGGGAGGCAATCAACTTCCTCTGCCATTCATTTTTAAGGTAGAGATCTTCATTGCGTTCCTTTAGCAGAGAACATCTATTGCAGACTGACTTTATGGAGCAATTGTTTGATGCTTCTTCCTCGATTTCTTTTATTCTGGCAGCAAGGTTTTCATTATTCTTCTGAAATTCTACATTCTCAAGTTTCAATTTGTCCACTTCAGAATTAATCTTATTCAGCTCTTGCAATTTCATTAGATGCTCATCATCTTTAACATTCAGCTGATCTTCCAGTTTAGAAATCTTATCAGCAAATTCATTGTTTTCATTTTTTAACAAAGAAACTTGTTCTTTATGCCTAAGAATATCACAAAGACAAGCATCATACGATTGTTTCAGATTCAAGTAATTTTCACAAGATGAGTTAGTATTATTCTGATCAGTTTTCTTTTTCATCCTTTTATTCTATTTTCTCAACTGTTCGTAAGAATCAAGCAACTCATTGTATGCAGCAATCTAATCATCCTCAGTATAATTGTCAAATTCAAAAGGTACCTCATCTTCGTCTTCTTCTTCTTCATCTTATTTGCTGCTTTGTTCACTGCCCTGAGCCATCATGCATCGGTCTTCATTTCCAGAGCTGACAGTCTTCAGTTTATTCAAGATCTCCTTGGCAGACCAACAAGATGAAACACATGAAATTAGAGTTCTGTCAAGTGATGCTTTCATTAAATCTAATGCTCTAGAGTTGACAGAGTCTTTTAATCAATCCTTATCAGTCTATTTAGATTTATCTCTCGATAATTTATATGGACTGTGTACCATTACCTTCCAAAAGTCAGGATCTGTTGATCTTACATACCGATGCAAGCTCTCCAGCCATAAATCGAAATCATTACCTCTGAAGATCGATGGATAATCCATCGAAGAATGACTGACCAAGTATAGATCTAAGGGCAATAAAAAATTGCACCAAAATCAAACAGCAGCAAGGCACGACACCAAATCAGCAACACAAAGCACCGAACACAAAGAGACAAGACCCTCTCTGAAATGCACCAAGGAAGCTATAGGATCTGCTGTGGATCGATGGATCCGATTACACAACAACCCGCTCTGATACCAATTGTTGGGGTGCTAGGCCCGGATTCAGAGGGGGGGGGTGAATGAATCCCCTTATAAAAATTGCCCAATTAAAAACTGTAACTCGACACAAATGCGAAATTAAAACTATTCAAGCACCACAAGATAAGGTGGACAATGATTCTCTTAATCAAATAGTTGGGCTGTAAGAATGTATACTCCTAAGCAGACCTATGCTATTGGCCGAACCCAATCAAGCAATCAAATGCAACTTAGACGCTCAGACGACATGAGTGAATTTGACACTCTCCAGTACCAATGATCAAGAATTCAAAGTGACTCTCTCAAAACCAGAGTCAAATGTTCGGTGTGCAAACCAAAAACCCACTAGATGGGAAATAGAGATCGAGCCTAAGCATACATCTAGCGAATCATATAAGACAATCAAACCATGATAGACAGAAGATTTTTAGGTGGTTCGGTCCTCCAGATCTACGTCCACCCCACACTCAAACTAGAGTGTGGATTCTCGCTGATACACAGCTTAACTGCTGGGCCTCACAGCTTGTCAACAACCGCTGACTGACAGCTTGATCGCTGGGCGATACAGCTTAGCCGACCAGAGGAACCGATCCTCTGCAACCGTTGAGCGACACAGCTTGCTCTGCTGACTTACAGTTTGAAACAAAGGTATAAAAAAAACAAAAGATGAAGAATCACAGCGACTGAAAGCTGGATGGAATCGTAAAACAACTATGGCTTTCGCAGGAGGTGATTGGATTGGATCTGATCCAAGGTCCAGTTGAACAGGTCTTCAAGCAGCTTCACTTTCTTTTCCTCGAACTCCCTATCTCTCTCTTTCTTTTCCTTCTACTTTATTTCCCTCTCTGCTGCTCTCTCTTTTCTTCTATCGATCTCACAATCTTTCACTTTCACTCCTTCTGCTTCTTTTTCTCTCACGCTCCGCTCTTCTTCTGTCTCTCCTCTTTCTGCTTTGATCTCTTTTTCTTCGTTCTCCTATGTTCGTCTGATCGCAGAAGAAGGGTTATATATATCTTCAGTCTAGGACCCACGGACTCACACAGCGGGCATGTGTAGGGAACACTCCCGCCAAGAGGCTTCTAGAAACCCTTAGCCACGTGTCAGAATCTGAGCACTGTAGCTTTCCACGTGGCAGGCTTTTTCAGGGACGATCCGCCTTGGATCACGTGCCCTCCTTAAGGTCACAAATAGTTGTCCTGGTAAAATGTCAGGACATATAACAGTTATACAGGTATGAATGTTGCACCAACTTAATAAGGTATAAAAGCTGGCATGCATAGACTCAATATATCATAAGTACACATATGCACGGACTTAACGTTCACACAGTAAACTTATGCACAGACTACGTGTGAGTGTAATCAAGGTGTGCACCAAGTTGGTGTGGACAGAATATAGACTCTACACTGACTCAATGTGCCAAGGGCTATCTTGCACAGACTCTATTATGCATCATGCAAGATATGCACAGACATATAATGCAGCGTGCCTTAACTGCACAGACTTGAGACCCATAAATCTCTTATGCACAAACTTGCCAAAGTAGTGTGCACAAACTTTATGTGCATGATGCGAGAGTTGCAACGACTCGAATGCATGCGACAACACTTGTTGCACCGACTAGATCTATGCAAAGACAGTCACTGCAACAACTTAGCCGCGTGCAACAACAATTGTTGCATAGACTCATATGCTTGCAGCCATGAGAATTGCATAGACGTGAAGAAGCTCGACTCAAAATATGCACAAGACACACTATGAAGATGCACCAATGCAAAGTGCCTTGGACAAGGTATGCACCGACTACAACTCTATCGACTCATGTCATGCACAGACTTGGACAAGTGCGCTATCGTGCATTACACTGACTTGAAACATGACATTTGGGGAGTGCACAGACTTCAACTTGATTGCGTGCAACGGTGCGAGAGTTGCACCGACATGGCTACAAGGAGATGCACATGCATAGAGCAGATGTGCACCGACTCAGTTAAGTGTAGACTAAATCATGCACAGACTTAGTGAGCATATATGCTCAGGCCTATATGCATAAGGTAGAAGGTGCACTGATGAATGAGCATGGCAGAAGTGTACACTACAGTGAATGCATCGACCTTGAAATGCAAGGCAGAGGTGCCTAAGTCCAGCTGTATGGACACTTGCATAGAGTTGTGCAACGTTTGTAGTCCCACCATATGCATATGAACTGAGACATGCTCGATCCTTATGATGAAATACAAAGTGAGCAGCGTTCATGCAAAGACTTGCTACAGTGAGGTGCACAGACTTCACAGACCTCCAGACTACTAAGAGATGCACCCTTGGACATATGCACTGGCCTCATGTGCATACAGAGTAATGACAAATACATGCTTTAACATCAACACATGACCTTATAAAAGTAACATACAGCAAACAAAATTCCCATCAATTCTCATTTAAGAAGTATCAATCAATCATCTCAAGTATATGCATGGTGACTCATAGTGTTTGCTATCATCAAAATCACATGGGCACAACAATCTCCCCCTTTTTGATGATGGCAACACTATGAGTCACAACACTATGAGTCACACTGACTCATGTCAAACTATTATCCCCCTTTGACTTCATCAAAAAGAAAATAGTTTGAGAGAGAGATATAAGCATGCATGAAATGATTGATTTAGAATCTCCCCCTTTAACTACATCATTAAGGCATAGAGGATCTATACTCCCTCTGGATAAAGGAAGGAAATCAGCAAACACAGGGCAGATAAATAATGCAATATGAACGGGTAGTTTTATGCTAAGCACCATGGCACCACATACTCTCTCCCTTTGACAACCAGCTAAAATGGAAGAACACTAAGGCACAACCTTCTCCCCCATGAACATGTGATACCAATTGTTATGAAACCAATTGTCATAAAATGAGGGAATTCAGGCAAATGATGTCAATTGTTATGATCTGTGAACATCGCAAGGACAGCCAAGAGGGACTATCAGAGGTAAGTCTGATACCAAGAGTGGAGAAAGATATGGACTGGATTGCCAATGAATAGATGAGACAGAAAGATTTTCAATAGGGTACCAAAGACATAAATCTTGATAAGCGAATTTCAGACTCTTCTATTATAAGAGATTATGAATGAGTCTAAACTTACCAGCATGATTTAAGAATGATGTATACCAAGTTTATCAAGAAAATTCAATACTCATATCTGAAACATCTTTTAATAAACATGAACCAAATGCACATATGACATTCTTATTTTAACCTCCTTCTATCTTACTCATTGAAAATTAATGACTCCTATGAAGTTACACAAGATACTATTGAGATTAAACAGTTATAAATGTATCTGAACTTGTCTTAGATTCCACTAATTTTCAGATTTTTCTTTTGAACAGCACACTATTTTTCTTGAGCAATCTTAGTTGATCAACACCTTTTTACATAAGGCACAACACGTCTTAGGTGAAGTGATCCAGTTACTCAGTGTGATAACTGCATTGCTTCTCAGTCATGAGAACAGAGTTAGCAATAGAAATGTCTTTTTACGTGAGGAGACACCTTGGTTAGAGGCAGGAATCCCAGCTACTCAACACAACTATGCCATTGCTCTGTCATATTTTCAATCATTTTTACAGCAGAGGTAACTATGACACTTCATGACATGGGTTTACTCATTTCTTTGATAGAGAACCCAGTTTCTTGGTGTCTAAAGTCATTGCTCTGACCAAGATTTCTTTCAATTGTTTTCAGATTTTTCAGACAATTCTCTACACTGAAGTGTTTAAGAACAATACTCTCTACAAGTATCTTACCCAAAGAAGGCCATAATTTTAAAATTTCAGATTTCAGAAGGTTCTGCATGAAATTACATGAGACAATTGGTTAAGATTTATTAAACATAATGATTCAGATATTTTCAAGTCTTTTAATTCAAAACTTAATGAATACATTAGACTTAAATCAATTTGATTCATCAGACATTCTTAAACCAGTATAATAGAAGATTCTTCTTTTTGAAATATGTCAAATTTATGATTAGGGTACACAGATTGAAATCTCCCCTCAAAATTAGATGAATCAACATTAACAGTGCAGCAAATCAATGGAAGCAGCAAGAAATTTTCATTGAGAGAATAACAGAAGGCATTATCAAGCATGCATATAAAATGGCAGAATTGAAACACATGCTTGTGTATCAAACAGATTTTAAGGAGTCAGTGAGTTAACAAGGATGGAGCAGGAGGTATGCACTCGAGTAATCCGGTTCAGAAATCAATAGTTGAGTATGGAGTTCAGATAGATCAGCTTGACAGCAATGAATTCTAGTTCAACTCTTTATCAGCAACTTAGAGGAGAATCAATCATAGAATTCATACAGATTGATGAAACTAGAAGGCTCCCCTGTCTACATGCAGTGATTCTCTTCTTTTTGGAATTTTCAAAAATTAATGAAGAGCAACGCAGTTTACTACATGTATGCATATGCAATGACTCTCCTAAAGATATTTCCTGAACATGAATGTCATGATCATCATGCAGAGGCAGGCATACTCCCCCTGACTAAATGCAATGTGTGCAATACTCAACATGTAGGGAAATTGACAAATCACGCATCATGACAACGATATGCAATGCATTAAGAGACAAACTACAATTATTTCCATGTGCATTTCAAACTATCAAAGAGATTCAGTTGGATAATGCACAAAAGAATTAACATGATGCGCATGCATTTAGAGCCGACAGATTCAGAAGATAGAATTTAAATTGAGTTTTTAGAACTGACCTGAGGAGTGCAATCATGGGGTTTTCATTCTTGAGTGCCTTGGTTTATTAGCCCCCTTTATTCCATTCCAAGGCACACCTACAAAGTGGCAAACTATTTTGTTCCAGCAGGAACCCAAGCAGCCTTGGGTCCTGTATTACCCCTAACAGGTGTTCTAAACAATTTCTTAGCAAGATGGTCAGCAAATTCCATCAGAGAATAGTCAGCCATAGAATGTCTGAATTTTCCACAGTATCTACATGTACCAATAGAATTTTTGATCTTATTATGCATATCAACATAAGCATGAACTCTATATGCATAAGCAAAAAACTTTCTATTGTTTACATGAATGTTTTGTCTCTTACTTTTAGTTAGTCAACAATTTGTAGATTTATGACCTGACTTTCCACAATTGAAACATGAAAAGTTCATTCTTTTAGTGCTCCTATCAAACACACTTCTTTTTACAGGGAATTTAGCAGATTTGGAATTAAATGTGTTTCCCTGAGCATGCCAACAGTCCTTGACTTTATGACCATGTTTTCCACATTCGAAACACCAGATGTGCTAACCTCTAGAACCAGCATTATTCCAATAAGACCCCAACCAGCATTCAATAGCCTTATGACCCGGCTTGTTACAATTGAAAAATATGATGTGCTGGTTTGAAGCAAATTTGTTTCTATAAGGGCCATGATGATTTGCAGAGAATTTAGCATGCATCTTATCATCTTGTTTCATGACAAAGCATTCTTTCATGAAGTGACCATTCCTACCACAGTAATGGCATGAAGCATCAGATTTCCTAGTAGTATGACTTCTATCGGATGAATTCTCAGCATTCATTGTTCTACAATTCTGATTCTCCTTTTTATGTGCATGTTTGTGTGTGTTCGTGTTGTTTACAGAATGCACACTTTTGATATTGGTTTGAGTAGGCTTCTTCTGCAGGTGGTCAGCCCTTTTAATCCTTTTAGTTGGTTCCTGACTTTTCTGAGCATTTTGCTTCTTACTCCTTTGAGCAGTAAACTGAAACACAGGTGGGTTCGGTGAGCTGTGAGAACCAGCAGTGGAAATAAAGGTTGTTTGTGTTTTATTTTCAAAGCTATTTTTCTTTGCAGGGTTATAGCCAACCCTTCTTTCTGAAAATTTATCTTGACTCCTAGCAACTTATCCAAATTTTCTTGACCATTAACAAACTTTGACAGAGAGTTTTTTAAATCATGAATTTCATTTTCTAGAGATGCAATATGTATCTCATAACTAGCAATCTCTTGTTCACTGCAATTAACGCATTCACTTAGCACCTTGTTTGCAGTTTTATATTTCTCAACATCTTATTCTAGATTGCTCAATTTTTCAGATTCTTCAATGTAGACAGATTTTCCTTTTTCTAATGTGAGAAACTTTTCAGACATAGCAGTGTTTAACAGTTTTAATTTTTCAATTTCAGCTTTTAATTTAATATTTTCCTCCTCAAGCTTATCAGATTGAATTTCCTTATTAGCAGATCTTTCTTTCTCGATAGCCAGAGGCCTCTCTGAACTAACAACATTTAGGACCATGAGTGTCTTGTTTTGTTTGTTCAGATCTCTATTTTCTTTTACCAACTTCTTGATTTCTTCATCATATTTTTCACTACTGGATATCGAGTCCAGTCTTTCAATCAATTTATCCTCTCTTTGTTCAAATTCAAGTTTCTCATTCAACAAATCTTTGTTTTCTTCTTTGAGGGAGGCAATCAACTTCCTCTGCCATTCATTTTTAAGGTAGAGATCTTCATTGCGTTCCTTTAGCAGAGAACATCTATTGCAGACTGACTTTATGGAGCAATTGTTTGATGCTTCTTCCTCGATTTCTTTTATTCTGGTAGCAAGGTTTTCATTATTCTTCTGAAATTCTGCATTCTCAAGTTTCAATTTGTCCACTTCAGAATTAATCTTATTCAGCTCTTGTAATTTCATTAGATGCTCATCATCTTTAACATTCAGCTGATCTTCTAGTTTAGAAATCTTATCAGCAAATTCATTGTTTTCATTTTTTAGCAAAGAAACTTGTTCTTTATGCCTAAGAATATCACATAGACAAGCGTCATACGATTGTTTCAGATTCAAGTAATTTTCACAAGATGAGTTAGTATTGTTCTGATCAATTTTCTTTTTCATCCGTTTATTCTATTTTCTCAACTGTTCGTAAGAATCAAGCAACTCATTGTATGCAGCAATCTAATCATCCTCAGTATAATTGTCAAATTCAAAAGGTACCTCATCTTCGTCTTCTTCTTCTTCATCTTATTTGCTGCTTTGTTCACTGCCCTGAGCCATCATGCATCGGTCTTCATTTCCAGAGCTGACAGTCTTCAGTTTATTCAAGATCTCCTTGGCAGACCTACAAGATGAAACACATGAAATTAGAGCTCTGTCAAGTGATGCTTTCATTAAATCTAATGCTCTAGAGTTGACAGAGTCTTTTAATCAATCCTTATCAGTCTATTTAGATTTATCTCTCGATAATTTATATGGACTGTGTACCATTACCTTCCAAAAGTCAGGATCTGTTGATCTTACATACCGATGCAAGCTCTCCAGCCATAAATCGAAATCATTACCTCTGAAGATCGATGGATAATCCATCGAAGAATGACTGACCAAGTATAGATCTAAGGGCAATAAAAAATTGCACCAAAATCAAACAGTAGCAAGGCACGACACCAAATCAGCAACACAAAGCACCGAAACAAAGAGACAAGACCCTCTCTGAAATGCACCAAGGAAGCTATAGGATCTGCTGTGGATCGATGGATCCGATTACACAACAACCCGCTCTGATACCAATTGTTGGGGTGCTAGGCCCGGATTCAGAGGGGGGGTGAATGAATCCCCTTATAAAAATTGCCCAATTAAAAACTGTAACTCGACACAAATGCGAAATTAAAACTATTCAAGCACCACAAGATAAGGTGGACAATGATTCTCTTGATCAAACAGTTGGGCTGTAAGAATGTATACTCCTAAGCAGACCTATGCTATTGGCCGAACCCAATCAAGCAATCAAATGCAACTTAGACGCTCAGACGACATGAGTGAATTTGACACTCTCCAGTACCAATGATCAAGAATTCAAAGTGACTCTCTCAAAACCAGAGTCAAATGTTCGGCGTGCAAACCAAAAACCCACTAGATGGGAAATAGAGATCGAGCCTAAGCATACATCTAGCGAATCATATAAGGCAATCAAACCATGATAGACAGAAGATTTTTAGGTGGTTCGGTCCTCCAGAGCTACGTCCACCCCACACTCAAACTAGAGTGTGGATTCTCGCTGATACACAGCTTAACAGCTGGGCCTCACAGCTTGTCAACAACCGCTGACTGACAGCTTGATCGCTGGGTGATACAGCTTAGCCGACCAGAGGAACCGATCCTCTGCAACCGTTGAGCGACACAGCTTGCTCTGCTGACTTACAGTTTGAAACAAAGGTATAAAAAAAATAAAAGATGAAGAATCACAGCGACTGAAAGCTGGATGGAATCGTAAAACAACTATGGCTTTCGCAGGAGGTGATTGGATTGGATCTGATCCAAGGTCCAGTTGAACAGGTCTTCAAGCAGCTTCACTTTCTTTTCCTCGAACTCCCTATCTCTCTCTTTCTTTTCCTTCTACTTATTTCCCTCTCTGCTGCTCTCTCTTTTCTTCTATCGATCTCACAATCTTTCACTTTCACTCCTTCTGCTTCTTTTTCTCTCACGCTCCGCTCTTCTTCTGTCTCTCCTCTTTCTGCTTTGATATCTTTTTCTTCGTTCTCTTATCTTCGTCTGATCGCAGAAGAAGGGTTATATATATCTTCAGTCTAGGACCCACGGACTCACACAGCGGGCATGTGTAGGGAACACTCCCGCCAAGAGGCTTCTTGAAACCCTTAGCCACGTGTCAGAATCTGAGCACTGTAGCTTTCCACGTGGCAGCCTTTTTCAGGGACGATTCGCCTTGGATCACGTGCCCTCCTTAAGGTCACAAATAGTTGTCCTGGTAAAATGTCAGGACATATAACAGTTATACAGGTATGAATGTTGCACCAACTTAATAAGGTATAAAAGCTGGCATGCATAGACTCAATATATCATAAGTACACATATGCACGGACTTAACGTTCACACAGTAAACTTATGCACAGACTACGTGTGAGTGTAATCAAGGAGTGCACCGAGTTGGTGTGGACAGAATACAGACTCTGCACTGACTCAATGTGCTGAGGGCTATCTTGCACAGACTCTATTATGCATCATGCGAGATATGCACAGACATATAATGCAGCGTGCCTTAACTGCATAGACTCGAGACCCATAAATCTCTTATGCACAGACTTGCCAAAGTAGTGTGCACAGACTTTATGTGCATGGTGCGAGAGTTGCAACAACTTGAATGCATGCGAAAACACTTGTTGCACTGACTAGATCTTTGCAAAGACAGTCACTGCAACGACTTAGCCGCGTGCAGCAACAATTTTTGCACAGACTCATATGCTTGCAGCCATGAGAATTGCATAGATGTGAAGAAGCTCGACTCAAAATATGCACAAGACACACTGTGAAGATGCACTGATGCAAAGTGCCTTGGACAAGGTATGCACCGACTACAACTCTATCGACTCATGTCATGCACAGACCTGAACAAGTGCGCTATCGTGCATTGCACTGACTTGAAACATGACATTTAGGGAGTGCACCGACTTCAACTTGATTGCGTGCAACGGTGCGAGAGTTGCACCGACATGGCTACACGGAGATGCACATGCATAAAGCAGATGTGCACCGACTCAGTTAAGTGTAGACTAAATCATGCACAGACTTAGTGAGCATATATGCTCAGGCCTATATGCATAAGGTAGAAGGTGCACTGATGAATGAGCATGACAGAGGTGCACACTACAGTGAATGCATCGACCTTGAAATGCAAGGCAGAGGTGCCTAAGTCCAGCTGTATGGACACTTGCACAGAGTTGTGAAACGTGTGTAGTCCAACCATATGCATATGAACTGAGACATGCTCGGTCCTTATGATGAAATACAAAGTGAGCAGCGTTCATGCAAAGACTTGCTACAGTGAGGTGCACAGACTTCACAGACATCCAGACCACTAAGAGATGCACCCTTGGACATATGCACTGGCCTCATGTGCATACAGAGTAATGACAAATACATGCTTTAACATCAACACATGACCTTATAAAAGCAACATACAGTAAATAAAATTCTCATTTAAGAAGTATCAATCAATCATCTCAAGTATATGCATGGTGACTCATAGTGCTTACTATCATCAAAACCACAGGGGCACAACAGAGTCGGCATTGTCAATTCTGGGAGATTCTGGGCCGCTAACGTGGGACTACCGTCAGCATTTTATAAAAGGCCCGTTGCATCTAGGTACCCGAAGGACGCCGCCTTGTTCTGATATAAAAAGTAATGCCGCTTGTGCTGTTGTTGACCCACCGTCGTCACTGAAGGGGATGGTGGGTGACATGGAAAGATTTTTGTGATTGTTTTGAAGAATTATTTCATGAAAGAGAAGCTTGTTCGAAGAAGGCGGAGATGCAGCTTGTGAAGTGCTCTCCGGCAGAGCCAGTTTACCCGAGGCCGCAGGAAGAGAGGAGCTCCATCATTACTTTTTCTTGGCCTCCTTCCCGCCTTGCCACCCTGTTTCAACAGTTGGAGTTTATTCCCCGTTCACCACCAATCATGGTCGACCCGTTCTTCACGGAAAGGCCATTTGAAATTTTGTTTGTTCCGTGTGCATGTGGGCAGTGCCCACCTATTGATCTGTCCACTATGTAGACCCCCACATCTGATCTTTCAGAAATGTGATTTTCTTCTTCTGACCCTTTCTTTGATGTTCTCTTCCCGTCTCTCTTCGCCCTTCAACTTCCTCCTCCTCCTTCCTCCTCTGACCTCTCTTGTTGCATGATTTCCTCCGGTCTCCAAAAAAAATGTCAATTTCAAAACGGAGATTTCAATGGAGGATTATGCTTTGTTTTGTCTGCATCCTTCCCAGGGGCACGAGGCCCCTGTTTCCATTCCCGTAGATTTTCTATCCCCTAGGTTAGGTGTCAGACTTGTTGAGATTAGAGAAGTAGAGTCAGCTGAGTCTAGTGAGTTAGGGTCTTGTTCTAATGTCTCCAACCCGTCCACACTTGCTACGCGCCCGATGACACGTCATTCTAAAGCCGTTCCTGATAGATTCCTTCAAGATCTCATCTAACGTTGTTACTCCCTCCTTAAGTGCCCTGAGTTCGTAGAGACAACCATCGTCTTAGAGGATGATGAAGAGATAGATGGGGTGTGGAGCAATGACGGATTGGGTGTTTATGAAATCATAGATGAGAAGGACCCTATCGATGATGAGGAAAGCAACGTAGATGACGCTGTCGATCTGTACGCACAGGGTTTAAAGAGATTTGATGAACCGTCGTCGGCAATGGATGAACCCACAAAAGAAATTAACCTTAGAGCTGAAGAGGATCCCAGGCTTATAATTATCTCTGCTAATCTCCCTCCTCAGGTTGAAGAGGAGCTAACCAAGGTTTTGAAGGAGTATAGCGATTCATTTGCCTGGTCCTACGAGGACATGCCGGGCCTTGACCCCGCTCTAGTAGAACATAGATTGGTACTCAAACCTGGGGCAACGCCCGTTAAACAAAAATCGAGAAGATTCCACCCCCAAATGGCCTTAAGGATAAAAGAAGAAGTTGATAAATTACATAAGGCCAAGTTCATTAGGGTTGTTTTATATCCTCAATGGGTGGCGAACATAGTCCCTGTGATGAAAAAGGATGGAAAAATTCAGATTTGCATTGATTTTAGGGACTTGAATAAGGCATGTCCTAAGGATGATTTTTCACTTCCTCACATTGATGTGTTGGTAGACAACACGGCTGGGTATGAAGCCCTCTCGTTTATGGATGGATATTCTGGATATAATCAAATCCGTCTCGCTCCTGAAGATCAAGAGAAAACCTCGTTCACCACGCCCTAGGGCACCTACTGCTATGTTGTCATGTCATTTGGATTGAAGAATGCATGTGCCACGTATCAATGGTATCAACGGGCAATGATGGCTATCTTCCACGATATGATGCATGTGTATATGGAGGCCTACGTGGATGATATTCTGGTGAAATCGAGGTCCAAGGAAGAACATCCCGTCATTTTAGCCAAGGTGTTGCAAAGAGCTAGGGAGTATAAGTTAAAAATAAATCTGAAGAAATGTGTGTTTGGGGTAGCATCAGGGAAGTTGCTAGGCTTTATAGTTAGCAAGCTGGGGATTCAAATTGATCCAAACAGTGCGAAGGCCATTATGGAAATGCCACCGCCTAAGAACATCATGGAGCTTAGAGGATTGATTGGGCGTCTGCAATTTATTCGGAGGTTTATATCTCAACATTCGCAAAGATGCCACCCATTTTATGAATTGTTGAAGGCGGGGGCCAAATTTGAATGGAATGAACAATGTCAGAAGAGAGGATCTTAAGATTTATTTGTCCAATCCCCCATTTTTGCAACCCCCTGCTCCTGGGAAACCCCTGATTTTATACATTTAAGTTATTGATGACTCCCTAGGAGCTATCCTGGCACAAGTGGACGACGAAGGGAAGGAAAGGGCAGCCTACTACCTCTCTAGGTTGTTCAATCCTGCTGAATCTAAGTATACCACCATGGAGAAGACCTGCGCAGCGTTAGTATGGGTAGCCCAAAAATTGAAACATTATTTCCTTGCCCATGAAGTTAAGTTGATCTCTAGAATGAACCCAATTCGCTACCTTTTAGAAAAATCCATCCTTTCTAGCAGATTAGCTCGCTGGCAGAGCTTTCTCTCTCAATTTGATATCACCTTCATCGTTCAGAAAGCGATCAAGGGATACGTGATTGCTGAACATCTCACTCATTCTTCTATCCCTTGCACCGATTCTATCCAGGATGAGTTTCTGGATGAACACCTGGCTGTGCTCACTCATCACCCTGGTCTCTTCACTTCGATGGTGCTCTCAATTCCCAGGGCCGAGGGATCGGTGCTATTCTCCTCACTCCAGAGGGGGTGACCATTCCCATCGTATACCAGCTCTCTTTTTCTACTACCAATAACATAGCCGAATATGAGGCTCTCCTTGCCGGATTGAAGCATGCCTACATCATGGGCGCGCGATACTTAAACATCATAGGAGATTCTCAGTTGGTCCTGCGCCAAGTTCTTTCCACTTATCGCACCCGTGACCCTAAGCTCGAGCCTTATCAAGATTTGGTCACGCTCCTGGCTAAGCAATTCCGTAAGCTGATTTACATTCATACTCCTTGGTCTCATAATATTCTTGCCGATGCACTCGCGTTGGTCGCTTCTTCCCTTTCCTTTCCCCTCAGTTGCGCCACTGAGACCATTGTGGTCCAGCGGTTAGACGCTCCTTCCCTTTAAGATCCGTGATTTGATAACCTTAGGAAGTCTGTGGAAAAGAAAGCCGAGAAGGAGGATTTAAAATAAGTATCTTTAACTGAGCTCGAGGAAATTTTAGAAGAGGAGGAATTGCCTTGGTATCACGAGATCGAGCAGTATTGAAGGGACGGGCCATTCTCGGAATCAGCCAACGCCGCGCAGCGCAAGGCCATAAGAAGAGTCGCCTCTAGATACACCATTATTGCAGGAGAGTTGTATAGGCGGGCTCTTAATGGAGTTCTCATGAGATGCTTAGACGATGATGAGGCCTGGAAAGTTGTTGAAGTAGCTCACTCGAGCGAGTGTGGAGGACATGTCAATGGTCAGGCCTTGGCGAAGAAGATTCTTAGGCATGGCTATTACTGGCCAACCTTAGAAGAAGATTGCTCCACCTATGTCCGTAGGTGCCTTCAATGCCAACTCCATGTTGACAAGGTTCATGATCCTGCTTCATCTCTCCATCCTCTTTCCGCTCCTTGGCCATTCTCCATGTGGGCTTTTGATATTGTAGGCCCACTTGGTGATCCAAACTCCCAGGTTAAACAAAAATCTTTCATCCTTACAGCTACGAAGTATTTCACCAAGTGGGAAAAAGCTGAAGCATATACAGAAATCAAAGCTACAACAGTTTGCTGCTTCATCCTCAAGAATATCATTTCACGGTTTAGAGTGTCGAGCGACATCGTCACCGACAACGGACCGTAGTTCGTGTCACAAGAACTCCAGGACCTCTGTAAGAATTTTAACATTTCATTGCATCATTCATCACCATACTACCCTCAAGGCAACGGCCAAGCCGAGGCCACCAACAAGACTCTTCTTAAAATCATTAAAAAAATATGCGAGTCATATAAATTTGCTGATTGGGCTGATAAATTAGTAGAAGCTATATTGGCTTATCGCACCTCTGTCCGCACTCCCACGGGGCAAACTCCTTTTGCTCTAACTTATGGGATGGAGGCGGTACTCCCGTATGAGATTTTGATCCCTTCCCTAAGAGTGCAGCTCGACAAAGAATTTAATCTCGACGAACGTCGAGAGGCGTTGTTAGTCCAACTAGAACTCTTGGATGAGAAGCGGCTTAATGCAGCCAATCACGTCTCTGTTTATCAAAAATGTGTCTTGTGTCATTTTCAAAAGAAGGTCATCAAAAGAAAATTTCAAGTGGGTAACATGGTTTTGAAACGCAAATTTGTTAGATCAGTAGGCCCTAGGTCTAAGCTGCAACCCAATTAGGAGGGTCCGTTTGTAATCAAGGAAATTTATCGTGGAAACGTGTACCGTCTGGTCAACGCAGAGGGTGAAGAATTGTCTAATCCATGGAAGGGGTTGTATCTTAAACGTTTCTATCCATAGAGTCAAGCTAGCAACGGCTCGGTGGCGGGGTGTTCCTCTACTTGATCATGAAGGGAGGTCCCCGGTTCAACACTCACACACTACACGACCCCTGTGGTTGAGTGTTCCTTTTTGCACAACACCGTTTCTCCCTTGGCCATGCTCGGGGGAAAGTGAAAATCCTTATTTTTCTCCTCTTTCGGCTGAAAATAGGGGCAAGTGGTGAATAAGGGGGCGAGAACTGATCTAGGCACCCCGATAAAAGAGAGGTCTCAAATAGGGGCAGTCCGTTATGACTTAATTCCACAAAAGCAAAAGAAACAAAAAAGAAAGGAATAAAAGAAAAGGGGCAAAATCAAGTCAAAGCTAAAAGCTCATTCAAAAGTTAGAAGCTCAAAAGTCTAGATGCTCCCAAGAAAAGAATGAAACTAGACATGACAAGAGTGGCAGTACAGTTTCCCACGGGACGTCATGAGCCGGTCGTATGCGTGCCTAGAGCAGATGTAGGTTCGATGACGGACACAAAGTCCTGACGCAACAGACCAAATTCCTTGAAAAGGGGTTGCCGTGAGAAAAACTCAAGCCCTAAAAGTCTCTATACCTATTGTCGGCTTTCCAATCGAATTCTCTTTTATTTTCGAAGGATTGGATCGTATCCCGGGTATGGCCTTGATAGAGACACCGTTAAGTAGGATCAGACCCCGGCCATAGGTGGTCACCCATAATGCACGTTGAATTTGGGAAACCCCTAATGAGATATGACGATATCCCGTCGCCGGGCTTAAGCTGGTTTCAAAATCAAACAAAAATCAAATATTTCAAAATCTAAAAAATCAAATATTTTAAAATCTAAAAAAATCAAATATTTTAAAATCTAAAAATGTTTCAAAATTTGAAAAAAATCAAACATTTCAAAATTTAAATATATATATATTTCAAAATCCAAAAAGAAGAAATCAAAATATTTCAAAACTACAAAAAAAATATTTTCAAAATCATCACTTGCATTTCATGGCATGCATTGCATTCTTTTTTTCCTTTTGTTATTTTGCCAATTTTAATAAGGCTTACCCCCTTGACCAAAAATCAAGAACTGGTCAGTTCCTAACTTGCTACAGGCAAAGGGTTCAGCCTAAAGTAGATTTAATCTGTTTTCTTGTTTATATGTGTGTAGGGGCAGGTTGAAGACAAGATTCAGCATTTCCATCTCTGCACGGTCCTCTGGCGACCGTTTTAATCCCTCCAACGGTCAACATCAAACCGTTCTAGCCTTCACACGGCCTCACTCAGACCGCTTCCAATTTCTAGAACCTTCAAGAATCAACGGTCTTTACTAGACCATTTACAAATCAGAACGGTGCAGGCTTGGCTGTTCTACTCTGTCCACGGTCCTTCGATAGACCGTTCCACTCTCCAAAGGTCCCTATTCTTTACCCTGCGGTTGATCTGCTACACAGCCCAAGTCTGGCCGTTCAATTCTCTAGCGCGTTTAGACTCTAACCGTTTATCTAACTGAGCGGTCTAGTTATGGGCCGTGTTCATCCCGAGATCCTATCTCAAACTCATTCAATCACATGCAAGAAAGCCCAAACTCAAATCAATCCAATCATCAATTTTATTCATTCAAATGCAAACATTTCCAAACATGAGTCTCTATATCAACATCATGAAAATAAGAAATCAATCAACCCTCAGCCGGATAACCCCGCGAGGCCTAATCTCTCTGAGCTCTCTCATGTATGCCTGGCATGCCTCCTGGAGCTCTATCGCCTCCGCGGGGTAGGGTGCGCACCTTGCTGATCTCCCACATGATCAGCGCGCTCCTAACCGCCTGCTCATCCTCCTCCATCCCAAGCCTCCTCACCTGTAGTGCAGGAAGGTGGGGCAGTGCCGGAACTGTCGTCCTGGGAAGCCCGACCTGTAGAAAACACATGTGTGGGCTGTACATCGCCAACGTGGTGTCTCCCACAAGCCGTAAGTCGAGCCCAAGCCTCCTACGAAGCCTGAGGGTGGTGCCGTGGAGGAAGAACGGGCGCATCACGAACCGATCCAGGGGCATAGTGTTGATGTAGAGGCGCCATTCATCCCTAGTCTTCTTGTCGGCTGTCCTACACTCCACCTGCTGGGAGAACCTGAAAGAACCACCGATAAAGAACAGGGGATGGCTCCCGAAGATCCGACTGACCGAAGTGACATCCTCCCTAGGCATGAACTTTAGCCTAACTCTCATCCAGCACTCTAGGAGAATCATAGAGCCAAAGAGTGGACCCCCTAGAGAAACTGAATAGAGACCCTCATATAGGTAGGCAAGAATAGCCTGGGAAATGAAAAGACCCTGCCACAGACCACTGATGGTGCTAAGGATGGGAATATCTAGGACATGGTCAGCAGAGGGGAAGCGTATGGCCCCGCACAAGCAAATTGAAGTGGCCTTAGCTATGGCCTCATCCCACCCACATTTATTCTTACAATGTGCTATCACCCACTAGCTGAGAGGTAGTAAATGAATCTAGTGTGGGCCCACTATGGTGCAAATGTCCTTGCTACTAGGTATAAACTCTCCTAAGATGAGGGCAGGATCCACAGGGGCAACAGTGTGACAGACTAAATCCTCCTCACCCACCTTAGACCTAGGGAAAGACAAGTAGGTCTCCACCTCCTCTAGAAGGATGGTGGCCTCAAAAGATGGGAAGATGAATGTATGTTTCCGAGGATGCCATATCTCCACTAAAGCTGTGATACTATGCCAATCTAGTGAAAGTTTGGGGTAGTTCTTGGCTAACACTAGAAGAGAGTGTAGGTGCCAGGACCTAAGGATGGATGTCACTGATATGGGTAGTTTGCGGATAATGTGAGCCATCCACTTCAAGGTGGAATAGCGCCTAGGACCGGGGAGGAGCTGAGGTGATAAATGAAAAGGAAAAGGAGAAAAGAAGAGAGGACATGTAAGCCTTTGAATAAAATGGAATGAAATTGAATGAAATAGCATTAGCTTACCTCTCTCTTGGGGCTAGAGCTCAAATGTCTCAGGATTGTGGTCAGCTGTTGTAGCACCCCACGCTCTTTTCTGGCCGACTTTGGCCCTTCGTAGACTTCCCCCTCCATTGAGCTCCCATCCAAGGCCCTCTTCATGATATTTTGAGAAAGATTGAGAAGGATTTCAAGGTTTGAAAGAGGGTTGATGTGTGAAGGACGAACTTGGAAGTCCTCTCTTATTTATAGGACTTGATTAGAGGCCTAAACTCACTAGAATTGAGGTAGGATAGTGCTATATCAGGTTAGGATAGAGTTTGAGTTTGTTTAAAAACACCCTTATCGGGTTAGGACTCTCTAAGAGAGTCCCGATCGAACTCTCAGGGCGTCTGCGTATACGGTCTATCGATAGACTGCGTTAGTCAAGGAACGGTCTTATGGAGACCGTGCAATAACCTTCTACACACTTCAATCCCTGGTATTTGCACAGTTGTGGAGAGGCCTTTCTGGTAAACCCATGATCAAAACTGGACTGTTCCTATCCTTTGAACGGACAATATTGGACCGTTTCATTGCTTCTTTGGGTTCTAGCCAAGTGGCTTTCAGCGGTCTAAAACTAGGCCGTGTGGGTCTTGGAGCGGCCATTTTCTGACCGTTTAATTCCCTATCACACTAGTTGTGTTCTTCTTGCATCATTTCGCTCAAAGCTTTCCGTCTCTCCCTCTCTCACTCTCTCGTGTCCCTCTAGGGTCCGTTGTTAGTTAGTTAGCATTCGTTCATTCATGCACTCATTCACACACACATTCATTTGCCAAAAGAAAATCAACCAAAAAAGCATGCCATATCACTATCATATCATAGCATCATGTACAAAAGTCCTGTCTGGATACATCAAGCCTGTTCCTCTCCCGGGCCCCCACCGTTGTCGCCCGAGCTCTCGTGCCTCTTCATTGGCGGAGGCATCGCCGAGCTCGCCTCCTCGCGGCGTCGTCGGCGCCGCTCCTCCTCCTCATTCCTCCGACGACCGGAGGAGCCTGTAAAGTAACTCCTATAGGAGCCGTGCGTATCGTGGGTGCTGCCGCTCGGAGTCCCACTGCGCTCCGACCGCCGGCTCATCTCCTTGTTCGCCCGCAGCTCCCCTCTCAGCTCTAACGCCTCCGTCTGGTAACGATCCACATCTACGGCTCCGGCCCGGAGATGCTCTAGCTCAGCGTGAAGGAGCGTTGTCTCGCATCTGTCAGTCGGCTCCACGCCATCTCCTCTCGGAGGCGGCAGCCTCCTCCCGTGCTGCTGCACGGCTCTGCTCCATCTCCCCTCAAAGCTAGGTCAGCTCGATCGTCTGCATACACACATCATGGTTAGCTAATTGCATTTCATAATCATAAGTCATTAAGGGAAAGCGTAGTGACCACTTACCCTCTCGGAGAGCGCCACCTCAGCTGCCTCAGCCCGTACCACCATCCGCGCGAACTCTGCCTCCCGCTCAGCACGGTCCGCAGGAGTCTGGGAAGAGGAAGAGAGTGCGTCAGCCCCCTGACGCTGGGCTCCCTCGGCTCGCTGCATTTTAGAAGTCCAAGGTTAGTCATTTCACAGTCATAATCATAGACATGTGCATAAGCAAGTTTAAGAGTTAGGGAAACTCACCAGAAGGGTCAGGGCCTGTCGGAGCTCGTCTCGCTCCTGGATGGTAGAGTGGAGGAGAGCCTGCAACTCCGCAATCCTCCCCTGGGGGTCAATCTACATTTAGGAAGTCCAAGGGTCAGTGCATAATCATATAGAAAGCATAAAAAGAAAGCATTAGAGTTAGAAGTCGTACCGGTCGACGGGCACCACGGAACACCTGGTCCCTGTAGTGCTGGGCGTAGGCCGTGTAGTAGGTCTCCTCGCTCTCCGCTCGGGTGGCCACCACCCGCCCGCGTGCTACCCAGTCAGTGATCTGCTCTGCCTCCTGCGCTATCCAGTCCACCACCGTGGCTAGTCCTCGGGGGTGTCACCCGACTCGCTCCTCCGGCTTCTCTGGTGCCGAAAACTCGACCGCAGGCTGATGGATGCCGATCGTCCTCATCACCAAGCGGAGGTGGAGCGACTCCACCACGTTCATGTAGTGAAGCCAAACGTCTCGGCCGGCGTAGGCGAGGGCCACCACCACACAGGGCTGACCCTCGTGCCCCTCACTCTGGTACGGTGTCCACCGGACCTGTCAAATAGGAAAATTGCATTAGCGTCATAAGCATGTAAGTTACATTTAATGAAAAAGTTCAAGTTTAGATTCTTACCGAGGTGAAGGGCAATGTGTCCAAATCATCCTGGATCCCCCGGACCTGTCTCCGCAGGGACCCAGTCTCCCGTGGAGCCGTCCACCGCCTGGCGATCGGCAGCCGATCCGAGTGCGCCTCCTCCCCTCTCCCTAGCCCACATAGGCATACGTAGGCCCACACCTGCATTGTAGTTCATCGAATGTCAGCATATAGCATTTATAGGAATCATACAGCAAATTGCATAATAGTTTTAAAGGTTGAGTCGTACCTGGAGTAGGGGTGAGAATCCACCAAGCATCGTCCGTCGGCTGGTGGAGCTAAGGGTGTCGAACAGAAATGCCAGGACCACCGCTCCCCAAGCGTAGTCACCGACATGCCCCAGGTCCTCGAGCAGTGGAAGGAACCGACAGCTGATGAGGTCGGCCCTCATCGTGAACAGCAAGCGCCCGAAGAACAGGATCAGGAACCATCGCAGCACTGCGTCCGCCTCAGGTCCCGCCGCAGCTGCTACCCTGGGTCGCACCCGGTCCACCAACCTCTGCAAGTGCTGCTTCGGCCGCTCCCCGGTCGCTATCCCTACTCCCCTCAGTCCGAGGCTCTCCTGCAGCCTCGCTCTAGTCAAGGTCATCGACTGCCGCTTTGGGTGCAGTAGCTCCAACTGATGCGGGATGGACTGAGGAGACGACGCTACATGAGACGGACACGACTTGACCAGCAACGACACGACTACTAGAGCGACCTCGGCTCGACACTAGGAGCTTCTATAGGCTACACGTCATTAACAGAAGTGCAAACTCACTCGTCGTTCCATGCGAGGGAAAGCGTGGATCGTGCGCGGTTAAGGAACCGGCAGAGTTTAAGGTAGTCTGACTCAACTTCCGGACTCGGATCGAGTCGCGGGATGGGTCACTCTTACGCTCACAGCGGTGACATGGACACACGGGCTAGGAACCTACACTCTCGATAGCGGCATATGACCATATACTAGCTAAGGAAGTAAATGCCAAGAAGGTGAGACCGTTACCTCCACGCACCCGGCGTGGGGAAGACGACCCCGGCCAATTTACGGACTCCCGGTTAAACAATATTACAGCGGTACAAATATTTGACCCACTCCACGTAGGGAGGTAAAAGGTCACATGCGGGGCCCGGGAATCACGCGAATTGGGTTGACGGGCAGCATCTTGATGTCGCCCGGCGGTGCCGAACTCCGCATTTTCGTGCTGTCCGGACGGCGGGTTCCACGGGTCCGTGGGGCCCACGGGTGGCGCTGTCCTCCTGGCCTGCTAGGGTGGGGCCCAATGTGATGGAGACCCTGGTGGCGTGCCTCCTCAGACGGCGGTCGGCCGGAAACGCCGATCGGTGGTCGATCGGCCCCGATCTCCAACTCTTGGAGTTGTTGCCCACGGATTTTCACTTCTGTTTTTCGGCGCGCGCTCCGGCGAGAATAGCCGCTGAGATCAATCCCGATGTCGGATCGAGGCACATGAGCTATAGTTGGAAAGCTATCTTGAAATCCTTCAATCTAGGCCTTGAGATAGGACCTGGATCGGCACGGATCTAGGCTTTAATGAATTTTGAAGCTTCTACTGAACAGTATCCGAACTCCCAGATCTGCAGGTAAGTTGTCTAAGAACTGCCGTTACCACCAAGAAGACGTTCGATTCAGCCTCTGAGCTCTTCACCAAAGTTGTGGGGATTTGAACAAGGAAGATGGAAATAATTTTTATGAAAGGATTGGATGAGGGTGTGGTTTGTTATGATTTCTAAACTGACAGGTGGTCGGATCTGGAAATTGGCTGACAGCACTGTAGATGGCTCTGAAAATGATTTTTGAAAAAATAGATGGAGGGCTGATCAAAAATCAAGAAACATCATGGGTAGAGGGATTGATGGGAAGAACTCCCAGTAAAACTGGGAGGCCAAGAAAAAATCAAAAGGGTGGTCTAAGACTGGAAACTCAGGAAAGGTGGAAATCAGATCTGAAAACTGGCAGAACTGAAATTAAAAGTGGATGAAAATGGAAAATTGGAAAACGTGAACTAGAAGGCCAACCGATGTTTTTGTGGTGTGGTTGACATCCCTAGAACATCCCCTCCAAATTTGGTGCCCAGAAGATCACGGGGGAGAGCTGCAAAATTCGGACAAGCTGCTGCTGCACTGCGCGGACAGAATACCGATGAAGACCGTGGTGGTGCGAGGGCGGCACGATGGCGGCGGCGGCGATCACCGGAATGATACGGGAGGCGTCACACCTAAGAATGGCAACTGTCTCAGCTGTAAAGGGGATAGGGAGGAGAGAGGAAGGGGGCGGCCAAGGCCTTGCTCCACAATTTCTTTGATTCAAATAGCATTAATTCTTCCAAAATGGAAAATACAAGCTTATATAGGTTACATAGCAAATCCATCCTCCACCGTTGGATCTAGGGAAGGGGAATGGAGGGCTGGGATTAGATGTGACCAACACACACAAAATATAATTAAAATACAAGGGGGGGGGTGGCCTATTGACCATGGGGGTGACATGGTAGAATGGTAGGTAGCCTACCTTGGACTTTGAAGTCCAATTGTCTACCCATGTGACATTTTCCATTCAACCTTCTAGATGTCTCCATTTGACATGTTGACTGACCCCACATGGGGCCCTAGGCTGAGGTGGATCAATGGGATGGGGTCTGAGGGGCCCGTGGGACCCGGGGTCCCATTTTGCAACTAAACCCCTCTTACAATTAAAATTACATACCGAATAAAATGAAACACACACACATTACACACAAATAAAGTCTAAACAAATATGATAAATGGGGAGACTCAAGGAGGAGTCTTCAGGCTGTCTCCGAGCCAGATGGACGCTGAAGTGGCTCGAGTCGTACTCCGCATGCGGTACCGGTGGCTCGGCGTAACTACTCGGGTGTCTGCACCACCAACCCTAGCTGACTCTGGGCTAGCTCCCGGTAGTCGGGGTACATCCTCCCGCTAACCGGTGTCCCATGTACGCGCAGTTCGGTGATGCGCGCAACGGCCTCTAACATGGGGACCATGTGGCCCCATGGAAAAAGGAACGTCCGGCTCACCGGATCCCAGCGGTCGTGCAGAGCATAGAGGAGCAGCGTGTGCAGCCGAGCCACCTCTACACTTAGGAACTCAGCAAAGCCCATGGTGGCAAGCCTCTCCCGCTGAAAGTCCGGCAGTGCAAGGTACACTGCTTGGACCTGCAGCCAGGAGATCCGAGTCCTGCGCTTTCCCTGCATACATTTAGGACAATGGCATTAGTCATACATTTCATAATAAAATCATGCATTTCATTAAACAAATAAATGAAGGAAAAAAGAAAGGAAAATTCAATTCAACAAAATGAACGGTCTAATATGGGTCGTTTCCCCCATCAACGGTTGGATTCCAACCATTCCAACAATCCCTTTCAGAAGTCCACGGCCACCCATGGACCGCTCTGATTAATGGACGGCCCTGTGAAGACCGTGCTACTGAATTGTGTCCACCCTAGTAACGGCCCATTTCTGGCCGTCCAATAAGCCCAAGGTCCCCACGTGACCGTGCCATTTTCCCCTCAAACCCGACTCGCATGGTCTCTCCTTAAACAGTGTTGCTTCCCACAGTCTGCTGGAGACCGTCCTGTTCTCAATGCTTCAAATTCTGAATGGACCCAATTGGGCCATTCTATTTTAGCCACGGTCATCCCTGGGCCGTGCTACCTCCCCAACACCCCGCCGATTCGACTCCTTTTGAACGGCCACCCATGGCCCGTGTTATATTTGAACGGTTCTATTTGAACTATGTAGTTTTGGTGAGCGGTCACTATTGAACCGCGCTATGACCTTCGTGCCTGACGGCATGTCATCTCCCTCCCCACCTCTATTGATGGCCTAAATGGCCTTACATGTGATCCTAAGGGGTCATATGCCCCTTTCCTACCCTCTAGGCCCACATGCATGGATTAAAGCAGTCAAATGGGGGAGGGTTCTAGGAGGCCTACCTCAGAGGACTTTGATGGCTTGTTCGCCGCCGCCGTAGGCTCCGCCGGTGCTTCCCCGGTGTCCTCTTCCTGTGCGACGATCGCCCCTGCTTCTTCCTCGGCCACAGGCGGCGCTGCCCTTCCTCGGCCACGAGCGGTGGCTCTACCACCTCCTCCGCGGCGGCCACCGGCGGCGGCGTTTGGTCCTCCTCACCGGCCATCTGACGAGCGTGGCGGGCTAAAGCTTGGTGCTTGAACCGCATGCAGAGAGGGGGAGACGAGGGGGAGAGAGTAGAAGCGAATGAGAGTGAGAGAGATGGATAGGGTGGAGAATGTGGTTTGGTGGCGTTTTCCTCTCCTCCTCCGTCGATTACGGTGGAGAGGGAGGAGGAAGAGGAAGAGTTTATTTTTTTTCAAACCGCCAGAGATTACACAGTCTCGCGATGGACCGTGTAACTACTGGACGGTCTGATATATGACCGTTTACGCTCTAACGGTGCACTTCCATTGAACGGCTGGAGAAGGGCCGTGAAGTTCATTGAACGGCCTCATGAAGGGCCATGCATCTTCACGATCATATTCAAGCTAGTAACGTTTGAACGGCCCAGTCTGGACCGTGTATCTTCTTGGGCGGTCTGTTGTTAGACTGTTTATATGCAGATCGATAGACATGTTTTGGGCTTTATTCATGCTGAATTATGAGACTAATCGAGGGTATTTTTTTGGCTTGAATGATTATTTCATGATGTAATATTGCAAAACCCTGTTCATGATTCCTTTACAGCATCACTCCAACTTGCCTTTCGCTGCCGTCAGGTAAGTTATGTAAGTATCTCGATCCCTACATCCCTTATTGCATTACTATATGGTATCTATGATCTATTATCTCGAGAACCAGTTGATTGATCACGTGTTCCAGGATCTGATGTTCCCCTATAAAAAAATAATGATGATCTAGGTTCACGTGTTTAATAATCGGATAGGCCGTTAGGTTGAGAAAGTTGGGGGACGACGGTTCTATCCTGCACGCCGTGGTTGCAGATAATGTCCTGACCCTAATTGTTCCAGTCTAGCAATATTATTCTCGAGTAGTTTTTATTTGTGGCTTTATTTGCATTCGATTTAATGATTTCTTTTATTTTAGCCCAGCATGCATCATACGCATCTTTTGAGCATTCATGACCCATGGTCTATCTGAAAGTGTCTCATTTGTGATGGATGATTATGCGTTCATGGTTTCGAGTAGGAGGAAATATTTCACTCAGAGTTGGAAGGTTTTCTCTGGTCTATTCACCTGGTTTGATTAATTGAAAGTCCCCATTTGGAGTTTTTAGTTTGTTTCTTTACTTTTGCTACTTGCTCCGATCCCCTCATTGGTCCGAGGGATTGTGTCCCCCATGAGGTTGATCGTGTGTTTTCTTTTATTTAGTTAGTTTCTCCGGATTGGGGTCGTTTTAGTCCAATTATTCCTTGTGTTTGGTTCAGAGTTTTTCGGAAGATTCCTATCACTCATTGGTGAGAAAACGGGTGTCTTTTACCTTAACACCCGCTTTTCAGTCCGCTCCGCTTTATTTTTGCTTCATCTCCATATTCCATCACGCTTTCGCTTCACCTCCGCTCGCTCCCCTGCAAAGAGGACGTTAAGGAGGGACATCTGTTGACACCCGTTTTTACCTATGAGTTGGGTCATTCCTCTTACCACCATTTGTTGATGTCTCGAGTTGTCCATTATGCATTGGGCTATTTTCAGGCACGTCTTTGGGCTTATTTTATGGGTATCTTCCTCCCAAACTAGGTCTGCTCTTGGAATCGGGCTTAATGGGCTTTGATTTCACTTGGTTTTGGGGGTAAATGGGCTCGTTTATCCCATTTTGTTAATTTCAAACGTCCAGGATGTACACAGTCTAGCGATGGGCCGTTCAGGGATTGGACGGTCTGTTTGGAACCGTTTAGAAGCTTAGAATGACTTATTGGATATTTATTTGATTTTTTTTTGAATTTCCACTGACAAGCCTTTACACGGTCTGAGTTCAGTCGTTTACCGCCATTGAACGGCCTGTCTTTAGACCGTCCAATTCCCAGAGTCCTAAGCCGGTGGATTTTTTAGATAATTATCTATTTATCCTATGTTTATCACTGACATGGTTTACACGGCCTAGCATTGGACCGTGCCACTCATTGAGTGGCCTATCATTAGACCGTCTTATCCTAAAGAGTCCAACGCCGGGTTAGCCGGTCAGTTTGGTGGATAATTAGATAATTTGTTGTTTTATTTATTTATCATCGATAGAGGTAAGCGGTCTAGCAATGGACTGCGTATTAGTTTGGGCGGCCTATCGAACGACCGCGTACAGGCCCGAAATCTGTGGAATATTTGGTTTTTCTCTCTCCATCAGTGGTTAAACCTTCACCTTCCTCCGCCATTTTCTCCGCAGTTTCTCCACCAAATGGGGTGCCGTTTGATCTTGGTAGGAGATAGAAGTATTATCTACATATTTTGTTTTATTATCACGTCCTAATTTTTAGTGGAAAATTCAATTTCGGGGCTGGACTTTTAGGGCTCTATAAATAGAACCCCTAGTCCAGGCTTGAAGAAAAAAAGATCCAACGTCGACGTCGAAGCTCTGCCAAATTCTTGAGCGAGTTGTTGCCAGGGAGGGAGGCTCTCTACGTCCTTTTGAGCCTTTGGTCAAGGGAGTAGTCACTTTCTTTGTGTTTGGTCTAGGCTTTTAGTTGTCTTTTCATCCTTTGCATGCTTCTTTTCATCATCTTTTCATCCACGTTTTTGCACTGTTTCACATAATTCCTACACCCTCCTATCGTTTTCGCGCCCTATAGGGGTTTAAAAACCACCCCAGGTATTGCCCATTCCATGCTATCATGTTGGTTTTCCCTTTTGTGCTATAGTTACTACATATTCCAGGGATAATTTGGGTTGCATTTTTCTGTTGTCTACGTCGTTTTGTAGGTCAGCATCAGCACATCATGAGGCCCATCCCCTCTAGCCGGCCGGAAGGGTTGGAGGATCAAGTCCTACATCTTAGAGTTTGGCAGCATCACACGGTCTTCATCCATCCGTCTACAAAAATACATGGCCCAGATCGGACCATGCAACACCTTCTTGCGGCCTTCCTTGGATCGTGCTGTTGCCAGACCAGTCTTCGTCCCGCTTCCCTGTTGTGTAGTGGACAGCAGATCTGGAGGGGAGGGGTGAATAGATCTGCCCCTCTTTTCGCAATGAAACCCTCTAAATAGCTAGATAGAACAAATCACAGTGGAATATAACTAGCTAAACGAAGGACACAACGATTTGCTTAGTAAGATGATTACTAATATATTGATTAGAACCTAAGCATGCATCTAGAATGAGCAATCACATAAACAAACCACAACACATGAGATTTTAAAGTGGTTCAGACTAAATCCCCAATCTTACGTCCACCCCTCACCAAATCCGGTGAGGCTCCACTAGTGCCACGCACTGAACCGCAAATCGGAAAGACCACCGATTGCCTTCCTACTACCCGTCGGTAGGGACGTCAACACCGCAGATCGGACAACTTCCAATTGCCTTCCTACTAACCACCGGTAGGGACGATCTTCAGTTCTAAATGTTTGAATGAAATGAAAAAGAACAAGATATGAAAACACTCAAACAAGATATGAAATATGTTCAAAGAAAAAAGATCTTCTCTGAGTTTGCTGGAGCTTGAATCTGATGCTTCACTTGGCTTGGAGTTGATCTCCTCTTGAAGTAGCTTGAATCACTTTGAGATATGATGAAGAACTTCTTCTCGGAGTACTGTTCACAGCTACAGTACTCGAACTCCTCTCCCTTGAACACACCCTAGCAGCCTCCTTTGATCTCCCTTATTAGTCTTTCTTGCTTCTACTCTTCCTTGGAGGTTGCTGGATTGAGATATGAACTTGAATCACCTTGAGTTGATGGAGAGAGTGTTGGATGTAGCTTTGATCTTCCTTTTGATCTTCTTGAGTTGATGAAGAGGAAGAAGGATGCAGTTTAGATCACCTTTGAAACCCTTGATTGCTTCTTCTTCCTTGGAGGTTGAGATGGCTTCAGATCTGAACTTGAATGCCTTGGAATGGATGAAGAACTCTTCCCGAAACACTGTTCACGGAGGTGCTACAGTGCCTCGAAAATGGCCTCCCTTGAAGCCTTGAAGTGTTAGGGTTTCTAACCCCTCAAGTGTTGATTTTATAGACTTTGAATGGTCCATAGACACCCCCCAGACCAGATCCACAAATCATGGAAGATTAGGTAAGGTTTGATTAAACAAATCCATGGAAAGGGGCTGGCCACGAGGTGAAATTCGAAGTCAAACAAGGCTGTATCGGGGCTGGCGGTCGACCTGTGGCTTCTGGCGGTCGACCTCCACTGAGAAACACTATAGACGGATGGTCACTGGGATTTCCGATCGACCGCTACGGGCTGGCGGTTGACCGCCAGCTGAAACACATGTAGACTGGCGATCCCTGGCTGGGGCGGTCGACCGCCCCTGTGCTGGCGGTCGACCGCCAGCTGGGCAGAACCCGGGCTTGCCCGGGTCGGTCCGTTAAGTCTTGAACTCCGTCGTTCAACTCCATTAGCAGCCCGTGCATGTTTGTGGCATCGCCCTTGACAGTCTTGAAGATTTTATTATTGAGTCTTCAATCAAATTTTTGTTCCGGGGGCTCCGCCCCCAGAAAACCCCGCAAGGGACGCTGCCCCCTTGACTCCCGCGACCTGACCGCACAGGTCGATCCGCGTGCTAGGGCACAACATTGAGCTTTCACTTGTCCATTCATTTACATATCTGTCATGAACACAACAGCACATATGTCAGTCATATAAGAGTGAAAAATAACAATGACTAATAGTGTTTAGCCATTATCAAAAACCAAGAATACCACAGAATGCATATGACCATAGAATGATGTCGAATGACCCAAGTGACCACAGAATGACTCAAATGACTTCAGGGACACAACATTCCCTTTCCAGCGTTGGAGTGGCCCATCGAGCGGCCGTGCCATCCATTGAGCGGTTCGTCCTGGACCATTTACGATTGCCAGCACTGCACCTCATGCGAGTGTCTTCTCCCTTTCCAAGGTACGAGTGCATTTCCTTTGCATTCTACATCTTGGTGGCGATCACAATCACACACACACCTCTCCACCCTTCTAGCTTCAAGTTGAGTACCTTTATATCTTAATATAGAAAGGTAAGGGAAGAAAAGAGGGGGGAAAACATGTCAACAGTAGGGCTCCTCCCGGTACCCCCACTTCAGCGGTGCCAGAAATAAGCCAAAGCGGGGCTGCTCCTTGTGCACCCACCCCGCTGCATTGTCCCAACGGGCAGGGGTAAATTCTGGCGCCCATACCAACTTGCCTTCCACTGGTGTCACTGCCTCCAGTCCTAGCACAGGGTTCCACTCCCTCAGATCGCCCACCAAATACATTGGTATACTCCGGCAAACGCTGTATAGCAAGCTGTCTCGGGACTGTAAGATGGCGTGCTCAGCGCCCCGTATTGTTCTGAAGTCCCTCCTGTCCTGGCGGCGGAGGTGCTTCAAAAAGCGAAGGAGGTGCTTGTCCTTAGGATGATCCCTCCAATAGTCACCAGCTCAGTCAAATGTGAAACCACCATCGGTCAGTGTAGCACGGCTGAAGTCCATGGTGTCGGTCTCAGAATCTGAGGACTCGGCCAGCTTTGCCACCTCGGCATGTTCCCGGTCAGGGTCTTCTACATTATGCCATGTAACGATAGGGACGGCCAGTGATAGAGTAGGCCTGACGCTGGCGACAGCAGTAGCAGAAGAACCACTAGGAGCAGCCATTTATCTGCAAGGAGCAAAAGCCTTAGAGTCAGAATAAGTCCCAAGCAAAGACGGAAGAAAAAAGACTGTAAAGGCCTACACTACAAATAAAATGAGCAAATGCCACATAAATTCTTACAAAATTTTGGCAGAGTCTCCCCTAGGCTGGAGGCATAAAGGGAAGATAGGGGTGCTCACCCACAAGGAGTGACGGCCCCAACAAAAACCACGGTGTGCACAAAAGGCAACACCGGATGCTCCTTCGGTCCGTTTAGGTTGGCCTCCAGTTCACCGGCACGCTTCTGGTACCCTTACCTGGCACACCCCCGGGTGCCTCCATCGGCACACCTTCTAGTGCCCTTAACTAGCACACCCCCGGGTTCCTCCACCGACACACCTCCGTGCCTTTTCCACCGGCACACCCCCCTAGGTGCTCACCCGGCACACTACCCTGTTCCACTTTACCCGGCACACTCAGGCCCGCGCTCGCCCGGCACACACTGTGCTACCCCAGTCTGACACACCCCCCGTGCCTCTACCCGGCACACTCGAGTATGCCCAGTCACTTGGCACACCATCGTGCCCCTACTCCACTGCACACTCGTGCCCGCGCTCGCCTGACACACCCGCGCCTCCCTTCACCGGGCACACCTGGTGCCCTCGCTTCCGGCACACACTGTGCCCCCGTCTCCGATACACCCCGGAGCACTCCCCCCCGACGTGCCCAACGTCGCTCCACTGGAGGGGAAGAAGAAAAGAAGAAGAAGATGAGAAGGAAAGAAGAAGAAGCAGAAGAGAAGAAGAAGGGAAGAAAGGGAAGTGAAGAAGAGGGAAGAGGAAGAAGAGGATCCTAGGGCTCCGTCGTCCTCCGAGCGAAAGGAAGAAGAAGGGGAAGAAGAAAAAGAAAGAAAAGAGGAAGAGGAAGAAGAGAGAAGGGGAGGGGGGGAAGCCCCTCCACGACGGTCTCCACACCCCAGCGACGCGATAGTGGATGGCGGTGGCGATCGCCAGGGAAGAAGAGGAGGGAAGGGAGACGGGGGACGGTGGCGGTGGCAGTCGAAGAGACAGAGAGAGAGGGAGAAGGGGAGGTTTGAAATTGAAGGGGGGAGTTAGAATGGAACTCCCCCACCCCCTTTTATAGGGGCTTCAAAAAAAAGAGAAAGAAAAGAAAGAAAGAAAGAAAAGAGAAGAGAAAAAAAGAGAAAAAAAGAGAGAAAGAAAGAAAAGAGAGAGAAAAAAAAGAAAGAAGATAAAAAATAGAGAAGATAAAAAACATATAGAATAAAGAAATAATAAATACAATAATATCTACATTATATATATATACAATATATATATACATATGTATACACACAATAATGTTTGTAACGCGAATACACCCACGAGCACCGTCTGGCTCATCCTTCGCCCGCACTACCCGTGGGTGGGGGGCATTTGTGGACATATAAAATTACACGTCCATACGTCCTACCAAGCTCCCGCATTGGCGTCAGAGCTAACGAGAGAAGACCCGGAGAAACTGGCCATCCAGGGCTCCGGAGAATACTACCGTCCGGCAAATCCTCATATTTGCACGGGCACATTAAATGACAAAGAAAACACAAGATACCCTCCTGAATTTATACATTGCTATGGACCCACCCTCGAGTCCCTAACGGTGAAGAATGTCTTCAGGAGTACATAATTATAAGTCCCTAAAGCAAAGGCAGAGGCCCCTTCCAAACGGCACGCCCTGTGCCTTTCAACGGCACATTGCTCTGAAAGCCCCAGCGGCACACCCCTGAAGTGCCTCTAACGGCACAATACTCAGATGCCCCAGCGGCACACTCTCGGTGTCCCCCAGCGGCACACTCGACTTGGCCCTTCAGCGGCACACTGCTGAATGCCCTCCAACGGCACACTCCAGGCAACCTCCAATGGCACACCCTGAAGTGCCTTCAACGACACACCCTGGGTGCTCCTCCAACAGCAAACTAATGTTGCCCTTTAATGGCACACCAACTTGTGCCTTTCAACGGCACACCTCAATGCCCCTTCTAATGGCACAACAACTCAACATGCCCTTCAATGGCACACCTTCAAGTGCCTTTCAACGGCACGCTCCCTGAGCCCGTCAACGGCACAACGGCATGTGCCCTCCAACGGCACGCTCCCTGTGCCCTTCAACAGCACACATACGAGCCCTTTCCAACGGCACAACCATCAGGCCCTCCCAGCGGCACACCGTGCCAAATGGTCTACCCGGTGCCGCGTGAATCCCTCCGCACCCGGCATAGCGTTGCAACCTCCGGACCGGCACAAATCAGCAGAAGACTCAACGGTCATTAGGCGGAGCCCTTGGCGCGTAGCTTGGCCACCTCAATGCCAGCTAATACTTCGCCATGGTGTCAGCTCTTGATTCGGCCACAAGGACTTTGAGCTGACAAGGATGGGACCGGAGTCAACCTCAGATGGAAGTGCCATCATGAGGTCCCCCCCGTCAACGTTGGACCTATAAGAACCCCTCACGGAAGAGAAAAGAAGAAGGCAAAAAATAGAGACACACACAGTGAAAAAAGAGGAAGAGAAGGCTGCAACAAGAGAAGAAGAAGAAGAGAAGAAGAAGGTAGAAGAGAGTGAAAGGAGAGGGAGAGAGTGTTGAATGTAACAACAGGGGATGAGGCAGAGAAGGGAGTTCTGACCCTTCCTGGCTCCGGTCTTCTCTTGTTTTGTCGTTGTTCTTTCTTTTCTTCCTTCCTGTTTCTCCTCCCCCTTTCGTTTGAATGCATTGTATTGTATTTGGCCCTTTGGCCATAACCTTTTGTCATCATGTTCCCTATGAATGAAATACCTTCCTTTTGTTTGATTCTTGTTGCTCTCATTAGCTTCTCCTTCGCCATTGGCCTATGGTTTGTACTCTCCCCCCAGTTTTCTAACCCTTTGTCTTACCTGCTCCCCCATGGCACTAGCCGGTCTAGCCCGGTTGGTGGTGTGTCATGCTTGATAGTATAGGGCTGGCCTCCTTCATCCTCTATGGTTTGCTACAGCATAATCACCCCTCCTCCTTCCACACAGGTTTGTTAGAACTCACTGCCCCTATTCAGCACCTGGGACTCACCCATTGGCCAGAGCGTTCCCCTTGCCTTCTTTTCAAAGCCCATGGTGTATATGCACCTACCTAGGCCTCCCACCGGCACACCCCATCTGTCTTTGCCCGGTGCACACCTGATGCGTCCAGCCCGGCACACCGCCCAGGCTCCGATCGGTACACCCTCGACAGCCTATCCACCGGTGCACTCCTGGCCCTCTCGTCTGGCACACACCTCAGCCGTGCCTTGCCCGGCACACCCCCCCTTTGACCTTCAACCGGTACACCCTAGCTGTGCCCTGCCCGGCACACTCATGTCATATCCAACCCAGTGCATCCCCGGCCAGTCCAATCCGGTACACCCTAGTCATGGCTTGCCCGGTGCACCTATAACTTGTGTCAGCTCAGTGTCTCCCGTTCACTGTTTTCCCCGAGTTTTCCGAAGCTTTCTTAAAGGTGTTGTTGCCTTGGCACACACCTCGAATTGTTGGGTCATGCCACAACTTGTGGGCGTGTTCCCTTTTCACTCCCTTACCATCCGGGTCAAGGGGAGATGCTGCCGAATTTTTGTCAGAAATAACATGTTAAAAGATAAAAGGAAGCAACAAACAAATGAAATAAGTAATAATAAAACATTTCAACCAAGACAAGGGAATCATGCAAGACTCAAAGAACTGGATTGCTGAGCACGACCTTGGACTTAATCATACAACAGAGAATGGAAAGCTTGATCATTTGAGGCCCTCCATCAGAATTTCATGAACAAGGGGCCTTCTCTCAGACCTTACTCCACCCATATGGACTTTGCCTCAGCTGCGTTGACCCCTCAACCCATCTGCAACCGGTACACTCCACCCCCTTTTTATCTGGTACACGCTTCATCCGGTGCACTCCTGGCCCTCTCACCCGGCACACGACCGTTTGGCCTCGCCCGGCACACTCCAAGGCCCCTTTCATCCCCAAATCAAGCCCCCCACCGGCACACCTCCAGCTTAATCTTGGCCTACACATGTTCAGGCTCTGCCTTCACCCCATCCGGCACACTTCCATATCTCCCTGTCGGCACACTCGTGCCTCTCTCTCTCTCTGGCACACTTTCTACGCCTCCATCCGGCACAGCCTTGGTTCCTTGTCCAGTGCACTTTCACCCTCCTCCAATGGCATACTATCCAAAAACCCTGCCCATATGCTCAGACTTTGGCCAAAAAAACATGCATTGATCTCAGCTCAGTTGCATTGATTTCAACACCAGTGTGCACCGACCTTACTTTCATGTGCATCGACCTCCATTCACCAGAACCCAAACGTGCACCAACCCTGGGCAGCCCAAAACCCATGTGCATAGACCATGCCTTCCACGCATTCCCAACTTGCATAGACCATCTCCCACCATGCTCAGACCTGGCCAGAGCTGCACAGACCTAGCCTGCATATGCACCGACATAGCCTGACCCTGCACAGACCCTAAGCCTTAACCTGCACGGACCTAACCTGCACTAACCTTATCCTAGCCCGGTGCACATCTACACCGACCTTCATTTCAGCCCAGATGCACTCCACATTGACCTCTACTCAGCCCAACCGAAATGTGCACCGACCCAAGCTCAGATCTGCACCAACCTTGCCCAGACTCAACCCGGTGCACTCAATGGCATCCTAGCCCGGCACACCTTCAACCCCTCTGACCGGCACACACATGTCTTCCCCAGCGGTACACCCTCGACTTAATCCTACCCGACACACTAGGCCGATGTCCTATCCGGTGCACTCCTGCACTCTTCCAGCGGTACACTATCAACTCCCCCCTACCCGGTGCACTCCTGCACTCTTCCAGCGGCACACTACCTAACCCAGCGGCACACCCTCCAGCGCACTCTCACTCGGCACACCTTGCATTCAAAACACCACAACAAAAGAAGAGGTATAATGATAAAAAAAGGGGGGGAATTTATATAATGATAATGGTAAAAAAGGGATTTTAATTAAAATAGTGAAAATAACAATGACAAAAAAGGGAAAGGGGTAATAAAAAAATAATAAGAGGGAGAGGAATTCATGGTCCATGGGTGATAAAAACAGTCAACAAAGAAATGATAGTAATAATAAATGAATGATGGTAATAAATAATAATAATAATAATAATAACAAATAGAACGATGTGGTCTTTGTCTCCCTCGGACCCCGGGTTCGGGAATATTAATGATGCCCTCGTAGGCCGTGCTTCACCCTTGGGAGTCACTTCTCCCATCATGGTTATTGCTCGACCTTGTTTTGGGCCAATATCTCATCAAAGTCATTCCCCTTGGCATCGGGATCTGATTCCATCTTTGTATCAAAATTGTCATCTCCTGGCAGACATTTGCACTGATTTGCTCCCGTCATCATCTTGTTTTCTAGACAGACCTTTGTCCGAATATAAAATGGTCCGTGAGGGACCAACATAATTTGAATGTTCTTACCCCGATGTGGGCTTTTAGCATAAGTTCGACCGTCCCTTTCTCCTTGCGTTAATCAGTAACTCTTTCGGCCGTAGAGCCCTTATTCCCGGCAACTAATCAAGGGTGTTCCCCTCTCCGAGAGGATGTAAATGACGATGTGACCTTCATGGCACGGCGGGTCTTCGTCCCGACATGAACTACACAATCATCTGACCGAGTCAGATCGTGTGCACCATGGGCTTCCTTGAAGCCCGAATAAATCGTCACTCTATGACTGGCACGCCCACGCACTTAATAAACCAATAAATGAACCCAATAACCAAATAAACTATGACGTGAATAAAAAGTGCTTCCTCAAGCGGTCCTTGTACCTTGCCTGGTTTAGACGTTGTTTTTCGTTGACTAGAGAGTCTACACCTTCAGTGACACGTCCACTAGTCATAGCCTTCTTACGGCATGCATGTGCTGACCGACCCGGGAGTGGTGGAGCGGCTTACCCGAGAGAGACGATTTTTAAGCTGGTTCCCGTAGGGCCCCTTGCCTTTGCAGCCCGAGTCCGGTTGGGTGGGAAAATCGGCTAGAGGACTCGACCTAGAGCAGTTGGTCTATGTGTGCACGCGTAGTTGGGGGTAGAGGACCCGTGCTAACGAGCGCGACCCCAGCTAGTCCTTGTTCTGGGTTCCTAGTTACTGTTGTGTGTCTCAGTTTCCGCCTGGGGCATTGTAGAGAGACACTTGAGGTGCGGTGTAAGACGTCAGGGGACGCATCCGGCTGTTCTTCTAGTGGGTGGTGCTCCTGTCTTCTGGCAGGTACGGACTCGTTTTTCTGCCGGTTTGAGGTCGGTTGGCTTGGTACGGTTAGTTGTAGGGAGCTTTTCCGTTTATTTATTACTGCTTGCTGCTTCTACCGTAATCCTGCTAGGTAGTGTTACCTTCCGCGGTTGTTCGCGCCTTGTTGTTGTTTTCCTCATTGTGCGGTGGGGGTTCGAGGGATCCCTACTGAGCCAATGAAATGAGGCTCACCACTACTTTTCAGGTGAGGCGGGGTCGTCGAGAGGCGCGGCGGAGTTTCAGCGTGGTTCTAGTAGTCAGGGTTAGTCGCCAGTCTGCCAGAGCCGGGGTATGCCCCGTGTACTTGTATTTTTTTCTTTCTGTTGACTGTACTTAATTTGGACATAAGATACACTGGACCTTGTAGCAGTTTATTTATTTATTTTATTCTGTGCATTTTATTTTAGATTAATTGTGCTACCTCTGCAGTTATTTCAGTTTCTCTTGTATTCCTACACCATCCTTTTAACCCTTCTGAGTCTTCGGGCTCGTGGGTGACGGGCCGAGATTCGAGACGCGCCGATTCCTTTCCGGTACTCGGATCTCAGGTCGTTACACAATGTGAGATCGTCAGCCTACTTTTCTCAGGTCTTCAAGGTCCTCTTTGTTGGTAATGAAGATGGGAGTCTCTACTTCCTATCCAACAACATAATTGAAGCACCTAAATGTCGTGAAAGACAATACCAAAACAAAATGTTAGGTCAAGAAGATGAATTTGTTGTAAAAATCACCTTACTAATTTTGATAATAGAAAAATAAATATTATGAATGTTTAATAGATCATGTTAATATTACTTTGAAAGCACCCTTGAATGACTAAGAGAGGTCAGAAGTCAAAAATAGAAGGTTGAAACCAAAGTCGAGTTCGAAATGGCAAAAGACGAGAACCCTAGAAACATCAGGGGTAGACCGCCTGGTCAAAAATGGTCGACCTCTTTTTCCAGTGCACATACATGCTTAGAAAACTATCGGGGCGGTCGACTGCTTTTCAGAAAATAGTAGACTGAATTATTTGGTGCATAGGCCTTTTCAGAAGAAACCTTCAAGGCAGTTGACCACTTTGCAAAACAGTTGATCACTTACAATGCAGGAAACTTTCCAGAGTTTTTCTAGGTTTGAGATTAGGAATTCTATCTTTTGCCTAATGTCTCCATGGTTGCTATTCTATGTCTTGTTCTATAAATAAGATATGATGGGGCTTTTAACCCTAATCAAAAAAAATAAATGAAAAGGAGGCGCATTCTTTTGTGCAGGAAAGGAAAAATTCATGGAGCTTCAAAGAATCATTCTTCTTTTTTCTCCTAGAACTTCTACGGTGATTTACTACGAGAGAAGGACTTCGGGACATGTCTACCTCGTGAAAAACTTCTTTCCTACATGCTAAATCTGACATCTACTAAGGGGAGCCTTATAAATGACCCTAGTTCATTTCATTTTCTCTATTTTTCATATGTGCTTCATTGAATTATTAGAAGAAAGAAAGAACAAATGTGAGAATCGTGAGTGTAACATCTCGATTCTAAAAGCCTAAAACATATTAGACTTCCTGATAAAAACCCAATAGGTTGGCCCATTTAATTAGTGAGCTTCGTAGTGCTACAAATTCATTTAAGAGAGTAGTTCGTTATTTGTAGCATAATTTTGTGTAGGAATATCCAAATAGAGGGAAATTGGGTTCATTAGAAAGACAACTCAATTATCTACAAGTTTTATGTTTAGCACTTTTGAAATTCTACCATTCAATAGGCCATAAATGCCGAACAACGGAATACAGTGTTAAACAATAAAAAATAGGTGAAATATCATCTAAGTAGTTAGACAAAGTAGGATAGACAGAATATTATCTAAGCAGTTAGATGGAGCAGGAAAGATGAAATATCATCTAAGTAGTAAGACGCAGCAGGATAGATGAAATACCATCTAAGTAGTTAGACTAAGCAGGATAGATGAAGTATCGTCTAAGTGGAAAAATAGATGATTCTGGTTTCTAAATGGTACAAGTGGACGATGGGTGATATTTTGTAATTAATTACTATTTTGAAATAAATAAATAAATATGAATTTAGCTAGCAAGATAAAATTGAAGAGTTGCATAAATTATAAAATTACCCCTATTAGGATTGTCGTATTATTTATAACTTGAACTTTGGATAGAAATGTCAGAATAAGGTCAATATTAGACTCATTAGAAAGAGAATTTAATTCTATATAAATCTAGTGTTAAGTACTTTTGTAAATTATGACATATATTAGGTCAAAAATAACAAATATAAACTTAAGTAGTAGATGAAGTTACACTTTTGCCACTCATTAATGCAAGGGGGTGAGATGACTTGGAGAAATCACGAGAATATTGAAAAGTTTTTAATTTTGACAGTTTATGTGTTAAATTTTAATTAAATATTACTTTTATTTATTATAAGTGATGGTTTGAAAGTGGAAGAAGATATTGGAAGATTTTATACGTGACAATTTTATAGAATTTCTTCTCATAACAATAACAAGAGTAAGGGGTTTTAAGGTAAGATATTATTTAGCATATGTTAATAAGTGGCTTTTCTACGAGCTTGAAAGGTAACATGGAGCTTTTAGTATTGGAAATTGGAGTAAGGGTTAGGATTTTATATATAAGTCTCCATTTCTTTTATTTCTAACATATCTTTCTTATTCTTCATCTCCGTAACTTCCTCGATAATATCTTAACTCTAAACTTGATATTTTGAGTATTTCTAATAATCCTCCATCTACAAAAAAAAAAATAGTCTACATCAAGTCAGTATGTAACAGATCCTTCAATCATAATCTGATTTCTAATATGTTCTACAGTCATCTAAGACTTACTTCATATTCCTCTATAATCTATTTCAAGAAATGAGGTTCAGAAGGTGAAAACTAAGGATTGCAAAAAGTAGCCTTTCTTTAAGAGGTAGGATTTATAATACAAGCTATGCACATCATATTTAAGCCTAATTTTGATGTATTCACGTTTTATGTTCTCTAATTTATTAAATGATCATATGTATCACTACAAGGGAAAGTGTATTTAGTGACGAAAATTTTCGACGGAACATTTTCTGTCGAAAATTCTGTCTATATTTTTAACGGATAAAAGTTCGTCAGACAGTCCGTTGTAAATTCTGACAGACAAATGTTCCGTCAAAAAAATCGTCTAAATTTTAGACGAAATTTACTACGAACATTTGTCCATCAAAAAATATGGCGATTATTTTCGACAGACATTTTTACGGTCGTAAATTTCGTCTAAAATTTTTGACAGATTTCGTTCCATCTGAAATCTGTCAGAAATAATTTATACTTCCCTCCCACCTCACCCCCCTTGTGCCCCACCCTCACGTTCGAACCTTCCTCTCCCTCTCTCTCTGGCCAACGTCTCCCTCTACATCTCTCTCTCCGGCCACCGCCGCTGCGTCTCTCTCGCTCTCGCTCTCTCTAGCAACCGGGATGGCGTCTCCCTCTCCCTCTCTCTCTCTCCGACCACTGCGGTGGCATCTCTCTCTCCCTCTCTCTCCCTGGCAATCGCGGGGGCTCTCCTCTCTCTCTCTCTCCGAGCGGTGACGTCTCCTCCTCTCTCTCTCTCTGGCGAGCGACGATGGCGACGTGTCCCCCTCTGGTAAGTCCTCATCTCCCTCACCGTCGGAGCCCTCTCTCCCTTTCACCTTCTCCCTCTCCCACTCTCACCATCTCCCTCTCTCACGGTCTCTCTCCCTCTCCCTATCTCTATCCCTCTCTCGGTCTCCCTCTCTCTCTAACACGTGCACTCATTCACAGAGAGGGGCGCCCGACCCCCTCCGCCTCCCTCTCCCACTCCCTCTCTCGGTCTCCCTCCCTCCCTCTCCCTCTCTCTCTAACACATACACGCACTCATAGAGAGGAGGCGCCTGACCCCCTCCTTCTCCGTCTCCCTCTCTCAGTCTCCCTCCCTCCCTCCCTCTCCCTCTCCCTCTCTCTCTAACACACGCACGCACTCACAGGGGGGTCCCAATCCCCTCTGTCTCCCTCTCTGTCACTCTGTCTCCCTCTCTTACTCTCTCTCTCTCACTGTCGTACACAGAGATGGGCAAGGCGCTCCTCCCATTCATTCACCCTCTCTCTATCTTTCTCTCACAGTGATCAAATTTTCGTGCAGGGCTATTAGCGTCAAGGACGGCAATAGACTTCATTCTTTCTTTTTGGCGACATTTCTATCAATAAACGGTCAGTAAAATATTTTTAAAAAATTATTATTTAATTTTAATTAATTTAATTTGATTTAATTTTTTTATTTTATTATGTATTATTATTATTATGTGTTTAAATTTATTGTTTATTAGATGAGATAGAGAATGGAGAGGGAGGGGGTAGGGTGGGTTGGGTGGCCTTCTGCCGTCCGAGGTGTGTGTGTGTGTACCAGTGAGAGAGGGAGAGATTAAATATGGAGGGTGAGGGAGGAGAGGGGGTCCAGTGCGGGAGGTGAGGGGTTCGGTGGGGGAGGGGAGGGGAGGGGAGAGGAGAGGAGGGGAGGGAGGCCATAGATGGGAGGGTGGGGGGTTATGTGGGCGACAATAGGGGAGGGGAGGAGGGTGGGGGGGTAGGTGGGGGACGGGAGGGGAGGGGAGAGGAGGGGAGGGAGGGGTATAGTGGAGAGGGCAGGGGGTTCAGGAGAGGGAGGGGGCACATTGGGGAGGGGAGGTTGGGGAGTGAGAGGGGAGGGGAAGGGGGGCACGGAGGGGAGGGGAGAGGAGGGGAGGGGGGTTCAGGAGAGGGAGAGGGGCACGGTGGGGAAGGGATGGGGGTTCGGGAGAGGGAGGGGGGAACGGTGGGGAGGGGAGGGGCGTTCTCCCACTCACAGAGATGCCAAATATAGGTCTAAATTGAATACATATGAGCCATTCATTTTAGGTGCACAAGCCCAGCAAGTGTATTATTCAAGCTATTCATCGTCCATGAATAAAGATTGGTGGGTAGTTTATAGGGTTACAGTAAGACTTTTTCCTAATTATGATTTGAATCTGAGTGAAACTATCTTAGAGGATGTCAATGCCAAATATTTTTAATCAGACGAAGTTGGCACTGTAGGTTCCACACATCTTCATTTGGACGAATCTGATGAGCCACTTTCGTTACATACGAGAAATGAAGTGGAAGAAGTCGATCCGGCGAGCTAAATGTTGTTGTTATAGGGGAGGAGGAGTCCTCTGAGGAGGAAGAGTTTGAATCTGATGAGACTGAAGAGGATGATGAAGATGAGGTTGAGTTAGATATATCATCAGCATCTAAAGAGGAAATATATAATATTTGATAATTTTGTAAGAAATTTTACATTTTTGCATAATTTTTAATGACAGTTGTAAATCTTATATAGTTCTGGATTAATATGTATTAATTTTATTAGTCTTAATAAAGATATGGTTCGAGGAGGTCGTAGTGGGAGTGGGAGGTGACTTGGCAGTGGGAGGGGCTCTACTCCTGTAACGACCCAAGATCTTGATACTTAGTCAAACTCGATACCATTCGGATCCTACGTCGCCGCCCATGAGCTGGAAAGCTCGGAATGGTTATTTGGAGTGTTGTGGTTATGCATTGAAATTCTAAACAATAGCAGGAATATAAATTAGAAGAGCAAAATATAATTGGGCAAAAATAAAATTGACATTTTATAACCATTAATATAACTACAGAGTCCAGTTTACAAGTACAATCAACTAAAAGAGAAACATACTCTGCTACGTGGCACACCCCGGCACTGACAAGCTTGCAGACTACTGATCCTTCGACCGGAAAGCTCCACCTCCAGGAGAAGCGTTACACCTGAAAAAGTAGGGAGTGAGCCTCATCTCATTGGCTTAGTAGGAGTCCTATAGATCCCCACCGCAATGAAAATGGAAAACAATAACAACAGTAATAGAAATAACAACAATAATAAAATAACGACAGTGACTGGAACCACAATATAAACGAAGGATCCACGAAGCATCTACGCTACCCTAAATCTCGCGGTCGTAACAACCCGTCTTCGCTGACGGAACCTCTAACAAGGCCACATGGCCAAAACCTGTAACCTCCACCCTCGGGAGGATTTCTAAACACTGGTAAACCTCGGTCTTGAGACAGAACCAGTGAGAGAACTATGCCCCATGCATAGGGCGACACTAACCCGTCTGCCGGAAGGGCCACGACCATGCTGTCGGTAACTCAACCTTCACCAGCATAGGGTCCGCTACTCAAGTATTCACAACAAGGCCAGCTGCGTCAACTGACGACTTATACTGCACCGAGGTCTCATATGCGCGCACATTACCCACACTCGATCTCGAGAGGAGCAAAGGAGACACACATACACACCGCACCATGGGAGTGGCTAGGATCCGTATCTCTGCACCCGTCAGCATGGCCGTGTCCTGCTACCTGACACGGGGTACGCGCCACTACATCCGTGAGCAATGTACTCTTGTCCCAACCAAGGTACATACATTCAGATGGTCTCGCCTCAGAACAAGGAGCGTCGTACACACTAGGTGGTCTCACCTGGTCCAACAACAATCGGCCACTAAGATCTTCCACGGTCTCGTGGAATCCCACCAAACTCTATCATTTGCGATCTCATGGGAATCTCAAGAAAGGCGTACACACGCACGCAAACCACAGTAAACCACGGTAGGACACCACGGGGTGCTAAGAAAACTATCCACGATCGGGTGACAAAAACTAGTGGGTACTGGCCCACTAAACTCACATAAGGTCTACTCACCACGGTCATAGAACTCATGCAGATATGACCCTCCACGGTCACAGAACTCACGCGAAGCATAACCCACGATGGGCACACAAGCCATGTGGAAACTAAACTATGGGTGTATGACTAGACCCACCGCAAGGAATCCATAAACCTCGTGTTACGTGAATCCATTCTTGGGCGACCGTCGCTCTCACAAGGCTGAAATGGCCACAATTCCATGTGAATATGTGAATATAATATTAATTTTAATGTTCCCGGGCGACAACCACATTACGAGACTTAAATAGGCTGAAAAGCCCATATTTCGGTCGACCTAGGCCACAGGTCGGCCGACCTACCCAGCAAGGGTCGGTTGACTGGCCAAGGATGGGTTTGTCGCGGTTAGGAACCTGGCCGTGTTAAGGTGATCACGGTCTCCCAAAGGATCGCGATCAGCCAAGTCGCGGTTGGTCGTGCGACCGCGACCATGACCGCCTCACCATGGGCTTTATAGGTGAACGCGGTGTCTTTTCACACCGCATCCCTTATCTAGAGGCTTAACGCGGTCGGCTTCACGTTCCGATCTGGACCCTCGTGAACCCAACGTGAATTCGTCCGTTCCACACCCCGTTTATCTCGAACGAAGGGGAAAACATACAATAACTCTTCATATGCCTTCCACACGTCGAAAGGACTCAAAAACTCAAAGGAAAGGCCAAGGAAGAGGGTGATTCCTTTGATTGCCCAATGCACACACCCATGCCACTCACAAAACGCATTCGGCCTCATCCCAACCTCAAATCGCGAGATAACATGACCAAAGCGAGGGGAAACACTCCCCGACATGCCATTAGCTCAAAATCAAGCATTTAAATAAAAAATCGCCGCCCAAATCGGCGGATTCATCTCACACCTCGAAAGATGCAATTTAGCCCAAATAAAAGGAAAACCCACTCAAACTCGCCCCATTCGGCACATAATCGTGGGAAAACAAAGTACAAGGGTTAGGGATCCGCTACCTCTTCCAAAGAAACCATGCAAATCCGGTGCCGATTCACGCCGAAAATATCTCGTTCCACGGTTGGTTCTTTATGAAACCTCAAAAACTCCTCGCCACGATGCCGCCTCCCGATCCACGCCCCGGTCCTCGCCGCTCGTCGCCCGCGTCATCCTCCACCTCGCCCGCCGGTCCTCTCCATCGGCCGCCAGAGAAGAAGAGGGAGAGAGGGAGAGACGTGAGAGTGAGAGAGGGGGAGAGTGACGAGAGTGACGAGAGTGAAAGGAGGAAAATGAGAGGGGAGGGGGATTTTAAAAGAATTTTCTATTTCTACTTCTTTTCTCTTTTTTTTCCATTTCACTTAGAAAATTAACATAAGCCATGAAAACTCCTAAAAAATATATTTAGCTTCGAAAAATTCTAGGAAAAAGCTAGGCCGCTCCATGTGCCGCTACGGATCCAAAATAATTCACATAACCACCATTTAAGGGTCCAAAAATTTGATATTAAAGTCTGAAACCTATATAGACATAATCTGCAACCCACGAAAACACGATCTGAAAACTTGGGGACATTACAGTCCTCCCCCCTTAGAGAAATTGTATCCTCAAAATTTAGGACAATGCAGAGAACTCACGGGGAGAACTCACCCAACGGGAAAGATCTTGCAATCACCGCACAACCCCTAAGCTCACCACACAACATTCTCTAAGGAACACTGCCAGACCATAACAGGTAATAAAACCCCCACGCACTATCATGATAATTCACACCGAACCCCATATCGACCGGGATACACAAAACTGACAAGTCTGGCATCACCTCAACTTCCTTGAAATTCTCAAGGCATAAACAATGCCCAAAACACTCCGCACGCGGAGGAAGCACACGATGGCCAACTCATTAGGCACACACACATTGGCTACAGAAAACCATCTACCAACCGCCAATGACAGATCGCTTGGTACCATCTTGATCCTTCCTAGCTATGCGGCCAATTCTAGCTTCCCACAAGGAGAGAAAACAACAAGGTCACTCACGCGAGCCTCGAACTCCTCAATCACACTAATCCTGGGCATGCCGTCTCAAATTCCTTTCCAATGGCGGGGCCCCATCTCGCATCACACTTTGGGGGATTCTTTTGTCAATGAGACAGCTGTTCCATATTACAACTGTCCATTCCGCACTTATCAATTCCACAGTTTCACCTGAACTACTGACCGATAGTGACCAACTCCCGGTGCTCACACGCACAATCCCTTGTACAGCTCCTTCCGGGCCAGGGGAACATCACAATCCAGACAATGGCACCACAAGATGCACCGAGTTCCAAACTCTCTCGAGTCTTGTCATAGCCACGCTCTTCATCCACAACCATCATATCACTTGACCGGTCCTGAATATCACGCCCGCCGAACAACCGATGCACTAGACCATACATTATCAGGGTGTTTAACAATTCCAGTAGCTTTCTCGACTACTCATCATGGCATCCACACAGGATCTCATCCTCAACGACGACACCTCTCATTCCTCAGGTCTATTTCGAGAACATTCACACCGACCAAGGTTGGTCAAATCACTAGCTCAACTCTGAGCACACACACTTGTGCCATATAACTGGCCCAAACGGCCACGACCTGCCCCAATACCAATGGCCAGGTGACTCCAGTCTGAGCCACACGACAAAAGTTACAGAAAATACTGGCACCATAATTATCCTCGTCCGACAATTCTCACTGTTGAGCCCCCAATTCTCAATTCTGCTAATGTCACTCAACATGATACTACCGCCGACATACGACAACCGAAGCTACTCACATGGCCAACATAGCCTTTCATCCGAGGTCAACTCCCCACGGTTGACTATAGAATCTCAAAGACTCACTTACCAAAGAAAAACATGCCATTCGCCATCATCAATCAGATCCTAGAGCCTGTGGGTCATGGGCCCACCACGCTTCCACTGTGCAACTCTGCATCAACCATACTATAGAAACAGGGGGAGACATGACATCCATAGTGACACGGCCTCCAATTAAAATGGATTGAATCCAAACACGGGGGTGAAAGAACTCACACTCCTTAATTCTGGGACACAACCTCCCTTCGTCGCCTGATAATCTACCTACAGATGCAGGTCTTAATATCACAGCACAACGGGAGGCTCAACACCAGCCCTTCAACACGACATATTAACCCAGCTGGTGATTCTACTCACCCAACTTTATATTACCTTATCGACACCTACACCTCAAGAAACAGAGAGGGATGAGCACATAACCCACGTAGGCAGCTCCACTGCTGACACACATGACGTCCTCGAAAACTCCCGAATACACTTCGGGAAAAACACAAGTGCGTAAAAACACAATTATAACAAGAAAGTAGCAAAATCAACAAAAACACATCATATAATAATTAAAGTTTGCACATACCATCCACGAGGTGGGGTACCACCACTCCACCCGGTCAGGTGCCTCGCGCATGCCGGGATCCCTATCTTGCCAGGTTAGTGAACTGCTGCTGAGATGGATGGGACAGAGGTGGCCACCATGGACACTCACGTGCAACATGTTTGATCTGACCACACAAAAACATTCCAATTCTGTTTCATCCATGGTGCACGGCCTACCCTCGCGAAAACCACCGCATCTCGGACATTATGTCTTGGCTGCTCATTCATACTATGCCGTAGTGGTCGAACCTCAGGTTGCTGATCAGACATTGCTGAAACCTGCTCCTCCTACTCCTTGTGCCTCCTGCCAGACCTGTTCTTTCTGAATAACCTCGTTACCGATTGAATCTCGATCTTGGAGGGGAAGAAGTCGTGCTAGGAGATGGAAGAGATGTCGATTCTAACTGCCTCTAAAACTGTTGGGGAACACACTACTGCTGAAGGGTCCTTTGCTGATTCTGACTTGACTGGGACTGTCTTACACGTGCCTGCTCCTGGGTCCTCAGCCAATCCTCCTCTACATCTATCGTTGATCGATAGGCTGATTCCATGTCTACCACATGGGTCGCAATCACTAAATGTCTAAGTTCTGGCATCAGACCTCTGATAAACTGCAGAGTCCTCAACCTCTCATCTGCCATGATATAGGCAGCATAACGACCCAACTCCACAAATATGGATCGATACTGCATTACTGACATATCCCTCTAGGTCAGCTCCATAAATTGATACATTTCCCTTGTCCTGACGTGCTCTGGGCTGAAAACTCGCTCAAAAGCTGTAAGAAACTCCTGCCACGGGATCTGTCGTAGAGGACGTGATTGGAATGCTGATTCCCATTCTGTAGTCTACCATGACAAAGCTGATCCTTACAACTGATAACTCGCCAGCAAGACTTTCTCATCATACCCCGCACTCCATCAATCGGAACATGCGTTCCACAGCATCAATCCATGATCTCGCTACATCAGGATCCGACTGGCCTTCAAACATCGGTGGGTAAAACTATAGAAATTCTCGTAAAACGCGTCCACGGCCACCATGCGATGAACTACCGTCGCCAGCCTCCTGACCATAACGTTGCTGAATCATCTGTTGCACGAAAAATTGATACATGCTGGCATAAAACTCAGCCTCACATGGCACACCTGGGGCTGCTTCCACTGGGGGAGATGAATCTCTTCCCGGATCCTCTGGGGCCCCCACCGACACCTCAGGCAACAATCAAGTCTGCCTCCTCGGCGCCATTTGATCCTTAACACAACACGAAAAACAAAGGGGGTTGAATAAAACAAAACACCCTATGCCAGTTGCCGACTGTACTGGACTCTCTAGACTCTTGAGCACTACAATCGTTTCGCATTCCCATGCATTTTCACAAACACACTCGGATACCATCTTTAACGACCCATGATCTAAATATTGAGTCAAACCCGATACCATTCGGATCCTACGCCGCACCCACGAGCTGGAAAGCTCGAAAGGGTTATTTAGAGTGTTGTTATGCATTGAAATTCTAAACAATAGCAGGAATGTAAATTTCAAAAGCAATATATAATTAGTAGAAATAAAATTAACATTTTATAACAATTAATATAACTACAGAGTCTAGTCCATAAGTACAGTCAACTAAAAGAGAAACGTACTCTGCTACGGGGCACACCCTGGCACTGGCAAGCTGGCGTACTACTGGTCCTCCGACCGGAAAGCTCCACCTCTAGGAGAAGCGTTACACCTGAAAAAGCAGGGAGTGAGCCTCATCTCATTGGCTCAGTAAGTGTGGATCCCCACCACAACAAAAATGGAAAACAATAACAACAGTAACAACAACAGTAATAGCAATAACAACAATAATAAAATAATGACAGTGGTAGACACCACAAAAATGGTAAACGGAGGAACCACGAAGCCTCTACGCTACCCTAAATATTGTGGTCGTAACAACCTGACTTCCCTGACGGAACCTATAACAAGGCCACGTGGCCAAAACCTATAACCTCCACCCTCGAGGGGATATCTAAACACTGGTCAACCTCGGTCTCGAGACAAAACCAGTGAGAGAACTATGCCCCATGCATAGGGCGACACTATCTCGTCTTCCAGAAGGGCCATGACCACGCTGTCGGTAACTCAACCTTCACTGGCATAGGATCTGCTACTTAAGTATTCACAACAAGGCCAGATGCGTCCACTAACGTCTTGTACTATGCCAAGGTCTCATATGCGCGCACACTACTCACACCCGGTCTCTGAAAGAGTAGAGGAGACACACACACACACACACACACACACACATCACACCCTAGGACTAGCTAGGATCCATACCTCTGCGCCCGTCAATACGGTTGTCTGCAGCTACCTGACAGGAGGTACGTGCCACTGCGTCCATCAGCGACGTACTCTTGTCCCAACCAAGGTACATACACACAGGCAGTCTGGCCTCAGAACAAGGAGTGTTATACACACTAGGCGGTCTCGCCTGGTCCAACCATGATCGGCCACTAGGATCCTCCACGGTCTTGCAGAATCCAACCGAACTCTATCATCCGTGCTCTCACGGGAATCTCAAGAAAGGTGTACACACGCACGCAAACCACCGTAAACCACGGTAGGACACCATAGGGTGCTAAGAAAACTACCCATGATCAGATGACAAAAACTACTGGATGCCAGCCCACTAAACTCACACAAGGTCTACTCATCGCGGTCATAGAACTCATGCAGATATGACCCTTCGTGGTCACAGAACTCACGCGGAGCATAGCCCACCACGGGCATGCAAGCCACGTGTAAACTAGACTATGGGTGTACGACTAGACCCGCTGCAAGGAATCCATAAACCTCGTGTTACGTGAATCCATTCTTGGGCGATTGCCACCCTCACAAAGCCGAAATGGCCCCAGTTCCATATGAATACAAGAATATAATATTAATTTTCATGTTCCTGGGTGAAAACCACATTATAGGACTCAAACAGGCTGAAAAGCTCATATTCCGATCGACCTAGGCCACAGGTTGGTCGACCTGGGCCACATGTCGGTCGACCTGCCTAGCAAGGCTCAGTGGACAGGCCAAGGATGGGTCTGTCAACTGGCTGGGAACATGGTTAGGGACCTGGCCGCGTTAAGGTGATTGCGGTCTCCCGAAGGACCATGACAAGCCAAGTCACGGTTGGTCGTGCGACCGCGACCATGACCGCCTCACTAGAGGATTTATAGGTGAACGTGGTGTTCATTCACACTGCGTCCCTTATCCAAAGGCGTAACGCGGTCGGGAAGCCGACCACGATCATGTTCTGATCCAGACCCTCGTGAACCCAAAACGAATTCATTCGTTCCACGCCCCGTTCATCTCGAACGAAGGGGAAAACATACAAGAACTCTTCATATGCCTGCCACACGCCATAAGGACTTAAAAACTCAAAGGAAAGACCAAGGAAGAGGGTGATTCCTTCGATGCCCCTATACACACCCATGCCACTCACAAAATGCATCCGGCCTCATCCCAGCCTCAATTCGCGAGATAACACGACCAAAGAGAGGAGAAACACTCCCCAACATGCCATTAGCTCAAAATCAAGCATTTAAATCAAAAATTGCCACCTAAATTGGCAGATTAATCTCACACGCCGAAACATGCAATTTAGCCCAAATAAAAGGAAAACCCACTCAAACTCACCCCATTCGATACATAATCATGGGAAAATAAAGTACAAGGGTTAGAGATCTGTCCCCATACCTCTTCTGAAGAAACCACGCGAATCCGGTGTCAATTCGTGCTGAAAATACCTCATTCCACGGCTCATTCTTTACGAAACCTTGAAAACTCCTCGCCACGATGCCGCCTCCCGATCCACGCCTCGGTCCTCACCACTCGTCGCTCGCGCCATCCTCCACCTCGCCTGTCGGTCCTCTCCTTCAGCCACCGGAGAAGAAGAGGGAGAGAGGGAGAGATGTGAGAGTGAGAGAGGGGAGAGTGAGGAGAGTGAGAGGGGGAAAATGAGAGGGAGGGGGTTTTAAAAGAAATTTTTATTTATTTTCCTTTTCTCATTGTTTTCACTTCACTTAGAAAATTCACATAAGCCCTGAAAATTCCTTAAAAATATATTTTGGCTTTGAAAAATTCTAGGAAAAAGCTAGGCCACTCCACGCGCCACTACGGACCCAAAATAATTTACATAACTACCATTTAAGGGTCTAAAAATATGATATTAAAGTCTGAAACCCATACAGACACAATCCGCAACCCACAGAAACACGATCCTAAAATTTGGGGACATTACTACTCCCTCCTCTTTGGCATCTACTTCAGGCACATGTATATCTGGTCAAATATTTAGCTATATGTGTATATTAATTATATATCAGCTTAAAAGATTTATTTCTTACAGGCCCGAGTGTCGGCTCGCCAGCTAGACATGGCACATTGCCACCAGCTAGACATGGCACACCCCCACCAGCTGGACATGGCACACCACCGCCACCGCAACTGACTGGTATGTCTATTTAAATGTTGTCGGAAATGTTGCGTGATTATATGTTTTGCTTATGACATTTAATTCTTACAGGCCTGAGTGCCCTTGTACTAGTTGTGTAGGGCACACCCGCACCACCTCCCAGTACAGGTATGTCTATTTAAATTTCTATCAAAATATTTTTTGACTATATATTTTGCTTATGACATTTAATTCTTATAGGCCCGAGTGTCCTTATACTAGCTGTGCAGGGCACACCCCTACCACCTCTCGGTACAAATATGTCTATTTAAATTTCAAGCAAAATATTTTTTGATTATATGTTTTGCTTATGGTATTTAATTCTTACAGGCCCTAGTGCCCTTGTACCAGTTGTGCAGGGCACACCCCCACCACCTCCCGGTATAGGGTATGTCTATTTAAATTTCTAGCAAAATATTTTTTGATTATATGGTTTATGTATGACATTTAATTCTTACAGATTTGAGTGCCCTCCCACCAGCTGTGTAGGGCGCACCTCCACCACCTCCTGATATAGGTATGTCTATTTAAATTTCTAGAAAAATATTTTATGATTATCTATTTTTCCTATGACATTAATTCTTACAGGTCCTAGTGCCCCTGTCGGCTCCTCCGCCCAGCCAACAAAGGATGCCGAGAGTCGACACAAGGGTGAGGGAGGCAGGACCCATGATGGACATCTGTCGTGCTAGATCTCTGGGTAAATCTATTGATTTATGAATTATATTATTTATTTATCCTTCAAGTGTGTAATGCCAACCATTATAACATTTGTAATTGTAGTGATAAAGTAGAACCTGCCGAGGTTGTCCGTTATGCTATGAGACTCATTTGTTCACATGTTCCTGGGCCGGCAATGTCTTTAAAAGAATTTCTGATCAGCATCTGGGATTTATTGTTCAACATGTTCACAGTATGTAATTTAATCTTCTAATTCAGGTCTTTCCCAAACTCAAACATGCTCAGTATACTAACCCATATAACTTAATTTCTTTACAGCGGACTTATCAGTTCACAAGTGGACAGGACGAGGCGAGAGCTCGTTCTGTCTGGGAGGCTATTGTGCAGACAAGTTATAGGAAGACATTGCATGAGGCTCGAAAAAGGGCTCAGAAAAAAGTTAGTGGGAGCTAAGACCGACAGCTTTGGAAGAAGCACCGCATTCTTTGGATGATGAGGGAGTATTGGGACGCTATATGTGACAAATGCGCTGATCCAAGGTGGATAGAAAAGTCTCAAAAAGCGTCCACAAATAGGGCATCCCAACCAGACGCCAATGTGTATACCAGTGGGTCCGTCTCTTTCACAACCCAGAAATAAAAATTTATATGTAATATTTCAATTTATCTTCTTATATTTTATGCATATATATGACATTTATTTTCTATGATTTGTAAAACAGGCGGTTGAGCTCAATCGTGCTCTATCATTCTTGGAGGTTGTTGGGTCCCGAGTGGTGCAGTCGGATCTAGAAGGGGGTTGAATAGATCCTATGATAAACTTTGACCAATTAAAAACCTCTTAGAAACAAAGATAATAAACCACACCGATAAAGAAAACGAGACACTTAGGCAAAATGCACAGCGGAATTAAAAGGAATGACTTAATTGGAAATGGCAAGCACAATGCATAGACAGCAGAGGTCGACACTCCCAAAGGTGAGGTCGACACTCCTTCAACAGAACCCAGTTATGTGAGAAGCTGAGGTCGACACTCCTATGTAGAGAGGTCGACAGTCCTTCAATAAATCCTGTCAACAAGATGAGCTGAGGTCGACTCTGCAAGGCAACAACGTCAACACCTCTTCCAATGGAATTCAGCTATGTAATGAGCTGGGGTCGACTCTCCTCACTGGTGAGGTCAGCACCTCTAAACAAGAACTTAAAATCCTCGTGGGATTTAATGCATTAAGTCACAAGGATCATGAATCACAACCACTAAGTATGGATATACAAGCTATGAGTGGGTGTGTGCTATAGTGGTTAGCCAGAATGTGTGTGCGTGTATGCAAGGTGATCCTCCTTCGCTGGAGTGTGCTTCCTGGTGCCTAGGTGCAAGGGTGCAGCAGGCAACCAAGGGAATGCAAGTGTAGAGCAAAGGATAAATGGTGTGCGGACAAGATAACACAAACCACAACACTTAAGTGTATGATGGAAATAACTTAGATTGCATACGATGAAGCAAGCACACCAACCTGTGAATGGGGATGGAAGATATGGAGCAATCGCACAAAATGCACAACCCACGACACAAGGATTTTTAAGGTGGTTCGGCTGCAAACCAGCAACCTACGTCCACCCCTCACCAGACTCGGTGAGGCTTACCCTTGCAAAAGCAAGACCGTGGAGAACCTCCACAACAACCGCTAACTCACAGCTTGAACCGCTGAGCGTCACAGCTTACTTACATCGCTGAGCAACACAGCTTGCTATCCGCTGACTAACGACTTGAACCGCTGCGCGTCACAGCTTGCTTACACCACTGAGCAACACAGCTTGCTATCTGCTGACTAATAGCTTGAACCGCTGACTAACAGCTTGCTATCCACCTAGAGGATCAGATCCTCTCTTCCTCTGAAAACACAGAGGGAACCCAGTCCCAAAATAGGGGATCAGATGAACAAGATGAAGAGATGATTAACAAACCAAAACAAAAGGAAGAAATATTGCAAGTACATTGGAAAAGAAAACCGCAAGAGTAATGGAATGTAAATAAATACCAGCTGAGTCTATAGATCAAGATTTGGAAGCTGGTGACTGTAGCTACAAACTTCAGATCCAAAGATCTATTTCTTCAAGCTCAGGTAAACTGCAGGGCTACTCTCTCTCAAGGTTGATCTTCTTGTTTTCTTCTCTTATGGCACTTGACTAAGAACTAGTGCTAGGCTGCTCTCACGCGCTTCACAAGGATGTTCTTTTGTGGATGCTCAGGCATGGCTCTCTCTGGGTAGCAGCAACATCTTCTCTTGTAGAAGCTTGATATATATAGAAGAGATGCTAGGAGATGTGATGGAAAGTTTTCCCTCCAAAAAGTCTTCCATCGGACCAGAGCAATTAATTAAGTATTTCCTTTTGGGTTCTCAAGGAAGAGGAAGCTTTCCCTCCAAGAAATCTATCCTCTTATTGGTCCAGCAAAAGTAGAAAGATATGTATCTTGACTAGGTCCTTTTTGATTTGCCTAGAGGAGATATGGAATAGACATTTCTTCAGCTTCAGATCTTGAGCATTTAATCAACCACATGGGAGTAGGCTTGCTGTCATCTTCCTCTTGACTCAGGTCAAATCCCTGTACTGTGTACTTTCCTACGAGCATGTCCCATTGGCTACTAGGAAACAGGTAGCAGACATGTCAGCGCACTTTCCCAGATTTGAACCCTATCACAGTAGCCTCAAAAGGTGTGTCAGATGTGATGATGATGACTGGGACATGTGACAGACTTGGAACCTTCCTCCAGACCTCGAAATCCATGATTTTGGGGATTTACAGTATGACTTTTCACTCTCTGGATTGACCTTTGATTTGATAGACAATTGGCTTGAAGAGCTTCTGAAAGATCAATGTGTCGACCTGCTGAGAAGGAGGTGTTGACACTTTTGATGAAGTCTTCTTGTATAACGGTCTCTAGAAGCTCAAAGTGTCGACCTCCTGTAACTAAAGTGTCGACACTTCTTTAAGGAATCCTGCCTTCAACATCTAGAGCCATCAAGGTGTCGACCTTCTATAAGTGAAGTGTCGACACTTCTTGCAGATCTGCATCGACCTTCATGCACAAAATATATGTGCACAGACCTTGTAAGCAAATGTGCATCGACCTTTGCTGTGCACTCACCTGATGTGCATCGACCTTAGTTCAAAACTTACCCGATGTGCATCGACCTTAGTCTTCAGATCTTTAGAGTATGCATCGACCTTAGTCTTCAGATCTTCAGAGTATGCATCGACCTTAGTCCCGATGTGCATCAACCTTAGTTGCTGTGCCAGCTGAAGTAGCATCGACCTTAGTTCTTTTGAGACTGAGGTAGCGTCGACCTTACATGATGTGCACCGACCTTGGTATGAACATGCTTGGACCTTATGAAGGTGCTCGGACTTGATATGAATGTGCTCCGACCTTCTTGCGAATATGCTCAGACCTTTTACATGCATGTGCTCTGACTAGTGAGAGTATGCTCGGACCTTATTCATGCATAGACCTTGGTTCTGCATCAACCTTGGGTGTTTGATGCGATGTGGTGTCGACACTTCAGTAACAAGGTGTCGACACTTCTCTTGTGACACCTTCTTTCTTCAACATGTGCACCGACCTGACTACATGGACTTCTGTGAAACCTGTTATCTTGATTTCTGTGCAACCTGTTGCCTTGGTTTCTGTGTCTTATTTGCCTTGATTTCTATGCAGCCAGATGCCTCGCTTTCTGTGCCTTACTTGATTTCTTTCTATCTTTGCAAACACATTTTTTGACCTGAAATGCATGAATGTTGACATTATCAAATGCAGGTCAAACTCATCAATGAGTCATAGTTAGACATCATCAAAACAGACATCATCAAAACAGTAGAATTAAGCATGTTACAAACATGCTCAACATTCTCCCAACATTCTCCCCCTTTTTAATGATGGCAACTATGAGTCATTATGAGCACATTGTAAGTCAAGGTGCAACAAAATGTAATCATGAATTGAAGCACAAAGACTTACTTTCTCTCCCCATATAAGTCACTCCCCTATATACATTCTCCCCCTTATGCATACCCTAGCTAATGACACATATAATTCTCTCCCCCTTTGACATCATCAAAATAACATGATAGAGAGAATATATGGCACAATTAGGAAGGAAAGGAGTAAGGTATGAGATTATTAGCACAGGATGTACAGAATGAAAGTAGGCAGATACTGTTAAAAGCAATAAAACATGCAGCAACCAAACATTGATGTGGACTTACATGCCAATGGTTGTACACTTATTATATCACTTGTCGGGGTGTATGGTCCCTCGTGAATGCAAGTAAAGCAAGAATGATGCAGAGAGAAGATGGTGAAGACAAGGAGTTGATACCACTTGTTAGTGAGTAATGACCAATGTTCAGTGAGCAAGTGATACCAATTGTTAATGATAGCACAATGTAAATTGTTAGGTCCTTTGCCATGGTAGAAACATATTTACACAAATAGTCATTAAATGATGGCAAGACAACCTAAACTGAGCTATGAGAGACAAATGTATGCAAGACATTTAACCATGACACAATGATACAGTACAAGAGAAATAGAGCAGCCATAAAACTGATTTGATTTTTAGGTGTTTCAAATTTTTACTGGTTTACTAGTTTTCAGATTTTTTAGAGTTTTTTTATGCAATGCATGAGGATGAATAATGCAGACCACTTATGTATGTGAAGACTAAACCAGTTGCATGGGAAGCATGATACCAAAAGTCAGAAAGCATCAATGAATTTGGATACCACTTGTTTAGAATGGTGATGCTTTCATGGCAGCCTGAAAGGGTTATGTCAAAGTGTCTAGTGAAGGCAATCATCAAAGAGCATCAAAAGATAGCTTGTCTCTAGAATAGATGGAGGTTCTTAAATCTGAAACCAAGTTCATAAATGCAGAGTTATAGATTTTTCAGAATCTCCATTTATAGAATTCTAATGAAGCAGCCCTTATAGTAAGATTGGTTTAACTCTAATGAATTCTGAACTTCTCAATAAAAACACTTGAAAGCATCTGTATTCAAGATAAATAGAAGTGAACTAGAAATTCATACTAAAACCAAGTTAACCTCCTATTATCTTACTCATTCAATTCCATTAGCTCCTTTGAGAGTTACTACAAAAAGTATTGAGATTAAACAAGCACGAAGAGTAAATGGAATTCTAGAATTTCAGTGGATTTGCTTTTATCTTTTGCTATCACACTCATAATTTTCATTGAGCACAAGAGAATTTTTACGAGCAATTAAGTCCAGTCATGCCTTGTATCTTGAGGATACACGTTGGTTAGACGCTAGTATCCCTAGGTGCTTGGTGTGACTGACCGTCATGCCTCAAATAGAACAGAGATAGCATTGTCACCTCATGACATATCGAACCTCAAATTGTTGATGAGTGGACATATTTCTTAGCAACTTTACCATTGCTCTGTCTTGATTTTTCTTTCATATCATTGTAGAGTTAACAAGGGCACTTCATGACATATCTTACCTTATTTCTTTTATGAGGAGACATATTTCTCAGTGAACTAATGTCATTGCTCTGACAAATTTTAGCTTTCATGAATACCAGAAAATCAGATTGTTTAAAAATAATATTAGACTGAAGTTTCTCAATCAAAGATGCCTTTGTACTCAAAATAAACTTTCAGATTCAAGAAGGCATAACTTATCGAAACATGAAGAGCTAGTTTAAGTCTATTAAGCCCGAACACAAATATTTTCAAGACAGTTAAACATCAAGGCTCAAAAAGTCATTAATTTTAAACCAAGAGCTTTGATGTTCAAGACGGTCATAAAACTCTGTAAAAGAAGATTCTTCTTAAGGATTTACTCTGATTAGTAAGCTTAATGATAGATAGAAGATCCTCTAAGAAGTTCAAGGCAATTCATATTCAAGTCGAACCACATATGATTATCAACATTATGGTGTAGTGGTCTTGATTTAATCAAAGAGAGAGAGAGAGTGAATAGGAAGTTAGTATAGATAGTGAACACTCCCCCTATGAGTATGTAGTGAGCTCAGACTGGAAAGGGTGACATAGAACCCGCAGATGCAAAGGAAGTGTCGACACTGGCACTTGATAGTGTCGACACCCTGAGCTCAGATAGAAAGAAGCTTTCAGGCAGAATAAACTGAGAGGTTGATCTGATCAACACCAAGGAGAGAAATAACACAGATTTTCAAAGGTTGACAACAAAAATGTCTAATGAAGCATGTCAGGTTTTTTGATGTTGACTCCCCCTGACTTTGTGCACTGGTTGGCAATGGAATGTGTAGCCTATTACTTAAGTGAACACATGATGCATTAAAAATGATACCACTTGATATACAGTCTTTGGGTCCCTTTAACATGGTGTGCATTGGCGTGTATGAGACCACAATATGATGCAATCATGGATTATTTGCAATGCTTTTTGCATTGTAATGCAGACTGGATAGTTTAATGTGCAGATGGTTACATGCTACTTACTCCCTCTCTCTCTAAATGTTCTAAGTGTGCAAGTTAGACGTAACATGATAGCAAAGAGTATGAGTAAAACGTGCCAATCATGCAGTGTTGGGTCCCTTGATCATGAAATGCATGATAGTGTATGAAATTCTAAGATTCAGACTTGTGATGCTTAATGACCACAACACATATAGATTCAAACATATGCAATGCATTTCTACACCAAGGTACTCACCCTTAAACTCCCCCTTTGTTGAATGCTCATAGAAGTTAAGATAGACAATCAACATGTTATTTGTCCACGTGAGTGATGAGTTGGGATATATGCAACCATGGAAGACATCATTAAAAACAATGATCAACAATGCTAAGGAAGAAGTTCACATGGCTGTTAAATGATAGAGAGGATCAAAGAACAACTCAATCATCAATTCAATTCTATCAGCATGATAATTTTTTCATGGATTACGTAGCTGAATTAATTGATCTCGGGTACAAGGTGGAGGTTTGGATCTGAGACCCTGCTCACGCATAGTGAGAGCTCCAGGAAAGCATGACTTGCTTTTCTACTCTGCACCATTTGATATACCAGAGGTCAAACTAGGTGTGAGCAAGTAATCTTGCTTAGATATTCATCTCACACCATGGGGGAATTTAGATGGATCATGGAAGTTTTCAGACATGCAGGATTTATTGAGAGCGGGAGTAATTCTAAATGCAATGACTCATGATAACCCTAACATGTAGATTTAACATGAATTAAAAAGTTTATTTACATACTTGTGCCTTGAGCATTTATTTGCTGGTTGAGCTTTGCTCAGCTCCAAGGCACCTGCACCTAAAATTCTCATTTTGAGTTTATAGGTACCCAAGCTTGCTTGGGTATTGGTTGGTTAGCAGCACATCTAGAAAATAACTTTATTTTCTTTGTTTCTTTCTGGTCACCCACTCTCGTCCAAGGACAGTGATTTGATGTATGTCCATATTGACCACAATAGAAGCAACGCACAAGGAATTTATCATTCTTTCTATGTACAGGTGCTTTAAACCTTGGTGGGTGAGCATGGATACCACCATGTTGGCCATGAGAATGAGTGTTACCTTTCAGATACCAATAGTTCTTGACTGTGTGGCCAATCTTTCCACAGTGGAAGCAACAAGGAGGATGGTTTCTTCTAACAGCCTTTGAGTGCGTCGACCTGTCCTGATGGATGCGTTGACATACATGCTCATACCTGGGCTTCTGAGCATGAGTGTGCAGAGGAAGCTTTCTCCCAGAGTTGACCTATCTTTTGCCTTGGCTGTTTACATTGTTCCTTCTATTTTGGCCTACTCTTAGTTCATCATTCTTCAAGGTAAGGCAGTCATGCACGGTGTGACCAAGCATACCACAATAGAAGCAATAAACATTCATTTCATGGGAGGCATGGTAGTTATCATGGCCTTTCCTAGCATGCATGTTAAACCCAACAAATTCATTTTTTTGTTTTTGCATGGGACCCTTCCTTTTCTGTTTACCAGTCTATTTTTGGTTTTTCTGAGTAGCATGCGATTTTGGGGGACCACTGGAGGTGTTGGCTACATTTGAGCCAAGAGGGGCATTCAGATTTTGGAGTTCATTTTCAAGAGTAGAGATGTGTTTTTCTGCATTAGTTAAATCAGTTTCACACTCGGCCAGCTGTTCATTTAGTAAGTTATTGATAGTTTGGCAGTGATCAAATTCCTTTTGGAGAGTAATGAATTTTTCTGATTCGTCACAGCTCATACCCTTCCCTTTTTCACAAGCATTCAACTTAGCAAGCAACTCAATATTTTCCTTTTTTAGATTTTCATTCTTATTCTTAAGATTTTGATTTTCTTCAGTGAGAGCTTTGTTTTCAGTCAAGCTTTGATCATTTGATGTAGATTTAGACTTATCTTGAGGACTTCTTACGATTTCTTCTAATCTACTGATCTCAGCTTGAAGGATTCTATTTTCATATTTTAGGCAAGCAATGGTTTCTTTATGTACATCCACATCAACCATAATAGTGTCATTGAGCTCTTCAAAGGCTGAAAATTTTTTATAGAAATAACACTCACCTTGATTGTTTTTCTTCAAATCCTTTTTCAGTTTTCTGTTTTCTGATTTTAGCTTTTTGTAGTGCTTGGTTAAATCATTATAGGCTTCTATGAGTTCTTCAAAAGTGAGGTCCTCGAAGTCAGAGCTTACCTGAGTTGAGGACGGATTGCTTGACTGTTCTGGTTGGTCGGCAATGAGGCATTCATTCTCTTGTTCTTTCTCTTCATGGGTGTTCTCCAACTCATCCATAACCTGCTTGGTTGTGCTGCAAGTGGATACAATGTGAAGTAACCTGAAATTAAATGTAGTTTTTATCAAGTTGAATACAGCAAGGTTGTCATTATGTCCTCGTGATCAGCTGACCATTCATCTGTGTTTGATGGCAGCTCATGAGGACCATTGTATATAAGAGTCCATAGTTGTGGATCTATGGAGTTAACATAGATGAACATTCTCCATAGCCATATAGAAAAATATGAACCATCATAAATAGGCGGAGAAGCCATCGAAGCATGTGTAGCAAATGAAGCCATTTTATCAAAATGCACCGGGATCTTTCCCTACATATCGTAGGATCTGGGAATGGCAAAGCTTGGCTCTGATACCACTTGTTGGGTCCCGAGTGGTGTAGTCGGATCTAGAAGGGGAGTTGAATAGATCCTATGACACACTTTGACCAATTAAAAACCTCTTAGAAACAAAGATAATAAACCACACCTATAAAGAAAATGAGACACTTAGGCACAATACACAACGAAATTAAAAGGAATGACTTAATTGGAATTGCCCAAGCATAATGCATAGACAGCAGAGGTCGACACTCCCAAAGGTGAGGTCGACACTCCCAAAGGTGAAGGTCGACACTCCTTCAACAGAACCCAGTTATGTGAGAAGCTGAGGTCGACACTCCTATGTAGAGAGGTTGACACTCCTTCAATAAATCCTGTCAACAAGATGAGTTGAGGTCGACCCTGCAAGGCAACGAGGTCAACACCTCTTCCAATGGAATTCATATATGTAATGAGCTGGGGTCGACTCTCCTCACTGGTGAGGTCAGCACCTCTACACGAGCACTTAAAATCCTCGTGGGATTTAATGCATTAAGTCACAAGGATCATGAAGCACAACCACTAAGTATGGATATACAAGCTATGCATGGGTGTGTGCTATAGTGGTAAGTCAGAATGTTGGTGCGTGTATACAAGGTGATCCTCCTTTGCTGGAGTGTGCTTCCTGGTGCCTGGGTGCAAGGGTGCAACAGGCAACCAAAGGAATGTAAGTCCAGTGCAAAGGATAAACGGTGTGTGGACAAGATAACATAAACTACAACACTTAAGTGTGTGATGGAAATAACTCAGATTGCATACGATGAAGCAAGCACACCAACCTGTGAATGGGGATGGAAGATATGGAGCAATCATACAAAATGCACAACCCACAACACAGGATTTTTAAGGAGGTTCGGTTGCAAACCCGCAACCTACGTCCACCCCTCACCAGACCCGATGAGGCTTACCCTTGCAAAAGTAAGACCGTGGAGAACCTCCACAACAACCACTGACTCACAGCTTGAACCGTTGAGCGTCACAGCTTGCTTACACCGCTGAGCAACATAGCTTGCTATCCGCTGACTAATAGCTTGAACCGCTGAGTGTCACAGCTTGCTTACACCGTTGAGCAGCACAGCTTGCTATCCGCTGACTAATAGCTTGAACTGCTGAGCGTCACAGCTTGCTTACACCACTGAGCAACACAGCTTGCTATTCGCTGACTAACAGCTTGTGCCGCTGACTAACAGCTTGCTATCCACCCAGAGGATCAGATCCTCTCTTCCTCTGAAAACACTGAGGGAACCCAATCCCTAAATAGGGGATCAGATGAACAAGATGAAGAGATGATTAACAAACCAAAACAAAAGGAATAAATACTGCAAGTGTAGTGGGAAAGAAAACCGCAAGAGCAATGAAATGTAAATAAACACCAGCTGAGTCTATAGATCAAGATTTAGAAGCTGGTGACTGCAGCTATAAACTTCAGATCCGAAGATCTATTTCTTCAAGCTCTGGTAAACTGCAGGGCTACTCTCTCTCAAGACTGATCTTCTTATTTTCTTCTCTTACAGCACTTAATTGCGAACTAGTGCTGGGCTACTCTCACGCGCTTCACAAGGATGTTCTTTTGTGGATGCTCAGGCGTGGCTCTCTCTAGGTAGCAACAGCATCTTCTCTTGTAGAAGTTTGATATATATAGAAGAGATGCTAGGAGATGTGATGGAAAGTTTTCCCTCCAAAAAGTCTTCCATCGGACCAGAGCAATTAATTAAGTATTTCCTCAAGGAAGAGGAAGCTTTCCCTCCAAGAAATCTATCCTCTTATTGGTCCAGCAAAAGTAGAAAGATATGTATCTTGACTAAGTCCTTTTTGATTTGCCTAGAGGAGATATGGAATAGACATTTCTTCAGCTTCAGATCTTGAGCATTTAATGGACCACATGGGAGTAGGCTTGCTGTCATCTTCCTCTTGGCTCAGGTCAAATCCCTGTACTATGTACTTTCCTAGGAGCATGTCCCATTGGCTGACAGCAAACAGGTAGCAGACCTGTCAGCGCACTTTCCCATATTTGAACCATGTCACAGCAGTCTAAAAAGGTGTGTCAGATGTGATGATGATGACTGGGACATGTGATAGACTTGGAACCTTCCTCCAGACCTCGAAATCTGTGATAGACTTGGACATGTTCTTTTCATTTAAATATGATTGATTCATATGAAATTTACAAACTTGTTGATTCAATTTTTAAGAAACATATAGCAGACATGTGACGGAGAAGTACGAGGAGGGGGTCGCACAGTAGCCGGAGTTAGATTCGGCGGCATAGGTGACAGCAATTGGTGTACCAAAGAAAGGCCGGCTATATGGTTTTGGGCAGAGCCTGGAGAGTAGCACAGTGATATCATCGTGTGCGAGTTCAGGGGCTACCCCGACCAGTAGCAGTGCCTTCAGTACGCTCCCACCCAGCCCTAGTACTTCTCCGATCGACCTCAGAGATATCGTTTGAGCGGAGATGTCTGATTTCTAGCCGCAGATGAGGGCGGAGATGTCGAGTCAGGAGGCGTGCATTACACATGCACTCGCTGGCATCCTCTCCCAGGCGGGGCTTTTCCCTCATGGAGCACTCTCAACCACGGCACAGCCCCCTTAGGTGAGTGTTTGTTAAATTTTTATTTTCACATATATAAGTCAGAGTTATAATATTGCTATTTAATTCGAACAAACTACCGTGAAAATGTATTAATATCCAACCAGACCCTGGGTGGTGAGAGTGACTTGGTGAGAGTGACAGAATTTTATTTTGGATATCTGGTTTGGGCTCGACATTAAAATTACTCAATTTAGATCTAAGTAGTTTTCAAAAGTAACTTAGTTTAAAACAATTCAAAACTAAGTTAGTTTTTAAAAGTAACTTAGTTTAAAACAATTAAGATAACTGGGGTTCGGGGGTCCAAAATCTAAAATATTGGCCTGATCAACGTGCAGATCACTCCAACGCAACCTGGGTGGTGAGAGTGACTTGGGAGAGTTGACAAAATCTAAATCGGATATCTGGTTTGAGCTCGGCATTAAAATTACTCAATTCAGAACTAAGTTAGTTTTCAAAACTAACTTTATTTGTTTAAAACAATTCTGATAACTGGGATTCAAGAGTCCAAAATCTAAAATACCAGCCTGATCGGTGTGTCGATCATTCCAACGTGACCTGGGTAGTGAGAGTGACTTGGGAGAGTTGACGAAATCCAAATCGGATACACGGTTTGGGCTCGACGTTAAAATTACTTAATTCAGAACTAAGTTAGTTTTCAAAACTAACTTTGTTTAAAATAATTCAAATAACTGGGGTTCGGGGTCCAAAATCTAAAATACCAACCTGATCGGCATGCCAATTATTCCAATGCGACTTGGGTGGTGAGAGTGACTTGGGAGAGCTGACGGAATCCAAATCGGATACTTGGTTTGAGATCAGCGCTAAAATTACTCAATTCAGAACTAAGTTTTTAAAACTAACTTTGTTTAAAACAATTCAGATAACTGGGGTTCGGGGTTCCAAAATCTAAAATATCACCCTTATCGGCGTGTCGATCATTCCAACACAACCTAGGTGGTGAGAGTGACTTCGGAGAGCTGACGGGATCCAAATCGGATACCCAGTTTAAGCTCGATGCTCAAAAAAGCATTCTCTAAATGTACTTAATTTAAAATTAAAGAAATTAGGTTCGGGGGTCTAAAATCTAAAATACTGATCTAATCAGCGTGTCGAACATTTGAACATGACCTGGGTGGTGAGAGTGACTTGTGAGAGCTAACAGAATCTAAATCGGATACCCAGTTTGAACTCGACGCTCAAAAGATGATTCTCTAAATGCACTTAGTTTAAAATTAAAAAAGTTGGGTTTGGGGGTTCAAAATCTAAAATACTGGTCTGATTGACGTGCCGATTATTCCAACACGACCTGGGTGGTAAGAGTGACTCGTGAGAGTTGACGGAATCCAAATCAGATATCTGGTTTGGGCTTTGCACTAAAAAGAGCATGCTCTAAATATACTTAGTTTAAAATGCATGTAAGAAATTCGGTTCGGGGGTCCAAAATCTAACATACTACTCTAATCGGTGTATTGATCAATCTAACATAACCTGGGTGGTGAGAGTGACTTGTGAAAGTTGACGGAATCTAAATCGGATACCCTGTTTGGGCTCGGCGCTCAAAAGAGCATTATCTAAATGCACATAGTTTAAAATTAAAGAGGTTGGGTTCGGGAGTCCAAAATGTAAAATACTGGTTTGAACGCCGTGTTGATCATTCCAACACGACCTGGGTGCTGAGAGTGACTTGTGAGAGCTGACGGAATCCAAATCGGATATCGAGTTTTGGCTCGGCGCTCATAAGAGCATTCTCTAAATGTACTTGTTTAAAATGCAGGTAAGAAATTGGGTTCAGGGGTCTAAAATCTAAAATATCATTCTGATCAATGTGCTGATCATTCCAACGTAACCTGGGTGGTGAGAGTGACTTATGAGAGCCGACGGAATCCAAATCGGATATCCGGTTTGGGCTCGACGCTCAAAAGAGCATTCTCTTAATGTATTTAGTTTAAAATTAAAGAAGTTGGGTTCGAGGGTCCAAAATATAAAATACTGATCTAATCGGTGTGTCGATCATTCCAACACGACCTAGGTGGTGAGAGTGACTAGTGAGAGATGACGGAATCCAAATCGGATATCCAGTTTGGGCTCGACGCTCAAAAGGGCATTCTCTAAATGCACTTGTTTAAAATGCAGGTAAGAAATTGGGTTCAGGGGTTTAAAATCTAAAATACCATTCTGATCGGTGTGCCGATCATTCTAACGTAACCTGGGTGGTGAGAGTGACATGTGAGAGCTGACAGAATCTAAATTGGATACTCGGTTTGGGCTCTGTGCTCAAAAGAGCATTCTCTAAATGCATTTAGTTTAAAATTAAAGAAGTTGGGTTCGAGAGTCTAAAATCTAAAATATTAGTCTGATCGGCGTGTCGATCATTCCAACATGACCTAGGTGGTGAGAGTGACTTGTGAGAGCTGACGGAATCCAAATCGGATACCTAGTTTGGGCTTGGCGCTCAAAAGGGCATTCTCTAAATGCACTTGTTTAAAATGCAGGTAAGAAATTGGGTTCAGGGGTTTAAAATCTAAAATACCATTCTGATCGGTGTGCCGATCATTCTAACGTAACCTGGGTGGTGAGAGTGACATGTGAGAGCTGACAGAATCTAAATTGGATAATCGGTTTGGGCTCTGTGCTCAAAAGAGCATTCTCTAAATGCATTTAGTTTAAAATTAAAGAAGTTGAGTTCTGAGATCCAGAATATAAAATATGGGTCTGATCGATATGTCGATCGTTCCAACGTGACCTGGGAGGTAAAAGTGACTTGTCAGAGCTAACAGAATCTGATTTGGATACCCGATTTCAGTTCGGTGTTAAAATTATTGCTTCGATATCATATCTGATTTGAATTTATACAATCAAATAAATTATTTAATTTATCTTTTAAATATTTTATTTATTTATTCATGCATGTCTAATGTTATGCGACGGAGGGGACGAGCAGGACGGGGAGGATGAGGACATGGAGGATACACAGGATATTTCTTAATTATTTTTATTGTAATAAAATTGATAATTAATATTATGTTTCGTTTGTTGCATATGTTGTGTTTTGTTTGTGATGTGTACATATTATGCTTTTTTATGTAAATAGGTTTTTATATAATTTTGTATGTGTTTTTAAAAATTAATAAAATATTTTTCGGATGGAACTTCCAACAGAACAATGTGTCTGTCAGATTTATTCCGATGGAATCTTCGACGGAAGATATATTCCGTCAGAACTGATATGAAGTTTGTATCTTTTTTAAAAAATAATAAAACTAATTATCCGACGAATTTTTCAACGGAATGTTTTTCCGTTTCCGACAGAATAATTGTATGTCGGAATTATTTCCGACGGCATCATCGACGAAATGTAGTTCCGATCAGAACGTTTAAGGCCGATAATCTGACAATAGTTTCCGATGGAATTTCCTTCGACTAATTATTGTCGAAAATTACCGACAGAGCTCTGTCGGACGTTTCGTTTGTCGAAAATTTCTGACAAGGAATACCCGATGCACTCAATCCGTCGAAAATACATCAGAAATTTTGTCGGAAAGTGTTTTTCCAACGGATTTACGATCGATAGATTGAGTCTATTGGAAACTCCGCCGTTTTTCCAACGGATTTACGATCGATGGATTGAGTCTATTGGAAACTCCGCCGTTCCTTGTAGTGTGTATATATATGTGTGTGTGTGTGTGTGTGTGTGTGTGTGACCTGATTTTCTTCCAATCTCTTAAGCCCACTTTGATAAAAGATTAGAATAGGGGTGGGTGGCCTACCCGAGGTGGCGTGCGCGTCCCCTAGTCTTATTCGACCCCGATTAAGTTATTCCACCTATTTCATGGGAATGAGAAATCCACCATAATTCCTATCCGAACCCGGTTAATTAGCCAAAATGAACCAAAATAGAACAACTCACCTGACCCCGGATAAGCCATCCTAAGTGTGCTTATTACGTTATCAGAGTGGGCCTCAAGGTCCCATTTGGCTTAGGGATAAATTTCGAAGAGAATAAGCGCAAGTCATTCTTGGTTAATTTATCCATATCCTTATTCTTATGTACGTTTGGTGTGCGAGCGAATAAGTATGGTGATATCCCTATTACTCATTTGATAAAAAATAGGGCTACAAATGAGAATAAGCATGGGAAAAAGACTATTTTGCCCTTCTTATGGATTATGATTAGCACTTATATTTATCGTTAATGATCATAGTTAGCACTAATGTCATTAATTTTATTTAATATCTTTATCCTTAATGATCATGGTTAGCACTAATATTGTCAATATTAGCATGATTAATTTCTCATTAGCAATAATGATGTGATTATAATAAATTATTTAATAATAATTAAATAATTTCTTTATTAAGTAGTATAAATAAAATTAATTAGCATAGTTATAATTAATTATTTAATTATAATTAACTAATATATTTATTAATTATCACAAATAAAATCAAAATTTTTTACATGAAAATGATTGTTAAATGGGAACTTACAAAAAAAACCATTCTCACAAATGAATTAGTAGGCATATCATTATGTAAATCTTAATTGTGCAAAATTGACATATTTATTTGCAAGCATATCACTTCTTTTTGCTAAAAACTTGCAAAAAAATAACGCTTAAATAGTTAAATGACATTTATACACTATAATCCTCGAGGAATGTGAGTCCGGGGTTTTATGACGACGGCACAAAAAAGGGGTGGCAAGATGCGTAGGTACCACTCTGCTAGATTCCCTCTTACTAAAAAAATGACATTTATACACAATTTCAATTAACTTAGTGATATACCTACTAATGCATTTCTAGGAATTGTTGTTTTACAAATTCACCTCTAACAATAGTTTTCATGTAAAACTTCTTAAGATTAATTTACACTAATAAGATGAATTAGCATAATTTATTAGTATAATTATAATTAATTATTTAATGATAATTAAAGAATATATTTATTAATTAGAACAAATAAGATTAATTTGCATGAATATGCAATAGTGATAAGATTAATTAGCACAATTAATTCGTAGTGATAAGATTAATTAGCGTAATTATAATTAATTATTTAATAATTATTGAATAATATATTTATTAATTAGCATAAATGAGATTAATTAGCACTAATATGATTAATTAGCACTATTATAATTAATTATTTAATGATAATTAAATAATGTATTTATTAATTAGCACTAATAAGATTAATTAGCATTAATATAATTAATTATCTAATTTTATTTAAATAGTATATGTATTAGTTAGTACTAATAAGATTAATTAGCATGATTAATTAGACTAATAATATTAATTAGCACCAATAAAATTAATTAGCATAATTAATTACCATTAATACAAGTAATTAGCACTAATAAGATTATTTAGTATTAATGTATTTATTAATTAGCACTAATAAGATTAATTAGCACTCATAATGTTTTTATTTCATATATTTATCCTCAATGATCTTGATTAGCATGGATGTTTATCCTTAATGATCATGATTAGCACTAGTGTTGTTAATTCATTTAATATGTTTATCCTTAATGATCATGATTATCACTAATAATGTTAATTTTATCCTTCAAATTCTTCATTAGCAATAATGAGTCGGTTAAATAATTTTTATCTTTCAAATTTGGAGAGAGAATAATGGGGTTGATAGAAATGGTGGAACTGACTTATCTCTGTTTATAATCCCATTTTTGGAGATAACCCCATTCTTCTTAACCCTTTATTCCCGTCGATTTTAGCCTTACCAAACATAGAACATGGTTGCATCGGGGACATCCCCACCTTATCCTCGAACCAAATAGGGCCTAAGTGATGTTATAGGACAAGCAATGCATGTATATGAAAGTCATGCACTTAATGAATGAGACAAACTTTGTACGTGTACATGAAAAAAATCAATTAAGACATGTATGTAAGTGAATAAAATAAGTTATGTACGTAATTGTTTTCTAATTAAACAATGAATATGGATCATGATGACTATTTAATATATATTACATCTCGATTTCATGAAATATGATCTATCTAGACAGGATGTCCACTCCTATGCCACAACAGACATGGAATCAACAACTTAGAATACACAACTTGAGTCATATTCTTTTCTTGGAATTCTAAATTTTGGAACTACGCTTGAGCTGGTAGGACAACAGACAGTGTAACACCCACGCGAGCTCGAGAATCTTAGGGTAGGCAATGTCAAGTAAGCGTTGCATCTCCTCTACCTGGGAATGCGACAGCCTAGGCAGTAGGTAGACATATTCTCATAGCAAGTTCGGGTGAGATATAAGACCTCTAGTTTGTGTACACAGCCCGGGCTCACTCGATGCATGCCTTTACGAGTGAAAGCATGCATGTATGTGTAAGCGCTCTCTTCTTGCGGGGTGATGGTCTCAGCTTAAGTTGAAATTTTATACAAGATATTCTGATTTAATCATATTGATATGTTGATGATGTGGGTATGAGATACATGTTATAAGTTATATTATGATAATCATGTGCTAGAAAGATTCAAGATATGTGCAAGTACAAGTTATATACAAGATATACTCACCCACTAATCTTTATGTTAACTCATTCCTTTTTGAATTGATCTATAAATCTCATGCTATCTATGTATGATATAATAGTAAAGTATTAACAGAAAAATGAAGGAAATATCATATATTTCTTGTTGTCCAACTCTTCAATTTATTACAAATATTCAATTTTTGCAAGTTCATCCTATATTATATTCTTCATTCCTTTCTTAGATGCATGCCTAGTATTGTTACATGATTCATTAGCCTCAGCAGCATTGGACGGTGATATGAGACATCCTCATTACCGTTCGAGCTAAACTATAGGTTACCTATTGACTCATTAAGATCATTCTTTTTTCATGTTCTAGAATTTCATGTTAGTTGCATTAATATGAAATTGTATAACATGCAAAAACTAGCTGAATTGTAGCATAGTTTAGTTTCTAAAATTGTTATGTATATCTTATATTGGTAAGATGGAGTGATGTATTTGTATAGAAATCCTACTGAGTCATCATACTCAGATGGTCCCCCACTTCTCTTTTTAAGTGCTGGTCAGTGAAGGCTTGCCAAGTTATTTGACGAGGGGTGTTAATCAGATTTTGGACTGTCGAGGGTGCAGATAGGTTAAGGTTGGTGAATTTTGATAAACGTGATTAGATTTTGTGTTTTCTGCTAAAACCTCAAAGCTTGTATATATTGGGTTGTATGAAATGAGGACTTCTGTGTAATCAACATTCTATGTATATGTACAAACTATAAAATAAAAAATATTTTGGTTGATCATTCTATTCATGCATGTGGTTAAGTTAGAATCTCAAGTGCTAATAGTCTCAATCATGTATAAGTATGTGCCGCACATTTTCTTCGTGCGCTTTCACTATACACGTAGAGGGTGTGACAATGTGTCACACCTCGATCGTGAAAATACCAAGACGTGAAATTGTACCAAGTCGGTCGGGACAAGCACTATTTAATTATTTGATAGAACAATAATGAACTAAGTCATAAAACAATTCCAATTTTTTTTACAAAAATGAGCTAAGCTAGTATCCATTCCAAGTTTGAGTCTACAAAAGAAAAAAACATCTCAAAATTTCAATATTATTCCAATGGAAGAACAACTACATTTGACTCTCGGGTCACTTAGTCACTCTCTGTCACATTTGCCCATTCCCATCTGAGTTGTCATCATGTTCATAATTTCCTGAAAAATAGTCATGTATATTGTGTTAGGTGCACCAATAGGATCTAGAGGAGAGGTGAATAGATCCTTTCAAAAACTTCATCCAATTAAAACTTAATCGCTCACTTGATGAGACACGGAGAGATGGAACACTGTGGTTCCCTGTGGATATAACAAACCTGAACTGAAATAAAACTCTATTCAAAGTGCACAATGGATTTAACAAGAATACTTGGAAAAACTATAGTGAAGTTTGGCTTCACTGGGTATCAGATGAACCACGGTTGAGAGCTAATAGACTGAAATATCATTAGACATAAAGATCAGTTGCACCTTTGAGCAGTGATCCATCAAACCCGTGGATGTGAGTGAACACAATGCTGAGTGCGGCGCTATCTTAAGTAACTAATACAACAAATATGTTAATCAGCACACCATCCTATGAATGGGGATAGAGAATAAGGAGCAATCACACAAAACATATCCCACTGCACAATAGATTTTTAAGGTGGTTCAGTTGCAAACCCGCAACCTACGTCTACCCCTCACCAAACCCGGTGAGGCTTCACTACGCTACAATAGTAGCAACGGGGAACCCCCCCCCCCACACACACGCCGATACACAGCTTAACGGGGATGAACTCTCCCCCCCCCACACACACACACGCTGATACATAGCTTACATGAGGAGCAAGCTCCTCACGAGGACAAAGTCCTCATGCTGATTCACAGCTTCCACATGGGGACAAGCCCCAAAGAAAGAAAATAGAAAACATGCTTCAAAGATGCAGCAAAACACGGGGACAACTCCCCAAGACACACACGGCTGCATAGCAGCCTGTACCGCTTTCAGTGTCTAAACAGAGCACCGAAAAAATGTTGTAAACATAGCGCTACACATTGAAAGATGTTCGGAGATACAAGAGAAAACACAAAACATAAACAAGGAAAAACAAATGTAGCTTCAAGACGAGTTCATGAAGCTCTATTTGCATATCTGAAGACAGATCTGATCTTCTCTTCAGGCTCAGGCTGGTTGCAAGGATGCTCTCCTTTCTTTCTCTTTACAGCATTGGGCTAGGTCGGACCTAGTATTGGGCTACTTACTCTCTTCTCTTTTCTTTCTCACAAATCTTCTACTAAGGCACAAGCTCTCTTCTTCTTTCTCCAACTCTTTTCTTCTCTAAGGCAACAACATCTTCTCTTCAAGCTGGGTGTCCACATTTATAGATGGAGAGAGTAGAAGATTTTCCCTCCCAGATCCTGCCATTTGATTGGTTAGAATAAAAAAGAGATTCTTGGTGGTAGAGCTTTTCCAAATCTGTCTCCTCATTGGCTTAGGACAGAAAGGATGGTCCTCTGTCCTGGGTGCTTTTCAGGGACCAAATATGATTGGTTGATCGTAGGACCAAGGATAGCATGAAAAGTAGCTTTTCCCAAATCTGTAACCTAACAAATCCTTCTCAGAAAAAGGTATTCTGATTCCTCATGATGAAAATGACAGTTCTCTGTCCTAGGACCTCCTTTTAGGCCTTGAGATGCGAGTCCTGGAGCATTCGTCGTTGACGTTGTGTGATTGAGCGGACTTCGGTTTTGTGAAGAACTTCATATGCGTTGACGCACCAAGACTCCTGCGTCGATGCAGCTTTCACTCGTCTTGAACTGTTGCAAGTGAGTCAGAGGATGTGTCGACGCCATGAAGAGATTGCGTTGATGCATCTAGCCTTCCACTTGAGCCAGCCCATTATGCGTCGACGCAGATAGACTGGTGCGTCGACGCATCCTTTGAAGATGCATCCAAGGTGGTTTCTGTAAAGCTGCCCTATGTCGACCTACTGTAAAAATAGTGTCGACCTACTCTGAAGAATGTAGCCTGTTTGACAGGTGCTGGAACTAAGCCTGTGTCGACGCCATGAGAGGCTTGCGTCGACGCACTCGTTGAAGTGCACTTGAAACTACTTCTAGAGATTGTCCAGAGTTGACATAATGATGAAGTCGGGTCGACGTAACTTGAAGAGTACTTGAAGCAGCTTTTAACGACCGTTTCGAGTCGACACGGTTTTGAAGAGCACCTTGGTTGTTCTACCTTTTGTGAGAAAGGGAGTCGACACACTCATTATTCAAAAAGGAACTTGTGTCAACGCAGCCTTGTTTGTTTTGGTTCTTCTCTTCCTTATAGATTGATTGTTGACTAACTGGACATACCTTTGTTGCCTTTATTGGTTTCTGTGCATCCAAAGGCCTTTGCATCTTGGGCTTCTTTTAGTCTGTGTTGGCATATGACTAGAGCTTGAGTTGACCTGCCTGCTTTCACTCAATCTTTGCCTTCTTGAAATCTGACTTCCTTTGCAGTTGCTGAATTCTGTTGACATTCTTTGACCTGATGTTAATGCATGTTGACATCATCAAAATCTCATTAGACTCATCAAAGAGTCATAGTCAGACATCATCAAAACCCGGGACACAACATATTTGATGAGCAAACGTTCAGTAGAAATTGCATCTCTTGACCAAAAAATATAAGTGATTAATATTTTGACATAAATGTAGAGGTGCTAAATGATAAAACAATGCAAAAATCAAGCAATTAACATAATAATCTAATTTGAGAGATAAATTTCAAACTGATGGAATGTAAAAAAAAAATCAATGAATATTAATTAATGGGACGATAATAAGAGGGGATCCTAGAGATAACCCGTCCAAGCTCAAGAGATGGCTCCACTATGTAGCACTTTGCTCCATTCAGACTCAAGAGGTGGCTCCTCTAGTGTAGCACTTTGTCCCGTATGGCATGTAGTTCCCAAATGAATCAATAACAAGAGATAACGTATATCAAAGGATGAACATGTAAGAAATAAACATATTACAGATTTGACCATATATTATTTGAATTTTAATAAATATATACCCTTTCGGGTCAAGAATATCAATTAAAAGGTCAATCAATCATTAGATAATAAGAGTATCAATCAATCATTTAACATGTAGGTGAATTTTCTAAATTAATCACGCATGTCAGTAAGTACAATGCCATACCTGATCATTCAACTCCTAATGGGCACAAGTACTTTCAGGCTTTTTCTTGCCTAAGACCAGATCAGGGCCCCAAAATTGCCTGGCATTGAGTGTCAAGTAGACCAAAGCCCAGAGTAATTTCTAGACAAAATTCTAGTAATGATGGTCGATATGTTGGGACGGTGCGATCGATACAGAGGGGGGGTGAATGTATCCCCTTCAAGAATATTGCCCAAATTAAAAAATAATTCGCCTGCTACTAGATACAGTTGCAGAGTAAAAGCAATAGAGTTCAAATAGGCATTTGATCGACCAGATGAGTTGCTGACTATACTAGTGGAACCAGATGAAGTCTAATGCCAAAGGACAGAACAATGAAAACTAAACTCACTTAGCAAGATGTAAAGCTCAAGGCCACTGCAGATCGAAACAAGACTATTCAAACAACCTGTGAAATAGATAGAAGATTTGGAAGAACACACCACAGGCAAATCACAGAACAGCAGGTTTTAGGTGGTTCGGTCCACAGACCTACGTCCACCCCTCACTCCCAACCGGAGTGAGGCTTCCACTAACACAAGCTAGAAACCGCAGACTCAGTCTGCAACAGGTGCTGCCACACAGCTTGACCAGGGGAACAACCTCCCCTCTTCTCCCAACCGGAGGGACACCCCAAGTGACTCCCAGCCACTTGGAAACCAAGAGCCGAAGTCTCTCTTCCTCCAGACCGGAGGGACCACCTAGTCTTGCAAACCACAAGACCAGAACCGGAGGACCAATCCTCCCTTCCTCCAAACCGGAGGGAACCAACCAATGACACCCAGTCAAAGGCAACCTAGAGGTCTCGGATCTCCCTTCCTCCCAACCGGAGGGAACCAACCACAAGTAGCACCCAGCTACTTGCAAACCGAAGACACAAGATCTCCCTTCTCCTGAGTCCACAGGAGGAACCCGATCCCCAACAGAGCAATCGGAAGAACAACAAGTGACTGTTTAAAAAGAAAAACAAAAACTGCAGCAATAGAAAGCTGGAGAAATAAGAAATCAGACTGTGGCTCTCGCAGGAGTTGGCTGGCCTGGATTTGATCCACGGTCCAGCAGGAACAGATCTTCAGTTGAAGCTTCTATCACTCTAGCTCTCTCTTCTTCTCATTCTTCTTTTTCTTCTCTTTCGCAGGCTCTCTCTCTGTCTCTTCTTTCTTCTTCTTCTTTCTTCTTCTTCTGCTCACAGCCTCTCTGCTGCACTGTCTGTCTATCTCGATCACTCTTTCTCTTTCAGATCTTTTTATCTCTTCTTCATCATCTTTTTTTTAATGGACGGAGGCTTCTATTTATATCAGGTTCAGCATGTGCTAGGGCGTGCTCTTTTCGATTCCCGCCCAAGCTTCAGTCCACGTGGTGACTTCTCAGCATCTTGGATCGCGTGCCAGATGCCAGCCTCGTGTCACGTGCCCAGACTCTGCAGGTTTAATGAAAAGATACTTCAGTCGATCAGCAGAATGTATAGACTTAATGTAAAAGCAGCAGTGTACAGACTTAAAAGATGCAGCGTGATAAGCAACCGAATGTATATACTTTAGAACAGCAAATGATCAAGTATGTACACTGAGAGAGTGTATAGACTTGTAACATGCGCTCTCAGTGTATAGACTTGCTGATGAATGCATTATCATAACAAGATAGAATGTGTAGACTTCTGTGAAATGCATGAGGGAATCGGGTGTATAGACTTTAGGTAAAGCATGTAATGCAACACAGTGTATAGACTTGAAGCCTTGAGAACGAGTGTATAGACTTTAGAGCAACAAAAGAATAAGTGTGTACACTGAGGGAGTGTACAGACTTTAACTTGAAGATCGTTCAGGAACAAGCCATAGCAGTGTATAGACTTAAGCGTTCTTGAGCATAACAAAACCAATGTACAGACTTCATTCAATGCAAATGAATGTATGGACTTCATTAAGTAAATGGCTGTACAGACTTAGTCCAAACACGATGTATAGACTTGCCAAGCAAAAGGGCTGTACAGACTTCGAAGTTCCACTGTGGATGTACAGACTTGAAGATCCACTGTGGATGTATAGACTTGAAGGAGTGAAGCCGATGTACAGACTTTGCTTAGGAGACCAGTGTATAGACTTTCACAGAGCTCCCAATGTATAGACTTCACGCTGTACAGACTTTCCAAAGAGGCGAAACGGTGTACATACTTGAGGCTTTGAACGTGTAAGCTGAAGTGATGTACAGACTTAGCGATGTATAGACTTGGCCAGAAAACGTAGGGAAAGATATGAGTGTATAGACTTGGCCAAGCGTAGGAAAAGCCCCCAATGTGTAGACTTTGAACTCTGAACATTGTACAGACTTTGCAATCAACAGGCGATGTATAGACTTGCTAGTCTGAAGGCCAATGTATGGACTTAAAGGTTAACACTCGAATGTATAGAGTTGAAGGGCTAACAATCTAGTGTATAGACTTCAAAAGGACAAAGCATCCACAGACCAGACGATGTACAGGCTTTGCCAATATGAGACATTGTACAGACTTTGTCAAGTGACTGGCTGTACAAACTTCAGAAGATGAAGACTCTGTATCGACTTGAAGACCATGAGCCAATGTATACACTTGCCTTAACAATGAATGAGTAGACTTTGAAACAGAAGTCAGGCAAACGGATGTACAAAGTTGGCCAAAGCAGCAATGTATAGACTTTGAAACAGAGACAATGTATCGACTTTGAAACAAAGGCAGTGTATAGACTTGATGCAGTTCTGCTGCCAATGTACATACTTTGATTCCCAAATGCGATGTAGAGACTTTGTGAGAGGCACACGATGCAAAGACTCTATACAGACTTAATGGCATGCAGCATTACACTGGACGATGTATAGACTTTTCATTAGCGAACAATAAGGCATGCTGTACAGACTTACTCGATCAAGCTGATGTATAGACTTTGATACCCAGACAGTCAGTGTTCTGATGGGTCGACGCATCAGTAGGGGTGGGTCGACCCACTACTGTCCATACTAACTAAACAGACTTGGCCAATGCATGAAGCACAGTCCAGTGTATAGACTCGATGCCTTGAAGATCAATGTACATACTTTGAAGACCGACCTAGCAGGATGTGTAGACTTAGAATGCAACCAGGATGTCTAGACTTGATGTGAGGCAATGCACAATGAACATGAACCAATGAATTGAATGCATATAGCAGACATGAACTGAATGTATGCAGGAGAACTAATTAAAGCATTACCTGATCTGAGCATTCACCTTACCTGTCATGATTTGTCTTTGACTTGGGTTAACTTCATGACCTATGAGTCATCCTTAAACCTGTTCTGACAGTTTCTCATAATGCAATAGGATTATATCATCAAGCATGTAAACATAATGAGGCATAATATCTATCATCATCAAAACTCCAGAACCACAGGGGACACATCAATCTCCCCCTTTTTGATGATGGCAATATTATGAGTCATTGCAATAGATTCATCATGATGATTATGAGATACCATATGACATGCACCACAGAGTAGCTCAGTCAGAAATGAGTATGATGCAAATAATAAAAATGATGACTCACAAGAGTTCTCCCCCTTTGACAACATCAAAAAGGAGGGAATGTTCATTGACTGTTGAAGGAGCTATTATGCAGTGCTGTGAGTTACAGTCATCAAAAGCAAACCACAGGGACATGCAAGAATTCTCCCCCTTAGATCAACAGTGATTTGAGTGAAGCTCAGGATATATAGAAGTCAACAGTTAGATCTGACATAATGGGGTCCATTGTGAGAGAGAAGGCACACAGAATGAATGAGAAAGGTTTTCAATGTGATATCAATTTCATAAATCTGATTAAATACGTATTTCAGACTCTTCTATTATAGAGATTTATGAATGATCTTCATTGACAAGTCAGATCAGAATATGATGTATGCAAGGCTTGTTCATAAGCTTTCTGTACTCATATCTGAAATCAGTTTTAATAAAAGTGAACCTTGCTTTCATATTGACAGTCTTGTTTGATCTTCTTCTTTCTTACTCACTCAATTTCAAAGATTCCTTTAAGAGATGCAATCAATAGTAATGAAGTTATACACATAAGAAAACATTTGTTTCTGTCAAGGGTTCCAATAGAATATTTCTTTTGCACACATTTTTCAAATGGTATACTAGATTAGCAGCAATTTTCATAACATGCTTCATGAGCACTTGAGTTTAGTACACCCTTGTAACTAGAGGATACACGTTGTTTAGACGCCAGTATCCCTAAGCACTTGGATGGACTAACTGTCATGCTTCATAGGAACAGAGATTGCATTTACACTTCATGACACACTACAGATCATTTCTTTGATGAGTGAGATGTATTTCTCAGTGTGCATGCTATTGCTCTGCCAGATTATCAATCATTTTTAAGCAGAGTTTACTATGGCACCTCATGACACAGTCCTTTGGACATGGTTTCTCAGTGACCAAGGTCATTGCTCTGACAGGATTTACCCTTAGACATAATCCATATTCTCAGATGTTTAAAAATCAATACTAATTTCATACATATCAATCAAGGAATATCATGATTTCAGAATTTTCAAAATTCAGAAGAATTTAAAAGGCTCAACATGAAAATGTTGGTTAAAGTTTATTAAGACCAACTCAGATATTTTCAAGATATGTTCATAAGCAAACACAAGACATACATGAAACATCAACCGGCTGAAAGAATCAGACATTCATAATCCTATATAATAGAAGATTCCTCTTTAATTTATTTTCAGATTTATGATCAGAATATGCACAGAGAATTCTTTCTGAATTTTCAGGAAAGGCCGAAATAATTTTGGGAACAGCCAATTCAACAGATGATACCAATGAATAGGATGAGTGAAGATGGCTGATAACAGTTGAAGCAGGAAGCTGAAATGTGTTGCATTACACATTCATCACAGGGATTTAGGCAAGATAGCAGTTCAATCTGAAGATGGGAAGTTCAGATGGTAGAATATGAATAATGCTCCCCCTAAATGTATGCATGATCTAACATTCCTAAATGTATGCAACTCTGACCTATGGTACCAGGCGGAGGACTTGGTCTAAAGACTACCTCACACATAGTAAGCACTTCCAGACAGAGTTCATCTGCCCTTTAGTATCTTACTATTTATATACCAAGAGTCATGCATGACAATCCAATGCATATGCAGTTCTACATGCATCTTTTAGCTAACACTATGCCACTTATATGCAATTGTGATGCATGTGCATGTCAAATGTGCATATGAACATTTTTAAGCATGAGACATCATCCAAGCAACAGACTTACTCAACTCACCTTTTCAGATTTTTTAGAATGTAATTTGTTTTCAGAGATTATGCATTTTAACAAATATCAACTAACTGCAATTGACATATGTATGCATCAAATGCAGACATTCTTTAAACTCATGTATGCACCAGTGCATGATAAAAGAAAATTACAAAAGGCAGATGCAGTTCTGGACATGTATGCATTGACATATTAAGCATGATGTTCAATTAAAACAAAAATTCAGGTGAACAAACATTTAATCAGCAGAGTTGGGGTTTACCAAACTTTGGATGCCTTGGTTTATTTGACCCCCTTTTATTCCTCATCCCAAGGCATACCTGCAAAGCACAGATCTCATTTTGTGTTTCTAGGTACCCATGACTTCTTGGGTCCTACTTTGTTAGTAACACCTCTGATTGGTGCTTTCCATATTCTTTGGGCATGTAAGTCATCAGACTTCATTAAATTACACTCACTCATGGAGTGCCCAACCTGCCCACAATAATGACAGGAAACAGCAGATCTTGAATTCTTTTTATGCACAACATTGTTAGCATGGAATCTGTGTGCATTATTCTGAACATAAATTTTATGTGCATTGGCATGAAGATTTCTGTTACTTGCATGAAATTTTGGTTTACCTTTACCTGCCCACCAGCATTCCGAAGCTCGGTGGCCAAATTTTCCACATTCAAAGCATGCCAGACTCTTTTCTTTAAAAATAGATTTATTTCTTCCAAAAATATTTCTATTTGCAGGGAGTTTTATATTTTGAGAGAAAGTTCTTCCCTGAGCATGCCAACAGTCCTTGACTGTATGGCCATGTTTTCCACAATGAGAACAATTAGAAAAGGTATTTCTATGAGGGCCTAACCAGCATTGTGCAGCAACATGTCCTATTTTTCCACAGTTATAACAATGAATTTTCTTTTCCCTAAGGACATGATTTCTACCCTGATTGTTTTGAGCAGCTGCTAGGTCATCTTTTTCCATCAAATTACACTCATGCATCAAATGTCCATATTTGTGACAGTAGTGACAGATCATTTTCTTTCTAGATGCATGCGAGTGTGTGGGTGAAACATGCAGAGTGGGAAGAGGAACTTGTTGATTCTTTTCTTTCTATTTTTCTGTTGTTTTCTTTTGAGCAGTTGACTGATAACCAGGAAGGTTCTGAGGGCTTTGAGAAGTTGAACTGGACACAAAGGAAGTTTGAACTTTGTTTTGAAAACTCTTCTTATTTGAAGGGTTATAGCCCAACCCTTCTTTTTGAAAATTAACCTTTATTCCTAGTATTTTATCCAGATTATCTTTTCCATTCACAAATTTTGACAAGGAATTATTCAAATCTTCAATTTCATTTTCCAGAGAAACGATGTGTATTTCATAACTGGCAATCTCTTGTTCATTGCAATTTACACATTCGCTTAGTACCTTGTTTGCAATTTTACATTCCTCAACTTCTTGTTCCAGATTTCTCAATTTTTCAGATTCTTCAATGTAAACCGATTTTTCTTTTTCTAAGAGAACAAGTTTCTCTGACATAGCAGTGTTCAACTGCTTCAATCCTTCAACCTCTTTGATTAGTTTGTCATTTTTTAATTTCAGATTTTCAATTTCTTCAACAGAGCCTTTATCAGTTTTTATTGAGCTCATTTTATCATTCAGCTCTTCCTCTATCTGTTCAAGCTCCAGAATCTTGTTCAACAGATCTTTGTTTTCTTCCTTTAGAGAAACAATAAACTCCTTATGCCATTCTAAATTTGAGTGAAGATTTTCATTTATTTCCTTGAGAAATGGACACTCATTGCATGCAGATTTAACCGAACATATTGTTTGAACCTGGAGTTTTTCACATTGTTTCTTAAGACATTCATTTTCAGATTTTAGAACATTCAATTTAGCGTTAACAGAATCAAATTCTTTCAACAGTTTTTCATTCTGAACTAAATCATTAACATGAACCTGATCATCCTCAACCGAGCCAAGTTTTTCTTTTAGTTCAGAGATTTCACATACAAGTTTTTGATTTTCTTCTTTAAATAGGCCAATTTGTTTCCTTGAACTTTCCAACCCAGCTTCAAACTCTTTTAATTTTTTTGCTATTTTTCAAGATCTTTCTGCAATTCCATGTTTACAGATTCTATGGCAATAGATTTTTCAGCAAACAAATTCTTCTCTTGCTCAAGTTTCTCAAATTTTTCTTCATTTTCTTTAACAGTTTTTCTAAGAAAGTCATTTTCAGATTTCAGTCTACTTAGTTCAGAGCAAACACATTTAAGTTCATTCATCAATTTTTCATTCTGGTTTTTATGCATATGGATATCTGACAAATAGGCATCATGAGATTGCTTCATATTTGAACAATTTTCACATGGTGAACTTGAACTACCCTGATCACTTTTCTTTTTCAAGTTCTTGTATCGTTTTCTTAATTATTCATGAGACTCAAACAGCTCAGCATATGCATTCTCCCAATCATCTAAAGAAAAATTCTCGAAGATGTTTACCTCCTCCTCATCATCTTCTTCTTCATTTTGGCTGCTGCTATGAATACTTCCTTTAGCCATCATGCAGTTGTCTTCATTTAACCTGTGAGCTAGCTTCAGCTCCTCCAGGATGTCCTTGGCAGACCTGCAATCATAAAAACAAGAGTGTAAGGCTCTGTCAGTGGCTGCTTTCATCAGATTGAAGGCTTTCTGATTTTCTCCATCCTTTGATCTGTGGCTGTTGGTCCATTTGGACACTTTCTTTGGTAATGTGTGAGGACCTTGTGAAATTAATTTCCACAGATCAGGATTAACTGCATCAACATAATTTCGTAGACTGATAAACCACGCATTAAAATTAGAACCATTGAAAACCGGTGGATCACCCATGAAAGCTGATCAGATAAATGCAACAGGAATAATGAAGCACCAAGACAGCAGGATCGAATCTACAGATCGATGGACCTTCTAAGCAGACAACCTGCTCTGATACCAATTGTTGGGACGGTGCGATCGATACAGAGGGGGGGTGAATGTATCCCCTTCAAGAATATTGCCCAAATTAAAAAATAATTCGCCTGCTACTAGATACAGTTGCAGAGTAAAAGCAATAGAGTTCAAATAGGCATTTGATCGACCAGATGAGTTGCTGACTATACTAGTGGAACCAGATGAAGTCTAATGCCAAAGGACAGAACAATGAAAACTAAACTCACTTAGCAAGATGTAAAGCTCAAGGCCACTGCAGATCGAAACAAGACTATTCAAACAACCTGTGAAATAGATAGAAGATATGGAAGAACACACCACAGGCAAACCACAGAACAGCAGGTTTTAGGTGGTTCGGTCCACAGACCTACGTCCACCCCTCACTCCCAACCGGAGTGAGGCTTCCACTAGCACAAGCTAGAAACCGCAGACTCAGTCTGCAACAGGTGCTGCCACACAGCTTGACCAGGGGAACAACCTCCCCTCTTCCTCCCAACCGGAGGGACACCCCAAGTGACTCCCAGCCACTTGGAAACCAGAGACCGAAGTCTCTCTTCCTCCAGACCGGAGGGACCACCTAGTCTTGCAAACCACAAGACCAGAACCGGAGGACCAATCCTCCCTTCCTCCAAACCGGAGGGAACCAACCAATGACACCCAGTCAAAGGCAACCTAGAGGTCTCGGATCTCCCTTCCTCCCAACCGGAGGGAACCAACCACAAGTAGCACCCAGCTACTTGCAAACCGAAGACACAAGATCTCCCTTCTCCTGAGTCCACAGGAGGAACCCGATCCCCAACAGAGCAATTGGAAGAACAACAAGTGACTATTTAAAAATAAAAACAAAAACCGCAGCAACAGAAAGCTGGAGAAATAAGAAATCAGACTGTGGCTCTCGCAGGACCTGGCTGGCCTGGATTTGATCCACGGTCCAGTAGGAACAGATCTTCAGTTGAAGCTTCTATCACTCTAGCTCTCTCTTCTTCTCATTCTTCTTTTTCTTCTCTTTCGCAGGCTCTCTCTATGTCTCTTCTTTCTTCTTTCTTCTTCTTCTGCTCACAGCCTCTCTGCTGCACTGTCTGTCTATCTCGATCACTCTTTCTCTTTCAGATCTTTTTATCTCTTCTTCATCATCTTTTTTTTAACGGACGGAGGCTTCTATTTATATCAGGTTCAGCATGTGCTAGGGCGTGCTCTTTTCGATTCCCGCCCAAGCTTCAGTCCACGTGGTGACTTCTCAGCATATTGGATCGCGTGCCAGATGCCAGCCTCGTGTCACGTGCCCAGACTCTGTAGGTTTAATGAAAAGATACTTCAGTCGATCAGCAGAATGTATAGACTTAATGTAAAAGCAGCAGTGTACAGACTTAAAAGATGCAGCGTGATAAGCAACCGAATGTATATACTTTAGAACAGCAAATGATCAAGTATGTACACTGAGAGAGTGTATAGACTTGTAACATGCGCTCTCAGTGTATAGACTTGCTGATGAATGCATTATCATAACAAGATAGAATGTGTAGACTTCTGTGAAATGCATGAGGGAATCGGGTGTATAGACTTTAGGTAAAGCATGTAATGCAACACAGTGTATAGACTTGAAGCCTTGAGAACGAGTGTATAGACTTTAGAGCAACAAAAGAATAAGTGTGTACACTGAGGGAGTGTACAGACTTTAACTTGAAGATCGTTCAGGAACAAGCCATAGCAGTGTATAGACTTAAGCGTTCTTGAGCATAACAAAACCAATGTACAGACTTCATTCAATGCAAATGAATGTATGGACTTCATTAAGTAAATGGCTGTACAGACTTAGTCCAAACACGATGTATAGACTTGCCAAGCAAAAGGGCTGTACAGACTTCGAAGTTCCACTGTGGATGTACAGACTTGAAGATCCACTGTGGATGTATAGACTTGAAGGAGTGAAGCCGATGTACAGACTTTGCTTAGGAGACCAGTGTATAGACTTTCACAGAGCTCCCAATGTATAGACTTCACGCTGTACAGACTTTCCAAAGAGGCGAAACGGTGTACAGACTTGAGGCTTTGAACGTGTAAGCTGAAGTGATGTACAGACTTAGCGATGTATAGACTTGGCCAGAAAACGTAGGGAAAGATATGAGTGTATAGACTTGGCCAAGCGTAGGAAAAGCCCCCAATGTGCAGACTTTGAACTCTGAACACTGTACAGACTTTGCAATCAACAGGCGATGTATAGACTTGCTAGTCTGAAGGCCAATGTATGGACTTAAAGGTTAACACTCGAATGTATAGAGTTGAAGGGCTAACAATCTAGTGTATAGACTTCAAAAGGACAAAGCATCCACAGACCAGACGATGTACAGGCTTTGCCAATATGAGACACTGTACAGACTTTGTCAAGTGACTGGCTGTACAAACTTCAGAAGATGAAGACTCTGTATCGACTTGAAGACCATGAGCCAATGTATAGACTTGCCTTAACAATGAATGAGTAGACTTTGAAACAGGAGTCAGGCAAACGGATGTACAGAGTTGGCCAAAGCAGCAATGTATAGACTTTGAAACAGAGACAATGTATCGACTTTGAAACAAAGGCAATGTATAGACTTGATGCAGTTCTGCTGCCAATGTACATACTTTGATTCCCAAATGCGATGTAGAGACTTTGTGAGAGGCACACGATGCAAAGACTCTATACAGACTTAATGGCATGCAGCATTACACTAGACGATGTATAGACTTTTCATTAGCGAACAATAAGGCATGCTGTACAGACTTACTCGATCAAGCTGATGTATAGACTTTGATACCCAGACAGTCAGTGTTCTGATGGGTCGACGCATCAGTAGAGGTGGGTCGACCCACTACTGTCCATACTAACTAAATAGACTTGGCCAATGCATGAAGCACAGTCCAGTGTATAGACTCGATGCCTTGAAGATCAATGTACATACTTTGAAGACCGACCTAGCAAGATGTGTAGACTTAGAATGCAACTAGGATGTCTAGACTTGATGTGAGGCAATGCACAATGAACATGAACCAATGAATTGAATGCATATAGCAGACATGAACTGAATGTATGCAGGAGAACTAATTAAAGCATTACCTGATCTGAGCATTCACCTTACCTGTCATGATTTGTCTTTGACTTGGGTTAACTTCATGACCTATGAGTCATCCTTAAACCTGTTCTGACAGTTTCTCATAATGCAATAGGATTATATCATCAAGGATGTAAACATAATGAGGCATAATATCTGTCATCATCAAAACTCCAGAACCACAGGGGACACATCTCGATAGATTTCAAGAATTATGTTCATGAAACGAGACACATCATATAGCAAAACACTCAAGTAGACAAGACTCTAGAGGTGGCCCCTATAGGCTCGAGAGGTGGCTCCCACTATGTAACACTTTACTACATTCCATACTCAAGAGGTGACTCCCATAGCATAGCGCTTTGCCCTACGTGGCCCTTAGCTCCTACGTTTCCAAATGATGTATATGGCTATGGTATAATAAATTTCAAGGAAAATCAAACTTCCTATAGCATGAAGTCGAACAAGTAGTGTACAAGAATGTGCAAGAATAACAAGATAAGAATTCAATTGACTAGAAGGTCCGATTTAAAAGAATGAGTTTTTTGTAATAAATTTGATTTCACCAAAACTACATAGAATTATGGGTTAAATCAAGTTTTTCACAGTTAGGAGCTCATGAAATAATAATAAACGGATGCTAATACTTGCATGTTAAGTTCTAGTTCATTTAACGTAAAGGAATTGATGGTACAAGATCCAAGACGGAATGTAGACTTAGGGTCGTTGATCATTGCACAAGGTTTAACAATTTTATACAATTTCATGAGTTCATTCCCTTATCAATTTTAGTCCAGACAGCATGGTTAAGGCAAAAACATGATTTGAAAATAATTTACATTTTTAAAAAAATTATAAACTACATCTAGGATGGGGGAAGTGATAGGGACATCGAGACAAGACCGTCCGCATTTTGTTTGCATTTATGTCCTTTCATCTTTGTATGTATACCCTTGTGTTATATGGGTACGCAATTGTAAGTCTTAGTGGGTTTATATGTAAAATTCCCGTAGGCCCAAGCAAGGGGACCCTCACCCCTTTCCCATTGGTCCACCTAGACCATGTGCGGCTGGTCAACTATCCTAGGTGGGCATCTAGAAGGTTGGAATGCCAATTGACCACATGGTAGACAAGTGGTTAAAAAATTTAAAGGTAGGCTACCTACCTTTCCTACCTTGTCCCCCCATTAGAATTAATTAGGAATTTTGTTTTTTTTATTTTATTTGGATCGAATATGAAGTCCCTTAAATGCCCCTCCAGATCCTAGATCTAAGGGTATTCATGGTCTTTTTTTATTTATTATATAAGTCATGTATTTCTATTATTCTAGAATTAATGAAAGTGAAAAAAGCATTGTGCAAGAGCCCCCCCTTGTGGGAATTTCGACCTCCCCTCTCTCTCCCCCTGGTTTTCTTCATCCCCAACCCCCAATTCTAGAGTGGAACCCTTCTATCTCCTCCCCCTCAATCTCTGAGTTCATCTCCGGTGCCGCCGCCGCCGTTCGTGCCGCCTTCAAGCCGCCGCGAAGTCGACTTCGGTGTTCTGTCCATCCTGGACATAAGCTTCTTCTCGGAATTCCTTCTATCAACTCCGACATCCTCTTGATCTGAAATTTTCAGAGGTTGTTCCTATCTTGTATCCCCACCTCCACCTACATTTTGACGTCCAAACTCCTCCATTTAGTAATTTTCCATTTTTGTTCATTTTACATTTTTGGATCTGTTTTGTCTCTGTCTACAGTGACAACAGCTCTGAGTTTCCCATCTCCGACCACCTTTTTGAATTTTACAAATCCTCCCAATTTTGCTGAACGTTCTGTCCATCATCCCCTACATCTACCATTTTTTATGATTTTTGATCTACCATCTATCCATTTTTCAAAATTCGTGTTCTATCTCTGCTACAGTGCCTTTAGTCAGATTCCAGATCCGACCCACTGTTAGTGAAGAAATCCTATAAATTCGTATCCATATCTAAACTTGTCCAAACTAGTTTTGCCGTCTTTCTAGCTCAATTTTCTACACCTTTGATGAGGACCTCAAGAGCTGAATCGGACATCCACCCTGCGGTCAATGACAGTTCTCAGAGGACAGCCCTGCAGATCTAAGAGTTAAGCCACTGTACAACAGCAACCTTCAAAATTTGCCAATTGGAAGTGTAGGCTTTGTTATTTTTCTGTAATCATAGAGAGTTTAAGCCCTTCAAAACAGCTTTCCAACGGCGCCAGCTTCGTCGCATTCCGACGTCGGGGCTGATCGCAGCGTCCGTTCTCACCGGAGCGCGCGCCGAAAAATAGAACCGACAGATCCGTGGCCGGTCATTCCGACCGGTGCCGAACGGAGCCGCCTAGCCTCCGGCCGGAGAACCAGCGTGCCGCCAGCCCAGGGAACACTTTCACAAGTGTCCCCACCACAGTGGTGACATCGGGTCCCGCACGGTCCCTCCGGACAGCGCGTGGGCCCCACAGCCACAAGTTCGGGTGCTGCCGAAGAGACGCGAGAAGCCGCCCGTCAACCCGAATTCGGTCCTCCCGGGCCCAGTTGTGTAGCCCTTTACCTCCCTGCGTGGAGTGGGTGATATTTCATTGTTGTCATCATTGTGTAATATTTATCCCGGGAGTACGAGTTTCGGCCGGTCCATCTTCCCCACGCCGAGCGCGTGGAGGTATCGCATTCGCTCCCTTACTTGGCATTTTGCTTACTTCATATATATTTGTTTATGCCGCTGCTAGAGAGCATGTGTAGGGATATCTAGCTCGCTTTATCTATTCATTACCGCTGCTGCGAGAGAGTGCGAGACCGTCCCGTGACCCGATCCTGGCACACGAGAGAGCCGATCACCCTAGCTCATTGCCGGTTTCTCAACCGCGCACGTCCGACGCTTCCCTCGTTAAGGGACAACCGCGAGCTTGTCGTGTCCGTGTCTCATCCCTCATCAATTTGGTATCAGAGCATGTTGAGTCTAGGGTGTCAAAAAAAAAGAGTGTCATTTACGTATAGTCATTAGTCATTGTCTAAGTCATGTTTAGGGTCATCATTGTTTTAAAATAAAAAAAAGTGTCTTTTGGGTCGCATACATCCCTTTACTCGGTATATCAAAAGGTGTTGTCTGAACGTTAGGTTACGCCTATCGGGAAGGCCGCACACTTGTGCGAGTGATCTTCGGATCGATTAGCTCCGCCACGTACCGAGTCTTGGTCGTCATGTCTAGGGTTGTAGTCCATTGTCTAGTTGGTTTATCTACTAGTGTCGACATGGCCATCCACTAGCTTCTTCGTGTCCCATGGATTACCGAACACCCGGATCTTATCCATGGTGGCGATACTATCTCAAATGGAAGGACCACCCGAATCACCCCACTAGGCCCGAAACCCGGGACTTCTACGGGTCTGATGACCCAGGTGACTACCTAGAGTGGGAAGCCATTATGGACGACTACTTCGAGGTGTACAATATGTACGAGCCCATGCAAGTCGATGTTGCCAAAAGGTGACTTTTTGGTGAAGCCGCCGAAACATGGAGGGACATCAAATATTGGAGGGAGGATAGGAATCTAAGGCCCATCGAGTCATGGTGGGAAATGAAGAGAGCGCTTAGGAGGGTCTACTTTCCCCGCCCACCTACCTCCAACCACGGAGGTCATACCACTCACCAACCCCACCAACTCACCCACAATCAAGTGGGCCACACCTCTACCCAATTTCACCCCTTCACCGCCGTCCAAGCCCACCAAGGCGACCCCAATCTAGTGGCCCGCCCAGTCACCTCCAACCAGCCTCCCATTGGCACCCCCATCCCAACCCACTCAAGTACCTCCAACCGAGTGGAAGCCCCGCTTATAGCCGAGCCTAGGACCACACCTAGGCCGAGGGACGAGGAGCGAGTCCACCCCAAGGTCTCTACTCCAACCCGCTCCTTTGAGGAATTCAAGAAAATGATTTCGGATTTGTTGGACAGTATAAGTGCTTCTTCACCTCCCGTAGGTGCTCCATCACCACCCTCTCCTTCCGAGCTCTATTCGGAACCTTCTTCTTTGGAGCTACCAAAGCCCGAGCCACCCGTGTTTCTTATGGGAACACTTTACATAGCCGAGCCACTTCTTAGTTGGCTCAAGAATGGCTTGGTCCCACCTCCCTTTCCATCCATGGACCCCATCCTACCTATAGTGTCGGTCAACTCATTCCATACCACATTTCGATCTCGTCACCATGTTGATACGTTGGACGATCTTGTCATGGGATTAGATTCACAATGGGAGTTGACGCATCTTTTGGCCCGAGACTTTGACCAACCCGCTAGTCTTAGCTTCACCCATCCGGCCTTCGGGTCCATTACCTCCGAGTGCACCGTGGGTTGTGTCACCACGGAGGTTCTTCTACTTCTCCCGCTATCGGATGAGCCCGAATTCATATCCTTTTGTCCGAGGGAGGAATCATACTTCTTGCCTACGATCCCCGTCCCACCCGTCACTATTCAAGAAGGTGACTATCCACACCTTCAAAACTTCTACACGTGGGACCGTGACTTGTGGGAACCCACCATAAGGGGTCATACCTTCTTTGATCCCTTTGACCCACTCCCTAGTGGATCCTTAGACCCTCCACATTCACTTCACTTCCTCGAGGGAGTCCGCTACCACACCCCTTCCCCACGGGTCGGGTCGTCTATGCCCACCAAGCCCGTACACTTACAAGATACGCCACCATCTAGGGGAGATACTCTTGGCCCTCCCACATCCACATCCCATATGTATGCATGGCCCACCTTAGGAGATCTAGGATTTCTGCATGATGTCAACCACCAGTTACGTCAGATGCATGCATGGCATACGTTCGGGTGTCCTGGTCCGCCATCACCCATGTACGGGTCGGACTAACATTAGGTGTGTCTATGGTCATAGATGAGTCGGTGTGCTTTTTCTTTGTGTGGTATGTCTGTCTGCATGTGTCTTGTGCAAGCTTGTTGTCATTCTCTTATGAGTAAGAGGCGAGTGGACTCATTCGATGAGTATGGGATCGGTTCTATATCTACACTCGGATCTAGTCACCTACAGGGACTCAGCGGTGATTCCTAGTGAGTCTTCGAGCCGCTTCCTCCCCTTTTGAGAGTGCCCCACCCGGAGTGTCCACCTCTAGCCCACAGCAGCTTGTGCATATCGAGTATATATGGAATGAGCAGGTGACGGTCAATTGGAGTGGAGCATACCTGCGTTACTTGGCACGGTGACGGATCCGCCGGAGTACTCGAGCATCCATACCCCTACTCGACGGGGTCGAGTTCCTCCCACCCGGGGAGAATTGATGGGGACATCGAGACAAGACCGTCCGCATTTTATTTGCATTTATGTCCTTTCATCTTTGTATGTATACCCTTGTGTTATATGGGTACGCAATTGTAAGTCTTAGTGGGTTTATATGTAAAATTCCCGTAGACCCAAGCAAGGGGACCCTCACCCCTTTTCCATTGGTCCACCTAGACCATGTGGGGCTGGTCAACTATCCTAGGTGGCCATCTAGAAGGTTGGAATGCCAATTGACCACATGGTAGACAAGTGGTTAAAAAATTCAAAGGTAGGCTACCTACCTTTCCTACCTTGTCCCCCCATTAGAATTAATTAGGAATTTTATTTTTTTTATTTTATTTGGATCAAATATGAAGTCCCTTAAATGCCCCTCCAGATCCTAGATCTAAGGGTATTCATGGTCTTTTTTTATTTATTATATAAGTCATGTATTTCTATTATTCTAGAATTAGTGAAAGTGAAAAAAGCATTGTGCAAGAGCCCCCCCTTGTGGGAATTTCGACCTCCCCTCTCTCTCCCCCTGGTTTTCTTCATCCCCAACCCCCAATTCTAGAGTGGAACCCTTCTATCTCCTCCCCCTCAATCTCTGAGTTCATCTCCGGTGCCGCCGCCGCCGTTCGTGCCGCCTTCAAGCCGCCGCGAAGTCGACTTCGGTGTTCTGTCCATCCTGGACATAAGCTTCTTCTCGGAATTCCTTCTATCAACTCCGACATCCTCTTGATCTGAAATTTTCAGAGGTTGTTCCTATCTTGTATCCCCACCTCCACCTAAATTTTGACATCCAAACTCCTCCATTTAGTTATTTTCCATTTTTGTTCATTTTGCATTCCCAGATCTGTTTTGTCTCTGTCTACAGTGACAACAGCTCTGAGTTTCCCATCTCCGACCACCTTTTTGAATTTTACAAACCCTCCCAATTTTATTGAACGTTCTGTCCATCATCCCCTATATCTATCATTTTTTTTTATTTTTAATCTGCCCTCTATCCATTTTTCAAAATTCATGTTCTATCTCTGCTACAGTGCCTTTAGTCAGATTCCAGATCCGACCCACTGTTAGTGAAGAAATCCTATAAATTCGTATCCATATCCAAACTTGTCCAAACTAGTTTTTTCGTCTTCCTAGCTCAATTTTCTACACCTTTGATGAGGACCTCAAGAGCTGAATCGGACATCCACCCTGTGGTCAAAGACAGTTCTCAGAGGACAGCCCTGCAAATCTGAGAGTTAAGCCACTGTACAACAGCTACCTTCAAAATTCGCCAATTGGAAGTGCAGGCTTTGTTATTTTTCTATAATCATATAGAGTTGAATCCCTTCAAAGCAACTTTCCAATGGCACTAGTTTCGTCGCATTCCGACGTCGAGGCTGATCGCAGCGTCCGTTCTCGCCGGAGCGCGTGCCGGAAAATAGAACCGACAGATCCGTGGCCGGTCATTCCGACCGGTGCCGAACGGAGCCGCCTGGCCTCCGGCCGGTGAACCAGCGTGCCGCCAGCCCAGGGAACACTTCCACAAGTGTCTCCACCACAGTGGTGACATCGAGTCCCGCACGGTCCCTCCGGATAGCGTGTGGGCCCCACAGCCACAAGTTCGGGTGCTGCCAAAGAGACGCGGGAAGCCGCCCGTCAACCCGAATTCGGTCCTCCCGGGCCCAGTTGTGTAGCCCTTTACCTCCCTGCGTGGAGTGGGTGATATTTTATTGTTGTCATCATTGTGTAATATTTATCCCGGGAGTACAAGTTTCGGCCGGGTCCGTCTTCCCCACGCCGAGCGCGTGGAGGTATCGCATTCGCTCCCTTACTTGGCATTTTGCTTACTTCATATATAATTATTTATGCCGCTGCTAGAGAGCATGTGTAGGGATATCTATCTCGCTTTATCTATTCATTACCGCTGCTACGAGAGAGTGCGAGACCGTCCCGTGACCCGATCCGGGCACACGAGAGAGCCGATCACCCTAGCTCATTGCCGATTTCTCAACCGCGCACGTCCGACGCTTCCCTCGTTAAGGGACAACCGCGAGCTTGTCGTGTCCGTGTCTCGTCCCACATCAGGAAGTGTTTTAGGAAAAACAATTTATATTTTTGAAATAAAATTCTAAATCGCGTCCTATATGAACGATGCATTTTCAAGGTTCAACGGTCAAATCGTAGCTAGTCAGCGTGACGTGTTTCTGCAAAACAATTTATAATTTTAAAATAAAAGTCTAAATCACCTCTGGTATGCACAACACTTTTCATTTGGTCAAAGCTAAATCATGACGAGGAAAGGTAATGCTTTTATGAAAAACAATTTATAATATTGAAATAAAATTTCAAATCGCGTCTTGTATGAGCGACGCGTTTCAACATGGTCGGTCTAAATCACGTCCAGGTATTGAGACACATTTTAAAAAATAACATTTTTTCCTTGAACGCTGTCAATTGGGCCACCGTGGTCTGACAGTCGCGTTCGGTCGGGTAGACCCGGTAAGCGCAAAATACACCCCACGAGAGATGAGAGGGCGACAAATAGATATGCGATGACAAGATGAAGAAAAGAGGACCGTGATCGTCACCAAGGATTAATAATACGAATAACAGTAAGGAAACTCACTAGGATCGTACCTTGGAAAAGGAGGGGCTAGCCAGAAAGAGAGTTAATAAGCCTAGCTGTTGAATGCGGTCTCTGTAGTAGCCGTGTCTTGATGAATGCGGTCTCTGGGACACCACGTTCAAACAGGGGGTTGGGAGATGAAGATTCAACTCTTCCCCACTCTTCAGTCGACCAAAGAGCAAGGGCCTCTGTAAGGATCCAGGCCAGGATCACGAAGAACGCAGCGGAAACTATAAATTAAAATTTTAACCTGGCGGTGTTAATCGCTCCTATTTGATTCTCGATGATAATCTACAACTACGAGATTTGATTTTACCTCTGCGATGCTCAGATCGTAGTAAAGTGGAAACAATCCCTCGTGGCGGTAATTAAACACACAAGTGAACGGCCTCTAGCGGTATCCACACGGGCACGAACGGTGGAATCTCCTCATCGTAACACGCCCACGAACGATCTCCTCCGTGGCATCTCCATGATCTCTACACTAGAGATGACAGGAAGAAGAGAGAGGAGAGAGAAGGGGGTGCCCCTCCCTAGGAGGAGAGAGAAGGAGCGGCCCAGGAAACCCTGGATGCTTGGCCCAGGGTTTTTCCCAATGTAATTATTTATAGATGGCTGAGTAGTGGATGGCGGATCTAGAGGGGAGGGGTGAATATATATGCCCCTCTTTTCACAATGTAACCCTCTTTATAGCTAGTTAAAATGAATTACAGCGAAATACAACTAGCTTAGTGAAGGACACTACAATTCGCTTGGCAAGATAAGCAAATAATATATCGATTCGAACCTAAGCATGCATCTAGAACGAAGCAATCACATAAACAAACCACAATACAATAGATTTTAAGGTGGTTCAGACTGAATCCCCAGTCCTACGTCCACCCCTCACCAAACCCGGTGAGGCTTCACTAGTGCAGCACACCAAATCGCAAATCAGAGAACCACCGACTACCTTCCTACTAACCACCGGTAGGGGCGATGTCATCGCAAATTGGAACACCCTCCAATTGCCTTCCTACTAACCTTGCTAGGGACGATTCTCAGTTTTAATAGCTTGAACAAAATGAAAAGAGAACAAATGTGAAAATGCTCAGAAAAGACATGGAGAAATGATCAAGGCTAAGAGCAGAATGATCCTTGTCTGAAGAGCGATGTAGATCGGCAGCAGAAGCTTCTTCTTCCTTGCAAAGTCCTCTCTTGGTTTAACAGCAACGATATCTTCTTCCTTGCACAATGACCTTCCTTGAATCCCTTTTAGTTGATGAAGAAGATAATGGTGGCAGCCTAGAGCTTTGATTGCTTCTTCACCTTCTTGGAGATTGATGGCTTCAGAAATCAGCTTGAAAGCACCTTGGATGGATGAAGAACTCCAGCCCGAAGCACTGTTCACGGAGGTGCTACAATACCCGTGGATCTCCTCCTCTAGCCTCCCTTGGTATCCCCTTGTTCCCCTTGAAGCATTAGGGTTTCTAACCCCTCATGTGTTTGTTTTATACCATTTGAATAGTCATTGGACATCCTCCAGACCAGATCCACGTTTTGCGGGTGATTGGGTGACTTTGGGATTAAAGAAATCCATGGAGAATGGCTTCACTCGGAGAGAAAACCAAAGTCAACATTTGTTGGCTCGGGGCTGGCGGTCGAGCGGAGCCTTCTGGCGGTGGACCGCCACTGAGAAACTGGCTGAGAGTTGGTCCCTGGAATTTTCGGTCGACCGCCCCTGGGCCAGCGGTCGACCGAAATCTGGGCAGTTTCCAGATTTCGTCTGTCACGCCCCGACGCGGAATATCGGGACTGGCAATAGAAACAAGTAATAATAATAATACGTTGATTTATAGACATGATATGCTAAAGCTAAAAGATCACACATCACCATAAATAGAAACACTCCATTCATTAAATAACATACAATTAATCCATGTTCCAAACCACAATAATCTCACTTCACATATCCTTCGACAACATCCACTTAACACTATTATATTTACGGAATTCAAATTTACAACTCTTCCAAAACACTCTAAAACACAAATAGACTCCACAACTAGAACTAGCTTCACAGGCTTCTAACTGGTTCGCTCCACGGTCGTCACTCTTGCCCGTCCCCATCAGTCTGTGAGTCATCACCTGAGCTACCTGAAAGGGGGGAAACAACTAGGTGAGCGAACGCTCAGTAGGTAATAACAGGCAAGTTTAAGTAATTAACCAATTAATTGCATGTTTGAGCGCGTAAATTAAGAACGAAAGGAAATGACTATGTAACAAAATAATGAAAGGAAGGCAAGAAGATGATATAACTGAAAATTGGCCAATAAGCAAGAACTAACCAAGTCAAGAGAAATTCAAGTATTAGATTATTGTCATAGACATCACGCTAGTCATGCACTCGGTGCAATGCCTCACCATGTCATTCAAACTCTCCGGGGCACAAGTACTTTTCGGGCGCTCCTCCCAGGACCAGATCGGGCCCTTATGATGCGTTGGCATTGATTTGTTGGATCCAAGATCCCAAGTTATGTCTAGACATTAATCAAGTTAATGGCCAATGATGTCAAGGTATAGCTCACCTCGGAGGATTCCAAGGGTAAGTTGAAGAGATACTTTGACTAGAAAGTTCAACTTATCAAGAACCAATCATGTCCTTGGATTCATACACGAATAATCACGGAAATCACTTCTGGATGATAAGCGGTCAGAACTGGGCCGCTCAAGCATTACACGGTCTGCACTGGACCGTTCAGAATAGAAAGGGGCTGAGGATCAGCCTCACTGAAGTCAAGGATACACGGTCCATCCTGGGCTGTTCAAAGGATTGTACGGTCAATAATGGGCCGCTCACAGCTAACAGAGCTAAAGGCCCAAGAACAAACCAAACGGTCCTTACAAAGCCGCTCAATGGAAAGACGGTCCAATAAGATCCGCTCTATAAAGTGGGCGGTTCTAATCGGTCCGTTCAATTTAATCAACTAGAAATCTACCCAAATGGGCTCCGGGCTGCCGTAAGTGGGGAAGAACTGAACCAGGGTCCAGCCCACTCACCACTAGTCAACTTAGGGCTTATTGGGTCGATCCAAACATGATTTGGTCAAAGATAGATCAAGGTTAAACGACCAATATAAATGGCACTTGGCCAGGGATGCACGGTTCATTATGGGCCGCCCAATGAGATAAACGGTCCCTTTCGGGCCGTGCAATTCTCAGGGGGTCCAAGTCGAGCCGTGACACACAATACGATAATCCAAGCGATTCGATCACGTACACAGGTTCAGGTCTTAATGGTACAACCTGCCCGGCGTCCTAATGGGAATCCCAGGCTCGCGGGGGCTTACGGAGGTCCCGTAATGAAGGTCCTACTCCGACGGAAGGAATATCCGACGGAAAGTCCCAAACATTACAAGGAATTGAGCTAATAAAACCACGGAAACCAGTATGACGGTCAGTCAATCCTACCGGAGTAGAACGACTGTCAAACAATCCTGATAACATTTAAGATGTCATGTTTGAATTTACATAATGAAATAACTAAGGCCATGATGAAACAAGATCAAGTAAAAGAAACTAGTAAAATTCGAGATTTATTTACTTCAATATGTTCCAATTATCATGTAGTTGCTAGCTTATCAAATTATCCATCAATCTATTAAGAGAAATCATGCCAAACCAATTCTGAAGGGTTGGGTGGTTCTATCAGAGCTGCTCAATCACCTCAGCGGTCGCATGACAGGCCGTTCATCCCTCCTTCAGCCCGAAGGCCAGCTAGGGTTGAGCGGTCTGTAATGTGCCGCTGGGGATCATGCACGGTCTAGAATAGGCTGCTTAAAAAGAAGGGCAGTTAGGTATCTGCCGCTCAAAAATGATCGAAGGTACAACATATGGGCGGTCAACAACTGGCCGTCCATCCATTATGAGCAGTCTATCGCGAGGCCGCGCAAGTCAACATAGTTACAGTTCTTATGCGCCCTGCTCGCCTCTGGCGGGTTGGCTAGGTTTTCAATAAAGGATTAAATTCTCTAAATACAACACATGAAAGTTGGGGCTTTTGGACTTAAAAGAAAGAGTATGAAAAACTCTACAAGATAACATAAACAATTTAAGATTTGCGTCTGTACTCCCTACTTAAAACGAGATGGAACAGGTATAACCCTAGATGTAATATGCTTCCACTAAACGCCAAAATTCTAACAGGATACTAAACAACTTTTAGGGCTTTTACATTCAAAAGAGAGAGTACTCGATGCTGGTTCTAACCATATAGGGTACTTAAGGTTTGGCTCGTTATAACCTACCTTAAACGAAGGAACAAGGAAGAAGAGGGGATGACGACGCGCTAAGGACACCCTGTCGGTGATCGCCGGAATGCTCCCTCCACCTGAGTTCTCGTCGGCCGCCACAGCACCCAAATGAAAATAGGGTTCCTAAGGGTCCTTTATATAGGTCACACAAGGTCTAGAGTCTTCTATTCGCAAAGATAGAGTCCAATCAAGTTGGACGTGCGTGAACTGCGCGGATAGGGTTGGCCGCCGCCTTCTAATCCAAAAATTCGCTCTCTAGGGTTAGGGTTTCTGGGAAAACTAAGAGGGGAAATGATCCTCTCATCCTAGCCTTTCATTTGGATCCGATCTCAGCCTAAATGATTAGGTAATGGGCTCCAATTTCACGTTTTAGGGTCTAATTAGGTTTAAGTGTGATTTGGGCCTTAATCAGTTAATTCGGCTTGTTTACAAATTTTATTTTGGCCGGTCGTAGAAGACACTATTGTTAAACGTTTTATCCTCTACAAGATTCTAAATTTTTATAGATTTTTATAAAAATGGTTGAATTTTCACTTATCCTATTTCTTAAGGAATTTCTTATTAATTTTCACATAATTTTTTATTATTTAATAACTCGGGGTATTACACCCTCCCCCACTTCAAAGAATTTGGTCCTCCAAATTCACTGCACTTAACACGATGGGGAGTGGAAACTCACCTAGAATAAATCGGGATACTGCTTTCGGATAGCATCTTTTGACTCCCAAGTAGCTTCTTCGGTTCCACGCCGACTCCATTGCACTTTAACCAGAGATATAGAACGATTCCTGAGCTGCTGCTGCTTACGATCTAGAATCTTAACAGGTCTCTCTTTATAGGTCAGGTCTTCCCTTAACTCCAGATTCGCATGCTGAATGACATGAGTGGGGTCATATACATATTTTCTCAACATCGACACATGGAAGACATTGTGTACTCGAGTTAACTAAGGTAGTGGTGCCAGACAGTACGCAACCTCCCCCACTCTTTCTAGAATCTCGAATGGGCTAACATATCTTAGACTCAGCTTGCCTCGAATGCCAAATCTTCGGATTCCTTTTATGGGAGAAACCTTTAGAAACACATGTTCACCAACCTGAAATTCTAAGTCCCTCCTTCTGTTGTCTGCATAGCTCTTCTGTCTTGATTGTGCTACTTGCAATCGGCCTCTGATAATACGAATATTCTTTGATGATTCAGAAATCAGATCTGGTCCCAGCCACTGCTTCTCGCCTACCTCTTTCCAACATAATGGGGATCGACAGCTTCTTCTATATAAGGCTTCAAATGGAGCCATCTGAATACTGGACTGATAACTGTTGTTGTAAGTAAATTCAATCAAGGCCAGGTGATCACTCCAACTGCCTCCAAAATCAATCATGCAGGCTCTCAACATATCTTCCACTATCTGGTTGGTTCTTTCCGTCTGTCCATCTGTTTGTGGATGAAACGCAGTACTGAAATTCAGACGGGTTCCCAAAGATTCTTGCAATCCCTTCCAAAAGTGCGAGGTGAATCTGGGGTCTCTGTCGGACACAATACTGACCGGAATACCATGGAGTCGTACAACTTCCTTCATATACAAAGCTGCTAAAACATCAACAGTCCACTTAGATTTAATAGATAAGAAATGAGCAGACTTTGTCAACCTGTCAATAATAACCCAAATCGCATCAAGTCCACTACGAGTCCTAGGTAGACCTATAATGAAATCCATACCAATACTCTCCCACTTCCATTGAGGTATATCCAGCGGTTTCAACTTCCCTACAGGTCTAAAATGCTCAGCCTTAACTTGCTGACACACCAAGCATATTCTCACGAATTCTGCAATTTCTTTCTTCATATTCGGCCACCAGAAAGATCTCTTTAAATCCTTAAACATCTTAGTACCTCCAGGATGAATAGTATATCTGGATCTGTGCGCTTCCTCGAGGATCTTGTTCTTAACTTCTGCCACATCAGGTATACAAGTCCTTCCTTGAAACAATAATCTGCCGTCACCAGCGAGCATGAAGTCAGGTCTGCTACCCAGGCTCTCCTTGATTTCTACCAACTCTGGGTCATTGTCTTGCAAAGACTTGATTTCTGCCAAAAATTTTGGTTTAAGCTGAATCTGAGCAATCATAACTCGGTCCTTGTCAACATTAATATCCAAACTGGCTAATTGCTCTAATAGTTTCCATTCTTGCAACATGAGACTTGACAACTTAGCCATTGGCTTGCGACTTAAGGCATCAGCCACCACATTACCCTTCCCGGGATGATATTCTATGGAGAAGTCAAAATCCTTTAAATATTCTAACCATCTTCTCTGTCTCATATTGAGTTCTTTCTGAGAAAATAAATACTTTAAACTTTTATGGTCTGAAAATACTATGAATGTCTCTCCATATAAGTAGTGTCTTCATATCTTCAAGGCAAACACTACTGCTGCTAGTTCCAAATCATGGACATGATAATTCTCCTCATGCTTTCTCAACTGCCTAGAAGAATAGGCTATCACTTTCCCGTGCTACATCAGCACACAACCTAAACCAATTCCCGAAGCATCGGTGTACACCACGAAGCCTCCTTCTCTAGATGGTAAAGGTAAAACAGGGGCAGTCGTTAAACACTCCTTCAAAGTCTGGAAGCTTCTCTCATAATCCTCCGACCAATCAAGCGTATTCTCCTTGCGGGTTAATCTTATTAAGGGTACCGCAATCTTGGAGAAATCCTTAATAAACCTTCGATAATATCCTGCTAAGCCTAGGAAGCTTCTAACTTCTTTAACACTAGTAGGCCGATCCCAATTCTTCACTGCCTCTACCTTCTAGGGGTCAATCGAGATACCTTCTTTTGTAATGATATGCCCCAGAAAGGACACCTCCTGCAGCCAAAATTCACACTTGCTAAATTTGGCGTATAACTGATGATCCCTCAATATCTGCAACGCCATCCCAAGATGTTCGGCATGCTCTTCCTCATTCTTAGAATAAATCAGAATGTCATCAATAAACACCACGACGCATTGATCAAGATAGGGCTGGAATACATCGTTCATCAACTACATGAAAGCTACTGGTGCATTTGTTAGTCCAAAAGGCATTACAACAAATTCAAAGTGCCAATACCTGCTACGAAAAGCTATCTTATAAATATCCTCCTCCTTAATCCGCAACTGATGATAGCCTGATCGAAGATCAATCTTAGAGAAATACTGAGCTCCTGCTATCTGATCAAATAACTTGTCAATCCTCGACAATGGATATTTATTCTTGATAGTCAGCTGGTTCAATTGTCGATAATCAATACACAACCTCATCAAATCATCCTTCTTCCGGACGAACAATATTGGGGCTCCCCACGGGGATGCACTTGGATGAATAAACCCCTTCTCAAGTAATTCCATTAACTGCTGTTTCAATTCCCTCAGCTCCGCAGGAGACATACGATATGGAGCCTTAGAAACAGGGGTCGCGCCAGGAATTAAATCAATAGAAAATATAACTTCCTTCTCCGGTGGAAGTCCTGGTAATTCCTCAGGAAAAACATCTGAAAAATTTCGGACAACAGGAATGTCCTTAATCTCAATCTTCTTCTCAAGGGTCACATAAACAAAGGCTAGAAACGCCCGATACCCTTTACTTATCAACTTATTGGCTCGGATGGCCGAAATAAGTGGCACGGACTTATGGTGCCTAACCCCAATGAAAGAAAGTCTCGAGTGTCTAGAAAAAGACACAGAACTAGAACTACAATGGACATTGGCCTCATGCTTAGCCAACCAATTTGCTCCTAGAATTACATCATAGTCATTCATATCCATGCAAACCAGATCGGCCGGCAAATTCTGTTCATTAACCATAACCTTGCTAGAAGGATAAAAATACTTAATCGCTGATCTAGAACCAATAGGAGTGGATATCTCTAATGGGGAATCCATCAAAACCGGCTTCACAGCTAATATCTTAGCAAATTTCCTAGAAACAAATGAATGAGTAGCACCGGTATCAAAAAGAATAAAAGCTGGCTTTCCATGAACAATAAGGGTACCTTCAACGAGTTTACCCTCCTCGGTGGTGCCTGCATCATCTTCTTGTAGGGCCTGGAGCTTGCCCTGCTGCTTCTTGCTACCTTGAGGCTTCGTCGGGGTAGCTTGCTCGGATAAAAGAGGACACTCTAGAATGCAGTGATCCCTACTTCCGCAACATAAACAGGCGTCCAGCTTGCGCCAGCATTCTTCCATCTTGTGACCAGGACAGTCACAATACTTGCATACGCCCTTGAATGGAACAATAGGGCCAGGCTTCTTGTCTTCATTCTTTGACATTTTCCCCTTCCATGAACCAGACCCGCCATTGGGTCTCTTCTTGCTATTCCCGGGTTTAGCACTCCCGGAACAAGTAGATTGCTCCTTCTTGACATTCTTCCCACGGATTTTCTCTGCCATCTCCAGGGTATCTTCTAGAACTTGGGCCTTCCTTACCATCTCTGCATAGGTCTGAATCTCCAACGGCGCCAACTGTTTAATATAATGCAACTTCAACCCATTAAGAAAACATTTCGCCTTCATCTTCTCTGTGGAAATCAAATGAGTAGCATAACGAGAGAGTCTAAAAAACTGGGCTTCGTACTCCGCTACAGATAGACTTCCCTGCTTCAAAGTAGAAAACTCCACTGCTTTCTTCTCTTGGACTCTGTCGAAAAAGTACTTGTTATTGAAAAATTCTTCGAATTCCTTCCACGAAATTTGCCTATCACCGAGGGTCGCCTTTACTGACTCCCACCAAGTCCTAGCATCTCGTTCTAGCTGGAAGGTCGTTAAAAGCACACGCTCCCGGTCGCTGCATTGCATAACTTCAAAAATTCTCTCCATCTCCTTAAGCCAGTGCTCAGCTTCATCGAGATCAGTTGAGCCTCCGAAACATGGGGGATTCATCCCACGAAAACTCCTATGTAGATCACCAGCGCCATGATTTGCCGCTCCACCTTGGGCCACTTGTTGCAAAGCCCGCGTAAGTCCTTGGACAGATCGCTGCATGTCCCGCCACTGCGCACGCTCAGCTGCCATCGGAATATCCTGCACGAAAATAATTTATCTTAAGTTCCTTTAGGAGAAAGACTTTAGAGTTGATTATTAACTCAACCCAAGTCTCTACCCAAATTCTCATTGTGTTTGGTCCTTAGACTCATAACAAGGGTATAGGTTCTACGACAAACACTTAGAATCCTGGAACTTAGATAACCTAGGAATATTAGGAAACCTAGGCTCTGATACCACCTAACTGTCACGTCCCGATGCGGAATATCGAGACTGGCAGTAGAAACAAGAAATAATAATAATAATATGTTGATTTATAGACATGATATGCTAAAGCTAAAAGATCACGCATCACCATAAATAGAAACACTCCATTCATTAAATAACATACAATTAATCCATGTTCCAAACCATAATAATCTCACTTAACATATCCTTCGACAACATCCACTTAACACTATTACATTTACGGAATTCAAATTTACAACTCTTCCAAAACACTCTAAAACACAAATAGACTCCACAACTAGAACTAGCTTCACAGGCTTCTAACTGGTTCGCTCCACGGTCGTTACTCTTGCCCGTCCCCATCAGTCTGTGAGTCCTCACCTGAGCTACCTGAAAGGGGGGAAACAACTAGGTGAGCGACCGCTCAGTAGGTAATAATAGGCAAGTTTAAGTAATTAACCAATTAATTGCATGTTTGAGCGCGTAAATAAAGAACGAAAGGAAATGACTATGTAACAAAATAATGAAAGGAAGGCAAGAACATGATATAACTGGAAATTAGCCAACAAGCAAGAACTAACCATGGCAAGAGAAATTCAAGTATTAGATTATTATCATAGACATCACGCTAGTCATGCACTCGGTGCAATACCTCACCATGTCATTCAAACTCCCCGGGGCACAAGTACTTTTCGGGCGCTCCTCCCAGGACCAGATCGGGCCCTTATGATGCGTTGGCATTGATTTGTTGGATCCAAGATCCTAAGTTATGTCTAGACATTAATCAAGTTAATGGCCAATGATGTCAAGGTATAGCTCACCTCGGAGGATTCCAAGGGTAAGTTGAAGAGATACTTTGACCAGAAAGTTCAAGTTATCAAGAACCAATCATGTCCTTGGATTCACACACGAATAATCACGGAAATCACTTCTGGATGATAAGCGGTCAGAACTGGGGCGCTCGAGCATTACACGGTCTGCACTGGACCGTTCAGAATAGAAAGGGGCTGAGGATCAGCCTCACTGAAGTCAAGGATACACGGTCCATCCTGGGCTGTTCAAAGGATTGGACGGTCAATAATGGGCCGCTCACAACTAACAGAGCTAAAGGCCCAAGAACAAACCAAACGGTCCTTACAAAGCCGCTCAATGGAAAGACGGTCCAATAAGATCCGCTCTATAAAGTGGGCAATTCTAATCGGTCCGTTCAATTTAATCAACTAGAAATCTACCCAAATGGGCTCCGGGCTGCCGTAAGTGGGGAAGAACTGAACCAGGGTCCAGCCCACTCACCACTAGTCAACCTAGGGCTTATTGGGTCGATCCAAACATGATTTGGTCGAAGATAGATCAAGGTTAAACGACCAATATAAATGGCACTTGGCCAGGGATGCACGGTTCATTATGGGCCGCCCAATGAGATAAACGGTCCCTTTCGGGCCGCGTAATTCTCAGGGGGTCCAAGTCGAGCCGTGACACACAATACGATAATCCAAGCGATTCGATCATGTACACAGGTTCAGGTCTTAATGGTACAACCTGCCCAGCGTCCTAGTGGGAATACCAAGCTCGCGGGGGCTTACGGAGGTCCCGTAATGAAGGTCCTACTCCGACGGAAGGAATATCCGGCGGAGAGTCCCAAACATTATAAGGAATTGAGCTAATAAAATCACGGAAACCAGTATGACGGTCAGTCAATCCTACCGGAGTAGAACGACTGTCAAACAATCCTGATAGCATTTAAGATGTCATGTTTGAATTTACATAATGAAATAACTAAGGCCATGATAAAACAAGATTAAGTAAAAGAAACTAGTAAAATTTGAGATTTATTTACTTCAATATGTTCCAATTATCATGTGGTTGCTAGCTTATCAAATTATCCATCAATATATTAAGAGAAATCATGCCAAACCAATTCTGAAGGGTTGGGCAGTTCTGTCAGAGCCGCTCAATCACCTCGGCGGTCGCATGACAGGCCGTTCATCCCTCCTTCAGCCCGAAGGCTTGCTAGGGTTGAGCGGTCTGTAATGTGCCGCTGGGGATCATGCACGGTCTAAAACATGCCGCTTAAAGAGAAGGGCGGTTAGGTATCTGCCGCTCAAAAATGATCGAAGGTACAACATATGGGCGGTCAACAACTGGCCATCCATCCATTATGAGCGGTCTATCGCGAGGCCGTGCAAGTCAACATAGTTACAGTTCTTATGCGCCCTGCCCGCCTCCGGCGGGTTGGCTAGGTTTTCAATAAAGGATTAAATTCTCTAAATACAACACATGAAAATTGGGGCTTTCGGACTTAAAAGAAAGAGCATGAAAAACTCTACAAGATAACATAACCAATTTAAGATTTGAGCATGTACTCCCTACGTAAAACGAGATGGAACAGGTATAACCCCAGATGTAACATGCTTCCACTAAATGCCAAAATTCTAACAGGATACTAAACAACTTTTAGGGCTTTTACATTCAAAAGAGAGAGTACTCGATGCTGGTTCTAACCATATAGGGTACTTAAGGTTTGGCTCGTTATAACCTACCTTAAACGAAGGAACAAGGAAGAAGAGGGGATGACGACGTGCTAAGGACACCCTGTCGGTGATCGCCGGAATGCTCCCTCCACCTGAGTTCTCGTCAGCCGCCACAGCACCCAAACGAAAATAAGGTTCCTAAGGGTCCTTTATATAGGTCACACAAGGTCTAGAGTCTTCTATTCGCGGAGATAGAGTCCAATCAAGTTGGACGTGCGCGAACCGTGCGGATAGGGTTGGCCGCCGCCTTCTAATCCAAAAATTCGCTCTCTTGGGTTAGGGTTTCAGGGAAAACTAAGAGGAGAAATGAACCTCTCATCCTAGCCTTTCATTTGGATCCGATCTCAGCCTAAATGATTAGGTAATGGGATCCAATTTCGCGTTTTAGGGTCTAATTAGGTTTAAGTGTGATTTGGGCCTTAATCAGTTAATTCGGCTTGTTTATAAATTTTATTTGTGCGAGTCGTAGAAGACACTATTGTTAAACGTTTTATCCTCTACAAGATTCTAAAATTTTCTAGATTTTTATAAAAATAGTCAAATTTCCACTTATCCTATTTCTTAAGGAATTTCTTATTAATTTTCACATGATTTTTTATTATTTAATAACTCGGGGTATTACATCATCAGTTTGGTTCCTTAACCCCTTTAGCTCAGTCCTTTAACTCCTTTAATAGCCCGTTCATGTCTGTGGCATCAACCTTGCCAGAATCTTGAGTCTATGACCTTTGGACATGGAAACCAAGTGTGTTCTTCATTTGGACGTTGAAACCAAGTATGCACGGCCCCACGTTGGCTATTCTTCATTGTGCATCGACCGTGGCTATGTGAAGTGTCGACTCTTGCGTTTAGAAGGGATTTGCATCCTTGTTTGGGCGTGATCATTGGGCTTTTACTGTTGCCATCTCCACTCCATTCCTTGTCCATTCATTGGCTTACCTGTGATGAACAAAGCATCACGTATGTCAGTCATATGCGAGTGGAAAATAACAATGACTTATAGTGTTTAGCCATTATCAAAACCATGAGATTCAAATGACCATAGGGGCACAACATTCTCCCCCTTTTTGATGATGGCAACACTGTGAGTCATTATATGGCAGTAATATTTAAGAAGGCAAACAGAGTGATGATTTGACAACATATGCAGCTCAAGATACAAAGTAATAGATATGCATGGGTGAATCTGTTTCATGTGAATGCTGAACAAGTTATGAATGGGCATGTGAACGAATGTTGCTCTCCCCGTATGTATATGCATGATCTCTCATTGCCCTGTCTCACAAATCTCACAATGTATGTTATGTTATGCACCCCCGTTGACAATGCGCTCCTTTGACAACAAATCTCACAAGCACAAATGGTATGTCTCAATGGCTCACAACACAAAGTTTTTAAAGATGGCTCATTAAGGTTCTCCCTCATTAAGGTTCTCCCCCGTTCATGAATGGCTCACAAAATGGCTCACGAACCCTTCCGTGCATAAATGACTCACCCAAGGTTCTTCTCCCCCTTTGACAATAGCAAAAAGGTGGGATAAGGCAAGCAGAGCGGAATTAGAATAAAGAGCAAACCATTATATGCAAATCTGAAACATGCCGTGATCAATATACATGGTTCAAAGCTAATGAAATCCGAGATCAACACTAGAGTTCGAAAAACATCTACAGCCATGTTTTAATAGAAATGAATCAGAAATGCTTATCATGATAGTGGTTAACCTTCCCTTGTCTTATACATCCATATTCAATAACGCCATTGGGAATTGCATAAACTAGAATTGAGGTTAAACAAGCATGACTAAAGCATGTAATTTTATGATTTCAGCATTATTTTTCATGATCTTTTGCATTTGTATGCACATGACTCTTATTTTACGAGCAATCGAGTCTAGTACATGCCTCCTATCCGTAAGAATACACGTTGTTTAGATGCTAGTATTCCTAGGTATTTGGTAAGACTGACTGTTATGCTTCAAAATGAGCAGAGATAGCAAAGTCACGTCATGACATATCCGATCTCATTTCTTTGATGAGAAGATATATTTCTCAGTAATTATGTCAGTGCTCTGCCTAGAGTCCAAATTAATTAAGACAGAGATATCAGGGGCACATCATGACATAACATTCGTCACTTGTTTTGAGGACGTGACATATTTCTCCGTGCAACAATATCATTGCTCTGTCAAATTGATTTTCACGAATTCCAGCTCATCAAGGTGTTTAACAACAATACTAAGCTTTAGCAACTTCAACCAATGTTGCAATGATGTTTGAATTTTCAGATTTCAGGATAGTCATTCAAGGCACAACATGCAATCTCTAGTTAAAGTCTATTAACACCATGGAACATAGATGATTTCAAAAATATATCAGAACTTTAAGGAAATTATTAAATCTAAACCATTTTCATTTGATGCACAATCATCAGTTCATATAATAGAAAGCTCTTACGCCATTGTTCTGTCTGTCTCATGATCACATATTCAAGCTAGAAGCCATTGAGGTTCAGATTGCAGGAGAGTAAGAGAAGCAACAAGACTCCCCCTAAGGATATGCAGTGAATGCATTCAAATGAGATTGTTGCAGCAAGTGTAATGACAAATGAGATTGACCTAGTCACTCATGAAGTTGGCAGAAATGAAATGCATGACTTGCCCAATGGTTGTACACTTATTAATGGTAACTGAATGAAGATGAAACATATGCATGAATGCTTCAAAGAAATAGCTCCCCCTTACTATATGACCTACATGCAATAGTGGCGTATGGTACTTGGCGGAGTTGAATCCTCATGCATGGTGAGTGCTTCTAGACAAGCATAACCTGCCTTTCCATACTTCATCATTTAATATACCATGACCATGCAAGAAAGATGCTACACCATATGCAATGCATCGTCAACATGAATTCAACTTTGTTATGCAACTACATGTAATGCTACACCACATGCAGAATGACATATTTACATATAAACAATGTATGGAAATCAATCTCCAAAAACACACAACCAAATTGAACAAGATCATCATTTCAATTTTTAGTGGCCTGAGATCTGCAAAGACCAAGCTCCCTTCTGAGTGTAGTAAGCATGTCATTACACAAGGGCTTAGTGAAGATGCCAGCAATCTGATTTAATGTATCAACAAAATATAGTTCAAAGTTCTTCTTAAATACCTCATCTCTAATGAAGTGATGCCTAATCTCAATATGCTTGGTCCTAGAGTATTGGACTGGATTTTTTACAAGGTTGATAGCACTAGTGTTATCACATAGAATCGGGACACAATCAAGATCCACTAAGTAGTTTTGGAGTTGGTGTTTAATCCACAACACTTGGGTGCCACAACTCCCTACAGCAACATATTCTGCCTCTGTGGCTGAGAGAGCAACCGAGTGTTGTTTCTTGGAGGCCCAAGAAACTAAACACCCGCCCAGAAATTGGCAGTAGCCACTAGTACTCTTGCGATCCAGCTTGCATCCAATGTAGTCCGCATCAGAATAAGATATAAGAGATTAATCACATGATGACGGATACCACAATCCCAAATCTTGAGTTCCGGCAAGATATCTAAGGATACGTTTGACAGTAGTCAAGTCGGATTCTCTAGGACTAGCTTGAAATCTAGCACAAAGGTATACACTAAACTGGATATCTGGTCGGGATGTAGTCAAATAAAGTAAAGAGCCAATCATACCTCTATAGATCTTTGCATCCACTAATTTACCATTTTCATCCGAATCCAATGATGTTGAGGTGCTCATAGGAGTTGCAATTATTTTACAACTTGTCATGTTGAATCTTTTCAGCAGCTCCTTGATGTATTTGGCTTGACTTATGAAGCACCCATCTTCTCCTTGGTTGACCTGCAAACTGAGAAAAAATTAGAGTTCTCCCATTAGGCTCATCTCGAATTCGCTAGTCATGAGATTAGCAAATTGCTCACACATTTTAGATTTAGTAGAACCAAACACAATATCATCAACATAAATTTAAACAATCAAGATGTTCTTACCTTGCTTCTTGGTGAAAAATGTTAGATCTACCTTACCTCGTGTGTACCCTTTCTCAATAAGGAACGAGCTCAGTCTCTCATACCAAGCTCTTGGTGGTTGCTTCAAGCCATAAAGTGCCATGTCTAGCTTGTATACAAAATCTGCATTATTAGAGTTTTCAAAGCCAGGAGGCTGCTCCACATAAATCTCTTCTTTGATCAAACTATTTAAAAAGGCACTTTTTACATCCATTTGATACAACTTTATTTTATGGGAGCATGCAAAGGAAAGCAAAATTCTGATGGCTTCAAGTCTAGCTACCGGGGGTAAAGGATTCCTCAAAGTCTATCCCAAACTCTTGATTGTACCCTTGAGCCACCAATCTACCTTTGTTTCTTATTATCTTACCATCCTCACTAAGTTTGTTCCTAAATACCCATTTAGTGCCTATGATAGATTGTGATGATGGTCTAGGAACAAGATGCCAAACTTTGTTTCTTTCAAACTGGTTTAATTCATCTTGCATTGAGTTTATCCAATTTTCATCTTTTAATGCCTCATCAACATTCTTGGGTTCAATATGGGAGATAAGAGCAAGATGATCTAATTCTTCCACAATTCTAAAGTGTGACCTGATTTTACGTGGGTCATTCAAGCTACCAATGACATTTTCTAAAGGATGATCCTTAAGAATTCTAATGTCTGTAACATCATTACCTTCTACTGGAGCTTGATATCCCTTGCACTGCTTGATTCCGCTAGGTCACCATCTTCTTTTGTTTCTTCTTGTGGAGAATTATTCTTTTCCTTCATGCATAGGAATTCCCCGTCTTCATCATTTTTCCTACAAGAGTTATTATTGTTAGAATCATCATGATATTCATCAAAGGAAATATGGGGTGATTCTTCCACATTTTGACTCTTAATGTTATAAATTCTATAACCCCTAGATCTATCAGAATATCCAAAAAATATACCTTCATCGCTCTTGGGCTCGAATTTATCTAAGTCTCTTTTATCATTATTGTGGATGAAGCATTTAGACCCAAACACTTTCATATGTGAGAGAGATGGCTTTTTACCTTTCAGTAACTCATAAGGAGTATTTTTGGTGTGTGGCCTTACCATAGAGCGGTTGATAATGTAACATGCCAAGTTTACCGCCTTAGCCCAAAATTTCCTTGGGAGTTGCCGTTCGACAAGTATTGTTCTTGCCATCTCTATGAGTGTTCGATTCCTTCTTTCAACTACACCATTTTGCTCTGGTGTTCTTGGTGAAGAAAACTGGTGTGAAATGCCTTCAGCCCTGCAAAGATTATAGAAGTCAGCATTTTCAAATTCACCACCATGATCAGATTGAATGTTGGAGATTTTAAACTCACCGTCTTGCTTTATCTTCATATAGAGTGCCTGAAACTCATCAAAAGTATCATTTTTATGTGTGAGAAAGAAAACCCATGTGAACCTAGAGTAATCATCCACCAAGACATATCCATATTTTCTACCACTTAAACTAGTAGTTCTGGTTGGACCAAACAAGTCCATATGAATCAACTCAAGTGGTTTAGATGACATGTTTGCAGATCTAGCCTTGAAGGATTTTCTTGTTTGCTTACCTAGGGCACATGCATCACACAATTTATTTTCTTGTTTAAAAGATAGTTCAGGCAACCCTTTCACCATTGAATGCTTTAACAATTTATGTAAGACATTGTAGCTAGTATGTTCTAGTCTACGATGCCATAACCATGCAAGTTCAGATTTTGGTGCAGCAAGACAAAGATTTATGTGAGCAGGATCATCTAAGTCAATCATATAAATATTGTTGACTCTTTTTCAAAAAAATTTTACCTTGTCAGATTTTGGTTCAAGAATTTTACATTCATGAGAGTCAAATAACACTTTATAACCTTTATCACACAATTGACTTATGCCGAGCAAATTATATTTCAAACCATCAACTAGTAACACATTTCCAATAGAGTTGGAGAGGTTCTTACCTATATTACATGTTCTAATGATTTTTCCTTTGTTGTTCTCTCCAAATGTGACGTGTCCTCCTTCCTTCTCCTCCAAGAGATAAAATTTTGATTTGTCTCCAGTCATGTGTCTTGAACAGTCACTATCAAGGTACCACCGGTTATGCATGGCTGTAAGACACTCCTGCACAAGAAATTAAGTAATGGGGTTTGGAACCCAACAAAACTTGAGTCCCACCAACTTCTTCAAATTTTCAAAACATGATACCATCTCTTTTGGAATCCAAACCTGCCTTGCATTCACGTTTTCTTTGCTTAGTGCAGGGATTTGGTTTTTCTTTTCAACGTAGACACTCATTTTCTGTTTTGAGGCTCTTTATTGGACTTTGTGAAAGTTTGAGGAAGTTTGCTTCTTAACCCATCTAGGCCACTGGTTGATTTTGGGTTGAAAATGATTGTTTAGCCACCTAGGGGATTGAGGCTTATAAGATTGGTGAACACATGAATCACAATTTTCCCAAAAGTAGGGTGGTGTTGGCCTATATGAATGTGTAATCCAGTTATGGTGACATCTGGAAGATTGAGCAGGCAATGGCCAAGGAAGTGTTGACCTATGCTGCGGGGAAGGTCGACCTTTCTTAGGCTTTTGGACAGACTTTTTGGGAAATTCAGTGACTACCTCTTCAATCTTTTCTTTCCCTTTCTCCTTTTGTTTTTGCTGGTTTTGTGTGAGAGTTGTGTTTGAGGTGGAAGCTTCGGAAGATGAAACAAATGTGACAGTTTTTAGCCCAAATGGCCTTTTGTTTGTTGGATCAAAACCCAACCCATCCTTGTTGTGGTTCATTCTAGTACCTAGCAATGCATCTAGGTTTTCTCTTCCATCTACAAACTTTTCCAATGACTATTGTTTATCCTTTAACTCTTTTTGTAGGTTTTCAATGTTTTGCAAGAGTTGAGTGTTGACATGTTTGACAGCTTCATATTTCTCATTGCTCAATTTGCCATCCTTTTCATAGGTTTGTATTTTGAGTTTCATGCTGTCAATTTCATTCCTTAAGTCCTCATTTTCAGTTTCCAAGTCAGCCATTTCTTTCCTTCCTTCCTCTAAGTTCTTAATCATTTTCTTAAGATCTTCAATTTCAGTTTCAAGTGAAGCATTCTTATTATTCATTTCATGATCATGCATAAACGAGTTAATTTTCTTTTTCAATGATTTATTCTCCTTTTTATACATCTCATATTTCTCCATAAGTTGTATATATGCTTCCTCCCAATCATCAATTGAGTAATTTTCAAATGGAGAATTTACCTCAGTTTCTTCGTCACATTTGGCCATGAGGTAGAGGTCTTCTTTCTCTTTGTCCGAGGAGCTGATTCCATCATCACTTTCCTCCTCATCGCTCCATGTGGACACCATGACCTTATTCTTCTTCTTGCCCTTCCATTTGTCAGTTTTTTTTGAATCTGTCAGGACAATCAGTCTTGAAATGCCCTGGTTTGTTGCAAGAATAACAAATGATTTTGTTAGATTTCTTAAAGTTTTTAGAATTAGATTTGAAACCATTTCTTACCTTTGACCTTCCTCTCCTGAAGCTCTTACCTTCCTTTCGCAGAAATTTTCTGAACTTACTTGTGAGCATGGCTACGTCATCCTCATCTCGTTCACTTGCAGAATCCTCACCTTCATCAGAAGTGCCTTGACCGCTGGGTCCTACTTTAAGAGCTAGGGTTTTTTCTTAGGTACCTCAGCCTCTTTGCTCTTAAGGCTGATCTCATAGGTCATCAATGACCCAATGAGTTCATCTACCTTAGTAGTTGCGAGATCTCTGGATTCTTCAACCACGGTCGCCTTCGTGTGCCATGCTGGAGTCAATGATCTGAGAATTTTTCTTACAATTTCTTACTCTGAATATTTCTTTCCCAAATCAGTTAGACTATTAGTAAGCATAGTTAAGCGAGCATACATATCTTGAATTGACTCATCAGGCCTCATCCTGAACATTTCATATTCAGAAACTAAAATGTTGGCTTTTGTTTCTCGTACATGAGAGGTTCCTTCGTAAATTACCTCTAACTTGTCCCACATTTGTTTTGCAGTTGCACAGGTATCCACTCTTGATAATTCTACTAGATGGAGTGAGCATTGCATGATGTGTTTAGCACTACATTTGACAGTAGATTTTCTTATTTGTTCTTTGGTCCACAAGTCCTCATCATCCGTAAGCTCATACGGACCTTTGCTGATCACTCGCCAAAGTTCGTAGTCTTGGACACGAATGAACACCTGCATGCGATGTTTCCAATAAGGATAATTAGTTCCAGTAAAATAAGGAGGCATATTCACAGAATGTCTTTCAGGTAAAAAACCTTTGGACGTTGATCCACCATTTCTCTCAAGGTCGTTGGACCACATAATGAGAGATTAGGCTCTGATATCACTTGTTGAGTAGTGGATGACGGATCTAGAGGGGAGGGGTGAATAGATCTGTCCCTCTTTTCACAATGCAACCCTCTTTATAGCTAGTTAAAATGAATTACAGCGGAATACAACTAGCTTAGCGAAAGACACTACAATTCGCTTGGCAAGATAAGTAAATAATATATCGATTCGAACCTAAGCATGCATCTAGAACGAAGTAATCACATAAAAAAACCACAACACAATGGATTTTAAGGTGGTTCGGACTGAATCCCTAGTCCTACGTCCACCCCTCACCAAATTCGGTGAGGCTTCACTAGTGCAGCACACCAAACCGCAAATCGGAGAACCACCGACTGCCTCCCTACTAACCACTGGTAGGGGCGATATCATTGAAAATTGGAACACCCTCCAATTGCCTTCCTACTAACCTTGGTAGGGACGATTCTCAGTTTTAATAGCTTGAACAAAATGAGAAGGGAACAAATGTGAAAATGCTCAGACAAGACATGGAGAAATGATCAAGGCTAAGAGCAGAATGATCCTTGTCTGAAGAGTGATGTAGATCGGCGGCAGAAGCTTCTTCTTCCTTGCAAAGTTTTCTCCTGGTTCAACAACAACGATCTCTTCTTCCTTGCACAATGGCCTTCCTTGAATCTCTTTGAGTTGATGAAGAAGATAATGGTGGTAGCCTAGAGCTTTGATTGCTTCTTCACCTTCTTGGAGATTGATGGCTTCAAAAATCAGCTTGAAAGCACCTTGGATGGATGAAGAACTCCAGCCCACAGCACTGTTCACGGAGGTGCTACAATACCCGTGGATCTCCTCCTCTAGCCTCCCTTGGTATCCCCTTGTAAACCCTTGAAGCATTAGGGTTTCTAACCCCTCATGTATTTGTTTTATACCATTTGAATGGTCCTTGGACATCCTCCAGACCAGATCCACGTTTTGTGGGTGATTGGGTGACTTTCCATGGAGAATGGCTTCACTCGGAGAAAAAACCAAAGTCAACATTTGTTGGCTCGGGGCTGGCGGTCGACCGGAGCCTTATGGCGGTCGATCGCCACTGAGAAACTGGCTGGGAGTTGGTCCCTAGAATTTCTGGTCAACCGCCCCTAGGCCAGCGGTCGACCGAAATCTGGGCAGTTTCCAGATTTCATCCGTTTGGTTCCTTAACCCCTTTAGCTCATTTTCTTTAACTCCTTTAACAGCCCGTTCATGTCTGTGGCATCAACCTTGGTAGAATCTTGAGTCTGTGACCTTTGGACATGGAAATCAAGTGTGTTCTTCATTTGGACGTTGAAACCAAGTATGCACGGCCCCACGTTGGCTATTCTTCATTGTGCATCGACCGTGGCTATGTGAAGTGTCGACTCTTGCGTTTAGAAGGGATTTGCATCCTTGTTTGGGCGTGATCATTGGGCTTTTACTATTGCCATCTCCACTCCATTCCTTGTCCATTCTTGGCTTACCTGTCATGAACAAAGCATCACATATGTCAGTCATATGGGAGTGGAAAACAATAATGACTTATAGTGTTTAGCCATTATCAAAACCATGAGATTCAAATGACCATAGGGGCACAACATAGACATCTCAATCTTTCATAAAAACCCTAATAAGTATAATATTACGAATATACTTTCACCGTCCATAACCCTAATGTGTGTGACCCTCTAGGCCCAGTGTCAGTCTGATTTTAGGCCCAATAAGCTTAAGAACTCCTTCTTAGTCTTTCCATTTTATTAATTAACATGGAATTAATTATTTAATCATCTCATGACTTAAATAATTAATTAAGCATCTTATGATGAATAATCATCTTATGATTATTCCTCTGATGGGTTTTCAGGCCACGGTAAGCACCAAGCAACACTCCGTGACCCTAGAAGATAAAAGGGGGTTTATAAAACCACTCTGGGACCTTTTCGTCAACAATTACCACACAACTTTAGTCCTCCATTCATACCCAATGCCCCTGGTCATAATTAAGGGTATAGTCATACTATCAAACCCTTTTTATCTATGACTTGATGAACGTACTCTGAGTCCCAATGGAAAACTCCTTTTCCATTGAATTATCTACATTGACCAAGGATTTAACCGAGTACTATTTATAAGGCATTCTCTCTCATGCTATATCTGAGAGTGAATGATCCACTGTTGTCACTCAATTTCCTTCGCAAGTATTCCACTGTATCCGAACACTTGAGCATCTAGGACTTATGGATAAAGTCCCTTTGCCAAGAATCAAAATACAGAAGTCCTCATATAAGATATCTTTGGTGACTCATGTCAAAAGACCAATTGTGCAACTGTGACTGAAGAATCTCTTGGTTGACATTTAGATAATTACCATCCAGAGATTCCTGATCGGATCAGTTCAGTGAACCCTATTCTTGTAATGGGCACCTGCACATATATCTTAGTGTCTGCACACCAATGACTGTGAGATCAATCACCCTCATCATATGAGAGGATATCATGTGCACTGGTCTATCCGGATTCTTTGATGTCATATCTCAAAGATCCTATGACCAGGAACATTTAGAATACATACATCTAGAAGGTTGATCTCACTATCATAATCTCATTATGATTCAACCTTCATAGCCTACGTTCAAGGACTTCATTAGATCAAGCAGTAATATATATAAATAAATAAGACATAATGAAGAAATTGCCACAAATATGAATGAGAATATATAAGAAATGATGTCATTACTTCATAAGTGATTGGCTTGCAGGTCATACACTTCTTTCATTCTCCCACTTACACTGAAGCCAATCACCTCTCGCTTGATCTCCATCAGCCTTAGGTGATACTCAACTACATCTTGAGTCAACAGCTTAGTTTGTGGATCTATAATGTTATTAGCGGAAAAAACTCTTTCTAGGTAGCATCTCCATTTTATTTATAATATCTCTAATCAGGTCGAACTATTGCAAAAAGTACAACGACTTCTGATGAGACCACAGTTCCAAAGCAGGAGTTATAACCCTCTCATTATCGGATAACAAGGGTACCTGATCAGTGACACTAGAGATAACTTCCTACATGATGATAAACTATTTCATCTACATAATGTCGAATCATTATTTATTGTCTGTTTGGAACTCTTCCAACTAACCGTCGAAACACCTTCTCCACTCACCAGGAACATATCCTTAATTCTTCTCAAGAATATAAGAATACATTTCCCAGCACTCCAATGCTGCTCACCTGGATCTGTCTGATACATGCTCATAACACTTAGAGCATTCGATATATCAGATCTCGTACATAGTATATTACACATGATAAACCTTTATGCCTAAAGCATAATGAATATTGCTCATGTGTTACCTCTACACAGAAGAGTTAGAAAATATCTTCTTAGAGAGGTAAAATTCACGTCTCATCAGCATGAGACTTATCTGGGTATTGTTCCTTGTTAAACCCTTTGACAATACCACCTATGTATGATAACAGAGTTAAGTTAAGCATCCTTCCTTGATCTATCTATATAGACCCAAGTTACCAGTGTAAAGGATGTTTCTCCCAAGTATTTCATGGAGAAGTACTTAGACAACGCAACTTTACCTAAGATAACTTAACTACATCATTCCTAATGAGTAGTATGTTATCTACACACAGAATCAAAATTGTGACTATACTCCCACTTATCCTCTTATACACACAAGACTCTCCTTCATTCCTAATGAAGCCATAAGATTTGATCACCATATCAAACCTCATGTTTTAGCTGCGGGAAGCTTTTCTTTAGTCCATGAATGGACCTTTGAAGCCAGCATACCATATTTGGGTATTCAATGGAGCTGGAATCTCTCTAGCTGTAACATGTACACTTCCTCATTTAGATCACTTATAAGGAACACCATTTCACATCCATCTGCCAAATATTATAACCATGGTATGCATCAAAGGCAAGTAAAATCTCAATGGATTCAAACATGGCAACTGGAAAGAATAATTCGTCATAATCAACATTTTGACTGTAATAATATTACTTATATCACTAAGCTTGCCGTGTAAGTATCTACCTATCCATCTTCTCCAATTTATCTTCTCGAAAATCCACTTGCATCTGATGGGTACACTACCCTCGGGTGGACCTACCAAGTTCATAACTTATATGGAGTACATGGAATCCATATTCGATTTTATGGCCTCTTGCCATTTTCCTAGAGTCAATAACAATTATTGTCTCCTCATTGGTCAGGGGATCACTATCCTCATTTTATAGTACCTTATTATTCAAACCAGAGAGATGTCCAACATATCTTCTAAGTTCTATAGGTACTCGGTCAGACCTATGAACAACTTGTGTGTCAACTCGAATAAGTTCCTTAGTTGACATTATGCTTTGTAGTTCTAGAACTCCTTCTAGATCTACTTTGCTCTAACTTTTCCTACCAACTCTTGATACTTGCAACATTTGCAATATCCGAACAAATTTATCTTCTAAATCACCATGACCTTGTGGTAGCACAACAAATCAAAGTGACTTAGTCAAATTGATCCATCAATACACAAAAAGTATATATTAATGTTATAGCCCTTGTGGTAGCACAACAAAGCTACAACATTTGTCTAACTCTCTTAAAGGCATCACTATGCCATAGACTTAGACTAACCCTCAAGTCAAATGAGTCTTGTGGTAGCACAACAAACTCGTTTGAAATAAAGATCGGTTTGAGGTCTGTAATAATGATGGTGGGTTACATGGTGTATTCTTAATAACACACATTTAGAGGGACAACCCAAAACCTTAACACGCTTGTTGGCACCGGCTTATTTTCTCAAATTAATCAAGAAGTAAGCATAGGGAAATACTCCCTAAATAGAGCAAAACGGCACATCACCAAAGCTGCTCTACCAGTCGAGTTGGGCCCAGAAATCGAGACACTTCACCGGGTCAAGCGGCGCAACATAACAACCGGGGATCGGCCCCGAGCAAACGGCACTATGCCAGCCAGTTTCCCGACAACCGGGTCAGTTTCGGGATTCAGGACAACCTGCCGTACCTTACGACACTCTGTGAAGATTCGGGGATCACCCCCGAACACCCTGCATACGGTATCACACCGCCGACGCTTCAACAATCGGGTTAACTCGGGACTCAGAATAGCATGCCGCATCATACGATTCTTCGCCAAGGAGTGAGGGTGTGATGCCCCGGATTTTTTGGATCCTTGTTCGTGGGTCCCGGATCTGGTTTCTCGGAGTGTCCAACTCCGTTGTGTCTTAAATTTTATTTTGGACATCTTTCTTGTCCGGATCGGCGCGATCCGAAGTTATTTCGGAGGCCTGGAAGCGTTCCGCGACTTTTCCGCATGTGTTTTTCGATTCCTGGTGTGTGTTTCGGTAATTCTTTCGGAACCTCGTTGCGGGTGAACCGGGCCGTTCACCTAGGCGAGTGTGGTACCGTTGTAATCGGTGCGTTCCGAGGATAGCGGAAACGTGATTTTCCTATTTTTGGTATTTTTTAGAATTTTTGGATTTTCCTATATATAACCATTTTCTCTCTCTCCCCTCTCATTTCTCTCATCTCTCCCTCTCTCTTCTCACGCTCTCTCCTCTCTCCCTCTCTCTCCGGCGGCCGACGGGTGGAGCGTGGGCAAGGCGGGGACGGCGCGGGTGAGGCACGGGCGAGGATGGATGAGGATCGAGGCGGTGGAGGCGTGGTGAAGCTCGACCGTGGGTTTGTGGAACGGCGAGGCTTCAACGGCGTTTTCTTCGTGGATCGGCGTCCGCGGCGCGTCGTTTCTTCGGTGGAGGTAGGGAGATGGACCCTCAACCCGCGTACTTCATTTCCCGCGAGTTTTGTAGGCCATGGTGAGCCGAGCGAGCTTACGCGAGGGATTTGGGGAAAATGCATGTTTTTGGGGTGTGAGCCGGATCTCTCGTTTTACGGCATTTTTGGTTGACCCAGGGGTTTAGATGCATGCCTAGGGACTTGGGGAGGGTCTCCCCTTTTGTTTCCCCTTCACCTGAGAGTGAACAGGGCATGGAATGGTTTTTTCCATGGTTTCCACCATTTTCAGGTGCGGACTGAGAACGCGCTAGTCTCAGGTAGCGCGTTCTTGAGGGTCGCGCCGCCCCGATGGGGCGTGTTCATCGGAGAAGATGAACAGTAAGGCAGTTCTTGTCGCGCTGGGTGTTCCTAGCGTGATCTGTCCTGTCGTGCTAGGGGATCCTAGCGCGATCTGTCTTGTCGCGCTAGGTGATCCTAGCGCGTTCTGTCTTGTCGTGCTACTGGTGTATAGCACGTTCTGTCCTGAACGCGCTATGCGAGGGTAGCGTGACCTTGGGGTGGCCTGTCGGGCCGCCCAGGGTGGGCAGTCTATGGCTGATTGTTCTCCCCTTGGGCCGTGTGTGTCCCGGACACCCCGTGGAGTTCCGTGACCATGTCTTTGGGTGTCCAGAGGTTTCGTTTACCTCGATTAGCGTGCTCATGAGTTTAAGGGTCCGGGTGACCTTCTAGCATTCTGATCGTGTTGTGTTGGTCTCCGGTCGACCCGGTTGTGACCCAGTGGTCGACCTTTGGCCTCGTGAGTGTCCCGGACACCCCGTGGGTTTCATTACCAGGTTTTTGGGGTGTCTGGAGGTACCGTGTTACCTAGATAAGCATGCCCATGGGCTTGGTGGGTCCGGGTGACCCCAGGTGTTCTGGGCTTCCACGTTCTTGCTAGATCGAGTCACCGTGTGTCGTTGGGTATGCGGTGGGGTCTCCCCCACATGCCGTGAGTTTTCCTAGAAGATGATTCACGAGTGGGCCATGTGGTTGGCTTGGACTGTGAGTCCAGTTATCGGCGTGGCAGCTTGTGCGTTGCCTTGGGAATCATGCTTATGTGCTTTCCGTGTGGGTCAAGTGTATGTGGCCTTGGACCGTGAGTCAAGTTGTCCAGCCTGGAGCTGGAGGGTTCCCGCCTTTCCCTGAGAGTGGGATTTGGTTGGGCGACCTGTGAGCTACTTTGGGAACCGTGTTTTTACGTTTCTGCGTGGCCAAGCGTGCGGCTCGTGGACTGTGAGTCCCATTTCTTCTCTGACTGTGGTCACCGTGCGACGGTGCTGGTACGTGGGACGGCCCCCGTACTTCGTCGGGTTCGGACGTTATTTTCCATTACCTTGAGAGTCTACTCTCTCAGTGACCCTCCACTAGTCGTAGCTTCCTGCGCACGCGGGTGCGGACCCACCTGGGAGTGGTGGAGAGCGAGACCCGGTGAGAGGCGGTTTTTAGGCTGGTTACCGTAGGGCCCCTTGCCTTTGCCACCAGAGTCCGGTGGGGGGAAAAACCAGCTAGAGGACCCGACCTAGAGCAGATGGTCTGTGTGTGCACACGTAGTTGGGGGCTTAGGACACGCGCTGACGAGCGCGACCCCAGCTAGTCCTTGTTGTGGTATTTGTTGCGTGTTTGAGTCTCATGCCCGGGGCGTTGTAGCTAGACACTTGTGACGCGGTGTAAGATATCAGGGGACGCTTCCGGTCGTTCTTCTAGTGGGAGGTACTCCTGTCAGGTCGAGAGTGTCAGACTGTCAGTTTCCGTGACTTTGACCTTCAGGTTTTCGGTCGTGTCAACCGTTGAGTTTTTGGTTGTTTCGCCGTGGCGCATGTGTTGGTTTTCACACCGTGAGACTAGTGCTAGTGGCTTTACCGAGGTTGCGTCTTGTCGTGCGGTACCCGTGACCAGGTGTCAGGGTTGCACTTTGGACAGCGTGTCCAGGTTGGTCGTTTCTGGGAGACAGGCCTCTATGGCGTGGTTGCCGTGGATTTTTACTTCGGTAAGTGGTACTAGTGTAGTTCGGTAGCCCCCGACAGTGAGTCCGGGGTTTGTTTCTGGTACAGTAGGAGTAGCTATAGTGCCGAGTTTTGACCGGCCACCGGTTCGTTGTTCCTGCTTTAGTTGTAGCTCTTCCTTCCGCTACCGCCGTTGTTTCCGGTTGGGGTTCCGCGGGATCCCTGCTGAGTCTCTATTTTAGAGACTCATTCCCTACTTTTCAGGTGTGGCGGTTCTTCTTCCTCGAGGTTCGAGGGCGCAGTGCGGAGGTTCTCAGTTGCCAGCTCGCCGGGCAGAGTGTTCACTCGGCATGTGGTACGTTTTACTTCTTTAGACTGTACTTTCTGTTGGACTGGACTCTGTTGTAGCTATAGTTGTTTATTTATTTCTATTAATTGTTGAATTATCCTACTTTATTTCCTATTTCTTTGTGCCTCCACACTCCTTTTAGCCCTTTCGAGCCCTCCCGGCTCGTGGGCGGCGGTTCGAGTCTCGAGTTATCGGGTCTCTCCCGATAATCGGATTCTCGGGTCACTACAGTTGGTATCAGAGCGTGGCTGTGGACGTACATAGGAATTCAAGATATTGCAGTGATCAGAGTCCGTAAGGTCCAGTACAGTCGGCAGCTGGCATAGGGTTTCGTGCATATTTTCTGCTTTGTTTCTCGCTTGAGAGCTTGAGTGCGCTGTGTGGCGCAGTGAGGGTGGTTGCTGTTCACGGCTTTCGTGCCGGCGTGGGGTCTACGGATCGAGGTTGAGAGCTTTCTCCCTTGGGTGGTGGCCCTGGTCGTGTTGCGTTGGGCAGAGGTTGCCAGCGGGTGTGTTGCTGCGGTGCTGCGTTCAAGGAGTATGTAGCTAGGTCAGGTGGCTGGTGAGGATTGTTCATCATTAAGTGGCCGTGAGCGTGCTCTAAGAGAGTTGTCATAGAGTTGGCCACTCCAGCATGAGGTTTACCCAGCCCCTGTGGTGTTGAGGTTCTGGTTTGAGGTGTTGGAGCGGGTGCCCTGGTCGAGAATTATGCTCTGGCGAGCAGAGGATCTTGTGTTGAGCTGCTGATTTGTCGAGCTCAATGTCCTTGTCATGCTCTGTGGCGTCAGAAGTGACGTGTCGGTCCTGGTTATTCTCACAAGTTTCAAGGCAGGATTGGGCTGTGGTGTCCCAATAAGTTCTCGCTCCTGCGCTTCTGCGTGCGAATGGGTTGTGTTCGCGCAGGATTTGGTTCGAGATGTGAAGGTTCCGTGGTGAGTTTGGGACCCGAGGATGAGCGTTGATGATTGTCGTTTATGGCTCGTGTTGTGGCTCTTGGCGTGGTGTGTTGCAGTTTGAGGAATTGCAGCGGTGGTGCATCGAGAGATGCTGTGATTGTGGTCCGACGGGACACTTGGTAAGTGTTGCTGGAGGAGCTGACCAGGTGGAAGTGATGGTTTTCTTGGTGTTGGAAGGTGTTGTTCCCAGCATGCGCGAGGCTCGAGGTCAGGCCGAGTGTGGAGTTTTCCTTCCATTGGCCAGAAGTGTATTGAGTTCTTCCCTTGGTTGGAGGAGATCGCGGTTGGTTAAGGTTCGTCGTCTTGCATTGTGCGTCCGGATTGGTTGGCCTTTGTGCGCCATGAAGTCCGTGCGAGACGTGTTCCTTATTTTTGGCAAGGTGGTTGCATGTGAGAAGGTTTGCCTGTTCCCTGATGTGTAAGGGTGTTGGCGCTGTTCCAGAAGGACGAGTGCCGGTTGGGTGGTGTTTTTGAGATTTACGGTTGGTGTTGTGATTCCCGATGTGCAGAGGATCAGAGTCTGTGGGGTTACAGATGATTGTCGAGTTGGTGGATCCCGAGTTGTCGATGTGGTGGCTGTGCATGTGGATCAGAGTGCACGGATCGTAGCGTTGGTTGCTGCGGGTGGATTTCTGAGGAAGTGTAGAGTAGCGGAGGATTGGTTCATCGATGTGTGTTGTCTCCAGTTGTGTGAGACATGTTGTTGCCATGCCGTTGCTTGAGATCTTGTCGTTCATGGCACTGGCAGGTGGAGAGTTGGGGAAATATGCTGGCGAGGTTGCCGCATGAGTACCCTATTCTTGCGTTGGTGGTTGCGTTCGCGGATGAGATCATGTTTTGGAGAAGTGCGTCGTAGATTGTAAGAGGTTGTGTGTCCTGTGGCTCTGCGATGAGAGCGGGAGTCGGGATTGGCAGGCGTCCTCTTGGATTAATTGAGATGGAGGTTTTGATGAGATAGGATTCGATGAGACAGGACGGTGGTCGATGCCTGTGTGTGGAGGTCTCTGATGAGACGTTGGCGTTGGATATTGATCCTCAGTCTGCGGCCAGCAAGGGAGGATTTCCCGTAAGTCTGAGTCGAGTGACGTGAGGACCGTGTGGAGATGGAGTCGTTTGGTTTCGCCATACTCCCCTGAGAGGGTAGAGTTGGCATGATGATAGGTCTGGATGTGGTGTTGGTCTATGTGTGAGTCGGCGGATGGCCTGTCATGAGTTGGATCATGCCTGTTGGGCCGGTGGATTGGTTCTTGTGGCGAGGATTGCGTTCCCTCGATGATCGAGTGGGTGGCAGCGATGCCGTGAGTGGTTTCCGTTGTGTCTAAGGTGATACCAGACTTGTGCCTTTGTATTTTGCCTGCTCTGGTGGCCGATGTGTGTGCGGTGTGCGGAGCGTGGGCATCATTCGTGATTATGGTCTGGCCGTATCCCTCATGATCGGTGCTTTTGCCAGAATCGAGGTTTTTCTATGTTGGGGGTCCAGACAGCATTGTCAGTTGGTTGAGGCATTCCTCCCCTGTGGCTGGGAGCTAGTCCTGAATTTTGAGGATGAAATTTCTTTAAGGGGGGAGGGCTGTGATGCCCTGGATTTTTCGGATCCTTGTTCGTGGGTCCCGGATATGGTTTCTCTGAGTGTCCAACTCCGTTGTGTCCGAAATTTCATTTCGGACATCTTTCGTGCTCGGATCGGCGCGATCCGAAGTTGTTTCGGAGGCCCGGAAGCGTTCCGCGACTTTTTCGCATGTGTTTTCCGATTCCCGGTGTGTGTTTCGGTAATTCCTTCGGAACCTCGCTGCAGGTGAACTGGGCCGTTCACCTAGGCGAGTGTGGTACCGTTGTGATCGGTGCGTTTCGAGGATCGCGGAAACGTGATTTTCCTATTTTTGGTATTTTCTGTAATTTCTGGATTTTCCTATATATAACCCTTTTCTCTCTCTCCCCTCTCATTTCTCTCTTCTCTCCCTCTCTCTTCTCACGTTCTCTCCTCTCTCCCTCTCTCTCCGGCAGCCGATGGGGTGGAGCGTGGGCGAGGCGGGGACGGCGCGGGCGAGGCACGGGCGAGGATGGATGAGGATAGAGGCGGTGGAGGCGTGGTGAAGCTCGACCGTGGGTTTGTGGAACGGCGAGGCTTCAACGGCGTTTTCTTCGTGGATCGGCGTCCGCGGCGTGTCGTTTCTTCGGTGGAGGTAAGGAGATGGACCCTTAACCCGCGTACTTCATTTCCCGTGAGTTTTGTAGGCCGTGGTGAGCCGAGCAGGCTTATGCGAGGGATTTGGGGAAAATGCATGTTTTTGGGGTGTGAGCCGGATCTCCTGTTTTACGGCATTTTTGGCCGACCCAGGGGTTTAGATGCATGCTTAGGGGATTCGAGAGGGTCTCCCCTTTTGTTTCCCCTTCACCTGGGAGTGAACAGGGTGTGGAATGGTTTTTCCTGCGGTTTCCACCGTTTTCGGGTGCGGACTGAGAACGCGCTAGTCTCTGGTAGCGCGTTCTTGAGGGTCGCGCCGCCCCGATGGGGCATGTTCATCGGAGAAGATGAACAGTAAGGTGGTTCTTGTCGCGCTGGGTGTTCCTAGAGCGATCTGTCCTATCGCACTAGGGGGTCCTAGCGTGATCTATCTTGTCGCGCTAGGTGATCCTAGCGCGTTCTGTCTTGTCGCGCTACTGGTGTATAGCGCGTTCTGTTCTGAACGCGCTATGCGAGGGTAGCGCGACCTTGGGGTGGCCTGTCAGGCCGCCCAGGGCGGGCAGTCTACGGCTGATTGTTCTCCCCTTGGGCCGTGTGTGTCCCGGACACCATGTGGAGTTCCGTGACCGTGTCTTTGGGTGTCCGGAGGTTCTGTTTACCTCGATTAGCGTGCTCGTGAGTTTAAGGGTCCGAGTGACCTTCTAGCGTTCCGATCGTGTTATGTTGGTCTCCGGTCGACCCGATTGTGACCCAGTGGTCGACCTTTGGCCTCGTGAGTGTCTCGGACACCCCATGGGTTTCGTTACCTTATTTTTGGGGTGTCTGGAGGTACCGTGTTACCTCGATAAGTGTGCCCGTGGGCTTGGTGGGTTCGGGTGACCCAAGGTGTTTTGGGCTTCCGTGTTCTTGCTGGATCGAGTCACCGTGTGTCGTTGGGTGTGCGGTGGGGTCTCCCCCGCATGCCGTGAGTTTTCCTAGAAGATGATTCCCGAGTGGGCCATGTGGTTGGCATTCGACTGTGAGTCCAGTTATCGGCGTGGCAGCTTGTGCGTTGCCCTGGGAATCATGCTTATGTGCTTTTCGTGTGGGCCAAGTGTATGTGGCCTTGGACTATGAGTCCAGTTATCCAGCCTGGAGCTGGAGGGTTCCAGCCTTTCCCTGAGAGTGGGATTTGGTTGGCGGCCTGTGAGCTACTTTGGGAACCGTGTTTTTGCGTTTCTGCGTGGCCAAGCGTGCGGCTCATGGACTGTGAGTCCCATTTCTTCACCGACTGTGGTCACCGTGTGACGGTGCTGGAACGTGGGATGGGCCCCGTACTTCTTCAGGTTCGGACGTTATTTTCCGTTGCCTTGAGAGTCTACTCTCTCAGTGACCGTCTACTAGTCGTAGCTTCCTGCGCACGCGGGTGCGGACCCACCTGGGAGTGGTGGAGAGCAAGACCCGGTGAGAGGCGGTTTTTAGGCTGGTTACCGTAGGGCCCCTTGCCTTTACCACCAGAGTCCGGTGGGGGGGAAAACCAACTAGAGGACCCGACCTAGAGCAGATGGTCTGTGTGTGCACACGTAGTTGGGGGCTTAGGACACGCGCTGACGAGCGTGACCCCAGCTAGTCCTTGTTGTGGTACTTGTTGCGTGTCTGAGTCTCACGCCCGGGGCATTGTAGTTAGACACTTGTGACGTGGTGTAAGACGTCAGGGGACGCTTCCGGTCGTTCTTGTTGGGTCCCGTAGTGCAAGAATACGGATCTAGAGGGGGGGTGAATAGATCCGTTTACTAAAATCTTTGTCCAATTAAAAACACAACTACCACGCAGCCGAATATACAAGATTGAGTAATTTAGTCTAAACAGGTTTAAGCTAGATTCACTCAATCTCACCGAGCTCACACGATTGCACAAACAGATAGGATAGTGAACATACAATCACAAGAATCAAACCACAAGACACGGGGATTTTTAAGGTGGTTCAGGACCACGACGGGCTCCCTACGTCCACCCCTCCCCAAACCGGTGAGGCTTCACTATACGCTACAAAATATAGCAACACGGGGATGAACCCCAACACACACACGCTGCTTCCACAGCAATCCACACACGAGGCCTTGCCTCAAACTACTGCCACAGCAGCATACACACACACAGTTGGGGAACACACCCCACACAAATACCTCACACGGAGACACAGCTCCGTCAACACACACGTAGGACAATGCCTACACAATCACAAAGGATTTAACTCCTAACCACACACGCGGATATACTCCGCACAATCAGCACACATATATCAACACACACACTCGGAGACCCCTTTCTCCGAACACCCATACAAAGTGGTATCTCAAATGTATATGAATCAACAACACATATATGCTACGACCCCCAAACAAATTCTATAGATAAAAATTGAAAAGTTGCATCAAGAATAAGAATCCCCCTTCTTCAGCAGAATATGATTCTCTTTAGCTTGTTGACGGATGATCGTGATTTAGACATCATTTTCTTCTTCTCCTCTAGCCGCTCCTCTTTTTCCTTATTCCAATCTCTTCTTCACCTGAAAGAATATATTGAAATAATGAGTTCAATCTTTAAGCTAATCTCAAACAAGAATATAGAAATGAAAAGATCAGATTAGAAGATAAATGATGTGATTTACAGCTCCCCCTTTCTCTTTTCCAAATGAGCTTTAACACTTCTGCAGGTTGATGACGACTCTGGAAGAAGAGGAATATGAACAGTAGTTGATCTTCTATTGCAACTTGAATCTGGAAGCAGCTTCACGTAGATGGATGATTGAAAGCTTGAGACCCTTCTTTCCCTTCACGTACAGGTACAGATTTGAGTGGAAGATGCCCTCTGTGTAGCAGGAACAGCACGTCTCTCGTTCACCCTCTCTACCCCTCCACCATGCACGATCTATTTCCTTGTATCATTATAGCCCAATTAAAAAAATGTTTAATGGCCTGACTAGTCAACAAACATGATTAGAACCAGATCCACAATTTACGGAATTGATTGGGCTCATTTTGACTGAAAAAGAGCACTTTCGGCGTTGAAACACGAAAGTCGTAAAAGGACGCGCCGAACTCCATTATTTCATATAAACAAAGGTGTCGACACATGGTCGACACTCACATCCAAACCACAGGTTAAACGACCTAAAGCAAGGATTAAAAGATTAAACAGAGATTAATTAAAACAAAACAATACTAATAACAAGATTAAAAATATTAACACAGAATGTCGACACCAAGTGTCGACACATAATATGTATAACACATGTAAGCCGCTGGAACCACATGTGTCGACACAGGTGTCGACGCAGGTGTCGACACCGGTGTCGACACACAATATATGAAAACATAAGTCAGCCGCTGGAACCGCATGTGTCGACACCGGTGTCGACACATAAAACATTGAAATGATAACTGTACAATAGAGACGAAAAATGAACAGTAAGTGTCGACACTAGTGTCGACACATGCTGTGAACTTAATGAAAAACAACATAAAGCCCCTCAACAAGTGAAAGAAAGTATGAACAAGTTATGAACCTCCACCAAGGATATTGAAGACACTAAGATTGAAGATCTTCAGGCCTGCAAAAACAAAATATTTGAATCAAATTTCGTTCAATTAAGCTTCACATATATTATCAAACAAAGGTAACATGGTGATAAAAAATTGTGCATCACATGAATAATGTAATGAACAATGTAGCCATTAAGTTATATATCACCACTTACCTCTCGGACTTACCTTGCTTCATCATTGATGTACAAGAGTGTGGAGCTTTGACTCAAATTAAACCAAGTGGATGAAGAGTGTGATTCACTTGCATTAGTTAGTCATGAACACATAAGGTAACCACTCATATAACACATAGCAATTATTCATCATCAAAACAATCCACACATCATGTATTTTCATCTCAATCAATCATTTAGCGTTACTATGCCTAACATGAGGCTCAAAATGACATTTATCCAAGCATATTTTCCACAAAGGCTTTCCCATTGAATATAGAGCAATCTCACCAAGTGTAGATATAATGTACATGTAATGTGCTAACCTCAAAGCACGTATGAGCCTTATAGAAGAATACATGAAGAACCATTCACGCACAAGGCCAAGGCATTTTATAATCATCAAAATCACATACACAATAATCTCCCCCATTTTGATGATGACAAAATATCATGCTATAATGCTCATGCTATAATGCTCTCTCTCCCCCTTTGATAGAATCAGAAATGGGGAGCATGGTGGGGAATTCTGAATGGCAGTTATGCAGGAACGAATTACCAATTGTTGAAAGATGGAATGCAAATGTGGACAATATGGTCATGCATAATGCAAGATGAAATGCAAATGCTCACAAGTTGCAGCAATTGGAACTAACACTCAGCAAGAGGACAAAAAGATACCAATGATGCTCTCTCCCCCTTTGATATTGACACACAAGATGGTTGGCTATGATTTTCAAATTTTTAGATTTTTAATTTTCTTGTGAGATGCATGAAACAAGATGTATAAAACTGATGAGACATGAAATGCATACAATGTAATCAATCAGATTTGTAAATATACCAATTATTTTTTTCTTTTTGTTTTGTTTATGCATGAACTAATTTCACAACATGAAATGCATGTATAGACACTATGGACATGCTTAATGCATGGAAAATGATGTGATATGATTGATCACATGTAAATAGATATATATACATGCAACATAATGCCCCCATCTTATTTAGAGTGAAGAGATAGGTGTACGAAAAGTGCAAGTGAGTCATTAAGATTCGAATACTCATGATTATATCTAGAGGATTGTGCATATAAATAGGAGAAGACATACAGCAAGTCATGCAATTAATCAAATTTTCAGAATACATATCAAATCAAATTACCATGTGTAAGTGACTAACATGAGTATGAATTTTAGCCATATGGATAACCAGATTTTCAAGTAAACACAATGGTAAGTGAACAAACTACATTTCAATCTAGAGAACAGCGTATTGGAGGCTTCGCTCTACCTCAAGCAAACATATCATCAGAAAATTTCATACTGACAATCTGAATTTTTTTAAGAAGGATCAGGTTCAAAATAATTCATTTTTACGCGAGGAGACACATGGAGCTCATGCCAGAATCCCCGGTTACTCAGAATACTGAACCTTGTCACCTCATTTGAACAGAGATACTTTAGTCAACACTTTTCAGAAATGAACCACATCACGTCTCAGGTGACATGTGCCCAATTTACTCAGTGAAACTTAGCATTACTCTGCCTTTCATTTCAACCATCTTTTGTATGTGGAGACAGGCAGCTTTTTCCTCAACTGTGTCTTATCATCCATGCAGCAAGTTCATTTACTTTGGAGTGTTGAAATGAAATTCTTATATCCTTATGAATAACACTCAATTTCACATTAAAGTGCATGAAGTGTACGAATTTGATTTAACATGTATGGAGAAAATTTAACTTAGAACATGATAGTGTAGCTCCCCCTATGCAAATGCAATAAGTATGAAATGCTCCCCCTGAGAGTTTGACATGAAGCACGCTTATCAAGACTCAGATGTAACATTATTTAACAATGGAGTATTCGGTCGTAGAAATTTCAAAGGAAGGGGTTGAATAGCATATAATAACATGCAAGCATACAAGGAGATATGCATATATGCAGTGCAGAATGTGAAGATATGCAATTCCAGTTCTGAATGATACTAATGTTGGCTCCCAAGATATAATGTTGGGTCCCGAAAGATAAGATACCATAGTTGGGAGAATTCAATTTTGGCATTTATGCAACATGGAATGTTCAAAATGATGCATTTCAAAATATGCACTATATGCATGCTAAAAATGCCAACAATGCAACAAGACACACGATGAGCTTCATCTTCTAAAAGCACTGTGTGAATGATATGCAAAGAATGATATGCAAGTATGCAATGTGATGCAAGATTTCAGATTGCACACGACACTCTATATGCTCCTAATGCAACTAATGCATGACAAGCATTACCAATTGTTCAAATGTGAGGACACACTTTTATTCTAAAAAGAGAATTCAAAAAATTCATTCAAAGCATCAAAGACATCACATGTGAACTTTTCCTGAAATCAGTTGCGCTTTTATCAAGAAGGATGAGTGGCACAATAGTAAAGACCATGGAACAATGATCAAAATCAGTCCTCAAAATGTTCAGCCACAAGAACAACATCATCATGCTGAGAGAATGGAAAAACATTATTTTTAAAGTTTTCAGCATGTAAAACTCCCCCATAATCAATGCATGATTTCAGAAAATTCATTTAAGTTGGATGCCATATGCATAGATGATTCATGGTACCGGGCGGAGGCATATTCTCACGCATGGTGATAGCTTTCAGATAGGCATGTCCTGCCCTTCCACATGTCACCATTTTATATACCATGTAATCATTGAAATGAAGATCAGAAATATACAATGCATTCCCATATGACATGGGGGGTATTTCCACACAGTCAAAATTCAACATTCAATTTTCAAACACTTTTTTTTCTCACCTTTGCCTTGTGTTACCTTTGTTAACATCTTCAAATTCTTAGTTTCATTCCGCTTGTTGTCTGCTTCATCACCAAGCTCCAAAACTCAATGAAATTAGATCAAATCTCACATTAAAGTCCTTTTGTGCTCCTTTCTTTCTCTCCTGCAAGAAATATAATGATATTAGCCAGAGGAAATGGAGGTGGGTCAAATCTGGTGTTGAAGTCCTCTTAAGCTCCTTTCTTTCTCGCCTGCAAGAAATATAGCGATATTAGCCAAAGGAGTTCCCTTGAAACCCAAATTTGGATCTAATAAAAAGTAGTATGTAAGGATATAATAAGACCAAGAACCCCATGCCAAAATCCTTTCAGAACTCCTCTAGGATAAGAAGAGAAACCCTAAGGGTAATGGGGTAAAAGCTCAAACCATTTGGACTTCAAGATAGGCATTGCGAAACCCAATGTGTAGACATGCTCCGGGTCTGCCATATTATGTGTCGACACCTGGTGTCGACACCAACTGAGGAACATTGCAAAACTACCTAGGATAGTTAGACAGAGCCCAGAAATGCCAAAGATGAATTAAACTCAATTTAGGCACATGGAGATACATTCAAATATTTGAATTCTTACTATGATTTCAAAGGTTGATAGTCATAATCAAACCTGCACTATAAAGAGTTCAATTCATGTCAATTTCAATTCAATACAAATGAGAAAATCAATCTTTGTGCTTTTCTTCCATAAGACAATCTCCTATGAGCTGCAAGTATGTATGATGAGTTTCAGCTTCCAATACAAGTGATTCACTCAAGCTGTCATGAGTTCAAAATTAATTTCAGACATTTCAGGTTTAGTCCAACATGTGTAAAGAGTCAAGTCTATGTATATAAGACACATGAAACACATAAGACTGCCTCTATAATCAAATATGAATCAATTCAAGGACAAACCCATGTTTACCAAAGCATTGCACCAAAGACTGGCCAAGTCAACTTAGGCCTCAACAAATGTCAACTTGAAGCACCCATGACCTCGGATTAGCCTTAAGGCATTCCTCTATCAAAGTTCTCATATTGTAGACTTGAGTATCCAAGCTTCCTTAGATCTTTGGAGTTTAGCAGCACTTTAAGAAGAGCATTCCATGGCAGTTCATTTTATGTACTTGTGTCTTGAACATTCATCATCTTCCAAGCCTTCTACTTGGCCTCAAGATAATCCTGAAAAAAAATTCTCATTTGGTTGCTTTGGGTACCCAAACCTTCTTGGGTCCCGGATGGTAAGTTGCACCTCTAGTGGGTGTCTTCCATAGTTTTTGGGCATGCATATCATCAAAATACATTAAGGAGCAAACATCCATGGTATGCCCAAACTCCCCACAATAATGACAACAACCAAGAGACTTCACAGAATTCTCATAAACATGACAATCAAATTTCTGTGATTTGGCATGAATGTTATCATTATAAGCATGGAAATTTTTCTTCTTCACAACAGGATGGGCATGAAGTTTTTGTGGGTTTGCAAAAGTATAATTATTTTTGACTTTAAAATTCTTTCTTTCATTTGTTTGCCAACACTGTGACACATGGTGTCCTAGCTTTCCACATGTAAAACAACCACCCCTTTTTCTTTTGGAAACAAGTTCATTTTTGCATGCTTTCAAATCATCCGATTTCATCAAAAAGCACTCATGCATCATATGACCAAGTTCACCACAATAAAAACATGAGATTTTCTTTATGGATGCATGTTTGTGTGCAACATAATTTTTCATGGCATTCATCGTGACACCAACAACATTTTTAGCCTTTTGATGCAAGTTTTGTTTCTTTTTCAGACTTTCATTTGATTGCTTTGTTGTTTGAGGAACAGATTGATTTGGAGACCCATTTGATGTGCTGGCTATATTAGAACTATGGACAAAGGATGTATAGACTTTATTTTCAAAATTCTTTTTGTTCACAGGATTATAGCCCAGCCCCTCTCTTTGGAAATTCACTTTAGTCCCCAATATCTTATTCAGATTTTCTTCCCCATTCACAAACTTACACAAAGAAGCATTCAGATCAAGAATTTCTTTTTCAAGTGATGAAATATGCAATTCATATGAAATGATCTCATTTTCACAAGAAATGACTTTTTCATTCAATTGAGCATTGATAGTTTTGTAGCTCTCCATCATTTGTTCAAGCACATGCATCTTGTCAGATTCATCAACAATCACAGATTTCCCTTTTTCAAGTTTTTCAAGATTTTTCAATCTACTTTCAAGCAGGGAGACTTGAATTAGCATCGCATTGTTCTCCTTTTTGAGTTCTTCATTTTCATTTGCAAGTTTATCATTCATAATCAATTCATTGCAAATGTCATGATCAATAGAGTTTGATTCCATTTTGGTTCTTAGATCTTTTTCAGTTTTCTCCAATTGATCAATTTTATTCTTGAGGGTAACATTCTCATTTCTCAAGCAAGCCATGGTTTCTTTGTGACATTCAACATCATGCTCTAAAAGTTCATTGAAGTTCACAAGCTCAGAACATTTATCACAAGTACCATTTTCATGGACCAAGTTTTCAGATTTCTTTTTCAATTTTCTGTTCTCTGACTTGACTTTCTTATATTATTTTTCCAACTCATCATAAGCTTCAACAAGATCATCAAGAGTAAATTCTTCATAATCTGAATTTACCTCCTCTGTACTTTTGTCACTTTGTTGATCAGCATCATCCGCCATGAGACATTTCAACATGTCCTTCTCTTGAGCTTTAATCAACTGGTCCATAAGCTCCTTCGCCATCCTACAAGAAGATACAAATGGATACTTGTTAGAACTTACAGACGCTTTCAATAAACTTAAAGTAGTAACATTATCATGATGCATCCTTTTATCCTGATTAGACCACTTGGTCTCATCTAGAGGTAATGTGTGTGGACCATGACAAATTAATTTCCAGAGACAAGGATTAATAGAATTGATCACCACACACAGTTTACCTAGCCATGAATCAAAATCCGAACTAGTAAAGATTGGCAGATAATTCATTGAGATATGTTCAAAAAAATTCATGATTGTAGAATGCACAAGGATTACTAGATCGCAAGATCTAGGGACAACAGAGCCTCGCTCTGATACCAATTGTTGGGTCCCGTAGTGCAAGAATACGGATCTAGAGGGGGGGTGAATAGATCCGTTTACTAAAATCTTTGTCCAATTAAAAACACAACTACCACGCAGCCGAATATACAAGATTGAGTAATTTAGTCTAAACAGGTTTAAGCTAGATTCACTCAATCTCACTGAGCTCACACGAATGCACAAACAGATAGGATAGTGAACACACAATCACAAGAATCAAACCACAAGACACGGGGATTTTTAAGGTGGTTCGGGACCACGACGGGCTCCCTACGTCCACCCCTCACCAAACCGATGAGGCTTCACTACACGCTACAAAATGTAGCAACACGGGGACGAACCCCAACACACACACGCTGCTTCTGCAGCAATCCACACACGAGGCCTTGCCTCAAACTACTGCCACAGCAGCACACACACACACACTCACACACACTCACACACACACACAGTTGGGGAACACACCCCACACAAATACCTCACACGGAGACACAGCTCCGTCAACACACACGTAGGACAATGCCTACACAATCACAAAGGATTTAACTCCTAACCACACACGCGGATATACTCCGCACAATCAGCACACATATATCAACACACACACTCAGAGACCCCTTTCTCCGAACACCCACACAAAGTGGTATCTCAAATGTATATGAATCAACAACACATATATGCTATGACCCCCAAACAAATTCTATAGATGAAAATTGAAAAGTTGCATCAAGAATAAGAATCCCCCTTCTTCAGCAGAATATGATTCTCTTTAGCTTGTTGACGGATGATCGTGATTTAGACATCATTTTCTTCCTCTCCTCTAGCCGCTCCTCTTTTTCCGTATTCCAATCTCTTCTTCATCTGAAAGAATAGATTGAAATAATGAGTTCAATCTTTAAGCTAATCTCAAACAAGAATATAGAAATGAAAAGATCAGATTAGAAGATAAATGATGTGATTTAGAGCTCCCCCTTTCTCTTTTCCAAATGAGCTTTAACACTTCTGCAGGTTGATGACGACTCTGGAAGAAGAGGAATATGAGCAGTAGTTGATCTTCTATTGCAACTTGAATCTGGAAGCAGCTCCACGTAGATGGATGATTGAAAGCTTGAGACCCTTCTTTCCCTTCACGTATTGTTGGATATTATGTTTTGATGATGACAAACACTATGACTCGCATATGTTTGATGTCATATGTGTTGACTTATGTTTTGATGATGACATAGTTTACGTGTGTTCTGATGATGATAAATTGATGTCATATGTGTTTACTTCATTCAGAACTACTCATTCAGAACTTGGTACATTGATTAACTGTGAGCATGACATAGACTGTTCACTCATCTGTCTGCGTGAGTCACCAAGTCCACACATTGCTTCGTGTGCTCTTCATAAAGTCTATACAATGCCATTTGTTCATGCATTTTAGCAAGTCTGTACAGCCTGTGTTCACAACACAAAGTCTGTACTTCGCATTCTCACACAATCGCCAAGTCTATTCACCGGGTTGCTCATTAAGTCGTAAAGTCTGTACAGGGTAGTTCATGCATCACTCTATTTGCCAAGTGTATACATCAGTCAGCATTGCATCTTGCTCATGAAGTCTATACATCCACCGTCTATGTTAAGCTTCAAAGTCTGTTCATCCGATCTTCTCATTTGCGTTGAAGTCCATACATTGGTGGCTAAGTATATACATTGTCTCTTTTACCTACGTTGCTTGAAATGAAGTCTATACACTGATGGATGTTCATGTCTGCACATTGGTGCTTTTCCCTACGTTCTGGCCAAGTCTATACAGCCTCATCTTTACCTTCGTTCCAAGCCAAAGTCTGCACATTGGCCAAGTCTACACATCGACCTGTGGCTTACTTAGCTGAAGTCTGTACAGCGTCCGTTGTCTAGAGTTCTTAAAGTATGTACATCGGACTGTTTCAGCAAGTCTGTACATCCGACTGTTCAGCTTGCAACCAAGTCTGTACATCGGACTGCTTCTTTTGAAGTCTATACATTGGCTCATTCACTTTTGCAAAGTCTGTACATTAGACTGTGGCAAAGTCTATACATTCATTTCCTTGGGCAAAGTCTATACATCGTGGCCTTGAACTTTCAAGTATGTACACTCTTTATTTCAAAGTCTGTACATTGTTGCCTTGAAGCCGTTCCAAGTCTATACAACGCCCAAGTCTGTACAGCCATCAGTGAACCCTCCAAGTCTATACATCCAGTTGAACGCAAAGTCTACACATCGCCTCACATCTTACAAGTCTATACATTGGCGATTGGGCATCCAAGTCTGTACATTGGCCTTCAAGCGTTTCAACTCTATACATTGCTGCTTTGACCAACTCTGTACATCCGGTTGCCTGACTTCTGTTTCAAAGTCTACACATTCATTGTTAAGGCAAGTCTATACATTGGCTCAGGGTCTTAAGTCCATACAGAGTCTTCATCTTCTGAAGTCTGTACGTTCGTTTTGGGAAGTCTCTACATTCATTCATCTGAAGCTTCTTCAAGTCTGTACAACGCTGCTTTGTCAAAGCCTGCACATCACAGCTATGTTGAAGTCTGTACAGCCAGTCTCTTGACAAAGTCTGTACAGTGTCTCATATTGGCAAAGTCTGTACATCGTCGGATCTGTGGATGCTTTGTCCTTTTGAAGTCTATACACTCGATTGTTAGCCCTTCAACTCTATACATTCGAGTGTTAACCACTAAGTCCATACATTGTTGCATGAAGAGTCTATACAGTGTGCATGGTTTAACAAGTCTGCACAGTCATTGTCTGTTGGCATCACGAAGTCTATACACTCTTTCCTTCACGCCATCAAGTGTGTACACTGCCTTCCCAGGGACTCTTTCATCAAGTCTATACAGACTTAGCGAAAGCTCTGCAAGTCTGTACACTAGTTTGTCTGGCACGTTAACATGAAGTCTGTACACTGGTTTCTCTGGCACGTTAACACTAAGTCTATACACTCAGGTTGCTGAAGGGTTTCAAGTATGTACACTGCATGCTCACTCAACTAAGTCTATACACTCGTTCGCTAACATGAAGTCTATGTATTCGTTTGATAAGCTTCAACTCTATACACTCGATATCAAGCTTCAAGTCTATACACTCTTACTTCACACGAAGTCTGTACACTCAGTTAACTTTCAAGTCTATACATCATCTGATACTGTCTTCGACTGATTATCTGACAGGATTAATGGACGAGGTTATTAAGACTGGCACGTGATCCTAGAGGCTGAGATGCTGACACATGGACCAAACCTGCTGGGCGGGAATCGTCGAGAGCTCACGCCCTAGCTGCCTGCTGCTGGTATAAATATGGAGTTTCCTCCATCGGCTGAAGTGATCGAAACATAGTGAGCCATCAAGAAAAAACAGAAGAGCAGTGAGTGCCTCCACGATACAGAGAACGAAGAAAGAAGAAGAAGAAGAAGAAGAAGAAAGAAGGAAGAAGAGACAGAGAGAGAGAGCCTGCGAAAGAGAAGAAAAAGAAGAGTGAGAAGAAGAGAGAGCTAGAGCAAAGGAAGCCTCAACTGAAGATCAGTTCCTGCTGGACCGTGGATCAAATCCAGGCCAGCCTGCTCCTGCGAGAGTCTTTGTGCATTTTATTTTTCAGCTTACTGTTACTGCGTTTTGTTTTTCTTTTCAACTATTCTCTAGTTGTTCCTCCGATTCTCTTATGTGAGGTCGGGTTCCCTCTGGTGTGGAGGAAGAGAGACTTGCGTCTCTGGTTGCCTTTGACAGGGTGTCATCGGTTGTTTCCCTCCGGGTTGGAGGAAGGGAGATTTATCTCCGGTTCTGGGCTTGTAGGTTTCAAGTCCAGGGGTCCCTCTGGTTGGGAGGAAGAGAGGTCCGAGACCTCTAGTTTGCAGGTGACTTGGGGTCACTTGTGCTGCCCTCTGGGTTTCAGAGGAAGAGAGACTTGGGTCTCTAGGTTCCCCTCCGGTTTGGAGGAAGGGAGGATTGGTCCTCCGGTTCTAGTCTTGTGGGTTGCAAGACTAGGTGTTCCCTCCGGTTTGGAGGAAGAGAGACTGTACGTCTCTGGTTTCCAAGTGGCTGGAGTCACTTGGGGTGTCCCTCCGGTTGGGAGGAAGAGGGGAGGTTGTTCCCCTGGTCAAGCTGTGTGGCAGCTCTTGTTTGCAGACTGAGTCTGCTTTCTAGCATTGCTAGTGGAAGCCTCACTCCGGTTGGGAGTGAGGGGTGGACGTAGGTCTTTGGACCAAACCACCTAAAAATCTCTTGAGCAGTGGTTTGTTTGTGTGTTTGCTTCCGCTAGATGATTGATTAGGAGCGCTCCAAGTGTCTCTTCATTTGTTCAATTGAATTAGTTTCTATTCTAGTATTGTGTTTAGCTTCTGAGGTTTTTAATTGGGCGATATTTCTAGCAGGGTACATTCACCCCCCCCCCCTCTGTATCCAGGGCTTGCACCCTAACAATTGGTATCAGAGCGGTTCTCTGATTGATCAGATCCAACGATCTGCAGAGGATCCTGTTGTCCCTTGGTGCATTTTTGATTTTACTCTTTGCTACATTAATCTGTTTGCCGAATTAATCAATGGGGTCTCCACCGGTCTTTAATGGTTCTAATTTTACCTCATGGGTTAGCAGTCTACATAGTTATGTGAATTTAATGGATCCGGATCTGTGGAAGTTAATTTCACATGGTCCTCATAGACTGCCACAGGAAGAGTACAAATGGACTAAAAGTGACAGATCAAGAAATGAAGAGAATCAGAAAGTTTTGAAATTAATGAAAGAAGCTACTGACAAGGCTCTACATTCTTATTTTTATGACTGCAGGTCCGCAAAGGACATTCTGGATCAGTTGAAGCTAGCTCAGAGGATGAATGAGGACAGCTGCCTGATGGCTGATAAGAGCGACCATAGCACTGATCAAGATGAATTTGAAGATGCTGAAGAGGTAATCAATCCTTTCGATAGTTTCACTTTAGATGACTGGGAGGATGCCTATGCTAATCTGTTAAACTCCCATGAAAAATTGAGGAAGAAGAATAAAAGTCTGATAAAGAAATTAACAAGTCTAGGGGATCCTATTTCTGGAACTGAAAATCTTGAAAATCCTGAAATTCTGAAAACTGTAAATGAGATACTCAGAAGACAAGTGTCGAAACTAGATGAATCCAATCAGAACTTGATCATGTTAAATCTGAAAACACTAAACTCAGAAACCAATGTCAAGAATCTGAACAAAAACTAATCAGTCTTGAGAATGAAAACAAATTGATCAATGAAGAGTTCAAGGCTGTTAGTGTTGCGAACTTAAAATTTCAGGAAACTTTGAAAACTGTAAATCAGAATATCCAAGTTTCCTAACTGATGTTTTGTTTGATGATGATAAACTTGAGCAGGAGAACACTAGTCTAAAGGAGAAATTGAGAAACTAAAACAGTTGAACTCCACCATGTCAGAGAGATTGCTGACATTTGAAAAAGGAAATATGTTGATGAAAATCAAAATGAGCTCAAACTGAAATCAGAAATTGATACCCTTAAAACTTTGAATGATGTGATGCATCAACAAATTCTGGTCTGTGAAGAAGATATAGTCAACTATGAACATCAGGTCTCTTCCCTTCAATCTGAAATAAATGATCTGAACAATACTTTGTCAAAATTCGTAAGTGGGCAGAAAAACCTAGACAAGCTACTAGGTGTAAAAATCAACACTAGGATGGAAGGGCTGGGCTACAATAATGGTAACAAGAAAGAATTTTAGAGCAAGTTGATGACATCTTTTGTAAAGGCTTCAAATGTAGCCACCACTTCAAAAGATAAACAGCCCATTGTTCAGAAAACTGAAGAACAGAACAAAAATCAGAAAAAGATTGGAAAACAGAAAATAAATAAAAAGGGTTCATTAGGGCATGTTGATCAAAGTTCACACACACATTCACATGCATCTAAAAAGAAAATGTCATGCCATTATTGTCATAAATTTGGCCATCTGATGCATGAATGTAAATTGATGGAGAAGGATGATATGACTGCTAGGAACCTTCATGATAGAAATCCTTCATTTCAGAAAAAGAAAATTGAATGTTTTCACTGTGGTACATTAGGACACACAATTGCACAATGCTGGTTTGTAAATGATAAGAAAACATCTCATTCATATCATGGTAAATCTCCTGCAAGCCAACATGGTCCTAATAAGAACAAATTTATTTTTAAAGATAAGCTCATTACATGCTTTGAGTGTGGAAAGACAGGCCACAGGGCTATTGAATGCTGGCTGAGGGCTGGTGGAAGAAATTCTAGTTCATGCTTTCACTGTGGCAAGATGGGCCACATTGCAGCCCAATGTTGGCATGCTCAGGGAAGGAAGTTTAACAATAAATCTGGTAAATTCCCTGTCAATAGAAATATTTCTGATAGAAATGAATTTGTTTTTGAAAGGAAAACACTTGCATGTTTTGAATGTGGGAAGCCAGGCCATAGAGCTGCTGACTGTTGGCTGGCTTATGTTGGTAAACATAATCTTAATTCTGTTAACAGAAAATTTCATGCAAATGCACATAGAACTCATGCTAATCAGAATGTGCATAAAACAAATCTGAAATCTGCTGCTCTTGCTATTATTGTGATATATTAAGTCATTCAATGAATAATTGCCATCTGATAAGATCTGATAACCTAAATGCTAAAGGGTTGTTTAGAACACCTACCAAAGGTGTCACTATTAACCATGCAGGACCCAAGACTGTTTGGGTACCTGCCCATGCAAAATAGTGTGCTAACTTACAGGTGTGCCTTGAAAGCTGAAGAATAAAAAGGGGGAAATAAACCAAGGCACCCAAGTTGATAAAACCCCATTCAGGTAAATTTCTCAAATCTGTTCAAATGAAAATTATGGTTGAGCTGAGAAGTCATAGCTTCATGCATACATGTTTTATTTTAATTGGTTTGACTCTTGCATTGATCTTTGTGGGCTTTCTTGTTTGTACTGTGAGCTGTGTGCATATATGAGAATGGCATAAACATGCACATGACATACAATCATTGAAAATCTGATGCATATAGGACTGTTTGTATTGCATTGTCATGCATGACCACTTGGTATATAAATGGAAAGCTACTAAAGGGCAGAGGAAATCTGTCTAGAAGTTCTTACTATGTGTGAGATGGTCTTTTAGGCCAAGTTCTCCGCCAAGTACCAAGGGTCAAATTTGCATATCAGAGAATGTCTGCATCTTCATGTGAATATTTTACTTCATGCCCCTGCATACATGAAGTTAATTGCATTGCATTTCTTTACATTGAAAATGCCAAAAGATAGATTGAATGCATACATTTAGGGGGAGCATTATTCATACATCTGAAATCACTCAACTGTTTTTAGATTTACTGCATAGCATGTTAAATCTGTTGTTGCATAGTCATTCATCATCTACATTGTCTGCATGACATATAGGATGATTCAGTGTTTTTAGTTAGAGGGAATCATTGCATAGCATATCACTTCTTTGAAAAATCAAAAAAAAAGGAAGGGAAATGTCACTGCATATAGATAGGGGGAGCATGCTTAATCCGTTCCTCTCCAGCTATATGACTCATCTTGTCATATCTGAAGTGTCAGTGATTCCATCATTTAAAGCGGTATCAAATGATTTCTTAACTACTTCTGAAGTTGTTCATAATCTGAATGTATACCTTATTGGTATCTGTTTGTCTCTCCTAAATCTGCTGAATGAGAGCTTTTCCTCTATTCAGTCAACTTTGAACCTCTTTGCTCAAGAGCAGCTCATTTGCTACAATTCTTCAGAATCCATGCTGTTTAGTGAATATTCTCACTTGAATTACTCTGCTGAGATATGAAGTAAACCTTCAGCCTGAATACTACTTCATAAAAGTTAAAAATCTTTAATGAGGAACCTTCCATTATACATGCTTAAGAACATTTGTTAACTGGAACTGGTTTAAGTCTTATGTACTCTTGTTTGGTCACAAGGAACTTGAAAATATCTGTTTCAACCTCTTAATAAACTTTAACTGTCTGCTTCATGTAAATTCATGTAAGACTTTCTGAAATCTGAAAAGTTGATATCCATGTCTACGCTGACTGAGATATATAGTGTATGTGGTTGTTCCTAAACATCTAATTTGTTCTGAATCTATTTTGAGTAAAAGTATGGACAGAGCAATGATTGTGGTTACTGAGAAACCTGTCCAAAGGATTGAGTCATGAAGTACCATGGTTAACTCTGTTTAAAGAGATGATTGGAAATTATTGTGAAAATATGGCAGAGCAATGGCATAGTTGTATTGAGTAACTAGGGATTCTGGCCTCTGATCAAGGTGTATCCTCATGCTGTGGACGCACTTTTCCATCAAAATCGTTGTTTTGATTATATATTGGGGTTTGTTAAGTGCGTGGGCGTGCCAGTCACCGAAGTGACAATTTATTCGGGCTCCGAGGAAGCCCATGGTGCGCTCGACCTGACTTCGTCAGACGATTGTGTGGTTCGTGTCGGGACCAAATCCCGTCGCGCCTTAAAGGTCACGACGTCATTGCCGAAATTAGGGGCCCTGCGGCCGAAAAGAATAATACTAATTGCGCGAGAAAGAGACAGGAGAAAATCACACCAAAGTCCGCATCAAGGTACGAGCCATTTGCCATGTCGGTCCTCGATGGACCTTTTCATATTCGGACACGGGTCCATGATAGAAACGTGACGGAAAGCTGGGGCGATAAATGAATCCGATCTGATTAGAATGTCGGGCCAAGACTGGGTCGGGGCACGGTCATGTCAGGACGAATCCCAAGACTCGGACCCGGCCTACGAGGGCGGCATTATTGTCCCTTTTTGTGTCGGATCACGGAGAGAGATGGGGCTGCAATGTGGGCCCTAGGATCTTTTATCTGGGATTTTCTTAATTATATGCTCCTATCTTTCCTCGGCTGCTCATTATTTCTTTATGCATTTGTCTCGGATGGTTTCCCCTTTTTGTTATTATTATTATTATTTTCTCCCCCCTTCTTTTTTATCACTATTACACATTTTTGTTTGTTTCCTATATACACTCGAATTTCTTTAATCGTTATGATTTTTTTTATTAATTTATTTGCTATCATTATTATTACTGCCAATGTCATCATTACATGTTATGTGTATGTGTTTTCCAAAGAGAGAGGGCCGCTGGAGAGTGTACCGGCAAGGGGCATGGAGGGGCGTACCGCTGAGGGCGTCCCAAAGTGTGCCGGTGAAGGGAGAGGAGGGTGTGCCGGGGAGGCTGCCAAGGAGAGTGTGTCGGCGAGGGATGATGCAGGGCGCGCTGGTGAAGGGTGATGGAGGTGTACCGGGGAAGGGCTAGAAGGTGTGCCGGCGAAGGGCATTCGAAGGAGTGTCGGCGAAGGCCCCGAAGGGCGTACCGGTGAAGGATGCCGCTGGGCGCGCCGGTGAAGGGTGCTGGAGGTGCACCGGTGAGGGGTTGGGAGGTGTATCGGTGAAGGAGGAGATGGGTGGCATGCCGGGCCGAAGTCTGTACATCCCTCCGCCCAAAGTCTGTACATTGGCTGCATGTATCAGCTCAAAGTCTGTGCACTGGCTACTCTCATCAACTCAGAGTCTATACGTTGGCTGGTCATCGCCACACGAAGTTTGTACACTGGCCAGTTGCCTGCACACAAAGTCTGTACATCGGCCCTTAGATGTAATTCAAAGTCTATATGTTGTCTGCGCCACCAGCACTCAAAGTCTGTACATCCTTCGGCTTCCTCAGCTCAAAGTCTATGCATTGTCCGCTGGCTGCAGTTCAAAGCCTATACATTGCCAAGCCCAAAGTCTGTACGTTGTGCATTGGCTGCAATTCAGAGTCTATACATTGATCAGCTTGAAGCCTATACATTGTCTGTTGGTTGCAGCTCAAAGTCTGTACATTACAGCGTGAAGTCTGTACATTGGCCAGCTCAAAGTCTGTACATTACATTTCAAAGTCTATACATTCCAGCTCGAAGTCTGTGCGTTGCAGCCCAAAGTCTGTACATTGGAGCTCGGAGTCTGTACATTGGCCAGCCCAAAGTATGTACATTACATTTCAAAGTCTGTACATTCCAGCTCGAAGTCTGTACGTTGTAGCCCAAAGTCTGTACATTGGAGCTCGGAGTCTGTACATTGGCCAGCCCAAAGTCTGTACGTTGCAGCACAAAGTCTGTACATTGCAACGTGAAGTCTGTACATTGGCCAACCCCAAGTCTGTACGCTGCAGCACAAAGTCTGTACGTTGCAACGTGAAGTCTGTACATTGGCCAACCCCAAGTCTATACGCTGCAGCACGAAGTCTATACGTTGTAATATGAAGTCTGTACATTGGCCACAAAGTCTATACACTGCAGCACAGAGTCTGTACGTTGCAATATGAAGTCTGTACATTCTTCAGCCTATTCAACTCAAAGTCTGTACGTTGCCCATGCAATCAACATACGAAGTCTATACATTGCTTGTTGCTGCGTTTGTGTATCCATCTGCCAAGTCTGTACACTGGATCCCATTGAGACGGTGGATGAGGGTGTGCCGGCGAAGAGAGAGAGACGATGGGAGGGAGTGTGCCGCTGAAAGGGCCGGGAGGTTGTGTCGTTGAAGGGCCGTTAGAGTGTGCCGCTGAAAATGGGCAGGGTGTACCGCTGAAGGCTCTCTGGAGTGTGCCGTTGGAGGTTGGGAAGGGCGTACCGCTGAAGGCCAAAAAGGGGCGTACCGCTGGGGGTTAGGAGGGGTGTACCGGTGAAGGGTAGAAACGGAGGGTAACGATGAAGGTTGGAACAAGGGTGGAGGTGAAGGCCCGCTCTTCTGTTACTTGTTTTAAGGCTTTTCTTTTCTTCGTTTGTTGATTTTCCATTCAGTATTATGTAAATTTCCTCTCTTTCTTTGTTTTGTTCTGTTCGGCTTCTTCTCACAGATCGGATGTTCGGGCTGCCGGGTTGTCAATTAGTCCGGTTCTCGTCATGGTGCCGGCAGCGGCTTAATCAATTGGAAGGTTCCATCATTAATCGTTCCATGCGTTTGTTGCTTCCTTGTGCCTTTTTAATATATTTAACATTTTCTGACAAAAATTCAGCAGCATCTCCCCTTGACCCGAGCGTAAGGGAGATAAAGGGAACGCGCCCACACGGAGTGGCGGAACCCGACAACTGGAGGTGGGCACCCGGAGGCAGCAACACCTTTATAAAACCTCGAAAAACACGGGGAAAACCATGAACGGAAGACTTGTAATACTAAACAGAATGGGTTGGGGGTTGGTGGCTAAGGGTGTACCGCTGAGGCACCAGGGGAAGGTGTACCGCTGGGGGGAGTGTGCCACTGAGGGCCTAAAAGGTGTGCCGCTGAGGGCCAAAAGGGTGTACCGGCCAAGGGCCAACGGGGTGTGCCGCTGAGGGCCAAGAGGTGCGTACCGGTAGAGGAAAGCCCAGGGATAGACTGCTGGCGGCTAGGTGTTCTAGGAGAGAAGGAGGGTTTTTCTCCCCTCAGGCAGGTTGGCGTAGCTACTGGCCATAGGGGAGGGCAAAGAACCCGAAAGGCCAAGGATCATACGGGAGCGATCGTATTGACATGGAGACCCCAAAAGCACCGGAGAAATAGAAAGATGGAGGGAAAACGGACAACACGTCACACACACCGTGAAAACTGGCGTAAACCAACAAAGATAACAGAGAAACCCAAGGAGGGTGATTTTCATTCATGGGGAGCAAGGGGCTGTAGCCATCCATATACATTGCCAAGCACGCCCGTGCCAAAAGCCACGGGTGAGAAAGAAAACTCGGGGACAAAAGAAAAGGGAAGAGAAAACAAAACAAGGAAAGCCCCGAACTACATTCAGCTCTCCCCCCCCCCTTCTCTTACTCTCTCTTCTGCCCGATCGTCGTCGGAGGAACCTCACACCGGAGCTCTTCTTCTTCCCTTCTCTCTTCTCTTCCTCTCTTGCCTGTGGCTTCAGCCTCTCTGGCCTTGTCTCTTCCTCTGTCTATGTGTGTCTTCTTCTCCAGCCTCTCCTTCTCTTCCTCCCTCTTTTCTCTCTGCCCTCTTCTTATCGAAGCGAACCTCCTTTATACTCACAGCGGCAGGAGCCTTTGAGCACGGCAGTCGGAGGCGGGAAGCAGCCGATCATGATGGGGTTTGACTTCCCCTGTCTTGGCTGTCAGGGGAGTAGCCTGCGTGGCCCAATCCTTGGCTGACACCTCGGACCGACCACTGCGCGCCGAAGATGCGTAGGGCATGGGCAGCACGTCGTTTGGCCGTTGAAAAAGCCCTCGCGCTGTGCCGGTGGCAAGCTGAACAAGCGTGCCGTGGTAAAGGGCAAAAGTCGTGCCGCTGGTAGTTGCCCAAACGTGCCGTTGAAGGGGGCAAACTGCGTGCCGTTGAAGGCCCAAAAGAGTGTGCCGCTAGGGGCAAAAAGTGTGCCGCTGAACCCCAAAACGGGTGTGCCGCTGAGGGCCCTGGGGTGTGTGCCGCTGAAGACCTTGGGGGCAGGGCGTGCCGCTGAGGGGCTCTGGGGCCGTGCAGCTGAGGGGCTCTGGGGCCGTGCCGCCGAAGCCCTTGGGGCGTGCCGCTGGAAACCCCAAGGGGTGTGCCGCTGAAGACCCCCCCAAGGGGGGTGTGCCGCTGAAGGCCATGGGGGCTGGGCGTACCGCTGAGGGGCTCTGGGGCCGTGCCGCTGAGGGGCTCTGGGACTGTGCCGCTGAAGGCCCATTGAGGCGTGCCGCTGAAGCCCTTGGGTGTGCCGCTGAGTAGCCCTGGGGTGTGCCGCTGAGCAGCCCTAGGTGTGCCGTTGAAGGCCAAACTGGGCGTGTTTCTGAGCCAGTTCTGAGCCCGTTATAGACACGAATCATGACCCGTTTGGTTTTCCTCGGGGCCCATGGATTGTGGGGCTCTTTGTGGTTGGTTTCTCTTCACTGTCGTGACTCCTGGAGGCGGCTTCGCGGTAGTATGCATGCTTGGGGAGTCCGGACGACCAGTCTTTCTGTGGTTCCTTCTCTTGACGCCGTTGTTGATGCGGGGCCGAGCGGGACATCTGGGTGTGCGATTTCTTGGTGTCCACAAATGCCCCCCACCCACGGGTAGCGCAGGCGAAGGATGAGCCGGGCGGTGCCCGCGGGTGTACTGGTCTCTTTTTCTCTTCGTCGGTGCCGACAGAGTGTCGAGGAGTTGATGTGGTACGCCTATCCCCTCTGTTGGTCTCTTCTTCTCTTCATCAGCGCCGACGAGGTGTTGGGTGTTGACATGGTTTGTTGGCTTCTTTGTCTCTTCGTCAGCGTCGACAGGGTGCCGGGGGCTGACCTGGCTTGTTGGTCTCTTTATCTCTTCGTCAGTGCCGACAGGGTGTCGGGAGCTGACCTTGTTTGTTGATCTCTTGGTCTCTTCGTCAGTGCCGACAGGGTGTCAGGAACTGACCTGGTTTGTTGTCTGTTGGTCTCTTCGTCGGTGCCGACAGGGTGCCGGGAACTGACCTGGTTTGTTGATCTCTTTGTCTCTTCATCAGCGCCGACGGGATGCCGGGGACTGACGCAGTATGTTGATCTCTTTGTCTCTTCGTCAGTGCCGACAGGATGCCGGGGACTGACGCAGTATGTTGGTCTCTTCATCAGTGCCGACGGGATGTCGGGAGCTGATCTGGTTTGTTGTCTGTTGGTCTCTTCGCCAGCGCCGACAGGGTGCCGGGAACTGACATGGTTTGTTGTTCTCTTTGTCTCTTCGTCAGTGCCGACAGGGTGTCGGGAGCTGACCTGGTTTGTTGTCTCTTGGTCTCTTCGTCAGTGCCGATAGGGTGTCGGGAGCTGACCTGGTTTGTTGTTCTCTTTGTCTCTTCGCCAGTGCCGACAGGGTGTCGGGAGCTGACCTGGTTTGTTGTCTCTTGGTCTCTTCACCAGTGCCGACAGGGTGTCGGGAGCTGACCTGGTTTGTTGTCTCTTGGTCTCTTCGTCAGTGCCGACAGGACATCGGGAGCTGACCTGGTTTGTTGTCCCTTGGTCTCTTCGTCAGCGCCGACAGGGTGCCGGGAGCTGACCTGGTTTGTTGCCTTTTGGTCTCTTCGTCAGTGCCGACAGGATATCGGGAGCTGACCTGGTTTGTTGATCTCTTGGTCTCTTCGTCAGTGCCGACAGGGTGTCGGGAACTGACCTGGTTTGTTGTCTTTTGGTCTCTTCGTCAGTGCCGACAGGGTGTCGGGAACTGACCTGGTTTGTTGATCTCTTTGTCTCTTCATCTTTTCTCCTTTTTTTTGAACCACATTACCGATACAAGTGCCCTTTCGGGTTTTCACCGGTACCGGCCCCCTCTTGCTTTTGCCCACGCGCCCTCTCAGGTTTTCACGTGGCGGGGTACCCGATTTTACCTGTAGCGCCCTTTCGGGTTTTCGCCACAGCCGGGTTATTGCCATTTTTACCCTTGTCCCCGTGCAGGGGCAAGTCCAGCGGGGTATCTCTATTTTTTTAACCCCATTTTTCTTTTCTTTTCTTTTTTTTTTTTTTGACTAGCGAGTGATACACAAGTGTCGGCTAGGGCACGAAGCCTTGCGCCGGAAAGTAAGGCTTATTCGTTGGCAAGAAAAAAATACCAACGCAACGGGAGGATTCGTGCCGATTCGGACGTAAGGTCTGTAATGGCAACATTGAACGGAGTGGGTGGCTAGGGCACGGGGCCTTGCGCCGGAAAGGGACTTATTCCTTGGCAAGGGACTAATGTCAACGCAAGGATAGAGATTCTGCCGATCCGGGCGTAAGGCCCGTGACGGTGATTTCGTATGATGGGAGGTGGCTGTGGCCCGAGGCCACGTGCCAGGGAAGGCCTTGTTTGTTGGCAGGGTAATGGTGCCACTGCCGGGGTAAAGTTGCAGGGGTAGAGTTATCTTCGCTTGTGCGGACGCCCGCAAATGCATAGGGGCGTGCGGATGGAAGGAATACAGCTATATTTATGTATATATCTATGTGTATGTTCGCATGCATATAGATGCGTGTATATATATATATATATATATATATATATATATATATATATATATATATATATGGATATATTATTATTGTTGTCGTTCTCCCCTTTTTTCCCCCCTTTTTTTTTCGTTTTCCCCCTTCTTCGTTTATTTTTTTTATTTTCCCCCTTCCCTTTTTTATTTTCCCCTTCCTATTTTTTCTTTTTTTTCTTTCCTTTTTTTTTATTTTCTTCCTCTCTTCTCCTTTTTGTTTTCTCCTCTTTTAGTTGTCTCCCCTTTTTTTTATTTTTTTTTCTTCTCTTGTTTCCCCCTTTTTTTCTCTTCTTTTTCCCTTTTTTTCTTTTCTCCTTCTTTTCTTTTCTTCTTCTTCTTTCTCTCTCTTTTTTTTATATAAAAAAGGGGGGATGCGGGGGCGGTTCGAACGGTCAGCCCGTTTCGAATCACCCCGCCTCCCCCTCTTTCTCTCTCTTCAGTGACTGAGCAGACGAGCCCCCCCATCCCTCTTCTTCTCTTTCTTCTCCGGCACCGGACGCCGCCGCCGCCGTTGAGCACCGTTGTCGTTGCCGTCGGGGTGAGAGAAGCGTCACGAGAAGGCTCCCCCTTCTCTTCCCTCCTTTCTCCCCCATTCTCCCTTCTTTCTTCTTCCCTCTTCTGTCTTCGGTGGACGGTGGAGCCCTAGGCTCCCCCCTTCCCTCTTCTCCTCTGTTCCCTTCTCCCCCTCTCCTCTTCTTTCTTTCTTCTTTTCTTGGCGTGGAAGGGCGTTGGCGAGCGCGGTCGGTGCCGTCGTGGTCGAGGTCGCCGGAGCGTGCCGGCAAAGCCACTGACGGGTGTGCCGGGGAGGCTTGAGGGGCGTGCCGGGCAGGTTAGAGGGCACGAGTGTGCCGGGGGACGGAGTAGTGAGTGTGCCGGGGAAGGCCCTCTTGGGCGTGTGTCGGGGAAGGCTCACCACGGGCTGTGCCGGGGAAGACACCGGGGAGCGTGCCGGGGAAGACAACTTCCGAGTGTGCCGGGGAAGGGTCTCGGGGCGTGCCGGCGAGGGCCGCTTAGAGCGTGCCGGGGAAAGCCCGCGTGGGCATGTGCCGGGGAGGGCCACTCCAAGGTGTATCGGGGAAGCCGTCATTAGGGTGTGCCGGGGAAGGCACCCAGGTGGTTGTGCCGGTGAAGGCAGCTACAGGGCGTGCCGGGGAAGGCACTGGGTAGTGTGCCGGTGAAGGTCTCCAGGAGGGAGTGTACCGGCCAAGAGGTCTTAAGCTAGGGGAAGGAGACTTCTTTGATCGGTGGACTTATGGTGTTGCCTCTCGGGGCCCACCATGACTTTGTTGGGGCCGTCACTCCTTGTGGGCACGCACCCGTGTTTTCTCTTACGCCTCTGGCCAAGGGGAAACTCTGTCGAAATTTCGTCAGAAATTGGCAATGTCTTATTTATTTTGCTTGTAGTAAAGCCCCTTCACAACTTTCCATTTCTCTTTGCCTTTGGCTTATTCTGATCTTCTGTTTGCGTATCTTTGCAGACAAATGGCTGCCCCAAGTGGTTCTTCTGCTCCTGCTGCTGCTGTCGGTGCCGACCTCATTCCGCGGGGTCCAATGCCAGCGGTCACATGGCTCAACGTGGAGGACCTAGACCGAGAGCATGCGGAAATAGCCGCCTTGGCAGAGTCGTCGGGGTCTGACCGGGAGACAATGGACTTCGACAGGCTGGCCAGGGTCGAGGGCGGCTTCACGTTCGACCGGACCACGGGGGAGTACAGGAAGGACTTCCCGAAGGATAGACACCTGGTTCGGTTTCTGAAGCATTTTCGCTCGCGGGAAGGGCGAAACTTCCGGGCTGTGAAGAGTGCCGAGCGGGCCATCCTGCAAGCCCGAGACAGCTTATTATACAGTGTCCCCCGGAGCATCCCAATGTACCTGGTGGGAGAGGCCAGGGAGTGGAAGCCCGTTCTGGGGATCGAGGGGGTGCTGCCAGCCGAAGACAAACTGGTGCGAGCACCTCAATTCACTCCGGCAAAATGGGACATGTCCGCCGGAAAGGTGCACGGCGAGTCGCCCCGATTCGGCTTATTCTTGGCTCCCCTAAAATGGGGCTACAGGGAGGAGCCATTTATCTTGGACTGCTTAGCCATCAGGTTCAAGTATGAACTATCACTGGGCTGGTTCGGGGAGCTGAAGCTACAAGATGCACACAGCTTCCGCGAAGGAGCGGTGGAGTTTACGGAGTACGTGTTGTTCAATTATGCTCCGTTGCTGGTCCGAGTTGGTATCTACCATAGTGTGTACGCCTCCCGGTATGGCTACCCCATCTCCAAGGGTCTTTGCTGTGGCATGATAGAGGTGTTCAGTGCGGAGACCAATACTTTCTACACGGCAGAGGGCGAGACTTCACTTGATTTGTGGAGCCTCAGTCAGCTGAGCGGCTTGCCCCTCGACGGGGAGCCTTATGAAGAAGTATGCCTCCCCGATCTGATCAAGGACGAAACCAACGGGGATGGCTACTATTCTCTCGGGTATTCGTACCGGTACCTTATGAAGGCGTACCGGGAGTTATACCAGCTGTCACATGGTGGGAGGCAGCCCGCCCGTGGAGACAGGAAGAGGGTGCGTCTGACCCTGTGGTTGCAATACTTCTACGATGGGCTGAAGCAATATGACGAATTTCCTTGCGTCGGGACCGCCGTTGCTCGCAAGAAGCGTGCGAAGCCCAAGCTTGATGTGAAGATCCCCCCCAAAGGGCGTCGGAGCGGGCCTAATCCGATGGGTGTCGACCCGCAGACTCACTGCGCCGCCTATCTCGTGTATTGGCTATGTTCATTTGCCATGCCATATGGGGATGAGACGGTGATTCGACCGGACGCTATCTATCCGGCGTGTCAGATGGCGTGGGGAATCAAACTCTCCCTGTGCCCGGCAACCCTTTGCTTGATCTACAAGGCGTTGGGGGACGTCAGTACTCATCAGTTCCCGAGACAGGCCCGCTACATATGTCCGCTGCATTTCTTCAACGCGTGGGTCTGCTCGCTGTTCCCCGAGTTCGCCCCGCGAGCCCTTCAAGACTGGGGGCTGGTGCCGAGAATGCTGGAGTTCGCCAGCGCAGAGCCGGCTTCTACTTCCATGCGGATGTATGACATTCGGGGCCGGTTGACAACGGTTCCCCGGGACGCGGCTGGCACTATTCACTTCTGGACGCTGGCCGCGCACTCAAGCCCTCTGGTGAATAACAAGAGGGAATGCAAAGACGACCAGGTGGAGAAGTACGTCCACCCTATCAGCCAGGAGAATGTGGTCCGCCCGTTGCTGGAGCCCGAGCTGAGGGACTGGTCGTTGTCTATTCGCCCGAGCGTGTTGGCGTTTAGGAAGGGGGACAATGTATTGCTGGAGCCGTACTACCCCTTCCGATTTGGCCGGAACTTCGGATATGATCAGCATATCCCTAGCTATCATGCACAGTTCGGCCTGCCCTCACGAAACATCCGGGGAAGTTCAGTTGCCGAGCACGCCAGGAGCTGGTGGGACTTCTTCCACCGGGCGGACTCTGCCTCCTTCAGGGTGCCAGCCCCGGGTCGCATCCCCAGAGTGACCCAGGATTACATCAAGTGGTGGAACACCCGGACGGCCTTCTATCGATTGCATAAGACCGACTGCTGGGATGGGGCTGAGAGGAGGTTCTCAGCAGGCAGGCGGTGCCGGTGCTTGACATCGAGCCAGATCATCTTCTTCGGCTCAAGAACAAGCAGGAGAAAGAGGTGGTGGCATACATGGCTGCTCGTCGGGAAGCCCGGGACGCGAGGCCGACGCCGAAAGTGGAGCTGCCTCCGGTGGCGAAGGACGACTATAAGAAGACATTGAGGGATCTTTGCCGGATAGGGAGTGATCGTCTGGAGCTCATTAATTACCCGCTCCCCATGGAGGAGGAGGGCACCCCCGCAAAGGGCTGGCGTCCAGAGAGGGACCTGATCTGCCCATACCGCACATTTATGAGGCGGGAGGAGAGGAAGCCCGAGAATTATAAGGACACCACATGGCTGTATGTTCTGCTGCGGGTGAATGGGCTGAAGATCGAAGATCAGATGGCCGCCATCCTGGGCAAGCGCCTGCACATCCCGTATTATTATGCCGACGGGTGGGGCATGGACCACTTCAATCTTTTCTGCCACCTCTCCTCGAAGAAGCACGCAGATCTGGCTAGCCTCACAGACCGGTGCCAGAAGGTCGAGGACGTATGCTGGCTGGTCCGAGAGGTGGCGCGTCGGGACAAGGAGCCGTCCCTGAGCTACTGGCCGATAACACTTCGGTTGTACACCGGTCCTCACGGTATTTAACCTTTCCATCTCCTTTATCCTCATTGCTGCGACCTTAGCAGGTTATCGGATGCTAATCATATGCGTGTGTCTATTTTGACAGACCATCCTGACAGCGTGCAAATGGCGACGTACCGGAACTTCCTTCGGCTCGTCCAGAAGCCCGCCTATTTTGAGGCGGCACTGCCAGCTCCGACTACGGCTCCCCTGCCCAAGGCTGCGAAGAGGTCCCGGGCCAAATCGCCTGTGAAGAAGGCGGTAGATGCTGCTAAAGCGGCCAAGCAGCGGGACGCGAAGCGGCGAAAAACCGAGGCGGCTAAGGCTTCGACGACCGCTCCCCTAGCACCACAAGTCCCATCTTTTGAGGAGTTTGAGGTCGCCCGGACCGGGCCGAGCCAACCTACTGGTTAACCTCTCCCACCATCAGAGTATCTTAAGGGTTCTCTCCCTTTTTTTTTATTTTGAGGCAAGATTTTGACACCTGAATGTCTCTTTTGTCCCAGTCTCTGTGGAAGGGCTCGCGCCCACGCCCATTCCCGACGTGGAGGAGCCGGTTCCTGCGCCCGTCCCTGATGTGGGTAAAGCTGCGGCCGTGGTAGGGGCGACCTCGACGCCAACTCCGACTCCCCCACCACAAGCCAAGGGGAGGTCCCGGGCAAAGGTCGCCTGTTAAGAAAGCATTGGCCGCCGCCAAAGTGGCTGGGCGGCAGGAGGTAAAGCGAAGGAGGGCAGAGGTCTCCCCGGCCTCGGCGACCGTCTCCCCGGTGGCTCCCATTTCATGTTTTGAGGAATTTGACGTCACTCGGACCGGGCCGAGCCACCATGCGGGTGAGGCTTATCGACCGCTGACATCTTTCCGGATTTATTTATTTTCCCGGGTGAGCCCTTTATATGCATGTGACCATTGCCTCTCTTCCTTTCAGACGGTGCGGAGAAGCCGTCACTTGTGCTGATCCCAGGCGAGGGGGCGGCTACGGCTCCCGAGAAGGCCTTGCCTGCCGAGGAGACCCGTGGGTCATCCCGCGCTGTAGGAGCTGAAGAGGGTATTTGTCTTTGTCGGCCCACTTGATTCCTTTCATTCTTTGGGAGCCAACTGGGTTTGATATGACCCGTCTTTCCCTCTCCCTTTTTATATGACAGGCATAGCTGGGGCAGTTACTGGGCTATTTGGGCCTCGCCTGCATCTCCCGGCGACGCAGCTGTACATGAGGAAAAGGCTGAAGTCAGTCGTACCCGCCTCATCCAGCCCGCGGGGGGATGCGCCAGTCATTGACCTCGAAGAGGAGGTCCCTTTGCCGGCAAGGGAGGATCCCGTGGTGGCTGAATCTTCATCGGGTGAAGAGGTAGATTACAACTATTCCTCCGATGAAGTGGCTTATGACAAGGGCGCGTTTGAAGCATTGGGGCTGCCCGAGCTGGTCTTCAAGGCCCCCTTACTTGCTGGCTCCTCAAGCTTTATGGGGAGGGCTGCTGTAAGTGTGAGCTTGCTTGGGCCGGACCCCCCCTTTTTTTTCATAGTGGGCTATGATCTCGTTCTTGTTGTCCTCGGATTTTCAGGAGCTTACCCAGCCGGAGGTTGTGGAGAAGGCCGCTCCAGTTACGCCGGTCGACTGCCGGGTGGAGGCTGATGTGGGCTTGGGCAGGCTAGCCCTTTTATTCGACGCCCTTCAACAGGAGGCGTCCGCAGAGCCTCCGAGTACTACCGAGACGGCAGACGAGCCTCTGGAGGAGGGGGAAATTGCGCCCGAAGGCAGCCTCGTCCCGGTGGTCGAGGTAAGAGCGTGGGTCTTCTGATTCCTCCTGCCTTTTGACTTTGCGCGATCTGCTCCAGGCAGCGGGTGGCTAACCATACTCTATATGGTCAGGTGGTGACAACGGCAGGGAAGACGCCCGACCGTGCCCGGAAGGCTGTCGCCAAACGGAGACCGAATATTGGCCCCATAGCGGTGGAGGGATTGGCTTTAGCCACGGACTTGGGGGCGGAGAGCCTTGCAGCGCTCGTGGGGGCGGGACGCCTACCCCGGCTGATGGTTCCACTTCCGCCCTTCCCGAAGCTCCCGGCCCAAATGGAGGACCCGCTCCTGAAGCGAATATTTGCGGGGCTCCGCGCACATCTGGAGGGATCCCAAACGCGAGAGAAAAGTCCGTGGGTGATGGCGTCGGGTCCGGCTTTACTCGAAGCCCCTCCTTCGGCCGGAGTAGTGGCACTTGCACCCCAGCCTGATGGACTCGTGGTAGAAACGGACCGGGCGGAGGAAGAGGAGGCAGGAGAACACCGGATGATAGCGGCGCCAGATGCTTCGGCAATGACCTCAGCCATTTCCTTAGCAGTGGTTGGCCAGGAATCTTCTGTCGAGCCACGCCGGCCAGGCGTCTTGACTCTTGCTCTTCCATCTTCTTCGGCCGCGGTGGACGCTGATTTGTGGGCGGAGGTGGACAGCACCGTGGAATTCACTCCCCCAGCCGTGCCTTCGGTCAGTCACACCTCGTCAGAGGCGCCAGTCCATCAAATGCTGGTAACGCTGCGGACGATGCTCTTTGCCGATCTTTCCTTATCATACCGGGAGGTACATACCATAGTGACGCAGCTGACCGGGGCGTTACAAGTGCTGGGCTGTCCACTGGGGGAATGGTCGCGACGAGTCTTACTATTACTGAAGTATGTTAAGCGTCGCGAGTTCCTCGAAACCCAGGCTCCTGACGAATGTGCCGCCCTTGATGCCCAGGCCGGCGAGTACTTACAGACTTTGGAGGCCCGGCGTCACGATGAGGGGCGCCATGAGAGGGCTCTCGGGGAAGGTCAGAGCAATGTTCGCTCCCTTAAGAGCCGCATTGCGAAACTGGAGAGCTACCTTGCCGCGGCTAGGTCCGACCTTGCCGAAGCCGAAAGAGCGGTCGAGGCGGAAGGCGAGGCTCTGGCCGTTGCCCAGGCCGAGGCGGCGTCCTTGGATGCGAACTCGCTCGACTCGAAGAACGGAGGGGCCGCTTGCGCGATATGACGAATTTCCCTTGCGTCGGAATCCTCCCCCTCGAGGACGTCTTCAGGGGCACCGACTGAGCGTTGCACCCCTTAATTCCTTTCTCTTTTCTTTTGAATGTAACACAGGGGTATGCCCCGAAGCTCATGTAGGTCGATTTTCTTTTATCTGAATTGGACAACAGATTTATGGTTTCGCATGCTCTTCTAGCACGCATTCCCCTAGGGGGCCTCTTTTCTCCTTCCTCCTCTTTCGCGTATATCGTCCCTTCTCTCTATTTTTTTTTTGTGCTGGGACGCATCGAGAGGGCGTGAGTCTTTGCGATGGTTCTCTCTAGGAGGACCAGGCAGGAACCCATGTCAGGGCACGGGAGAGTGCTCGCCTTCCCAGGGGGAGGACGAGGGGACCACTCCACCGTACTGAACGGGCGACTTACTGGCCTCGCCACAACGTTGGAAACACGTACCGGCCTTAGGCGGGGGGGGTCTCGGTCAGAGATCGGGTTTCCTGCCGTCCAGAGGGGACGGAGAGAAGAGTTTGTCTAGTCAATGACCTGGACGGAAGATCCGAGCCAAAGGGGTACCCACCGCCCGGGGAGGACGGAGAGAAGAGTTTGTTTAGTCAATGACCCGGACGGGAGGTCCGAGCCAAAGGGGTACTCACCGCCCGGGGAGGACGGAGAGAAGAGTTTGTTTAGTCAATGACCCGGACGGGAGGTCCGAGCCGAAGGGGTACTCACCGCCCGGGGAGGACGGAGAGAAGAGTTTGTTTAGTCAATGACCCGGACAGGAGGTCCGAGCCAAAGGGGTACTCACCGCCCGGGGAGGACGGAGTGAAGGGTTTGTTTAGACGGGAGGTCCGAGCCAAAGGGGTACCCACCGCCCGGGGAGGACGGAGAGAAGAGTTTGTTTAGTCAATGACCCGGACGGGAGGTCCGAGCCAAAGGGGTACTCACCGCCCGGGGAGGACGGAGAGAAGAGTTTGTTTAGAAATTTCTTTTAGTACTTCCGTTGCTACGGGGCGACGGCTGGAAATGGGGGGAGTTCCCCCTTTCTCGGCATCCACTCTTCCCTTGCTTTTGTATCTTTTCTTTTTTTTTTACTTCCTTTTTTTTCTTTCTTTTCTTTATTCCTCTCTTCTCTTCTTTTTCCTTTTCTCCTCTTTTCTTCTTTTTTTTTCTTTCTCTCTTCTCCTTTTTTTCTTTTTTTTTTCTTTTCCTCTTCTTCTCTTCTTTTTTTTTCTTTCTCTCTTCTCTTCTTCTCTCTTTTTTCCTCTTTCTCTTTTTTTTTCCTCTTTTTTTCTTTTTTTTTTACCTTCCTCTTCCCCTTCTTTTTCTCGCTTTTTGAAAACATGGATAGTGGTCAAGTTGTTTGGACATTAATCACGCAATTTCGCCCAAAATAGGGCGGAGGGTTATATTATTGACTGAACGGGGGCGCCGGAGCGTGGTATAGTCTCAAGTGCCTTCCATTAAGAGGCGGGAACTGAACTTCCCCGCGATGGTTGACAATTACATAGGCCCCACTGATGGGATCGGCAAGCGGCTTCAACAAAACTATAAAATAGCTATTTATGTTTTAGTTGTCTCATGTTAATTGGGCCATATGTATGAGCCTAATGGGTCATGTTTTATGTTCATAGTAATTATGTCTAAAATAATCATGCAAGAGTCTTTTTTTTATTTGTGTCTTTTAGTCTTCCCAAGAGAGTTATGATGAGTAGGTATTAGGTGTTAATGAGTTGTCTTTTGGTTTTCTCTGAAGAGTCTATAAAAGGTCATGTAACTCTTCTTAGAATACAATGAGTTGAATAGAATTTTTGGAAAGATATCCTCCGATGTGAGGTCCACACCCTTTCTATCTCTCTTTTCCCCATCTCCTTCCTACTGGGGGTGCGATGCCCCTCTCTCTCCCTTTCCCCACTACTGGGTGCGACGCCCAGATCTTCCCCTCCCTTCCCTCCTATTACTTCTCCTCTCCCTGCATTTCCCCCCTTTCTGAACTTCTTCCCCTCTCCCTCTAAATTTCTTCTGCCATGGCCAACACCGCCGTTCACCACCTCGTCTCTCTCCCTCTCTCTAAAACTCTCTCTCTCTAAGGGGGGCGCCCCCTCTCTCTCTCTTCCCCCTCCCCCAAATTTGAATTCCCTCTCTCTCCTCCCTCCCTTCCCTCCTCATTAAAGTCATATCTCTTCCCCATACCCTCATTCAATTATTCCCTCAACCCCTAGGTGGAATTCCCTCCCCCTAGACACCCTTTCATCTTCCCAACACATCTCTTCACTTCCCCAAGCCCCTTTCACCCCTCCCAAGTCAAAAATTCAAACTCCCCCCTCTTTCTCTCTCCCCAGCCCCCCCTTGGTCGACCTCCCTTGACCTTTCAGCTCCTAGGGTCGCCCCCCCCATCTCCCCATTCCTCCTTGGTCATCTCTCTTCCCTCTCTCATTCCACCCCCTCTCTTGTGCTCACCCAGCCACCACACTGCCATCTCCTACTAGCTTCACCCCTCCCCTTCCACTCCAGCCTCCCTCCATTGACCCTCAACCTCCATCACCCTCCCCCACAGCCATCCCTCTCCATTCCTCTGCAAAAACCCTAGTCATCCTCACCCCTTCATCCCCACCTATCACCAGCCCCTGCCCCAGTTCGCAGGCAGCAGCAGGGGTACCTGTTGGAGGCTCGGCTGCGACACCATCTCCAGGATTTTGCTGACAAGCCATACATTTCTGGAAAGGGCGTCCAGATAGCTTTCTAGGCGAGGTGGTTTCGTCTCCATCCAAGCACCGAGCTGCCCAGGAGAGCCGTTCTCCCCTGATCGCGCAACCCAGGTCTGGACAGCGACCTGTCTGTCTTTTGGAAGCTGCTCCGGCCTCATCCCCCATTTTCTGATCAAGCCCTTTGGGGGATCCCTACTAGGGTCGTTCAGCTTTCAGTCAAAATTGGTCCCGGCAGATTTGAAGTTCCCAGTCAAGAGACCGGTGTCAACAATTCAAGTCTGTCCTGCAGTCCACATCACTGGCGGCCAGAACAAATAGTCCACCGCAGGGAGCACCACGGCCTCTGCTGTCATCCTCTGCCCGAGCCCTCTGGAGCAGGTCATCAGGGGTCAGTCAGCTTTCAGTCAAGCTTGGTCTCGCCCCATTCTGATTTTCCCACTGGGAGTTACACCCCCGACAAGCCTCCCCTGTCCGGCCTGCATCCTGGACAGTGCGACTTCACAAGAATCATCAGTACCAGAATCTCCCACTTCATAACGGGTCCATTCCAGCACTGAAAGATCCCTGGGATGGCCCTCTTCGCGACAACTCCAGCCTCGCCTCGTTCCGGCCTCGGATCGGACAGCTACACCACCGGCAACTCGAGTCCAGATTTCTGCCCCTGCAGCCAGCTCGACCCCGTCAACATCAAGGAGTCACCACTGGCGTGATTGGGAGAATCAGGCAGAGTATTTTGGAGGAAGCACAATAGACTGAGCCCTATTTCAGTGGGCCCTGGTCTCGCCTCAATCCGATACTCCAGCTGGGAGTACGACCTCGTCCAAGCCCTCTCTGGCCTGCAGCAGAGAAGCCCGGCGCAGTTCTACCGAATCTGTCATACCAGGTGCAACCGAGATCAGAAAGAGGCGACGTTTCTTCCGGAAGTAAGCTAAAGCGTCAAGCTTTCCAATGCCTTCAGTCCCATCCCCATCGGACTATCCAGCTAGGAGCTCTGTCCCCGACAAGTAGCAGGCGGTAGGCACCCTTCGTAGACTTTTTGGACTACGTAGGGTCCGATCCAGTTCTCATTCAGCTTACCCTTAGGGTTGGCAGCCATGAGGTCTCTTCTCTTGACCATGACGAGGTCGCCCTTCTTGAATTCGCGTTCCTTGACAAGCTTGTCAAAGGCGCGTGCAATCCGGGCCTGGTAGATCTGAATGTTCTGTTGGGCCTGGAGCCGCTTTCCTTCTAGACTGGAGAGTTCCTCAAGCCTTCGTTCAACGTTGGTCTGCCCTTCAAGGACAAGGCCATGCTGAATGGCAACCCTGAGGGACGGTATCTCCAGTTCAACGGGGACGATTGCCTCTGAGCCATATACGAGAGAAAAGGGCGAGCAGCCTGTTGGAGTCTTGTATACGGTTCGGTACGCCCAAAGCGCCTCGTACATCCTTTCTTCCCAGTCCCTTTTGTTAGAGCTGACCGTCTTGGCCAGGAGAGTACAGAGTGTCTTATTAAAAGCTTCGGCCAGCCCATTAGCCTGTGGGTTGTAAGGAGTCGATGTCCTCCAATCAATTTTATATTTTTCTGCCAGCCGGTAGACCTTCTGGTTGCGGAAGTGGCTGCCGTTGTCTGACACAACTCGGTCGGGCGCGCCAAACCGGAATATGATATTACGGCGGACAAACCTGACCACGATCTCTCCGGTGACCTCCCGTAAGGCGACAGCCTCTGCCCAGCGGGAGAAGTAATCGGTTGCCGCCAAAATGTATTTGCAGCCTGTGGAAGATGCAGGTAAGGGACCCACGACGTCCGTTCCCCACTGGGCGAACGGCCAACTGGGCGCGGTTGGGTGTAACTGCACGGGGGGCCTTCTGGGTATGGTGGCATGCTCCTGACATTTTTGACACGACTTAGCATACTTGCAGCAGTCGTCGAACATTGCAGGCCAATAATAGCCGAGCTTCTTTATTTCAATCTTCATTTTCGGCCCCGCCTGGTGTGCGCCAGCTGTCCCGGCATGGACCTCCTTCATGACCCTCCAGGCTTCTTCAATGGACAAGCATCGGAGGAGTAATTTTTGCTTGGCGTCGGCCACCATTCGGAATAATATTCCGTTTCGGAGCTCATAAGAGTCCCTAATTCTGATTAGCCTGATCTTCTCTTCTCTCTGCTTGGGCAGCTGCTGGTACTTGAACCACTGCATCAGGGGGTCTCTCCAGTCAGGTAGGCCGACGGCTTCTGCTGTGGTGACTTCTAGCTCTTCTTCTTCTGGTTCCTCTTCTATCATACTGGGCATCTGGCGCTGATTTATTACTTGGATACTGAGAGATCCATCTGGAGGCACTGCCAGTGAGCTTGCCAGTTTTGCCAGGGCGTCGGCTTGTGCATTCTCCCCTCTGGCGACATGGCCTATCTCAAGGAGGTAGAACCGCTCCATGAGTCTCTTCGCCTTAGTGTGATAAGGGAGCAACTCAGGTTTTCGGACATCAAACTGTCCCTGGACCTGCTTGACGACCAGCAGCGAGTCGCCGAATACTTGGAGCATTTTGATCTCCATTTGGAGGGCCACCTGAAGGCCGATGATCAGAGCTTCATACTCTGCTTCATTATTTGTGCAGGGCTTGCTAATGCAGCAGGAAGTGTGCATCACTTCTCCGTCTGGCGATTTGAGGACGATGCCGGCTCCGGCCCGTACCTTGGCGTGTCCGGACGGGGTCGCTTCTGTTCTCGAAGCCCCGTCAAAGTATAGCTGCCAGATAGCTTGTTGGACATGATCCACCTCCAGTGTCTCATCCTCGGGTAGCTCTGTGGCCAACGGGGAGTCTTCGGGCACGGGGTGTGCTGCGAAGAAATCCGCGACGGCTTGTCCCTTAACGGCCTTTTGCGGCACGTAGGTGATGTCAAACTCCATGAGCAGCACGGCCCATTTGCCAAGGCGCCCCTTCGGGACAGGCTGGGAGAGAATGTGCTTGATGGGGTCAGCCCTGGATATTAAGCTCACTTCATGGGACAGCATGTAATGCCTCATTTTCTTGACTGCGAAGACCAGAGCAAGGCAGACCTTCTCTATCGGAGTGTACTTGGCCTCCGCTCCCACCAATCTCCGGCTGAGGTAGTAGAGCGCCTGCTCCTTTCCCTCATCATTATTCTGGGCGAGCATTGCCCCCAGTGAATATTCGGTAGCTGCTATGTAGAGAATAAGCGGTCTGCCTTTGACAGGTGCCCCCAGGACTGGCGGGGTCTTCAGGTATTCTTTTAGCTGGTCGAACGCGTGCTGGCATTCGCGACCCCAGCTGAAGGGTGCATTCTTCATCATCAATCTGTGAAAGGGCTGGCAACGCCCCGACAGGTTGGAGATGAACCTGCGGATGTAGGCTAGACGGCCCTGTAGGGACCTCAGCTCTCCCAGACTCTTCGGAGGGGGCAACTCCTGAATGGCTTTTATCTTGAAGGGGTCAATCTCGATCCCTCTGTGCCGGACAATAAAGCCGAGGAACTTACCACTGGACACGCCAAAGGCGCACTTCATAGGGTTCATCTTCAGCCCGTACAGCCGGAGCCTTTGGAAGACGACCCTGAGGTCGCTCAGATGTTCAGCTCTCTTCTTAGTCTTGACAACTAGATCATCAATGTAGCATTCGACCTTGCTGTACAGCAGCTCGTCGAAGATCTTGGTCATCGCCCGCTGATATGTAGCACCGGCATTCTTGAGGCCGAAGGGCATCCTCTTGTAGTGGAATATCCCCTTGGGCGACCTGAAAGCCGTGTGAATCCGGTCATGGTCGGCTATCCAAATTTGGTTATAGCCGGACGATCCATCCATAAAGGACAAGGTCTCGTGGCCAGTGGTTGCATCAATCATCACGTCGGTGATAGGCACCGGAAAGTCATCCTTTGGGCAGGCTTTGTTCAGGTCGCGGAAATCCACGCAAATCCTGATCTGTCCATTCTTTTTCTTTACCGGTACAATGTTGGCCAACCAAGTGGTGTATTGGTTCTCTGCCACGAAGCCGACATCTATGAGCTTGTCGACCTCCTTGCAGATCTGGCTGATCAATTTCGACCTCATACGTCGGGGAGACTGATTCACTGGTTCCACCGTGGGATCAATGGCCAAGATGTGCTGAGTCACCTCGGGGCTGAGCCTAGGTATTTCTTTATAGTTCCAGGCAAAGCAATCCCAGAATTCTTGCAGCAACTTTGTGTATTGCTCTCTCTCCTGTGGGGGCATAAGAGCACTCAGAAAGGTCGGCCTGGGGTCACCTTCTGTGCCAAGGTTGATCTCAATCAATTCGTCGACTGTGGCCTGGCCGCCATTTTCAATTTCCAGCGGGGCTGGCGATAAATCGACAAAGTCTTGATCTTCATTGTCTTCGGGTTCGAGGACGCCATCCCCCTCTTCTTGTTCCTCATGAAGGGGCGCGGAGGCTGCATTTGTCGTGTATTCCTCCTGGACTATAGCCACCGGGTCCGCGGGGTCCGCTGGTGCAGAAAGGCACAAGGCCACCTCGGGGTCTTCTGTATAATCATCATAGACAGCTCCGGTGGGGGCCGGGGCAGCCGCAACTTCAGGCGCCTGGTACTGGATGGATAGTGTATAGGCTCCTCTTCTGGGGCTGTCCGCCACGTGGGGGCGTGGTGGGGCTACCACATAGTCTCCCATTCTGAGCTCGTCCCTGTCAATGAGGTTTTGAGCAATGTCTTTGAAGACATAGCAGTCTTCGATGGCGTGGCCCAGTATCTGGTGGTAGGGACAAAACAGTGGGTCCCCACTTCTTCGGGTGTCCTGCGGCCTCTTGGACCGTGGGAGGGAGACCTTGCCGTAATGGCAGGCCCAGTCAAAAATACCCCGAGTCTTCTCTCTTGGGAAAGAGTAGGCTTTTGCAGCTTCTCTTGGAGTGTCAGGCCTTGCCTGGTTGGCCGCCCGGTTAATGGGCTTGCCGTGTCTCTTGTCTCCCTTCTTGACCAGACGGGGACATCGGGACTGGTGTCTCGGGGTCGAGACATGTAGCCACCCCACGGGCGGAGAGAACCCTGGATGAGGTCGGCAACTAGCGAGGTCAACTCAGCCAGCCGTGCTTTTAACATCTCGATCTCCCGTTACTGCTTATGGTACAAGGCGTACATGACGGGGTCATATCGAGGGGAATTTGGGGCATGACCCATGCTTCTGCTTCTTGCTTCGCCAGCAGGCCGAAGTGAGGGCGCCTCGGCGGTGTGCTCTTGCGAGGCTAGCCTGTCGGAGAGAGAGGAGGTTTTCCCCGTGCAGCGGCGGCGGAGAGGGTTCCAAAGGAACACTTCTTCATCTTGTGCCTCCTCAGCCGGAGGCCTGGGATATACTTCTTGGTGGGCTTCCCGCAAATCTACAGCTTCCGCGGGGTCGTCGCCGGACAAGGCCGAAACCGATATCACATCAGTTTCGTAATAATCTTCTGGTGAAAAGCCCAGACCGGGGTGCTTGGTGATTTGCAGCAACCGCCGATCCAGGTTTGGCGGGTTCCACATTCTTTCGAACATTTCCTTCCGGCTGGAGGGTTGATAGGGGGGAATCTTTTGCTTTCTGACCATTCTGGCTGCCTGGTCGGTCATATGGGGGAGTCCCGCAATGGGGACGTGCGGGTCATGCAACTCGTCAGGAAATCGGCAATCATCGTCTTCCATGACTGGCTTTTCCCCGGCAACATAAAAGATAGTGGATGGCCCCTCCGGGTTAGGCACTTCAAAGGTCCTCAGCCGCTCGGCCGCTTGACAGTCAATCTCTGTAATGGGCTTGATGATCCCTGGCGGGACTCTGACATCCTCCAGCAGGTCTTCGAGGCAAGGCGTCCCCGGTGTGGAGTAGATGGGGAGAGGGGCTGCCTTAAATACCCCCCCCCTCTTGTGCAATGAATGGTACATGTGGGGGAGCCACATAACCTGGGGGCGGTGGAGGAAACCAGCTGCCCGACTCCACTTTCTTCTTTCCCTTGTCTTGGGCGGCTTGGGGAATTTGCCTCGCCTTTTCTAAGTACAGATTGGCGTCTGACAGATGACACTCGAACACCTCGAACGGGTGGAGGTCGGCGAAGATCCTGACTTCCTTCCCCTCGCAAGGGTATTTAATGCATTGGTGCAGGGTGGAGGGCACCACTCTATTCTGGTGTAACCAGGGCCGTCCCAGCAACGCCTTGTAGGAAGTGTTGGAGTTGATGACGTGGAATTGGACCTTGGTGGTGAAATCATCGAAAGTTAAGTTGAATTCTGCGACCCCCATGGGGACCTCACATTTCTGGTTAAAACCAGCAATCTTGACATTTTTGACCTCAACCAGGTGTACGTCAAAGTAGTGCTTTTGGTACACCCGGTAGGGGAGTATATTCACTGCTGCCCCTGGGTCGATCAGGACCCTGTTGATAGGCTGGCCGTTCAACTGCCCTTTCATGTAGAGGGGTCTGTTATGGCTGCAGGTGGGCAGGAGCATGTCATCTTCTGTGAAAGCCACGGCCACCTCAAGTGATATCTCTGCTAGGCAGGCTTCAAGATGTGCTGGCGTCTGGAGCGCGGCAATGATGGCTTGCCGTGTTTCTTCGTCCAAAGACAGCATCTCCCACACGGTAAACCGGGTCGGGATCTTCTTGAGGTGTCTGACTATTCGGTCGGCAGCCCGCACCTTGAGTAATTTCATCTCTTCGGGCTTGCTGCGCCTGCCCCCACCCTGGAGCTGGGGTGTCAGGTCAGGGGATGCCAGCTTTGTGGGCTCTGTTGCAGCCTGCTGAGCCGGCGGGGCCTGCTGGGCTTCCTCCGTCCCCCGCATGAATTCGGCGAGGTTTGGGATGTCACTGTTGTCCGCTTCTGGCTGAGGAAGAGTTGCCGCCGGTAGAGCTTGAGAGCTGCTTATTTTTTCGGTCGAAGGAGACCCCTGGGAGCGCGCCTTCCCGCCTGCTCGGGCTAACAGGAATTCGGCGAATGAAGGGGTGCCTCGGCTCCTAGCCCCTACGGGATAGAGACCCGCCGGAGGAGGGATCTCGGTGCCTCGGACCTCAGGGTCGGGAACCTGGTATGGTTGTTCCCCCCTGAGCATGATGTTGAGGTTATCCTGAGGAGGGCGCCCCCACTTCCTTCCCGACCTGGTGGCATGTTGGGAAGTGGAGACTTCAGCTTGATTCACCTCTGGCGGCTCATGGGGTGGCTCTTCTTCTGTTTCCTCCAGGGAAAGGGCAGTGTCGAATAAAGCCGAGAGGGTGTTGCAGGCGACGACGACCTCCCTCTTCTTCTTCTCCCTGGGTCTTCTCTTCTTCTTCTTCTTTCCTGCTGCGGCGGATGGCTGCTCTTGGGGAAGTTCAGCCCATAGGGGAGGCTCTTTCTCTGCTTCAGCTTCTGTCCCTGGAGCCAGTTCGAGTGATTTGAACTCCTCCCATGGGACATACTCCTTCAGCTCCACGGGCTGGATTTCGGGCTGCTCATAATCTTCGAGCCCATCAATAATAGCCTGGAGTCTTTGGACCGCCGGACTGGTCTTCTGACGCATCCGCAGCGGGACAGAGCTCTTTTTGTTATGAGTGGGCCGCCTCATGACCAGCCGAGGGGCCGTGTCGTGGCGAACTGGGCTTGCCGGGGGCGGTGCAGGCAGGGGTGTCGCATCCCTCAGACGAACTCCGGGGCTGGGTCGAGGGACGTGTGCTCTTCTATTCTTTCTAGTTGCAGTCTGCCAACCTCCTTGATCCTGAGCCGGGGTCGTGATGAAGGTCTCATAAGTGGCGCGGGCGCAGGCCTCCGCCCACTCCTCAGGCAACTCCTGGTATAGGGAGACCATGTTGACAGTGGAGGTTATGCTGGGCAACTCATGCGGTTGCGGGGGGTCTACTCTATGCTCCCCCATGTCCAGCTCCCCATTCTTGATTAAGGACTCAATAACATCCTTGAAGACATAGCAGTCTTCAATGGTATGCCCGAGCACTCGGTGGTACGGGCAGAAGCGCGGGTCGTCCTTTTTCTTTAGGTCGCCGGGCCTTTTCGGCTCTGGCAGTGTAATTTTGTTGTAGCTGGTTGCCCATTCGAACAGGAGCTTAGACTTGTCCCGGGCAAAGGAATACAGCTTATTTCTCATCTTCTCCCTTAGTGAGGGGCCCTCCCGCCGTTCTGTGGTTCTGGGCGGAGGAAGGTCGGCAGCCCCCTTGGCTTTCTCTTTCTGTTTTTCAAAAGCCTGGAAATCTAATGTGTGCACCTCAGGGGGAGCTGGCTTCTTCTCGGCCTGCCTGGCTCTTTGGCTTGACATGGCCGGGGTGGAGGAGTATCGGGCCAAAAATGCCTCGATCTCTGCTACCACATTGTTCAGGCGGTCAAATGTCTTGACCTCGGTGCCAATCATCCTTTCCAGGATCTCCTTTTTCAAGTTCTGTTTGCATATCTGCACCGCATCCTCCTGGTGTGGGGGACGCCTGCACCTCATGCTGAGGTTCCTCCATCTCTTGATATAGTCGAGGGCCGACTCGTCATTCTTCTGTCTTGTGGCGTAAAGTTCTGCCACGGTGACCTCCCGTTCTGCAACATAGAATCTTTCTTTGAACTTCTTTTGCATGTCGGGCCAGTCGGCGACAGACCCGGGTGGCAGGCCGAGTACCACTCAAAGGCAAGCCCGGTGAGTGTCGAGCCGAAGAACTTCAGGAGGTAGGCCTCATCAGCAGCCAAGTCCCCCATGACGTTCACATAATAAGCAATGTGCTCCCTGGGGGACCCTTGCCCGTTGAACTTTTCGAACTTGGGTGGCTTGGTGACGCCGACCGGCAACTTCTTCGCAGCATGGTGAGCCGGGTAGGGCACCCGGTAGACGTCGAACGGCGTCTGATCCCCGTCACCTCTCTCGGCCAGTTTCATGTCTATCATCTGTTCCAGCATCAACCGGCTAACTGTTGCCGGGTCGACCGGACTCGGATAAAAATGGGCGGGCTGCGCGCTCGGGGTGGCCAGCACGGTCGCCTGGGGGGCCATGAGGGACCCTTGGGAAAGTAAGGCCTGTGGCGGGGCTGGTGCGGTGCAGTGTGCCTGCTGCAGGGACGCGTCCCCGAGAGGGTTGAGGGCTGCTGGAAGGGCTGCTTCTGAAAATTGCCCCCTGTCCCTAGGCGCTTCGGGTAAAACCTCGGTCTGCCAGGACATCGGGGGTGGTGTGTTCCGTTCATTCAATTGCTTTTTAAGTGACTCAATTTCTTGATGGAACCGCTGCATCATGAGCAGCATTGCAGGGTCAGCTGTGGGGAGACGGGGCATGCCCCCCGCCTCTTCGGCCGGGGCGTCCTCGGATGATGTAGAGGGTCCGCCGCTCGTGTCGCCGGTGGTGACCACGTTGGCCGTGAGGGCCGCAAGGGGCTCTTCAGGTAAAGTCCCTTCGGCGCCTGTGGGTGTCGCGCCGCCTGCCGCTCTCCCTCTTCTAGTAAGGGGTCCCGGCCTGGTGGCAAGTCTGGCCATTTCTTCCGGGTCGGCAGGCAAGGCCCCATACCGACCGTGAACTCCTGCCATATTGCAGGTGAAGGTGTGCCATCTTTTGTTTCTCTTAATCGCCTTCCTGGATGATTTCCCCGGGAACAGCTGTCGAAGACCGATCGTCGGGGCGGCGCTTCCTCCCGAACAGGGGACTGGCGAGGCTCCTCCGAACGGTTTCTCGATTCTGCGTTGGGTGCGGGTCGGGCTCCTTCTTCTCGGAAAGTGGAGGCGACTGCCCCCAGCAGTCTCTGGCGGCCGGCGGGGGTGCTACCTGGGCCTCGGAGGTAATTCCTCATAGCCTGCTTGATCCCTTCCCACTCCTGGTCGGGGAGAGCAGCCTGTGGTTGCACGTCGATGACGGTGGCAAGGGGTGAATAGGCCCTGAGTGCTGGGCGAGCAGCATTGTGTCGGCGCCCTCGGGGATGGCGGTGGACATTCTCGGACGGCACCGGGATGACGGGTGCCGGTCGGAGAGTTGGGGTCATCACCTCGACCCCGCCATCTCGTCGGGCCCTCCTCGGGCGGGAAGTGCTGGGCCCTGCCTGGGCGGGTGCAGTGGGCTGGGCCTCCTTGGGTACCCAGACTTGCTTCAGTTTGGCCGGCCTGTGAGCCGACGCCTTTTTCGGTGCCGCAGCTGGGGTTGCGGGCGCCGCCCTCTCTTTCAGCTTCTCCAGTCCTTGAAAAGAGTTGCGGACTGGGACGGTCGGGACGATACGGTCCGGTGTCACCTGGGACCTCTGCCCGTCCAGGCGGACTCGGAGGGCCCCAACAGTCATGGACTTTCCGGAGTTGGACGAGCGGCGCCCCGAGCCGGCGCCGGTGTTGCTCCTCCGAAGCCTTCTTCGGTGGGATGCTGACCCTTGGTGGGAAGGGCCGGTAGTTTGGTGCACGTGGTGCACGTTGCAGCTCAGCGTCGTTGTGGGGACGCTGTTGTTGTTCTTGGCCGTAGCTCGGCCGACAGCAGTTTCGACGGCCCCCGGAGCGGGAGCGTTGATCTGGGACTCCTCGGGCGCCTTCACCTCAAGGATGTTGACAAAGGCCACCCCCAAGAAGTTGGGGAAGCCTACGGTGGGAGGGAAGCTCCCGAAGCTGAGGGGGACCGCCAGGTAGCCACCTCGGATGTGGTTCTCGACGGGTTGAGGGCCGCAAGTGACAGCCATCGTTGGCACCATGATGCAATTCTCTCTCCTACATTTGAGAAAGTAACGCAATTAGTATTACAAGAAGGGGGCCGCGGGGCCCCTAATTTCGGCAAAGAGATGAAGGGTGGATCGGTCCCACCGGGCGTGCCAGAATTGTGGATGCACTTTTCCATCAAAATCGTTGTTTTGATTATTTATTGGGGTTTGTTAAGTGCGTGGGCGTGCCAGTCACCGAAGTGACAATTTATTCGGGCTCCGAGGAAGCCCATGGTGCGCTCGACCTGACTTCGTCAGACGATTGTGTGGTTCGTGTCGGGACCAAATCCCGTCGCGCCTTAAAGGTCACGACGTCATTGCCGAAATTAGGGGCCCTGCGGCCGAAAAGAATAATACTAATTGCGCGAGAAAGAGACAGGAGAAAATCACACCAAAGTCCGCATCAAGGTACGAGCCATTTGCCATGTCGGTCCTCGGTGGACCTTTTCATATTCGGACACGGGTCCGTGATAGAAACGTGACGAAAAGCTGGGGCGATAAATGAATCCGATCTGATTAGAATGTCGGCCCAAGACTGGGTCGGGGCACGGTCATGTCAGGACGAATCCCAAGACTCGGGCCCGGCCTGCGAGGGCGGCATTATTGTCCCTTTTTGTGTCGGATCACGGAGAGAGATGGGGCTGCAATGTGGGCCCTAGGATCTTTTATCTGGGATTTTCTTAATTATATGCTCCTATCTTTCCTCGGCTGCTCATTATTTCTTTATGCATTTGTCTCGGATGGTTTCCCCTTTTTGTTATTATTATTATTATTTTCTCCCCCCTTCTTTTTTATCACTATTACACATTTTTGTTTGTTTCCTATATACACTCGAATTTCTTTAATCGTTATGATTTTTTTTATTAATTTATTTGCTATCATTATTATTACTGCCAATGTCATCATTACATGTTATGTGTATGTGTTTTCCAAAGAGAGAGGGCCGCTGGAGAGTGTACCGGCAAGGGGCATGGAGGGGCGTACCGCTGAGGGCGTCCCAAAGTGTGCCGGTGAAGGGAGAGGAGGGTGTGCCGGGGAGGCTGCCAAGGAGAGTGTGCCGGCGAGGGATGATGCAGGGCGCGCTGGTGAAGGGTGATGGAGGTGTACCGGGGAAGGGCTGGAAGGTGTGCCGGCGAAGGGCATTCGAAGGAGTGTCGGCGAAGGCCCCGAAGGGCGTACCGGTGAAGGATGCCGCTGGGCGCGCCGGTGAAGGGTGCTGGAGGTGCACCGGCGAGGGGTTGGGGGGTGTATCGGTGAAGGAGGAGATGGGTGGCATGCCGGGCCGAAGTCTGTACATCCCTCCGCCCAAAGTCTGTACATTGGCTGCATGTATCAGCTCAAAGTCTGTGCACTGGCTACTCTCATCAACTCAGAGTCTATACGTTGGCTGGTCATCGCCACACGAAGTTTGTACACTGGCCAGTTGCCTGCACACAAAGTCTGTACATCGGCCCTTAGATGTAATTCAAAGTCTATACGTTGTCTGCGCCACCAGCACTCAAAGTCTGTACATCCTTCGGCTTCCTCAGCTCAAAGTCTATGCATTGTCCGCTGGCTGCAGTTCAAAGCCTATACATTGCCAAGCCCAAAGTCTGTACGTTGTGCATTGGCTGCAATTCAGAGTCTATACATTGATCAGCTTGAAGCCTATACGTTGTCTGTTGGTTGCAGCTCAAAGTCTGTACATTGCAGCGCGAAGTCTGTACATTGGCCAGCTCAAAGTCTGTACATTACATTTCAAAGTCTATACATTCCAGCTCGAAGTCTGTGCGTTGCAGCCCAAAGTCTGTACATTGGAGCTCGGAGTCTGTACATTGGCCAGCCCAAAGTATGTACATTACATTTCAAAGTCTGTACATTCCAGCTCGAAGTCTGTACGTTGTAGCCCAAAGTCTGTACATTGGAGCTCAGAGTCTGTACATTCGCCAGCCCAAAGTCTGTACGTTGCAGCACAAAGTCTGTACATTGCAAGGTGAAGTCTGTACATTGGCCAACCCCAAGTCTGTACGCTGCAGCACAAAGTCTGTACATTGCAACGTGAAGTCTGTACATTGGCCAACCCCAAGTCTATACGCTGCAGCACGAAGTCTATACGTTGTAACATGAAGTCTGTACATTGGCCACAAAGTCTATACACTGCAGCACAGAGTCTGTACGTTGCAATATGAAGTCTGTACATTCTTCAGCCTATTCAACTCAAAGTCTGTACGTTGCCCATGCAATCAACATACGAAGTCTATACATTGCTTGTTGCTGCGTTTGTGTATCCATCTGCCAAGTCTGTAAACTGGATCCCATTGAGACGGTGGATGAGGGTGTACCGGCGAAGAGAGAGAGACGATGGGAGGGAGTGTGCCGCTGAAAGGGCCAGGAGGTTGTGTCGTTGAAGGGCCGTTAGAGTGTGCCGCTGAAAATGGGCAGGGTGTACCGCTGAAGGCTCTCTGGAGTGTGCCGTTGGAGGTTGGGAAGGGCGTACCGCTGAAGGCCAAAAAGGGGCGTACCGCTGGGGGTTAGGAGGGGTGTACCGGTGAAGGGTAGAAACGGAGGGTAACGATGAAGGTTGGAACAAGGGTGGAGGTGAAGGCCCGCTCTTCTGTTACTTGTTTTAAGGCTTTTCTTTTCTTCGTTTGTTGATTTTCCATTCAGTCTTATGTAAATTTCCTCTCTTTCTTTGTTTTGTTCTGTTCGGCTTCTTCTCACAGATCGGATGTTCGGGCTGCCGGGTTGTCAATTAGTCCGGTTCTCGTCATGGTGCCGGCAGCGGCTTAATCAATTGGAAGGTTCCATCATTAATCGTTCCATGCGTTTGTTGCTTCCTTGTGCCTTTTTAATATATTTATCATTTTCTGACAAAAATTCGGCAGCATCTCCCCTTGACCCGGGCGTAAGGGAGATAAAGGGAACGCGCCCACACGGAGTGGCGGAACCCGACAACTGGAGGTGGGCACCCGGAGGCAGCAACACCTTTATAAAACCTCGGAAAACACTGGGAAAACCGTGAATGGAAGACTTGTAATACTAAACAGAATGGGCTGGGGGTTGGCGGCTAAGGGTGTACCGCTGAGGCACCAGGGGAAGGTGTACCGCTGGGGGGAGTGTGCCGCTGAGGGCCTAAAAGGTGTGCCGCTGAGGGCCAAAAGGGTGTACCGGCCAAGGGCCAACGGGGTGTGCCGCTGAGGGCCAAGAGGTGCGTACCGGTAGAGGAAAGCCCAGGGATAGACTGCTGGCGGCTAGGTGTTCTAGGAGAGAAGGAGGGTTTTCCTCCCCTCAGGCAGGTTGGCGTAGCTACTGGCCATAGGGGAGGGCAAAGAACCCGAAAGGCCAAGGATCATACGGGAGCGATCGTATTGACATGGAGACCCCAAAAGCACCGGAGAAATAGAAGGATGGAGGGAAAACGGACAACACGTCACACACACCGTGAAAACTGGCGTAAACCAACAAAGATAACAGAGAAACCCAAGGAGGGTGATTTTCATTCATGGGGAGCAAGGGGCCGTAGCCATCCATATACATTGCCAAGCACGCCCGTGCCAAAAGCCACGGGTGAGAAAGAAAACCCGGGGACAAAAGAAAAGGGAAGAGAAAACAAAACAAGGAAAGCCCCCGACTACATTCAGCTCTCCCCCCCCTTCTCTTACTCTCTCTTCTGCCCGGTCGTCGTCGGAGGAACCTCACACCGGAGCTCTTCTTCTTCCCTTCTCTCTTCTCTTCCTCTCTTGCCTGTGGCTTCAGCCTCTCTGGCCTTGTCTCTTCCTCTGTCTGTGTGTGTCTTCTTCTCCAGCCTCTCCTTCTCTTCTTCCTTCTTCTCTCTTCCCTCTTCTTGGCGAAGCGGACCTCCTTTATACTCACAACGGCGGGAGCCTTTGAGCACGGCAGTCGGAGGCGGGAAGCAGCCGATCATGATGGGGTTTGACTTCCCCTGTCCTGGCTATCAGGGGAGTAGCCTGCGTGGCCCAATCCTTGGCTGACACCTCGGACCGACCACTGCGCGCCGAAGATGCGTAGGGCATGGGCAGCACGTCGTTTGGCCGTTGAAAAAGCCCTCGCGCTGTGCCGGTGGCGAGCTGAACAAGCGTGCCGTGGTAAAGGGCAAAAGTCGTGCCGCTGGTAGTTGCCCAAACGTGCCGTTGAAGGGGGCAAACTGCGTGCCGTTGAAGGCCCAAAAGAGTGTGCCGCTAGGGGCAAAAAGTGTGCCGCTGAACCCCAAAACGGGCGTGCCGCTGAGGACACTGGGGTGTGTGCCGCTGAAGACCTTGGGGGCTGGGCGTGCCGCTGAGGGGCTCTGGGGCCGTGCCGCTGAGGGGTTCTGGGGCCGTGCCGCCGAAGCCCTTGGGGCGTGCCGCTGGAAACCCCAAGGGGTGTGCCGCTGAAGACCCCCCCAAGGGGGGTGTGCCACTGAAGCCCATGGGGGCTGGGCGTGCTGCTGAGGGGCTCTGGGGCCGTGCCGCTGAGGGGCTCTGGGACTGTGCCGCTGAAGGCCCATTGGGGCGTGCTGCTGAGCCCTTGGGTGTGCCGCTGAGTAGCCCTGGGGTGTGCCGCTGAGCAGCCCTAGGTGTGCCGTTGAAGGCCAAACTGGGCGTGTTTCTGAGCCAATTCTGAGCCCGTTATGGACACGAATCATGACCCGTTTGGTTTTCCTCGGGGCCCATGGATTGTGGGGCTCTTTGTGGTTGGTTTCTCTTCACTGTCGTGACTCCTAGAGGCGGCTTCGCGGCAGTATGCATGCTTGGGGAGTCCGGACGACCAGTCTTTCCGGGGTTCCTTCTCTTGACGGCGTTGTTGATGCGGGGCCGAGCGGGACATCTGGGTGTGCGATTTCTTGGTGTCCACACATGCCAAAGATACTTTTAATGCTACCTTTGTTCTCTAAAATGGAAGAAGCAATACGGTTGTCACACTGAGTAACTGGGGATTCTGGCCTCTGATCAAGGTGTTTCCCCACGTCAAAAGGTGCTGATGAACCAAAATTGTTCATTAAAAAAAATTGAATTTGTGTAAATCAATTTCTGAAAGAACAATTAAAATTCAGGTGCATTCACTTATGTTTCTCTTAAAACTGTCATGGAAAGTAAACTAAGTAAGATGTAAGTTGGTTGAACTAGAATATTATATGAGCTTATAGTTTTTTTTTATTAAGTGTTGGTTCAGATATGAGTACAATTTCTTTTGAAAAATTTCGGTTTACATCATTCTTAAACCATATCTGACAATCAAGGTTTCATAAGCTTTTATGATGGAGGAATCCAAAACTTAAAATTTTGCTTTTATGAAGTTGGTATCTTGCTGAAAAGTTTAATATCTCAATTTTCACAAATTGTTGAATCTGCTCATCCTATTGCTCTTTATCAATGTGTTTTTATTCAGACTGGTTGTCATATATGAGAGTTGCAGTCTTTGGATAACTAGAGTTCATCCTTGTAGATTTCTCTTGCATCATGGATCATAAGGGCAGAATTCTCTGGTCTGGTTGAGAGACTATATGCATAAGGGGACAATGTGCTAGATTGTCTGATCATGTTGTATGTTTGCATTAGCTCTATATCTTCTGCCATGTCAAAGGGGGAGTATTTGTTGCATATACATGACTGCATAAGTTGTTTGACTAAGGGGGAGAATTGACTTAAATGCTTCTGATATTGTGTTGCACTCATCTGCTGAACTATATTGAGTGTCTCATATGACATCACTAGATTATCAAAGTATTGTTTTTCTTTTTGATGAAGTCAAAGGGGGAGAATACTTTGATGAGTCTAGTCTGAATATTCCATTTCCTTCATTCATAAGACTCATAGTATTGCCATCATCAAAAAGGGGGAGATTGTTGGATATTATGTTTTGATGATGACAAACACTATGACTCTCATATGTTTGATGTCATATGTGTTGACTTATGTTTTTATGATGACATAGTTTATGTGTTCTGATGGTGACAAATTGATGTCATATGTGTTTACTTCATTCAGAACTACTCATTCAGAACTTGGTACATTGATTAACTGTGAGCATGGCATAGACTGTTCACTCATCTATCTACGTGAGTCACCAAGTCCACACATTGCTTCGTGTGCTCTTCATAAAGTCTATACAATGCCATTTGTTCATGCATTTTAGCAAGTCTGTACAGCCTGTGTTCACAACACAAAGTCTGTACTTCGCATGCTCACACAATCGCCAAGTCTATTCACCGGGTTGCTCATTAAGTCTTAAAGTCTGTACAGGGTAGTTCATGCATCACTCTATTTGCCAAGTGTATACATCAGTCAGCATTGCATCTTGTTCATGATGTCTATACATCCACCGTCTATGTTAAGCTTCAAAGTCTGTTCATCCGATCTTCTCATTTGCGTTGAAGTCCATACATTGGTGGCTAAGTATATACATTGTCTCTTTTACCTACGTTGCTTGAAATGAAGTCTATACACTGCTGGATGTTCATGTCTGCACATTGGTGCTTTTCCCTACGTTCTGGCCAAGTCTATACAGCCTCATCTTTACCTTCATTCCAAGCCAAAGTCTGCACATTGGCCAAGTCTACACATCGGCCTGTGGCTTACTTAGCTGAAGTCTGTACAGCATCCGTTGTCTAGAGTTCTTAAAGTCTGTACATCGGACTGTTTCAGCAAGTCTGTACATCCGACTGTTCAGCTTGCAACCAAGTCTGTACATCGGACTGCTTCTTTTGAAGTCTATACATTGGCTCGTTCACTTTTGCAAAGTCTGTACATTAGACTATGGCGAAGTCTATACATTCGTTTCCTTGGGCAAAGTCTATACATCGTGACCTTGAACTTTCAAGTATGTACACTCTTTATTTCAAAGTCTGTACATTGTTGCCTTGAAGCCGTTCCAAGTCTATACAACGCCCAAGTCTGTACAGCCATCAGTGAACCCTCCAAGTCTATACATCCAGTTGAACGCAAAGTCTACACATCGCCTCACATCTTACAAGTCTATACATTGGCGATTGGGCATCCAAGTCTGTACATTGGCCTTCAAGCGTTTCAACTCTATACATTGCTGCTTTGACCAACTCTGTACATCCGGTTGCCTGACTTCTGTTTCAAAGTCTACACATTCATTGTTAAGGCAAGTCTATACATTGGCTCAGGGTCTTTAAGTCCATACAGAGTCTTCATCTTCTGAAGTCTGTACGTTCGTTTTGGGAAGTCTCTACATTCATTCATCTGAAGCTTCTTCAAGTCTGTACAACGCTGCTTTGTCAAAGCCTGTACATCACAGCTATGTTGAAGTCTGTACAGCCAGTCTCTTGACAAAGTCTGTACAGTGTCTCATATTGGCAAAGTCTGTACATCGTCGGATCTGTGGATGCTTTGTCCTTTTGAAGTCTATACACTCGATTGTTAGCCCTTCAACTCTATACATTCGAGTGTTAACCACTAAGTCCATACATTGTTGCATGAAGAGTCTATACAGTGTGCATGGTTTAACAAGTCTGCACAGTCATTGTCTGTTGGCATCACGAAGTCTATACACTCTTTCCTTCACGCCATCAAGTGTGTACACTGCCTTCCCAGGGACTCTTTCATCAAGTCTATACAGACTTAGCGAAAGCTCTGCAAGTCTGTACACTAGTTTGTCTGGCACGTTAACATGAAGTCTATACACTGGTTTCTCTGGCACGTTAACACTAAGTCTATACACTCAGGTTGCTGAAGGGTTTCAAGTATGTACATTGCATGCTCACTCAACTAAGTCTATACACTCGTTCGCTAACATGAAGTCTATGTATTCGTTTGATAAGCTTCAACTCTATACACTCGATATCAAGCTTCAAGTCTATACACTCTTACTTCACACGAAGTCTGTACACTCAGTTAACTTTCAAGTCTATACATCATCTGATACTGTCTTCGACTGATTATCTGACAGGATTAATGGACGAGGTTATTAAGATTGGCACGTGATCCTAGAGGCTGAGATGCTGACACATGGACCAAACCTGCTGGGCGGGAATCGTCGAGAGCTTACGCCCTAGCTGCCTGCTGCTGGTATAAATATGGAGTTTCCTCCATCGGCTGAAGTGATCGAAACATAGTGAGCCATCAAGAAAAAATAGAAGAGCAGTGAGTGCCTCCACGATACAGAGAACGAAGAAAGAAGAAGAAGAAGAAGAAGAAAGAAGGAAGAAGAGACAGAGAGAGAGAGCCTGCGAAAGAGAAGAAAAAGAAGAGTGAGAAGAAGAGAGAGCTAGAGCAAAGGAAGCCTCAACTGAAGATCAGTTCCTACTGGACCGTGGATCAAATCCAGGCCAGCCTGCTCCTGCGAGAGTCTTTGTGCATTTTATTTTTCAGCTTACTGTTACTGCATTTTGTTTTTCTTTTCAACTATTCTCTAGTTGTTCCTCCGATTCTCTTGTGTGAGGTCGGGTTCCCTCCAGTGTGGAGGAAGAGAGACTTGCGTCTCTGGTTGCCTTTGACAGGGTGTCATCGGTTGTTTCCCTCTGGGTTGGAGGAAGGGAGATTTATCTCCGGTTCTGGGCTTGTAGGTTTCAAGTCCAGGGGTCCCTCTGGTTGGGAGGAAGAGAGGTCCGAGACCTCTAGTTTGCAGGTGACTTGGGGTCACTTGTGCTGCCCTCTGGGTTTCAGAGGAAGAGAGACTTGGGTCTCTAGGTTCCCCTCCGGTTTGGAGGAAGGGAGGATTGGTCCTCCGGTTCTAGTCTTGTGGGTTGCAAGACTAGGTGTTCCCTCCGATTTGGAGGAAGAGAGACTGTACGTCTCTGGTTTCCAAGTGGCTGGGAGTCACTTGGGGTGTCCCTCCGGTTGGAAGGAAGAGGGGAGGTTGTTCCCCTGGTCAAGCTGTGTGGCAGCTCTTATTTGCAGACTGAGTCTGCTTTCTAGCATTGCTAGTGGAAGCCTCACTCCGGTTGGGAGTGAGGGGTGGACGTAGGTCTTTGGACCAAACCACCTAAAAATCTCTTGAGCAGTGGTTTGTTTGTGTGTTTGCTTCCGCTAGATGATTGATTAGGAGCGCTCCAAGTGTCTCTTCATTTGTTCAATTGAATTAGTTTCTATTCTAGTATTGTGTTTAGCTTCTGAGGTTTTTAATTGGGCGATATTTCTAGCAGGGTACATTCACACCCCCCCTCTGTATCCAGGGCTTGCACCCAAACAATTGGTATCAGAGCGGTTCTCTGATTGATCAGATCCAACGATCTGCAGAGGATCCCGTTGTCCCTTGGTGCATTTTTGATTTTACTCTTTGCTGCATTAATCTGTTTGCCGAATTAATCAATGGGGTCTCCACCGGTCTTTAATGGTTCTATTTTTACCTCATGGGTTAGCAGTCTACATAGTTATATGAATTTAATGGATCCGGATCTGTGGAAGTTAATTTCACATGGTCCTCATAGACTACCACAGGAAGAGTACAAATGGACTAAAAGTGACAGATCAAGAAATGAAGAGAATCAGAAAGTTTTGAAATTAATGAAAGAAGCTACTGACAAGGCTCTACATTCTTATTTTTATGACTGCAGGTCCGCAAAGGACATTCTGGATCAGTTGAAGCTAGCTCAGAGGATGAATGAGGACAGCGGCCTGATGGCTGATAAGAGCGACCATAGCACTGATTAAGATGAATTTGAAGATGCTGAAGAGGTAATCAATCCTTTCGATAGTTTCACTTTAGATGACTGGGAGGATGCCTATGCTAATCTATTAAACTCCCATGAAAAATTGAGGAAGAAGAATAAAAGTCTGATAAAGAAATTAACAAGTCTAGGGGATCCTATTTCTGGAACTGAAAATCTTGAAAATCCTGAAATTCTGAAAACTGAAAATGAGATACTCAGAAGACAAGTGTCGAAACTAGATGGAATCCAATCAGAACTTGATCATGTTAAATCTGAAAACACTAAACTCAGAAACCAATGTCAAGAATCTGAACAAAAACTAATCAGTCTTGAGAATGAAAACAAATTGATCAATGAAGAGTTCAAGGCTGTTAGTGTTGTGAACTTAAAATTTCAGGAAAACTTTGAAAACTGTAAATCAGAATATCCAAGTTTCCTAACTAATGTTTTGTTTGATGATGATAAACTTGAGCAGGAGAACACTAGTCTAAAGGAGGAAATTGAGAAACTAAAACAGTTGAACTCCACCATGTCAGAGAGATTGCTAACATTTGAAAAAGGAAAATATGTTGATGAAAATCAAAATGAGCTCAAACTGAAATCAGAAATTGATACCCTTAAAACTTTGAATGATGTGATGCATCAACAAATTCTGGTCTGTGAAGAAGATATAGTCAACTATGAACATCAGGTCTCTTCCCTTCAATCTGAAATAAATGATCTGAACAATACTTTGTCAAAATTCGTAAGTGGGCAGAAAAACCTAGACAAGCTACTGTTGGATTTTGTGTCTTCCCTAAGTGTTTTGATGATGAGCAACACTATGTTAATTGTTGTTGATATTTTTGATCAGATATCTTGCACTTGAGTTATCCATGGTTTTATATGAAAAAGCTGCTAAGAGGTAACAATTCGTGTGTTCGTACAAGTTCGGTCTTCGTGCTGTTTTCCTTAAACCTCATGTCATTCTTACTTCGCGTTTTCACCTCGTGTCGAGTTAGCCATGTTGTCGTCTGATTGAGTGTTGTCTTTCACCTCGTGCAGTCTTTGATTACTGTGTTGTTTCCGTGTCATCCTTAGCTCATGTCATCCGTTTGTATTCCTGTCTTCGAGTCTATTTTCGCTGAGTCTCTAAGTCAGTCTAAGTTCAAGTGTTCCTTTCACTTCGTGTTGTTTTCTCTTCTCATGTCTTCGTGTCGTATTCCTGAAGCTGCTCTAAAAGTTCTGATGAACTTCGAGTAGTTTTCCTGTAGACCTCGTGTCGCTCCTACTTAGTAACCACACTTCGTGACGGTTACTGTTGTCCATGTTTTCGTGTCGTTTTCTGTGTAGTGTGTGTTTGTCACCACTATACTTCGTGTCGTTGTTTTTCACTTCGTGTCAAACTTCACTTCGTGTTGTCTTCACTTCGTGTCAAACTTCACTTCGTGTTGTTTTCACTTCGAGTCGTTTCTTTATATTCTATCTTCGTGTTGGTTTCTCGCTTTAGACTTCGTGTCATTTTCGCCTTGACCACACATCGTGTTGCCTTCCGTAGACCTCGTGTCTTGAATATTTGCAACCACTTCGTGTCGATTTCTGTCGTTAGCCCGTGTTGTCCTCGTGTTGTTTTTGCTTTCGTGACCTCGTGTCTCTTTTGGCTTATAACCTCACCTCGTGTCATTTCCTTCTGTGTGTCTGACCTGTTACAGAGTATCTCGTGTCGTTCTTGTGTCATTTCGAGTAATAGTCACGTCGTGTTGTTACTATATACCTCATGCAATTTTGGTTTTTGTGGCCATGCAGCGTATTAATGGATTTAATCTCATTACAGGTCCAAGGAAGAACATTCCACACTCCTGGGCTGCACGTGATCCGAGACAAGAGGAACCAATCTGATAAAGGCATGTGGCAGGAAGATTCTGGATCGAGCGTGGGAGGCACACGCGTTTTGCGCCCTATCCACCTGCTGTTACTGCTATAAATAGAATCCTTCGTCCTCAGATGAAGGTGATCGAAGAAGAGTGGCATAGAAGAAAAAAGTAAGAAAATAGAGAGCCCTTCGATCCAGGAAAAGAAAAGAAAGAAGAAAGAATAGCAGAGAGAAAAAAGAGAGAGAGCAGAAGAGTGATCAGAAGAGTTGTTCTGACTTGCGGATCAAATCCGAAGTCTATTGCTCTGTACTGAGCTACATTGCTTCCATTTTTTGGCATTTGATTTCCTTCGATCGTATTTTTCGTTTATTGTTCTTACCTTTCTTCAACTGTTCTTGTTTGTGTTTCCGATCCTCTGGACTGAGGTCGGGGTCCTCCTGTGAGATCAGGAGAAGGGAGAGTCAATCTCCAGTCTGTAAGCAGCAGGTGGGCTGCTTGTAGGTTCCCTCCGGGTTGGGAGGAAGAGGGGTCTTCGACCTCTGGTTCACTAGTAGCAGGGCTGCTACTAGTGGGGTTCCCTCTTGGTAAAGAGGAAGAGAGACGAGAGTCTCTGGGTTCTAGTGACTGCTGGTCGCTAGAGGTTCCCTCCTGGTAGGAGGAAGAGGAGGGGTTGTTCTCCTGGGAAGCTATGTATCAGCAGTTGTTTGGCAAGCTGTGTTGCCCAGCCTTTAGTGAAGCCACACTCGGTTTGAGTGTGGGGTGGATGTAGGTCTGAAGGACCGAACCACCTTAAAATCCTCTGAGTCCTTGTGTGATCGATTGTGGTAATATTGTGGTATGCCTTCTATTTGCTTGAGCTATTAACTGCATTGCATCATTTTCGATAGTCGGAGCTCGAGGTTATTTGCGTTTAGCGATATACTCTGCAGTATTTTTTAATTCTACGAAAAACAGTGATCTATTCATCCCCTCCCCTTCTAGATCACTTCATATTGTACTTATCAGTTGGTATCAGAGCAGGTTTTTCCCAGAATGTGGTCCAACGGCCAAGGAAACGGATCCACTGGTCCTCGCAGTTTCATAGCTGATGGGCAGTCTATCACCCGTCCCCCCTTCTTTGATGGTAATAATTACTTCTTATGGAAGAACAGGATGGAAGTCTTTATCAGGGCCCAAAGCCACAAGCTATGGAAAGTTATTACAGATGGTCCATACACCCTTCCACCGAATGAAGATATGTGGACAGAAGATCAGGTCAAACTCTCCGCACTAAATTGGACAGCTCTTAACATCATACAGTGCGCCGTCCACCCGGAAGAGTATTCGAGGATCTCAGCGTGCAAGACTACAAAGAACATGTCGGATGATTTGCAGTTAATTCATGAGGGCACATCTCAGGTGAAGGCTACCAAGATCAACATACTTACAACTCAATATGAGTTATTTAAGATGAAGCTAGCGGAGCCGATCACAGAAATGTATGCTAGATTATCTGTGATCATCAACAGTCTGAAGGGCCTTGGAAAGGATATTCAACAAGAAGACATAGTCAGGAAGATCCTTAGGTCTCTAACTCCCGTCTGGGAAACCAAGGTGACTGTAATAGAGGAATCAAGAAATTTATCCATCATGACAGTAACCCAGCTGATTGGATCCCTCATGACCCATGAAATGAATTTCAAACATGGAAACAATGGGCATGACAGAAAGGGAAAGAATGTTGCTCTGAAGGTCTCACGACATGCTAAGAAGAACAACAGCAGCAGCAGCAGCAGCAGTGATGATAGCAGCGAAGGCTCTGATGGATTCTCAGACCTGGACAAGGACGAGCGAGCTATGCTCACCAGGCAATTCAGAAAGTTCCTGAGAACTAAAGGAAAATTCTACAGGAGGAAGAAATTTAATGCTGCAATGAAGTCTCCTGAGCGAGGATTTGAGAAGAACCGGTCTGCTAAGAAGATCACTTGCTATCATTGTCAGAAACCCGGTCACATGAAAAGTGAATGTCCAGAGCTACAAGCTAAGGCTCCAGGACACCAGAAGAAGATGGTGCACAAGAAGAAGAAGGCCATCCAGAAGCCACTTCGTCCAGTGAAAATGAAGAAAAGATCTGCCTCATGGCCGACCATGAGAAAGAGGTAACAAACTTATTTGAGAATTTTACCTTGGATGATTGGGAGGATGCCTATGGCGACCTGTTAAGTAAATATAATTGTTTAAACAAGGAGCACAGAATGCTTAGACGTAAGTTTCATTCTCTGTCTGAAGAACACTCTTCTATTGTCACTGATAGCATGAAAACCAAGGAGATGGCCATTGAGCTAGACCAGGTTAAAGGTGAGATTGAGAGGTTGAGAATGGAAAGAGAGGAGAGTCTAGCTAGAATGGATGAGCTGAAGTGTAAAGCTGAAGAGTGTAAAGGAGAGATTAGACTGATGGCTGAAAAATATGAGGCAGTTAGAAAAGTTAATCAGGAACTCCAGGACAAATGCAATGAATTTCAGAAGGAGATTGAGGACAAAGAAAAAGTGCTTGAGAAGTTTACAGAGGGGAGAAACAACCTGAATGTCCTTCTGGGGTCGAGGATAAACTTCAATAGGGAGGGATTAGGATACAATCCTACTAGTAAAAAACCCTTTGAATTTAAGACTACCACGTTCTGCCCCGCCAAAGGCAAAGAGAAACTGGAAACACCATCCAGTTCCAAATCTGTCTCTACAATGAAGTTTTCGACCGGCAAATTCATTCAATCCACTGGTCAGCAACCTAAGTCAGGAAATCTTGAAACAAGAACTGCTCATGTGCAACAGGTGGGGAACAAAGGTTCTCACAGAACCAGTCCTATTGATGTCACAAAAAGGGTGAAAAGTTTTGTTAAGAAAGCTCATCATGCTAATTATCAAGTAGAACATGGCAACGTTCACCAGGTTCAGCACAAATTTTATTGGAGTAAAAATGCTTACATGAATTATGCTCAACACACACGCGTATCCTCTAAGAGGCCAACCAACAATGTCTTTGTTCAGAAACAGCATAGTTCAAATAGGAATAAGCTTATTCAACACCCACCAAGAAATGACAAAAGGGAAGAATCAACCCACATAAAACCACTGAAGAGAACTATAAAACAAATGTGGATTCCCAAGTGTTTTTTTTGCATAATCTGAAAACTGGTTCTGGACCCAATTTGAATTGGGTCCCACATTACACTGTCTGAATTTTTTGCAGGTCAGCCTGGCAGCTGAGCATAACAAGTGGTATCTTGACAGCGGCTGTAGCAGGCACATGACAGGAGACCGGTCCAAATTCAGCAAACTAAAAATGTAGTCTGGGGGCTTGGTCAAATTCGGAGGAAATAACAGAGGTAGAATAATTGGAATTGGTACGATTGGTAAGTCCTCCACTAACTCCATTGAAGATGTGTATCTTGTAGAAGGACTTCAGCACAACTTGGTAAGTATAAGTCAACTTTGTGACAAAGGACACAAGGTACTCTTTGACCACAACTCGTGCACTGTTTTTGAGCTGAACTCTGATAACATCATGTTCAAAGGTCATAGAGTAAATAATGTGTACATCGTTGATCTAGATGATAATTCTGAAACAAACTTGTGTCTGTCTGCTAATTCTGAACAGGTTGCTTTTGACTGGCATAGGCGTCTAGGCCACGCTAGTGTGTCTACTTTGAATAAACTGTCTAATTATAACCTAGTCAGAGGTTTGCCCAAAATAAAATTCCAGTTAGGGTCCAAGCTCTGTGATGCTTGTGCTCAAGGTAAACAGACTCGTGCAGTTTTTAAGTTGAGAACTGAAGGTCTCTCATCTAAACCACTACAGCACTTGCACATGGATCTCTTTGGTCCTACTCAAATACAAAGCCTGTCAGGTAAGAGATATGGTCTAGTCATAGTTGATGACTTCACTAGATTTTCTTGGTTGTTCTGTTTAGCAAATAAAAATGATGCTTTTGTTCACTTTGAAGAACTTTTTAATAAAATCAAACTGCAAGGTGAACATAATATCATTACAATTCAGTCTGACCATGGAGGAGAGTTTGAAAACTCTTCATTCTCTGAATTTTGCTCAAGAGAGGGAGTGACTCACAGATTTTCTTCTCCCAGGACACCGGAGCAGAATGGAATTGTTGAGAGAAGAAACAGGTCAATAATTGAAATGGCCAGGACTATGCTGATTGAGAGTGGACTTCCAAGGAGATTTTGGGCAGAAGCTGCAAATACAGCATGCTACACTTTAAATCGAGCCTTGGTAAGACCTACTCATAAGAAAACTCCTTATAAACTCCTCAAGGATAAGCTGCCAAACATTTCTTACTTTAAAATCTTTGGTTCCAAATGTTTCATCCACAATAATGGTAAGAATGGTTTGGATAAGTTTGAAGCAAGAAGCTCTCCTGGAATTTTTCTCGGATATTCAGAAACCTCTAGGGCTTACAGAGTCTTCAATAAAGATGAGCAAACTGTTGAAGAAACACCTCATGTAGTGTTTGATGAGAATGTTCTATCTGACAAAAAGATAAATGATGATAGGGAGTCACCTGATGTGGGAGATTTCTTGGAGAAAATTGAAGAAGAAGAGATGCAGCAAACTGCTCAACCAGAAAACTTACAACAAGAAGGAGCAACTGAGGTAGGTGAACCCTCAGGTGAGGTAATATTTCACAAAGATCATCCTAGTGAAAATGTCATAGGTAATTTGCATGATCCCACTCGGACAAGGTCTCATTTTAGAACTGTCCAAGAACAGGACTTAGCTGCTTTGACATCTCAGGTAGAACCCAAGACTGTGGAAGAGGCTTTAAAGCATGATTCTTGGGTATCCTCCATGGGTGAGGAATTAAATCAATTTGAGAAAAATAATGTATGGAAACTAGTTCCTAGACCTGAAAACACTCATGTCATTGGCACTAAATGGGTTTTCAAAAATAAGATTGATGAAAATGGTGCTATCTCTAGAAACAAAGCAAGACTTGTAGCTCAAGGCTACAGTCAGGAATTTGGTGTGGATTTTGATGAATCCTATGCACCAGTAGCTAGGATGGAAGCTATAAGAATTCTGTTTGTATTTGCATGCTCTAGAAACATTCGGCTACAGCAAATGGATGTCAAAAGTGCATTTTTAAATGGGTTATTGAAGGAAGAAGTATATGTTGAACAACCTCCTGGGTTTAATTTCTCTGTTCAGCCTAACATGGTTTTTAGGTTGAATAAAGCCCTCTATGGATTGAAGCAGGCTCCCCGAGCCTGGTATGAGAGACTTTCTGAGTTCCTTGTGAGCAAGGGCTACACTCGAGGTAAGGTTGACCAAACCCTATTCACCAAAAGTCTCGGAAAGGAGTTAATTGTGGTCCAGGTATATGTTGATGATATCATTTTCGGATCTAACAATTCAAAATTATGTAAAGATTTTTCTGAGTCTATGTCCCAAGAATTTGAAATGAGTCTAGTTGGCGAACTAAAATATTTTCTTGGACTGCAGGTCAAACAAATGGAGGATGGTTGTTTCATAAATCAAACCAAGTATACTCTGGAGATGCTGAAAAGGTTTGGAATGACCAACCTCAAGACAATCTCAACACCCATGGGTACCAGCTCCTCACTGGATTCAGACGAAAAAGGTAAAGAGGCGGATGCTAAACTATATAGAGGTATGATCGGTTCACTCCTCTACTTAACTGCATCCAGGCCCGACATTCAATTTAGTGTAGGGATGTGTGCCAGATACCAGGCTAGGCCTACTGAATTGCATCTGGCAGCTGTAAAGAGAATCTTTAGATACTTATCTACCACCCATGATCTAGGCCTCTGGTATCCTGCATCATGTAAGTTAGATCTCATTGCATACACTGATGCAGATTATGCAGGATGTAAATTGGACAGGAAGAGTACTAGTGGTCACTGTGAATATCTAGGAGGATGCTTAGTCTCTTGGGGTTCCAAGAAGCAACACTCTGTGGCTCTTTCTACTGCTGAAGCTGAATATGTAGCAGCGGGGAGCTGTGGCACACAGGTTATATGGATAAAACACCAGCTTCTGGACTACTCGGTTGAGCTAGGTTGTACTCCTATCTTTTGTGACAATACTAGTGCAATAAATATTGCAAAGAATCCTGTACTTCATTCCCGAACTAAACACATTGAAATCAGGCATCATTTTATTCGAGATGAAGTAGCTAAGAGGACTTTTGAGTTGATCCATGTTGGCACTAACTCACAAATTGCAGATATCTTCACTAAGCCACTGGATACTGAAAAATTTAGCACTTTGCGCAGAGAACTAGGTATTTACAGAATTTCATGATTGAACATTTGATTTCTGACTACCATGTCATGTGTTATTGTGCTTATCATATTCATTGTCTGTTGCTGAAGAAATAACTTCATTATGAGTGTTTGGTGACTCACTCCGTTTTGATTGAATAGTCTGTTCAAACTTCATGGTGTTCTCTTTGAAGTGTTTTGAGGGTTGTCTTGGTTAAGTCTGTGTTGGGGTCAAGGTCTCAGGGGGAGCTAGATTTATAATAGGTGTTTTGGTCTTTGGCCTAATTTGAACATACTCCGAACGACATCTTGCTGACATCAAAAGAGAATCAGGTTGATTAGGTGTATAAAAGAAAGTGTTGGATGCTTTATCCTTTAAGACTGTTCATCTAATTTCTTGTTGGAATTTCAGCTGTTAGTCCCACTGAGATCAAAATCTGTATTCAAAGATTATCTTCCTACACGGTAACTGTCTTCTGATCTAGCCAGTACAGCATACCTACTTAGTCAATGTTGAGTCCGAAATGAGGTCTTTTGTGCTCTAGTCTGAATCACCTTGGATCTGGTGTATTGTTCTCAAACGGACTCAAGCTTAATTAACAAGGTTTTAAGAGCTGGTTAATAAAAACAAAAAATTTCATAAAATTGTTGTCAACCGTGTTAACTGCTCATTGAGAAACTGGGATTTTCATCAATGAAGTGAAAAAAAAAAAATCCCATGTCATGAGATGGCAGTACTTATCTGGTTTCTTATTAATTGTCTTGATCATACAGAGCTATGGTACATATCTGGTTAGTAACTGGGGTGTCTGGCCTCTGATAAAGGTGTCACCTTAATGTCAACACCAGTTAGAATACTATCTCTGTCTTCTTGTCAGAAGGGGTAATGTGGTCCTGCCACCGAGTAACTGGGGTTTCATGCCTCTAAACAAGGTGTCTCCCTAATGTCAAAGGTGTACTTGACAGACTTACCTTTGATCTTGACTATCTTTAAAGATCCTGCTCACTTGAAGTATAGCTCTTGATTTGTTTGTTCTCAATACCACAGGTCTTTGTCTTCAGACTGTCTTACTTTATACTCTCTCAGTAAAGACTTACTTTGATCAAACTGGTATCTTGTAACTCACTTGCTTAGAATCTGGTTCTGTGTATGGAGCGAATCCTTATTCACAGTTTTGCACAGTCTGACTAACTGATCTTCAAAAATCCTCACATAAAATTAATGGCTTTCTTAATTGACTAAACATCTCAATAACCTCCATTTATCTGCCTTACTCTGTCCTATTTTCTCTCTATAGTCAGCAATTTTCCTTTCTCTGTATCTTCAGATTTGCCCCTAGTTTTTGATGATGTCAAAGGGGGAGAGAATTGTGTGGTTTCGGTTTCAGAGTTTTTGTTGCATGCCATTGTGTTGAGGGGGAGTTAGTTATCAAGTCTGAGGTAATCTGTTGCTGTGTTCAGGGGGAGTGTTCTGGTGTCATCAGAGGAAGCAAGGAAGCTAGTGCATTGAAAGTCTGCTTTAATTTGTCTGCATTAAATCTCTTGAAATGATCTCTTTTGAACTTATCTCTTATACTTAATATAGTGTTGCCATCATCAAAAAGGGGGAGATTGTTGGATTTTATGTCTTCCCTAAGTGTTTTGATGATGAGCAACACTATGTTAATTGTTGTTGATATTTTTGATCAGATATCTTGCACTTGAGTTATCCATGGTTTTATATGAAAAAGCTGCTAAGAGGTAACACTTCGTGTGTTCGTACAAGTTCGGTCTTCGTGCTGTTTTCCTTAAACCTCATGTCATTCTTACTTCGCGTTTTCACCTCGTGTCGAGTTAGCCATGTTGTCGTCTGGTTGAGTGTTGTCTTTCACCTCGTGCAGTCTTTGATTACTGTGTTGTTTCCGTGTCATCCTTAGCTCATGTCATCCGTTTGTATTCCTGTCTTCGAGTCTATTTTCGCTGAGTCTCTAAGTCAGTCTAAGTTCAAGTGTTCGTTTCACTTCGTGTTGTTTTCTCTTCTCATGTCTTCGTGTCGTATTCCTGAAGCTGCTCTAAAAGTTCTGATGAACTTCGAGTAGTTTTCCTGTAGACCTCGTGTCGCTCCTACTTAGTAACCACACTTCGTGACGGTTACTGTTGTCCATGTTTTCGTGTCGTTTTCTGTGTAGTGTGTGTTTGTCACCACTATACTTTGTGTCGTTGTTTTTCACTTCGTGTCAAACTTCACTTCGTGTTGTCTTCACTTCGTGTCAAACTTCACTTCGTGTTGTTTTCACTTCGAGTCGTTTCTTTATATTCTGTCTTCGTGTTGGTTTCTCGCTTTAGACTTCGTGTCGTTTTCGCCTTGACCACACATCGTGTTGCCTTCCGTAGACCTCGTGTCTTGAATATTTGCAACCACTTCGTGTCGGTTTCTGTCGTTAGCGTGTGTTGTCCTCATGTTGTTTTTGCTTTCGTGACCTCGTGTCTCTTTTGGCTTATAACCTCACCTCGTGCCATTTCCTTCTATGTGTATGACCTGTTACAGAGTATCTCGTGTCGTTCTTGTGTCATTTCGAGTAATAGTCACGTCGTGTTGTTACTATATACCTCATGCAGTTTTGGTTTTTGTGGCCATGCAGCGTATTAATGGATTTAATCTCATTACAGGTCCGAGGAAGAACATTCCACACTCCTGGGCTGCACGTGATCCGAGACAAGAGGAACCAATCTGATAAAGGCACGTGGCAGGAAGATTCTGGATCGAGCGTGGGAGGCACACGCGTTTTGCGCCCTATCCACCTGCTGTTACTGCTATAAATAGAATCCTTCGTCCTCAGATGAAGGTGATCGAAGAAGAGTGGCATAGAAGAAAAAAGCAAGAAAATAGATAGCCCTTCGATCCAGGAAAAGAAAAGAAAGAAGAAAGAATAGCAGAGAGAAAAAAGAGAGAGAGCAGAAGAGTGATCAGAAGAGTTGTTCTGACTTGCGGATCAAATCCGAAGTCTATTGCTCTGTACTGAGCTACATTGCTTCCATTTTCTGGCATTTGATTTCCTTCGATCGTATTTTTCGTTTATTGTTCTTACCTTTCTTCAACTGTTCTTGTTTGTGTTTCCGATCCTCTGGACTGAGGTCGGGGTCCTCCTGTGAGATCAGGAGAAGGGAGAGTCAATCTCCAGTCTGCAAGCAGCAGGTGGGCTGCTTGTAGGTTCCCTCCGGGTTGGGAGGAAGAGGGGTCTTCGACCTCTGGTTCACTAGTAGCAGGGTTGCTACTAGTGGGGTTCCCTCTTGGTAAAGAGGAAGAGAGACGAGAGTCTCTGGGTTCTAGTGACTGCTGGTCGCTAGAGGTTCCCTCCTGGTAGGAGGAAGAGGAGAGGTTGTTCTCCTGGGAAGCTGTGTATCAGCAGTTGTTTGGCAAGCTGTGTTGCCCAGCCTTTAGTGAAGCCACACTCGGTTTGAGTGTGGGGTGGATGTAGGTCTGAAGGACCGAACCACCTTAAAATCCTCTGAGTCCTTGTGTGATCGATTGTGGTAATATTGTGGTATGCCTTCTATTTGCTTGAGCTATTAACTGCATTGCATCATTTTCGATAGTCGGAGCTCGAGGTTATTTGCATTTAGCGATATACTCTGCAGTATTTTTTAATTCTACGAAAAACAGTGATCTATTCATCCCCTCCCCTTCTAAATCACTTCATATTGTACTTATCAGCTACTTGGTGTAAAAATCAACACTAGGAAGGAAGGGCTGGGCTATAATAATGGTAACAAGAAAGAATTTCAGAGCAAGTTGATGACATCTTTTGTAAAGACTTCAAATGTAGCCACCACTTCAAAAGATAAACAGCCCATTGTTCAGAAAACTCAAGAACAGACCAAAAATCAGAAAAAGATTGGAAAACAGAAAATAAATAAAAATGGTTCATTAGGGCATGTTGATCAAAGTTCACACACACATTCACATGCATCTAAAAAGAAAATGTCATGCCATTATTGTCATAAATTTGGTCATCTGATGCATGAATGTAAATTGATGGAGAAGGATGATATGACTGCTAGGAACCTTCATGATAGAAATCCTTCATTTCAGAAAAAGAAAATTGAATGTTGTCACTGTGGTAAATTAGGACACACAATTGCACAATGCTGGTTTGTAAATGATAAGAAAACATCTCATTCATGTCGTGGTAAATCTCCTGCAAGCCAACATGGTCCTAATAAGAACAAATTTATTTTTAAAGATAAGCTCATTACATGCTTTGAGTGTGGAAAGACAGGCCACAGGGCTATTGAATGTTGGCTGAGGGCTGGTGGAAGAAATTCTAGTTCATGCTTTCACTGTGGCAAGATGGGCCACATTGCAGCCCAATGTTGGCATGCTCAGGGAAGGAAGTTTAACAATAAATCTGGTAAATTCCCTGTCAATAGAAATATTTCTGATAGAAATGAATTTGTTTTTGAAAGGAAAACACTTGCATGTTTTGAATGTGGGAAGCCAGGCCATAGAGCTGCTGACTGTTGGCTGGCTTATGTTGGTAAACAGAATCTTAATTCTATTAATAGAAAATTTCATGCAAATGCACATAGAACTCATGCTAATCAGAATGTGCATAAAACAAATCTGAAATCTGCTGCCTCTTGCTATTATTGTGGTATATTAGGTCATTCAATGAATAATTACCATCTGATAAGATCTGATGACCTAAATGCTAAAAGGTTGTTTAGAACACCTACCAAAGGTGTCACTATTAACCATGCAGGACCCAAGACTGTTTGGGTACCTGCCCATGCAAAATAGTGTGCTAACTTGCAGGTGTGCCTTGGAAGCTGAAGAATAAAAAGGGGGAAATAAACCAAGGCACCCAAGTTGATAAAACCCCATTCAGGTAAATTTCTCAAATCTGTTCAAATAAAAATTATGGTTGAGCTGAGAAGTCATAGCTTCATGCATACATGTTTTATTTTAATTGGTTTGACTCTTGCATTGATCTTTGTGGGCTTTCTTGTTTGTACTGTGAGCTGTGTGCATATATGAGAATGGCATAAACATGCACATGACATACAATCATTGAAAATCTGATGCATATAGGACAGTTTGTATTGCATTGTCATGCATGACCACTTGGTATATAAATGGAAAGCTACTAAAGGGCAGAGGAAATCTGTCTAGAGGTTCTTACTATGTGTGAGATGGTCTTTTAGGCCAAGTTCTCCGCCAAGTACCAAGGGTCAAATTTACATATCAGAGAATGTATGCATCTTCATGTGAATATTTTGCTTCATGCCCCTACATACATGAAGTTAATTGCATTGCATTTCTTTACATTGAAAATGCCAAAAGGATAGATTGAATGCATACATTTAGGGGGAGCATTATTCATACATCTGAAATCACTCAACTGTTTTTAGATTTACTGCATAGCATGTTAAATCTGTTGTTGCATAGTCATTCATCATCTACATTGTCTGCATGACATATAGGATGATTCAGTGTTTTTAGTTAGAGGGAATCATTGCATAGCATATCACTTCTTTGAAAAATCAAAAAAAAAGGGAAGGGAAATGTCACTGCATATAGATAGGGGGAGCATGCTTAATCCGTTCCTCTCCAGCTATATGACTCATCTTGTCATATCTGAAGTGTTAGTGATTCCATCATTTAAAGTGGTATCAAATGATTTCTTGACTACTTCTGAAGTTGTTCATAATATGAATGCATACCTTATTGGTATCTGTTTGTCTCTCCTAAATCTGCTGAATGAGAGATTTTCCTCTATTCAGTCAACTTTGAACCTCTTTGCTCAAGAGCAGCTCATTTGCTACAATTCTTCAGAATTCATGCTGTTTAGTGAATATTCTCACTTGAATTACTCTGCTGAGATATGAAGTAAACCTTCAGCCTGAATACTACTTCATAAAAGTTAAAAATCTTTAATGAGGAACCTTCCATTATACATGCTTAAGAACATTTGTTAACTGGAACTGGTTTAAGTCTTATGTACTCTTGTTTGGTCACAAGGAACTTGAAAATATTTGTTTCAACCTCTTAATAAACTTTAACTGTCTGCTTCAAGTAAATTCATGTAAGACTTTCTGAAATCTGAAAAGTTGATATCCATGTCTACGCTGACTGAGATATATAGTGTATGTGGTTGTTCCTAAACATCTAATTTGTTCTGAATCCATTTTGAGTAAAAGTATGGACAGAGCAATGACTGTGGTTACTGAGAAACCTGTCCAAAGGATTGAGTCATGAAGTACCATGGTTAACTCTATTTAAAGAGATGATTGGAAATTATTGTGAAAATATGGCAGAGCAATGGCATAGTTGTATTGGGTAACTGGGGATTCTGGCCACTGATCAAGGTGTATCCTCATGCTGTGGACGCACTTTTCCATCAAAATCGTTGTTTTGATTATTTATTGGGGTTTGTTAAGTGCGTGGGCGTGCCAGTCACCGAAGTGACAATTTATTCGGGCTCCGAGGAAGCCCATGGTGCGCCCGACCTGACTTCGTCAGACGATTGTGTGGTTCGTGTCGGGACCAAATTCTGTCGCGCGTTAAAGGTCACGACGTCATTTACATCCCCCATATGAGGGAACACCCTTGATTAATTGCCGAAATTAGGGGCCCTGCGGCCGAAAAGAATAATACTAATTACGCGAGAAAGAGACAGGAGAAAATCACACCAAAGTCCGCATCAAGGTACGAGCCATTTGCCATGTCGGTCCTCGGTGGACCTTTTCATATTCGGACACGGGTCCATGATAGAAACGTGATGGAAAGTTGGTGCGATAAATGAATCCGATCTGATTAGAATGTCGGCCCAAGACTGGGTCGGGGCACGGTCATGTCAGGACAAATCCCAAGACTCGGACCCGGCCTGCGAGGGCGGCATTATTGTCCCTTTTTGTGTCGGATCACGGAGAGAGATGGGGCTGCAATGTGGGCCCTAGGATCTTTTATCTGGGATTTTCTTAATTATATGCTCCTATCTTTCCTCTGCTGCTTATTATTTCTTTATGCATTTGTCCCAGATGGTTTCCCCTTTTTGTTATTATTATTATTATTTTCTCCCCCCTTCTTTTTTATCACTATTACACATTTTTGTTTGTTTCCTATATACACTCGAATTTCTTTAATCGTTATGATTTTTTTTATTAATTTATTTGCTATCATTATTATTACTGCCAATGTCATCATTACATGTTATGTGTATGTGTTTTCCAAAGAGAGAGGGCCACTGGAGAGTGTACCGACAAGGGGCATGGAGGGGCGTACCGCTGAGGGCGTCCCAAAGTGTGCCGGTGAAGGGGTGTGCCGGGGAGGCTGCCAAGGAGAGTGTGCCGGCGAGGGATGATGCAGGGCGCGCTGGTGAAGGGTGATGGAGGTGTACCGGGGAAGGGCTGGAAGGTGTGCCGGCGAAGGGCATTCGAAGGAGTGTCGGCGAAGGCCCCGAAGGGCGTACCGGTGAAGGATGCCGCTAGGCGCGCCGGTGAAGGGTGCTGAAGGTGCACCGGCGAGGGGTTGGGGGGTGTATCGGTGAAGGAGGAGATGGGTGGCATGCCGGGCCGAAGTCTGTACATCCCTCCGCCCAAAGTCTGTACATTGGCTGCATGTATCAGCTCAAAGTCTGTGCACTGGCTACTCTCATCAACTCAGAGTCTATACATTGGCTGGTCATCACCACACGAAGTTTGTACACTGGCCAGTTGCCTGCACACAAAGTCTGAACATCGGCCCTTAGATGTAATTCAAAGTCTATACGTTGTCTGCGCCACCAGCACTCAAAGTCTGTACATCCTTCGGCTTCCTTAGCTCAAAGTCTATGCCGCTGGCTGCAGTTCAAAGCCTATACATTGCCAAGCCCAAAGTCTGTACATTGTGCATTGGCTGCAATTCAGAGTCTATACATTGATCAGCTTGAAGCCTATACGTTGTCTGTTGGTTGTAGCTCAAAGTCTGTACATTGGCCAGCTCAAAGTCTGTACATTACATTTCAAAGTCTATACATTCCAGCTCGAAGTCTGTGCGTTGCAGCCCAAAGTCTGTACATTGGAGCTCGGAGTCTGTACATTGGCCAGCCCAAAGTATGTACATTACATTTCAAAGTCTGTACATTCCAGCTCGAAGTCTGTACGTTGTAGCCCAAAGTCTGTACATTGGAGCTCGGAGTCTGTACATTCGCCAGCCCAAAGTCTGTACGTTGCAGCACAAAGTCTGTACATTGCAACGTGAAGTCTGTACATTGGCCAACCCCAAGTCTGTACGCTGCAGCACAAAGTCTGTACGTTGCAACGTGAAGTCTGTACATTGGCCAACCCCAAGTCTATACGCTGCAGCACGAAGTCTATACGTTGTAACATGAAGTCTGTACATTGGCCACAAAGTTTATACACTGCAGCACAGAGTCTGTACGTTGCAATATGAAGTCTGTACATTCTTCAGCCTATTCAACTCAAAGTCTGTACGTTGCCCATGCAATCAACATACGAAGTCTATACATTACTTGTTGCTGTGTTTGTGTATCCATCTGCCAAGTCTGTACACTGGATCCCATTGAGGCGGTGGATGAGGGTGTACCGGCGAAGAGAGAGAGACGATGGGAGGGAGTGTGCCACTGAAAGGGCCAGGAGGTTGTGTCGTTGAAGGGCCGTTAGAGTGTGCCGTTGAAAATGGGCAGGGTGTACCGCTGAAGGCTCTCTGGAGTGTGCCGTTGGAGGTTGGGAAGGGCGTACCGCTGAAGGCTAAAAAGGGGCGTACCGCTGGGGGTTAGGAGGGGTGTACCGGTGAAGGGTAGAAACGGAGGGTAACGATGAAGGTTGGAACAAGGGTGGAGGTGAAGGCCCGCTCTTCTGTTACTTGTTTTAAGGCTTTTCTTTTCTTCGTTTCTTGATTTTACATTCAGTCTTATGTAAATTTCCTCTCTTTCTTTGTTCTGTTCTGTTCGGCTTCTTCTCACATATCGGATGTTCGGGCTGCCGGGTTGTCAATTAGTCCGGTTCTCGTCATGGTGCCGGCAGCGGCTTAATCAATTGGAAGGTTCCATCATTAATCGTTCCATGCGTTTGTTGCTTCCTTGTGCCTTTTTAATATATTTATCATTTTCTGACAAAAATTCGGCAGCATCTCCCCTTGACCCGGGTGTAAGGGAGATAAAGGGAACGCGCCCACACGGAGTGGCAGAACCCGACAACTGGAGGTGGGAACCCGGAGGCAGCAACACCTTTATAAAACCTCGGAAAACACGGGGAAAACTATGAACGGAAGACTTGTAATACTAAACAGAATGGGCTGGGGGTTGGCGGCTAAGGGTGTACCGCTGAGGCACCAGGGGAAGGTGTACCGCTGGGGGGATTGTGCCGCTGAGGGCCTAAAAGGTGTGCCGCTGAGGGCCAAAAGGGTGTACCGGCCAAGGGCCAACGGGGTGTGCCGCTGAGGGCCAAGAGGTGCGTACCGGTAGAGGAAAGCCCAGGAATAGACTACTGGCGGCTAGGTGTTCTAGGAGAGAAGGAGGGTTTTCCTCCCCTGAGGCAGGTTGGCGTAGCTACTGGCCATAGGGGAGGGTAAAGAACCCGAAAGGCCAAGGATCATACGGGAGCGATCGTATTGACATGGAGACCCCAAAAGCACCGGAGAAATAGAAAGATGGAGGGAAAACGGACAACACGTCACACACACCGTGAAAACTGGCGTAAACCAACAAAGATAACAGAGAAACCCAAGGAGGGTGATTTTCATTCATGGGGAGCAAGGGGCCGTAGCCATCCATATAAATTGCCAAGCACGCCCGTGCCAAAAGCCACGGGTGAGAAAGAAAACCCGGGGACAAAAGAAAAGGGAAGAGAAAACAAAACAAGGAAAGCCCCTGAACTACATTCAACTCTCCCCCCCCCCCTTCTCTTACTCTCTCTTCTGCCCGGTCGTCGTCGGAGGAACCTCACACCGGAGCTCTTCTTCTTCCCTTCTCTCTTCTCTTCCTCTCTTGCATGTGGCTTCAGCCTCTCTGGCCTTGTCTCTTCCTCTGTCTGTGTGTGTCTTCTTCTCCAGCCTCTCCTTCTCTTCCTCCCTCTTTTCTCTCTGCCCTCTTCTTGTCGAAGCGGACCTCCTTTATACTCACAGCGGCGGGAGCCTTTGAGCACGGCAGTCGGAGGCGGGAAGCAGCCGATCATGATGGGGTTTGACTTCCCCTGTCCTGGCTGTCAGGGGAGTAGCATGCGTGGCCCAATCCTTGGCTGACACCTCGGACCGACAACTGCGCGCCGAAGATGCGTAGGGCATGGGCAGAACGTCATTTGGCCGTTGAAAAAGCCCTCGCACTGTGCCGGTGGCGAGCTGAACAAGCGTGCCGTGGTAAAGGGCAAAATTCGTGCCGCTGGTAGTTGCCCAAACGTGCCATTGAAAGGGGCAAACTGCGTGCCGTTGAAGGCCCAAAAGAGTGTGCCGCTAGGGGCAAAAAGTGTGCCGCTGAACCCCAAAACGGGCGTGCCGCTGAGGGCCCTGGGGTGTGTGCCGCTGAAGACCTTGGGGGCTGGGCGTGCCGCTGAGGGGCTCTGGGGCCGTGCCGCTGAGGGGCTCTGGGGCCGTGCCGCCGAAGCCCTTGGGGCGTGCCGCTGGAAACCCCAAGGGGTGTGCCGCTGAAGACCCCCCCAAGGGGGGTGTGCCGCTGAAGCCCATGGGGGCTGGGCGTGCCGCTGAGGGGCTCTAGGGCCGTGCCGCTGAGGGGCTCTGGGACTGTGCCGCTGAAGGCCCATTGGGGTGTGCCGCTGAAGCCCTTGGGTGTGCCCCTGAGCAGCCCTGGGGTGTGCCGCTGAGCAGCCCTAGGTGTGCCGTTGAAGGCCAAACTGGGCGTCTTTCTGAGCCAGTTCTGAGCCCGTTATGGGCACGAATCATGACCCGTTTGGTTTTCCTCGGGGCCCATGGATTGTGGGGCTCTTTGTGGTTGGTTTCTCTTCACTGCCGTGACTCCTGGAGGCGGCTTCGCGGCAGTATGCATGCTTGGGGAGTCCGGACGATCAGTCTTTCCGGGGTTCCTTCTCTTGACGCCGTTGTTGATGCGGGGCCGAGCGGGACATCTGGGTGTGCGATTTCTTGGTGTCCATAAATGCCCCCCACCCACGGGTAGCGCAGGCGAAGGATGAGCCGGGTGGTGCCCGCGGGTGTACTGGTCTCTTTTTCTCTTCATCGGTGCCGACAGAGTGTCGAGGAGTTGATGTGGTACGCATATCCCCTCTGTTGGTCTCTTCTTCTCTTCATCAGCGCCGACGAGGTGTTGGGAGTTGACATGGTTTGTTGGCTTCTTTGTCTCTTCGTCAGCGCCGACAGGGTGCCGGGGGCTGACCTGGCTTGTTGGTCTCTTTGTCTCTTCGTCAGTGCCGACAGGGTGTCGGGAGCTGACCTGGTTTGTTGATCTCTTGGTCTCTTCGTCAGTGCCGACAGGGTGTCGGGAACTGACCTGGTTTGTTGTCTGTTGGCCTCTTCGTCAGTGCCGACAGGGTGCCGGGAACTGACCTGGTTTGTTGATCTCTTTGTCTCTTCATCAGCGCCGATGGGATGCCGGGGACTGACACAGTATGTTGATCTCTTTGTCTCTTCGTCAGTGCCGACAGGATGCCAGGGACTGACGCAGTATGTTGGTCTCTTCATCAGTGCCGACGGGATGTCGGGAGCTGATCTGGTTTGTTGTCTGTTGGTCTCTTTGCCAGCGCCGACAGGGTGCCGGGAACTGACCTGGTTTGTTGTTCTCTTTGTCTCTTCGTCAGTGCCGACAGGGTGTCAGGAGCTGACCTGGTTTGTTGTCTCTTGGTCTCTTCGTCAGTGCCGACAGGGTGTCGGGAGCTGACCTGATTTGTTGTTCTCTTTGTCTCTTCGCCAGTGCCGACAGGGTGTCGGGAGCTGACCTGGTTTGTTGTCTCTTGGTCTCTTCACCAGTGCCGACAGGGTGTCAGGAGCTGACCTGGTTTGTTGTCTCTTGGTCTCTTCGTCAGTGCCGACAGGACATCGGGAACTGACCTGGTTTGTTGTCCCTTGGTCTCTTCGTCAGCGCCGACAGGGTGCCGGGAGCTGACCTGGTTTGTTGTCTCTTGGTCTCTTCGTCAGTGCCGATAGGATATCGGGAGCTGACCTAGTTTGTTGATCTCTTGGTCTCTTCGTCAGTGCTGACAGGGTGTCGGGAACTGACCTGGTTTGTTGTCTTTTGGTCTCTTCGTCAGTGCCGACAGGGTGTCGGGAACTGACCTGGTTTGTTGTCTTTTGGTCTCTTCGTCAGTGCCGACAGGGTGTCGGGAACTGACCTGGTTTGTTGATCTCTTTATCTCTTCGTCTTTTCTCTCTTTTTTTTTTGAACCACATTACCGATACAAGCGCCCTTTCGGGTTTTCACCGGTACCGGCCCTCTCTTGCTTTTGCCCACGCGCCCTCTCAGGTTTTCACGTGGCGGGGTACCCGATTTTGCCTGTAGCGCCCTTTCGGGTTTTCGCCACAGCCGGGTTATTGCCATTTTTACCCTTGTCCCCGTGTAGGGGCAAGTCCGGCGGGGTATCTCTATTTTTTTAACCCCATTTTTCTTTTTTTTTCTTTTTTTTTTTTGACTAGCGAGTGATACACAAGTGTCGGCTAGGGCACAAAGCCTTGCGCCGGAAAGTAAGGCTTATTCGTTGGCAAGAAAAAAATGCCAGCGCAACGGGAGGATTCGTGCCGATTCGGACGTAAGGTCCGTAATGGCAACATTGAACGGAGTGGGTGGCTAGGGCACGGGGCCTTGCGCCGGAAAGGGACTTATTCGTTGGCAAGGGACTAATGTCAACGCAAGGATAGAGATTCTACCGATCCGGACGTAAGGCCCGTGACGGTGATTTCGTATGATGGGAGGTGGCTGAGGCCCGAGGCCACGTGCCAGGGAAGGCCTTGTTTGTTGGCAGGGTAATGGTGCCACTGCCGGGGTAAAGTTGCAGGGGTAGAGTTGTCTTCGCTTGTGCGGACGCCCGTAAATGCATAGGGGCGTGCGGATGGAAGGAATGCAGCTATATTTATGTATATATCTATGTGTACGTTCGCATGCATATAGATGCGTGTATATATATATACATATATATGGATATATTATTATTGTTGTCGTTCTCCCCTTTCCCCCCCCCTTTTTTTTTCGTTTTCCCCCTTCTTCGTTTATTTTTTTTATTTTCCCCCTTCCCTTTTTTATTTTCCCCTTCCTCTTTTTTATTTTTTTTCTTTCCTTTTTTTTATTTTCTTCCTCTCTTCTCCTTTTTGTTTTCTCCTCTTTTAGTTGTCTCCCTTTTTTTTCTTTTTTTTTCTTCTCTCGTTTCCCCTTTTTTTCTCTTCTTTTTCCCTTTTTTTCTTTTCTCCTTCTTTTCTTTTCTTCTTCTTCTTTCTTTCTCTTTTTTTATATAAAAAAGGGGGGAAGCGGGGGCGGTTCGAACGGTCAGCCCGTTTCGAATCACCCCGCCTCCCCCTCTTTCTCTCTCTTCGGTGACTGAGCGGACGAGCCCCCCCATCCCTCTTCTTCTCTTTCTTCTCCGGCACCGGACGCCGCCGCCGCCGTTGAGCACCGTTGTCGTTGCCGTCGGGGTGAGAGAAGCGTCACGAGAAGGCTCCCCCTTCTCTTCCCTCCTTTCTCCCCCATTCTCCTTTCTTTCTTCTTCCCTCTTCTGTCTTCGGTGGACGGTGGAGCCCTAGGCTCCCCCCTTCCCTCTTCTCCTCCGTTCCCTTCTCCCCCTCTCCGCTTCTTTCTTTCTTCTTTTCTTGGCGTGGGAGGGCGTTGGCGAGCGCGGTCGGTGCCGTCGTGGTCGAGGTCGCCGGAGCGTGTCGGTAAAGCCACTGACGGGCGTGCCGGGGAGGCTTGAGGGGTGTGCCGGGCAGGTTAGAGGGCACGAGTGTGCCAGGGGACGGAGTAGCAAGTGTGCCGGGGAAGGCCCTCTTGGGCGTGTGCCGGGGAAGGCTCACCACGGGCTGTACTGGGGAAGACATCGGGGAGCGTGCCGGGGAAGACAGCTTCCGAGTGTGCCGGGGAAGGGTCTCGGGGCGTGCCGGTGAGGGCCGCTTAGAGCGTGCCGGGGAAATCCCGCGTGGGCGTGTGCCGGGGAGGGCCACTCCAAGGTGTATCGGGGAAGCCGTGCCAGGGAAGGCACCCAGGTGGTTGTGCCGGTGAAGGCAGCTGCAGGGCGTGCCGGGGAAGGCACTGGGTAGTGTGCCGGTGAAGGTCTCCAGGAGGGAGTGTACCGGCCAAGAGGTCTTAAGCTAGGGGAAGGAGACTTCTTTGATCGGTGGACTTCTGGTGTTGTCTCTCGGGGCCCACCATGACTTTGTTGGGGCCGTCACTCCTTGTGGGCCCTGGGGTGTGTGCCGCTGAAGACCTTGGGGGCTGGGCGTGCCGCTGAGGGGCTCTGGGGCCGTGCCGCTGAGGGGCTCTGGGGCCGTGCCGCCGAAGCCCTTGGGGCATGCCGCTGGAAACCCCAAGGGGTGTGCCGCTGAAGACCCCCCCAAGGGGGGTGTGCCGCTGAAGCCCATGGGGGCTGGGCGTGCCGCTGAGGGGCTCTGGGGCCGTGCCGCTGAGGGGCTCTGGGACTGTGCCACTGAAGGCCCATTGGGGCGTGCCGCTGAAGCCCTTGGGTGTGCCGCTGAGCAGCCCTGGGGTGTGCCGCTGAGCAGCCCTATGTGTGCCATTGAAGGCCAAACTGGGCGTGTTTCTGAGCCAGTTCTAAGCCCATTGTGGACACGAATCATGACCCGTTTGGTTTTCCTCGGGGCCCATGGATTGTGGGGCTCTTTGTGGTTGGTTTCTCTTCACTGTCGTGACTCCTGGAGGCGGCTCCGCGGCAGTATGCGTGCTTGGGGAGTCCGGATGACCAGTCTTTCCGGGGTTCCTTCTCTTGACGACGTTGTTGATGCGGGGCCGAGTGGGACATCTGGGTGTGCGATTTCTTGGTGTCCACACATGCCAAAGATACTTTTAATGCTACCTCTGTTCTCTAAAATGGAAGAAGCAATACGGTTGTCACACTGAGTAACTGGGGATTCTGGCCTCTGATCAAGGTGTTTCCCCACGTCAAAAGGTGCTGATGAACCAAAATTGTTCATTAAAAAAAATTGAATTTGTGTAAGTCAATTTCTGAAAGAACAATTAAAATTCAGGTGCATTCACTTATGTTTCTCTTAAAACGGTCATGGAAAGTAAACTAAGTAAGATGTAAGTTGGTTGAACTAGAATATTATATGAGCTTATAGTTTTTTTTTATTAAGTGTTGGTTCAGATATGAGTACAATTTCTTTTGAAAAATTTCGGTTTACATCATTCTTAAACCATATCTGACAATCAAGGTTTCATAAGCTTTTATGATGGAGGAATCCAAAACTTAAAATTTTGCTTTTATGAAGTTGGTATCTTGCTGAAAAGTTCAATATCTCAATTTTCACAAATTGTTGAATCTGCTCATCCTATTGCTCTTTATCAATGTGTTTTGATTCAGACTGGTTGTCATATATGAGAGTTGCAGTCTTTGGATAACTAGAGTTCATCCTTGTAGATTTCTCTTGCATCATGGATCATAAGGGCAGAATTCTCTGGTCTGGTTGAGAGACTATATGCATAAGGGGACAATGTGCTAGATTGTCTGATCATGTTGTATGTCTGCATTAGCTCTATATCTTTTGCCATGTCAAAGGGGGAGTATTTGTTGCATATACATGACTGCATAAGTTGTTTGACTAAGGGGGAGAATTGACTTAAATGCTTCTGATATTGTGTTGCACTCATCTGCTGAACTATATTGAGTGTCTCATATGACATCACTAGATTATCAAAGTATTGTTTTTCTTTTTGATGAAGTCAAAGGGGGAGAATACTTTGATGAGTCTAGTCTGAATATTCCATTTCCTTCATTCATAAGACTCATAGTATTGCCATCATCAAAAAGGGGGAGATTGTTGGATATTATGTTTTGATGATGACAAACACTATGACTCTCATATGTTTGATGTCATATGTGTTGACTTATGTTTTTATGATGACATAGTTTATGTGTGTTCTGATGATGACAAATTGATGTCATATGTGTTTACTTCATTCAGAACTACTCATTCAGAACTTGGTACATTGATTAACTGTGAGCATGGCATAGACTGTTCACTCATCTGTCTGCGTGAGTCACCAAGTCCACACATTACTTCATGTGCTCTTCATAAAGTCTATACAATGCCATTTGTTCATGCATTTTAGCAAGTCTGTACAGCCTGTGTTCACAACACAAAGTCTGTACTTCGCATGCTCACACAATCGCCAAGTCTATTCACCGGGTTGCTCATTAAGTCTTAAAGTCTGTACAGGGTAGTTCATGCATCACTCTATTTGCCAAGTGTATACATCAGTCAGCATTGCATCTTGTTCATGAAGTCTATACATCCACCGTCTATGTTAAGCTTCAAAGTCTGTTCATCCGATCTTCTCATTTGCGTTGAAGTCCATACATTGGTGGCTAAGTATATACATTGTCTCTTTTACCTATGTTGCTTGAAACGAAGTCTATACACTGCTGGATGTTCATGTCTGCACATTGGTGCTTTTCCCTACGTTCTGGCCAAGTCTATACAGCCTCATCTTTACCTTCGTTCCAAGCCAAAGTCTGCACATTGGCCAAGTCTACACATCGGCCTGTGGCCTACTTAGCTGAAGTCTGTACAGCGTCCGTTGTCTAGAGTTCTTGAAGTCTGTACATCGGACTGTTTCAGCAAGGCTGTACATCCGACTGTTCAGCTTGCAACCAAGTCTATACATCGGACTGCTTCTTTTGAAGTCTATACATTGGCTCGTTCACTTTTGCAAAGTCTGTACATTAGACTGTGGCAAAGTCTATACATTCGTTTCCTTGGGCAAAGTCTATACATCGTGGCCTTGAACTTTCAAGTATGTACACTCTTTATTTCAAAGTCTGTACATTGTTGCCTTGAAGCCGTTCCAAGTCTATACAATGCCCAAGTCTGTACAGCCATCAGTGAACCCTCCAAGTCTATACATCCAGTTGAACGCAAAGTCTACACATCGCCTCACATCTTACAAGTCTATACATTGGCGATTGGGCATCCAAGTCTGTACATTGGCCTTCAAGCGTTTCAACTCTGTACATTGCTGCTTTGACCAACTCTGTACATCCGGTTGCCTGACTTCTGTTTCATAGTCTACACATTCATTGTTAAGGCAAGTCTATACATTGGCTCAGGGTCTTCAAGTCCATAGAGAGTCTTCATCTTCTGAAGTCTGTACGTTCGTTTTGGGAAGTCTCTACATTCATTCATCTGAAGCTTCTTCAAGTCTGTACAACGCTGCTTTGTCAAAGCCTGTACATCGCAGCTATGTTGAAGTCTGTACAGCCAATCTCTTGACAAAGTTTGTACAGTGTCTCATATTGGCAAAGTCTGTACATCGTCGGATCTGTGGATGCTTTGTCCTTTTGAAGTCTATACACTCGATTGTTAGCCCTTCAACTCTATACATTCGAGTGTTAACCACTAAGTCCATACATTGTTGCATGAAGAGTCTATACAGTGTGCATGGTTTAACAAGTCTGCACAGTCATTGTCTGTTGGCATCACGAAGTCTATACACTCTTTCCTTCACGCCATCAAGTGTGTACACTGCCTTCCCAGGGACTCTTTCATCAAGTCTATACAGACTTAGCGAAAGCTCTGCAAGTCTGTACACTAGTTTGTCTGGCACGTTAACATGAAGTCTGTACACTGGTTTCTCTGGCACGTTAACACTAAGTCTATACACTCAGGTTGCTGAAGGGTTTCAAGTATGTACACTGCATGCTCACTCAATTAAGTCTATACACTCGTTCGCTAACATGAAGTCTATGCATTCGTTTGATAATCTTCAACTCTATACACTCGATATCAAGCTACAAGTCTATACACTCTTACTTCACACGAAGTCTGTACACTCAGTTAACTTTCAAGTCTATACATCATCTGATACTGTCTTCGACTGATTATCTGACAGGATTAATGGACGAGGTTATTAAGACTGGCATGTGATCCTAGAGGCTGAGATGCTTACACGTGGACCAAACTTGCTGGGCGGGAATCGTCGAGAGCTCACGCCCTAGCTGCCTGCTGCTGGTATAAATATGGAGTTTCCTCCATCGGCTGAAGTAATCAAAACATAGTGAGCCATCAAGAAAAAATAGAAGAGCAGTGAGTGCCTCCACGATACAGAGAATCAAGAAAGAAGAAGAAGAAGAAAGAAGGAAGAAGAGACAGAGAGAGAGAGCCTGCGAAAGAGAAGAAAAAGAAGAGAGAGCTAGAGCAAAGGAAGCCTCAACTGAAGATCAGTTCCTGCTGGACCGTGGATCAAATCCAGGCCAGCCTGCTCCTGCGAGAGTCTTTGTGCATTTTATTTTTCAGCTTACTGTTGCTGCGTTTTATTTTTCTTTTCAACTATTCTCTAGTTGTTCCTCCGATTCTCTTGTGTGAGGTCGGGTTCCCTCCGGTGTGGAGGAAGAGAGACTTGCGTCTCTGGTTGCCTTTGACAGGGTGTCATCGGTTGTTTCCCTCCGGGTTGGAGGAAGGGAGATTTATCTCCGATTCTGGGCTTGTAGGTTTCAAGTCCAGGGGTCTCTCTGGTTGGGAGGAAGAGAGGTCCGAGACCTCTAGTTTGCAGGTGACTTGGGGTCACTTGTGCTGCCCTCTGGGTTTCAGAGGAAGAGAGACTTGGGTCTCTAGGTTCCCCTCCGGTTTGGAGGAAGGGAGGATTGGTCCTCCGGTTCTAGTCTTGTGGGTTGCAAGACTAGGTGTTCCCTCTTGTTTGGAGGAAGAGAGACTGTACGTCTCTGGTTTCCAAGTGGTTGGGAGTCACTTGGGGTGTCCCTCCGGTTGGAGGAAGAGGGGAGGTTGTTCCCCTGGTCAAGCTGTGTGGCAGCTCTTGTTTGCAGACTAAGTCTGCTTTCTAGCATTGCTAGTGGAAGCCTCACTCTGGTTGGGAGTGAGGGGTGGACGTAGGTCTTTGGACCGAACCACCTAAAATCTCTTGAGCATGGTTTGTTTGTGTGTTTGCTTCCGCTAGATGATTGATTAGGAGCGCTCCAAGTGTCTCTTCATTTGTTCAATTGAATTAGTTTCTATTCTGCTATTGTGTTTAGCTTCTGAGGTTTTTAATTGGGCGATATTTCTAGCAGGGTACATTCACCCCCCCCTCTATATCCAGGGCTTGCACCCTAACACGTACAAGTACAGATTTGAGTGGAAGATGCCCTGTGTAGCAGGAACAGCACGTCTCTCGTTCACCCTCTCTACCCCTCCACCATGCACGATCTATTTCCTTGTATCATTATAGCCCAATTAAAAAAATGTTTAATGGCCTGAGTAGTCAACAAACATGATTAGAACCAGATCCACAATTTACGGAATTGATTGGGCTCATTTTGACTGAAAAAGAGCACTTTCGGCGCTGAAACACGAAAGTCGTAAATGGACGCGCCGAACTCCGTTATTTCATATAAACAAAACGACAAACCGCAGGTGTCGACACCGGTGTCGACACCAGTGTCGACACATGGTCGACACTCACATCCAAACCACAGGTTAAATGGCCTAAAGCAAGGATTAAAAGATTAAACAGAGATTAATTAAAACAAAACAATACTAATAACAAGATTAAAAATATTAACACAGAATGTCGACACCAAGTGTCGACACTAGTGTCGACACTTGGTGTCGACACATAATATGTATAACACATGTAAGCCGCTGGAACCACATGTGTCGACACAGGTGTCGACGTAGGTGTCGACACACAATATATGAAAACATAAGTCAGCCGCTGGAACCGCATGTGTCGACACCGGTGTCAACACCGGTGTCGACACATAAAACATTGAAATGATAACTGTACAACAGAGATGAAAAATGAACAGTAAGTGTCGACACTAGTGTCGACACATGCTGTGAACTTAATGAAAAACAACATAAAGCCCCTCAACAAGTGAAAGAAAGTATGAACAAGTTCTGAACCTCCACCAATTATATTGAAGACACTAAGATTGAAGATCTTCAGGCCTACAAAAACAAAATATTTGAATCAAATTTCGTTCAATTAAGCTTCACATATATTATCAAACAAAGGTAACATGGTGATAAAAACTTGTGCATCACATGAATAATGTAATGAACAATGTAGCCATTAAGTTATATATCACCACTTACCTCTCGGACTTACCTTGCTTCATCATTGATGTACAAGAGTGTGGAGCTTTGACTCAAATTAAACCAAGTGGATGAAGAGTGTGATTCACTTGCATTAGTTAGTCATGAACACATAAGGTAACCACTCATATAACACATAGCAATTATTCATCATCAAAACAATCCACATATCATGTATTTTCATCTTAATCAATCATTTAGCGTTACTATGCATAACATGAGGCTCAAAATGACATTTATCCAAGCATATTTTTCACAAAGGCTTTCCCATTGAATATAGAGTAATCTCACCAAGTGTAGATACAATGTACATGTAATGTGCTAACCTCAAAGCACGTATGAGCCTTATAGAAGAATACATGAAGAACCATTCACGCACAAGGCCAAGGCATTTTATAATCATCAAAATCACATACACAACAGTTCTTCTAGTGGGAGGTACTCCTGTCGGGTCGAGAGTGCCAGACTGTCAGTTTCCGTGACTTTGACCTTCGGGTTTTCGGTCGTGTCGACCGTTGAGTTTTTAGTTGTTTCGCCGTGGCGCATGTGTTGGTTTTCACCCCGTGAGACTAGTGCTAGTGGCTTTACCGAGGTTGCGTCTTGTCGTGCGGTACCCGTGACCAGGTGTCAGGGTTGCACTTTGGATAGCGTGTCCAGGTTGGCCGTGTTCTGGGAGACATGCCTCTACGGCGTGGTTGCCGTGGGTTTTTACTTCGGTAAGTGGTACTAGTGTAGTTCGGTAGCCCCCGACCGTGAGTCCGGGGTGTGTTTCTGGTACAGTAGGAGTAGCTGTAGTGCTGAGTTTTGATCGGCCACCGGTTCGTTGTTCCTGCTGTAGTTGTAGCTCTTCCTTCCGCTACCGCCGTTGTTTCCGGTTGGGGTTCCGCGGGATCCCTGCTGAATCTCTGTTTTGGAGACTCATTCCCTACTTTTCAGGTGTGACGGTTCTTCTTCCTAGAGATTCGAGGGCGCGGTGTAGAGGTTCTCAGTTGCCAGCTCACCGGGCTGAGTGTTTACTCGGCATGTGGTACGTTTTACTGCTTTAGACTGTACTTTCTGTTGGACTGGACTCTGTTGTAGCTGTAGTTATTTATTTATTTATATTAATTATTGAATTATCCTGCTTTATTTCCTATTTCTTTGTGCCTCCACACTCCTTTTAGCCCTTCCGAGCCCTCCCGGCTCATGGGCGGCAGTTTTAGTCTCGGGTTATCGGGTCTCGCCTGGTAATCGGATTCTCGGGTCGCTACAGAGGGTCACCCAGACCACCTGACAAACAACATCGTCATGTCGACGTCCCAGTCACTGGGCCCAACCAAGGGTCCTAACCAGCTAGCCGTGGCCCGTTGCAACATCAGCAATCGATCGGGCCCACCCCCGATCACTCAGTTTGCGGGTTTGCCCGCATTCAACACAGTTACCCGAGCTGACCCGGGGGCGCCCTGACTACAAGCCATGCCATGTGGCACCCAACAACGAGGCCAGGGTTTACCCCCGAGTCGCCTCCCTCCATCCCTCTGAAGTCAAAGGAAGACCCACCTGGGACCAACCACAAGCTTCAGGAGCTCACAGCACCCTTATACGGCCCCTGCACGCGTATCGGGAACTTCCCAAGCACCTGGTGGGCGCGTATACTCTAGCCACTCTACAGTAAGCCGGAGCCCAACTCGGGACTCCCAGCAACCCATCGCGTCATGCACCACCATCGTGCGGTCTCGCACGTGGATCGTCTGGGGGCAGAGCCCCCGGAAGAAAATCTCTATTTATAGCTAGTCAAACCCTAGTCAAACCCTCAGTCAAACCCCAGTCAAACCCTTAGTCACACCCCCAGTCAAACCCCCAATCAAACCCGCGGTAAACCCTCGGTCAAACCCACGTAAACCCCCCTAGGGGGGTTAGGCGGACCAGCCTGGCTCCCCAGGCTGGTCCACCCAAACCTCACAGAAAACAAAAAAAACATTTTTTTACTCCGCGTAAACCCCTCCTCGGAGGGGTTTAGGCGGACTAGACCCAGCCTTGGGTCTGGTCCGCCTAAACTCCCCTAGGGGAGAGGTTTAGGTAGACCAACCCAGCCCCTTGGGCTGGTCCGCCTAAACCCTATCTCCCCCACTCTGTAACAAAAAAATATATATTTTTAAGGTTTACCCAGACCAAGTTGGGTGTAACACCCCGAGGTCCGAATACCGGGAGAGGCCCGATAACCCGAATCCTGAACCGCCACCCACGAGCCCGAAGACTCAGAAGGGTTAAAAGGGATGGTGTGGAGATATACAAGCATTTGAATAATTGTAGAACAACACATATTATATGAATAAGTAGGAAATTAAAGATTAACATTAATTAAATTACATGGTCTACAATATAATGGCAGTCTAAAATATAACAATAGTCTACAACTAGTACAGCACAGAAAAGAAGGTACAACTACACAGGGCATATCCCGGTCTGACAACTGGCAACTAACCCTGGGCACTTGAACCACGTGAGGCCTCGGAAGTGCTCCCCTGAAGCCTCGTCTCACCAGAAACACGATGAAAACATGCAGGGAATGAGCCTTAAAACAAAAGGCTCAGTAGGGATCATCCGGTCCCCACCTCATAAACCGAGAACACGCGCGGAAAGCAGCTACCAACTATCACTAGCAAGACGTAGAACAGAAGCTACAAGAATAAATAAACGGGAAAGCTCTGCTATGTATAGTACCGAACGCACGGCATGAAAACCGAGATAACTCATCAAAACCTCAACGAGTCGCTACCACACAAAGACAGGAGTACCAACCACTAGAAGCAAGGTCAGATGCGTCCACTGACGACTGAGACCGCGCCTCGGTGTCTCTCTCCTGTTGAGTTATGGTTTTGATGATTATTGTGATTATTGTTCATGACAATTATGATTTTGATGATAACTAAACTTAATGTGTGATTACGTGGTGATAACTAAACTTACATGGTTCGGATGGCAAATGGCAACGATTACATGGTCTTGATTCTTGGTTTGTATATAATCTTTGGTTGAATGTTTGATGTCAATGGGATGCATATATAGATCATTTGGATTCACAAAATGAAGGCTTCATGAGAATCTTGGTTGAAAGTGGTAGATGGCATCGAAGTGATTGAACTTGCATTGTCTTAACTTCATTTACTCTCTTATGTAGGTTTAAAATGGAATGCCAATCCCATATGCAAAGGCATCAAGATTCATTGTGAGAACTTGGCACCTTGCATGTGTATATTTTTGGGAGAAAATGGTAAGTTTCCATTTGAAGTTTTTTGATCTTGATAAGATATATGGTTGATATGTGTTCTCACATTGCATATACACTTGGTAAATTAGACCCAATCACCTTGTTGAATGGCATCCTCATGATATATGAAATTTGGTTCAATGATGCTATCTTATTGCACAAATTGGATAGCCATATGATCTTGATGTTATGTTATGGTTGATTGAGTTTTCCAAGTGTTTTCATCCTCCTTGTTAATGATTTCATGTATGTACTTCATGCATTCATCACTTGGGATCATTGGGCATGTTTTCTTACATATTCTCTAATGTTTTTATTTTTTCTGTATTTTTTCTGCAGGTTTAGGTCGACCTAAAGGACAGTTTAGGTTGACCTAAAAATACTGTAGCTAGCGGTCGATCGCCAGAAAGTTTAGGTCGATCGAAAATCCCAGAAACCAACGGTCAGCAGTTCTCTCAGTAGCGGTCGATCGCTAGCCTCTGCAGGTCGACCGCCAGCCCCGATAAGCCAAAAATGTTGACTTTTTTCCCTATCGAAAGAAGCATCTCCTCTTGATTTTGTTTAATCCCAAAGCCACCAAACCCTCCAGAATTTGTGGATCTGGTCTAAGGCTTGTCCATAGACCTTCCAAAGGTTATAAAACATTTCATTAGAGCCATAAACCCTAACCATCCAAGAGATCCAAAGTGAGGCTGTCCAAGGTGAAAGGAGAGGGTACTGTAGCTCCGTGAATAGTACTTCGTGCAGCAAGATCTTCATCCATCTCCAAGGTGTTTCAAGCCAAATTTGAAGCTAGCAACCTCCAGGGAAGTGAAGAAGGAAGCAAGCATTCAAGGAAGATCAAGGTGAAGCTGTCTAAGGAAGAAGAAAGGAAGAAGCAAGTAAGCAAGCAAGAGATCAAGGGAAGATTGCCAAAGGTGAAAGAACAAGGTTTTCACAACCCATTCAAAGCCATTCAAGCGAAGAAGGAATCAATGCAAGATCTGCATCATACACTCAGGGGGAGCCTAAATCAGGAGCATTCTAAACTATGGTTTAATTGTTTTGGTGTCTTGTGCTTTGAGTTTCAAATTTGTGTTTCTCATAAACTGCAAACTCGTGTGTGTGTTATGTTGGATCCGTGGTCGTGTGTGGTCATTGTACTTTATTTGTGTGTTGTGTGCGTAGGTCTTCTTAGATCTACGTGTATGTGTGGATTTATCCAGATCTTAGTGTTTATGTGTGTGGAGTGCTGCAATTGTCGCAGCGTGTGTGTGCCTTGTTGATCCGCTTGTTGGATCGTGTTGGAGACTTCATCTCCGTGTGTGTGTGTGTTTTGGGGCGCGTCCCTGTGTGTGTGGGCAGGCGTCATCCTGCGTGTGTGGTTGGAGCGTCGTCTCCGTTTGGGGATTTATCCCCGAGTGATGTCTCACCGGGTTTGGTGAGGGGTGGACGTAGGACTGCCGTCGTTACATCCGAACCATCTTAAAAACCATTGTGCATTGTGGTTTGTATTGTGTGGTTTGGTCCATTTCTTCTACCTCCATTCTCCGTGAGTATTAGTGTAAACTGTTCGTTCGGATTTATCCTCGTGTATGTTGCATAATCTATATCATTATCATATATAGTTTGATAAATCCAAATTATGTTCAAATAGTTTTGAATCTCTTAACTAGCTTTGTATCACATATTTTATAAAAGGCCAAAGGTTTTCTTAAAATTGGTAAACACCCAATTCACCCCCCTCTTGGGTGTCATTGATCGCGGGACTTCAATTGGTATCAGAGCAAAGGCTCTAATTTCATAGATCTAATGATCTAGAGAGATCCAGGTCAATGACTACCATTATGTACACTTTGAATTCTCCACCGGTATTTGATGGTTGCAATTTTGATTTGTGGTTAGGTAGAATGTTAGTCTAGTCAATTCATATGACCCTAAGCTATGGAAGCTTATTTCACATGGTCCTCATGAATTGCCTAAAGATAAAAATCCCTGGACTGAAAATCAAAAGTGCAAACATGATCAAAATTGCTTGGTTTTGAAATTACTTATTGCTGCAGTTGATTCTAACTATTTTCCTTTTGTCTCCCATTACAGGTCTACGAAGGATATCTTGGATGGCTTAACCAAAGTCCGGAAAGAGTATGAAGACCAAGGCCTTGTGGCAGGTATGAGCGATCAAGGGAGTGATCAGAAAATTGAATCAAGCTCAAAGGTAAATTCTGATTCTGATAATGAAGATGAAGTTACTTATGAAGATTTGTTGATTGCATATGATGATCTTGCTGAAAAATACAAGAAGCTAAAATATGAAAATTAAAAATTAAAAAAGGATGTCGAACAAAATAAGTGTAATTCCTCTTGTAAAAAATACTTGCATCTAGAGGAAATGATTGAGGCTCATGTGTTTGACATTGAATTTCACAAAGATCAAATATGTTCTTTGAGAAATAAAAATAAGGAGATGACTGCAAAATTGAATTCTATGGCCGATGATCAAACCTTGTTAAATGAACTGATTCATGATGAAAAACTTATTAAAGAAAATGAGAAAATGAAGGAATTGAACAAGGCCATTTCTGAAAGATTGGTAACTCTTGAAAAAGGAAAATCTGTGGTTGTTAGAGAATGTGAAAATGTGGATGAACTTAGGCAAGAAGTAGAATGCCTTAAGACTACCAATGCCATGTTGAATGTTAGTCTTTCCACTTGTGAAGAAGAACTTGTCAATTCTGAATTATAAATTTCATCTCTTCAATATGAAATTCTTGACTTGAGTGATTCACTGTCTAGATTTGTAAGTGGTCAAGAAAACTTGAACAAATTACTTGGGATGAAAGTGAATTTTTAAAGGGAAGGGCTGGGCTATAATCCTATGAACAAAAAGAAGTTTGAAAACAAAGTTTATACATCCTTTGTGCACAATTCAAATATAACCAGCACATCAAATAAAAATCGGAAAAAGAAAAATCATATTGCACACACACATGCATCCACAAAGAAAATCAATTTGCATCAAAAATCCAAAAATGATGCTAGCACACCCATGCATGTTGAACATTCTTCTACCACACACACACAACCACCTAGAAAGAAACTCTCATGTTTTTACTGTGATAAATCTAGACATGTCATGCATGATTGTTTCATTATGAAGAATGATGATTTGAGAGCGTGTAGAAACCAAGCTGTTTTGAAAAATACAAAGAAAGTATTCACCACAAAACTTTCCGTGCATTGTAATCATTGTGGTAAATGGGGTCATACAACTTCACATTGTTGGTTCTTGTTGAAGAGAAAGAACTCCCACTCAACACATCATGCTCACGCACACAAATCAGTAGAACCCATGAGAAGGAAGAATAAGATGCCACGTGCCTTCTACCATCACTTTGGTCAACCTGGGAATGTTAAGCATGATTATTTTCTAAATAAAAATGATGATTTAAATATTGTCAAAAGTTAGGAACCACATTCCCATGTTACTACTAACCCACAAGGACCCAAAAAGATTTGGGTACCTAAGAATGTCAAATGAGAACTCTGTTTTGCAGGTGTGCCTTGGGAATGAAAAACATGAAATCTATTTTCATCAAGAAGGTAAGGCACACGGACTAGTGACATAAGTCAGCTTAAAAGAAAAACCAAAACCAAAACTGAAATTTGGAAACTCAGGTGATATCCCTCTAACTTTCTTCAGTAATTGTGTCATTGGTTTGATTCATATTGTGCTGAATAGTCTTGTGATAATGCACATGTCTGTACATACATTCCATTCATAGTTGTTTGCATATCTATGTGTACATCACTTGTCATATAGCATCTTATTGTAGGAGAGCTTGAAGATTCTTCAGATCATGATTTCACTACATATATTGAGTTTGCATACACTTTCACGTACTGTCATACATAAGTTGAATATTGTGAATTCATGTGATAATGCAAAGCAATCCTCCTACCTTCACCACCCTTGACTATATAGTATATCAAATGGTGACATGTGGAAGGGCAGATTTCGCCTGTCTGAAAGCTATCACTACGCGTGAGGTGATCTTAGGATCTAAGTTCTCCGCCCGGTACTATGAGTCAATTAGTTACAGACTGCATATGGCATTGGATGGTAACTGAACATCTTGCATTCATGCACACACTAAGGGGGAGCAACCGCATTCGTTATATGGGATTAATGTTTAGATTCACACATGAGTCATGCATTGCATCTAGAGCTGTCTAGGGGATGTTGGTTGTTAAAATAATTTGTCATGCCATTGTCAATAAATTTGAATCGAAATTGACAACTCAAGTCCTCTTGTCCCAGGATGCAGATTATACTCCAAAAAATTCAAATGATAATGGGCTAGTCATGACCAAGCTTAAATCAACTGAGGAATACCTTGCAAGGATGAAAATGATAAAAATCTCCTCAATTTGGTACCAGGAGACAGAAAGTGATCTAAATAAGTACCCAAGGCATGGTATAAAAGACCCGCAACAGGTAAAGTTAATCAACCATTATTCGTGAGAAAATCAAGTAAAGTCCTTTTAGTGATTCATGCATATGTGATTATTACCATCTCTGGAACTACTAATAATGCTTTATATGATTATTTTGCAGGGATTATACAAGAAGATTTTGAAATGAGCATTATGGATGAACTGATTTGTACCTTCTTTGAATTGCAGATGGAAGACTTGGAAGATGACGGATGCTCAAGGCACAAGTATTGGGAAATTAACTTCTGAGCTCTGTTTGAAAAACTCATAGTTGTTTTAACCATATTTCCATGAATGAAGATAAAAAAAAATTAGTTTTGTTATTAGAATGCATATCCATTTTCATGCATAAACATTGTTGATGAATCTTGACATTTGTATGTGGGAGATTATGGAATGCACCTCTCAACAGGTCTACTGAACTCAGGTAAATATTCTAAAAACCTGACATGTTGTTGCCCTAGTATGATGTGATGATTTTGTCAAATTGCTTGAACCAAATTAAAAATCTTGAGAAATGTGTATGAGGTGATTGGCTATTGAATATCTCTTAATTTGAATTGCATGATGACATCTGATCCCAATTGAGTATCTGGTATATCAAATACTGAGTAGTGAAAAGGTGGGTTACATCCACCTGGGAACTCTCACTATGCGTGAGTTGGTCTTTGGATCAATGTTCTCCGCCTTGTACTAGAACTCAAAGAAGTCAAATGGTTGATCTATAAATGAATCTTTAAACTGAGTTATTTCAATTGAAAATATATTTTTGCTCATAATTCAAACATTTAGCTTGTGAATGATTTCTAATTTCAAAACTTGTGAAAGATTTCTGAAAATCTATTTTTGAACAATTCTGAACATTGGGTTGCAGTGTTTAATTGTGATCATGTATGCAGCCTCATTCATAAAGATCATGTCATAAAAAGATGCTTGATTAATCCATTAATTGAATGTGAATAGTCTCATGTGGAAGTTGTCACATTGGATTGGAATCAAAGCTCTCATCTTGCTTTTGCATCCTGTTTGTCATTCTCATCTTGCATACATGCATGCATGCATAAGGTGCTTTTAGATCATGCAAATGAAAATCAAAAGTCTGAATCACTTTGTACATTGCATCGCATTCTTATATGCTCATACGTTGTATTGCATTGAAACTCATGCATTAGTCGCACTTAGTTCATTCAGTTGACATCCATTCAATTGGTATCATATTGTCCATTCAATTGGTATCAAATTGACATCACATTACTCGCATGCATGTCATAGTGCATCTGCATAAACTCCCAATGTGTGCTTGCTTGCTATTATATGTTATTCATCCCCATCCTTGAAACTTCTATGACCTTATGTCTTCTTGATAAATAATGCTGCATTTGAGTCATTATTAGAGTGTTTCATGTCGTACACTATGGGACAGTTTATATTTCATAAGTGCATCTATTTAGGGGGAGTTACACTGTTGTGTATTCATGATATTTTCGGTATACATGCTGAATCAAATTCGCACACCTCATGCACAAAATATGAAAATGAGTGTTAAAGATAAGGATATATGAATTTCTTCTCAACACTCTCGAGATGATAAACTTACTACATGAATGTTGAAGAGACAGTTGAGGAAAAAGCTGCCTACCCATCCTTGTTGAAAAATCTAAAATGAAAATGAAAGATAGAGCAATGCTTGGTCTCACTGAGTAAATTGGGCACATGTCACCTGAGACGTGATGTGGTTCATATCTGAAAAGTGTTGACTAGTATCTCTGTTCAAAATGAGGTGAAATGGTTCAGTATTCTGAGTAACCGGGGATTCTGGCATGAGCTCCATGCGTCTACTCGTGTAAAAAGAATTATTTGAACCTGATCACTCTTGAAAAATTCTGACTATCATGTGATATTGGTTGAGTTGAAAAATGATGGTGAAAACTCATTGTGGTAGAGCGTAGCCTCCAATACGATGTTCTCAAAATTGAAGTGCAGTTTGTAAAATATCTCCTTGTGTTGATCTGAAAATATGAATATCCATATTGCAACTATCATTTTTCATGTTACTCACTTACACATCTGGAAATTTGATTCATTATGGATTCAGAAAATTGATTGACTGCTTTAGCAATTGTATGTATCTCCTATATGATTGCATAATTTCCCATGTGCTACTCATGTGCACTCCAGTTGTCATGACTCTCTTGCATCATTCTTATACCCATTCCCTTCTTATATAAGTATGGGGGAGCTGTGTTGCATGTACATATATGTATTTATTTTATTGTACATCTCATATGGTATTTCATGCATGTGTTGCATTTCATGTATTTTAAACTAAAATATAAAAATCAGAAAATTTAAAAATCAATGAAAATCCTTTTGATATGCACTCCTGCTCTTGCTTGTTGTGAAAATTTGACATGGGATCTAGATTTTGAATGCTATCATGCTGAACACCTCATCCTGTGGCCATCTTCCTCCACTGGTTCATATCCTTGAGGCCAATCACCACCTTCAATTGGTATCAATACATGCTTGACTGTATTTACTTTGGATGATATCATATTGATTTGTGAGAATAATCACCAATTGGTTTCTTCTGATTAGCATCATATTACTTTGCTCGTCTCTGATTTGCCCCTGCTTCTTCTGATTTGCTACGATAAGCTATTACTATTTCAAAGAGAGTTAGGCTTGTTCTTCCTTGCTTGGCTTCTTCCAGGATTGTTGCTATTATTGATCATGTCACAGGAGGCGAAAGATTTGCATTATCCCGCCTTTTGATTATGTCAAAGGGGGAGAAAAATTGATGAGTGTGTGTGACAGGGAAGAAGAATTTTTGTGCCATTCTGTTGTATCATCATTAACAAGCTTATCATTAAGTTTGTCATCATCAATAAGTTTGTCATCATCAAAAAGGGAGAGATTGTTGAGTTATGGTTTTGATGATTGTTGTGATTATTGTTCATGACAATTATGGTTTTGATGATAACTAAACTTAATGTGTGATTACGTGATGATAACTAAACTTACATAGTTCGGATGGCAAATGGCAACAATTACATGGTCTTGATCCTTGGTTTGTATATAATCTTTGGTTGAATGTTTGATGTCAATGGGATGCATATATAGATCATTTGGATTCACAAAATGAAGGCTTCATGAGAATCTTGGTTGAAAGTGGTAGATGGCATCGAAGTGATTGAACTTGCATTGTCTTAACTTCATTTACTCTCTTATGCAGGTTTAAAATGGAATGCCAATCCCATATGCAAAGGTATCAAGATTCATGGTAAGAACTTGGCACCTTGCATGTGTATATTTTTGGGAGAAAATGGTAAGTTTCCATTTGAAGTTTTTTGATCTTGATAGGATATATGGTTGATATGTGTTCTCACATTGCATATACACTTGGCAAATTAGACCCAATCACCTTGTTGAATGGCATCCTCATGATATATGAAATTTGGTTCAATGATGCTATCTTATTGCACAAATTGGATAGCCATATGATCTTGATGTTATGTTATGGTTGATTGAGTTTTCCAAGTGTTTTCATCCTCCTTGTTAATGATTTCATATATGTACTTCATGCATTCATCACTTGGGATCATTGGGCATGTTTTCTTACATGTTTTCTAATATTTTTATTTTTTCTGTATTTTTTCTACAGGTTTAGGTCGACCTAAAGGACAGTTTAGGTTGACCTAAAAATATTGTAGCTAGCGGTCGACCGCCAGAAAGTTTAGGTCGATCGAAAATCCCAGAAACCAACGGGCACCCCTGCAGGTCGACCGCCAGCCCCGATAAGCCAAAAATGTTGACTTTTTTCCCTCTCGAAAGAAGCATCTCCTCTTGATTTTGTTTAATCCCAAAGCCACCAGACCCTCCAGAATTTGTGGATCTGGTCTAAGGCTTGTCCATAGACCTTCCAAAGGTTATAAAACATCTCATTAGAGCCATAAACCCTAACCATCCAAGAGATCCAAAGAGAGACTGTCCAAGATGAAAGGAGAGGGTACTGTAGCTCCGTGAATAGTACTTCGTGCAGCAAGATCTTCATCCATCTCCAAGGTGTTTCAAGCCAAATTTGAAGCTAGTAACCTCCAAGGAAGTGAAGAAGGAAGCAAGCATTCAAGGAAGATCAAGGTGAAGCTGTCTAAGGAAGAAGAAAGGAAGAAGCAAGTAAGCAAGCAAGAGATCAAGGGAAGATTGTCAAAGGTGAAAGAATAAGGTTTTCACAACCCATTCAAAGCCATTCAAGCGAAGAAGGAATCAACGCAAGATCTACATCATACACTCAGGGGGAGCCTAAATCAGGAGCATTCTAAACTATGGTTTAATTGTTTTGGTGTCTTGTGCTTTGAGTTTCAAATTTGTGTTTCTCATAAATTGTAAACTCATGTGTGTGTGGATCGTGTTGGATCTGTGGCCGTGTGTGGTCATTGTACTTTATTCGTGTATTGTGTGCGTAGGTCTTCTTAGATCTGCGTGTGTGTGTGGATTTATCCAGATCTTAGTGTTTGTGTGTGTGGAGTGCTGCAATTGTCGCAGCGTGTGTGTGTCTTGTTGATCCGCTTGTTGGATCGTGTTGGAGACTTCGTCTCCGTGTGTGTGTGTGTGTGTGTGTTTTGGGGCGCGTCCCCGTGTGTGTGGGCAGGCGTCGTCCTGCGTGTGTGGTTGGAGCGTCATCTCCGTTTGGGGATTTATCCCCGAGTGATGCCTCACCGGGTTTGGTGAGGGGTGGACGTAGGACTGCCATCGTTGCATCCGAACCACCTTAAAAACCATTGTGTATTGTGGTTTGTATTGTGTGATTTGGTCCATTTCTTCTACCTCCATTCTCCGTGAGTATTAGTGTAAACTGTTTGTTCGGATTTATCCTCGTGTATGTTGCATAATCTATATCATTATTATATATAGTTTGATAAATCCAAATTATGTTCAAATAGTTTTGAATCTCTTAACTAGCTTTGTATCACATATTTTATAAAAGGCCAAAAGTTTTCTTAAAATTGGTAAACACCCAATTCACCCCCCTCTTGGGTGTCATTGATCGCGGGACTTCACCTCCAGCCCAGCGGGAACTGAGACACCGTACAAGTAACCACAGAATAAGTGACTAGCTGGGGTCGCGCTCGTCAACGTGGGTTCACTGCCCCCAACCACGTGTGCACACACAGACCATACGTCCTAGGTCTGGCCCTCTGACTGGTTTTCCCCTCAGCCGGACGCTGGCGTCAAACGTGGGGCCCTACAGAAACCAGTCTAAAAATCATCTCTCGGGGTAGCCTCGCCACCACTCCCTGGTGGGACCACTCACGTGTCGGAAGGCTACGACTAGTGGAGGGTCACTGAAGGAGTAGACTCTCTAGTCAACGGAAAATAACGTCTAAACCGGACAAAGTACAAGGACTGCTCCTCGCACCGACACCGACTCACGGTGACACAGCCGAGAACCACTTCCGGGATCTCACGACACCCTAACATGTGGCCCCCACATGATGCCCAGCATTAGTCAGACCACGGGTCAGCACGCGGATCGAGGTCCACTCACCCGAGACTCGAATCGGTGAGGAAAGAAACACCGGTTAGACAAACACAGTGAACGGTCCACCCTGGGCCGTTCCATTTTACACGGTCTACCAATTGACCGCTTACAGACCACGCACACAGTCCTCCCTAGGCCGTGCCAAGAATGCACAGCCCCTTTTGGGACCGTTCTAGACAATGCACAGTCAACAGGGGCCCGTGCCATCTCTGGACAGAACGGAAAGCCACACAGCCACACTCAGGCTGTTCAGGAACCACGCGGTCCAACGATAGGCCACTTGGATACCTGGACGGTCCTCACTAGGCCGTCCAATCGCCCAACGGCTAAAAAACAGAATGGCTAAACCCTGGCCGTTCAGGAATGGCACGGCCAACCCTTAGTCGTGCAGGGAGATGAACGGACCCCACCGGGCCGTTCAATCACCTAACGGCACAGAGACTGAACGGCTAGCCTCAGGCCGTTCAGTGACTGCACGGCCAACCCTGGGCCGTGCAATCCCAGCACTGTGCAACGGTCAAAAACCAACGGGGTGCACGATTGGACATGGGCCGTTCGGTGGTTACACGGTCGCCCGATGGGCCGTGTAACCCATCGATGCTCTAAGGCCGAGAGCGGTCTACGTCTGGGCCGCACCATGGTGTACACGGCTCCTGTTAGGACCGTGTACATCCCGGCAGACCGAGAATGGTGAACCCGCCGGAAAAACCCCATTTCCGGCCCCAAACAACCCCGTTTGAGGCGGAAATGAAGGGGAACTCATCCCCAAGCAACCTAGCATGCATCTACACCCTCAAATCCCGAAATCGCGGCTCAAAACACTAGATCGGGTGCTTAAACCCCAAATCATGCTTTACCCTTCCCGGCACGAAATGACCCTCTCTCGACGTCGCCTCGGCCTAGAAATCGCGGGGAAGGAAGACATGGAGCTAGGGAACATCACCCTACCTCGATCTCGCTTCCAGGCGCGTCGGACCGTCCCCAAACTGCAAAGAATGCCGTTGAAACTCTCATTCCTTCACGCTTCCCACAAACTCCGCACGCCCACGCGATCGTCTCGCCGCCGCCGCCGTCGTCACGCCATCGCCCACCACCGTCTGCAATCGGAGGGGCGCGCCACGTCGTCGCGGGGAGAGGAGAGAGAAAGAGAGGGGGCGCGGGTGTGTCACGGTGGAAGGAGGAAGAAGGAGGAAGAAGAAGAAAGGAGAAAAGAAAAAGAAAAAGAAATGGGTATTTATAGAAAATCTGGATTTTTCGTAAAATAGGGAAAAATAGAAAAATATACCTCCGTGATCCTCAGAACACGATGATCGCCGTGGTACCATCCCGGAGTAGGTGAACGACCCGGTTCACCCGCTACGGGGTTCCGTAGGTCTGCTGGAGAAAACACGGGGAAACCGCGAAACACGTTCCGGGACCTCCAAAACTGATCCGAAACACACGGATCCGAACCAGAAAAATGTCCAAAAAATAATTCTGGGCATAATGAGAATACATTCTCTGATAAAATAGATCCGGGACCCAAGAAGAAGAATCCGAAGGGTCCGGCATATTACATTGGGCCCCTAACTTGGTCCGCCTAAACCCTTCCCCGACCCTTCATCTTCCCTATAAAAGCCCCCCTAGGGAGCTCAATGGAAGGGAAGGCAATGCAACACCCTCCGACCTAACTGTCGCACCCTCGGACTCCCGAGGCCTTCATCAAGGGTCGAGGATGTGAGGAGCTAAGTGCGCCCGTGGTTGTCTTATTGATTGGCTTGTACACGCCAAGGGTATGTCTCACGTACTCCCCTCACGCGGAATCTAGCCATCGCACACAAATCCATCCCCGCCGCACATAAGGCGTTATGACAACGGCGAACACACCCGCATCCCGGGTCCGCCCGTGTATGGCAACCCACGATGGCCACGTATACGCCATGATGCCGCAGCTACTTCCGTCACGGAACCGCGTGCCTACCGCTCGCCTTGAGCTAGCCGCCGACCACTCGGACTGATGACTCAAGTTATCCGGACCCTGGCCCGGGAGCAATATTACCGGACTCCCTGGCATGACGACATTCGCCTTCCGAGGCTCCCACCCGACCGCTCGTCTTGAGCCGCGTCCAACCTCGATCAGGCGCCAGCCCATGACCACCCCTACCACCTAGGTAGTCGGGCTTGTCTCGATCTCCTCATGGAGAGCCTCTATAAAACATGCGGATATCCGCCTTATTACGCATTGACCCGGGGACCGACCTACTCGTCGGAATTGTCCCATGGCTTGCGCTAGTTGTACTTTGGCCTCCTTGGCCCATTTGTAAAGCCCATGTGGCTCTCATACAGCATGAAACCAGTTGAGCACATGTACATGTACTCGGGTCTCAGCCTCTTCACGGCGCCCGCCTCCTTCAGTCACAATGGTGCCCCCGGCACCCGATCACCCAACAACTCCAGTCACAACGGTGCCCTCGGCACCTGACTACCAGCTACTCCAGTCACATCGGGGCCCGCGGCACCCGACCACTCAACTTCCCCAGCACAACGGTGCCCACGACACCCCTACTGCCCCGACCTCGACACTGTCTCATGTCGGGAATACATTGTGACGCCCCCTTGGGCGCCATCCTACTGAGTCACAGGTCCTCTGACGAACACTATGTACATATACGGAACTACCCACACAATAATGCAATGACCCGAGGACCGTCATGAATGACGAAATTGTCCCGTGACTTGCAAGCAATTGTAATCGGGCTCTCATGCCCCCATATAAATGCCTTTCATGGCATATAAGTCATGTAATCCAATCAGGGAGCAGATCCCCCTCCTCGTCGGAACCAGTCTCTCTGCCCCCAGTTATCCCTGTTGCGTTGTTGTTGCCCTATCGCTGTTGCACGGACTAAGCCCTCCCGACGTCGCGGCTCCCAAGGTCCCTGACTCTCTCTTCGATAGTATAAACAAAGGTATTCGGATTCAATCCGATGTAAAATAAACACCGGTTGCTTGCGACCGGTGGGGAAAGACGTCCAGTACACGAATCTCCATAATCGCCTGCGTACTCGCACCCGTGGAGCCCCTTCTATCCACGTGTCGCCCGATCTCTCAATCCACGTGCCGCGTCCTAGTGATGCTTCCCCGGTCAATCTTTGGTTCCATAGGTGATTGTCGAGAAATCAACTGGCACGCCCGCATTCCACCCAAACATCCCTGTCCCAGTCTCTCAGAATGATGAACCATACGCCATCCCTTCCAGCACATTCATATCGTTCTCTCTGCCTTCTTCTCAATACCCCCGGAATCCCCGCGTGCCCAGTCAACCTATCTCGGCCTTCCGTAAAAGGCGAGTGTGTGCCCCCCGTCGCGAGGACAAAACAACAAGTGACTCCCCGCGCGCGTATAACAACGTTTAAGGTCAATCATTCTCTCTTTCCATATCTCATATGATATGGAAGACATTGATTTAAACGGAACCTTATTCAACATATAAGTAGTTGCCTTTAGGGGATGACTCCCCAGAGAGACAAGGGTGACTCGGCAAAGCTTATTATAGACCGTACCATATCCTATAAGGTACGATTCCTCCTTTCTTCTACACCCTCACAACTGAGATGAGAGGAAGGAAGCGTCCACCAGGATAATACACCATTATCCCTAAGGTATTGTGTGATCCATGTACTTGAGTATTTTCCTCCTCGATCCGATTGAAGAGTTTTAATACCCTTTCCAATCTATTTCTTCAGTTCGCTCTTAAACTCTTAAATTTCTCAAAAACTTAATATTGGTACTTCATGAAGTACACATATCAAAGCATAGAGAAATTGTTAGTGAAAGTAGTGAAGTGAGAAAATCCTCCTCTAGCCTAAGTGAAAATAAATCCACATTCATTAGAATGAATGAGTTCAAATAACTCCATGGCTCTATCTCCATATATCCAAAATGGAGAATTGATCATCTTACCCATGAGGTATAATTCACACGTTGTAAACAATTCATAATCAAATAGATTAAAACATCCATTTCATACAACATGTGAACCTTTCTTCACTAAGATGACCCAGCCCTTAGTGCCAAAGATAGGCTTGATTTATATCAATCCTCTTCCTATTTGGAAGTATAACCACACAAAACTCAGGAGCACTAGTGTTTAGAATAAACAGATATTACATAAATCCCACTGGCAAACCATTTACCATTCAAGAACACTACACAACTATTGTTCCAAAACTAACATCAAAACCCACGAGGGTTTAAAGTAGAATTGGAATTAACGTTCCTGATAAAGGGAGAAATATAATAAAATTTATTAGCTCCTAAAGGCATCTCGAGGTCGGTAGTCTCTATTGAAATGGTAGCAACTTTTGCTCCACTTTTAATATGTAGAGTACCCTTGACCTTGATTAAGTGCCTTCTTCTTATCAGTATCTGAAGCTTCACCAAACTTCTACTTTGCCTTCCCTACAATATTCAACTTGCAATTCTTCTTCCATCAGCCATCCCCATGGTAATGGAAGCTCCAACTCTAGTCTCTCATAGTCTCATCTCTCTTGATAGCCTTAGCCAGCAGTAACTATCACTTAGCATTATCTTTCTAAAAGACCTGCTAAGTCCTCCTCTTATTTTAGTCTTACTAACAAACATGAGGAGGTTTAGGCAAGAACTCATCATAGACCATTTTTCTTTCGAGTCATAAGAACTATTCTCAACTCCGTGAGCCAGTCACAGAATTTTGATTCAATGCATCCTCATTGGCATCTAATATGCCACAACAATACGTGATTCAACATTATTAATCCAAGGGGGAGATGCATTATATAACATTAAAGACATTCAATTAAAATATGGTCTTATTTTAATTTAGAACTCCCACTAATTTTCAACGACTTTACATAACCCCATTATGTAAAGACGGGAAACTCCGCTAGTTTCCTAGTGGGGGACTAGAATCCCATTAACATTACAGTAGTGGTCTTGTGGTAGCACAACAAACCACCCCATACTTAATGAGTAGGTAACTCTTGCCAATTGTAATGTCTTGTAATTTCTAGTCTTATTCGGCCTCCAGAACACTTGTGATCTTGTGGTAGCACAACAAACCACAAAGTCTTGTTAGGTTACACCCAATATTACGCAGTGAGCATGGATTTGTGATGCAGCCCTTGTGGTAGCACAACAAAGCTACACCAGTCCTCCACCTCACACATGGCATAAGCATGTCGTAGTTTAGGTCACTGACCCCTTACTAGGTCGGCCTTGTGGTAGCACAACAAACCTTCCCAGGCTTAAGACCAGCTCACCCAAACTATAATAATGGAAGGCCACGTAGGTCAATCTTAATGCCTCACGTTTGCAACCTAATATTGATCGAAAGGGGATTTTATTGATTTTATTTGGTCTCATCAATTAGTGGTATATAATATATATATCGCATATCAAAGCATAGTGAACACTACACAACTATTGTTCCAAAACTAACATCAAAACCCACGAGGGTTTAAAGTAGAATTGGAATTAACGTTCCTGATAAAGGGAGAAATATAATAAAATTTATTAGCTCCTGAAGGCATCTCGAGGTCGGTAGTCTCTATAATAATATATATATATATATATATATATATATATATATATCATACCTAATAGAAATAGATTCAAAATCTATTCTAAAACAAGCAAATAAGAAATACATGTTATGGGTGAGTATGGACAGCTTATCGTGACCCGACTAGAGCTAGATAGTCAGTCACCGACCCCTAAATATCATCACATGACAAACCATACACATCACATGCATATCGAGGCTTAGATGGATCCTGGCGGCATACAACTTACAGCTCGATCAAATGGCACCTCCTGTTGATGGATCATCCTCGTCCTCACGTACACGCCTCCACAAAATCTTAAAATATATTTACATGTACAAACAAGTGCCAACTGGCCAAATTTTACATCTAATATAAAAGAAGATGCCTTATGGTGAGTACATTACCGAGAGGGAGGTAGAATTTACAACACGGAATTTAGATAGAGGAGGGAGGCACGCAGGCCCCATAAAATACATCCATCAACATAAATAAATCATTCACTATTCATCACATGAATGCATCAACCACATCTAAGCGCTATCCATATTCACTCAATCATCGCACCCATGTCATGCTCAAACAAAATTTTATTTTCTTAAAATAAAATAATTTTGGCCTTAAAACATGGGTTTCAATCAAAATAAGAATTTTGATTATTTTTCAAAAATATATTTAATCAAATTAAATCTAGCTACCAAGGTGAAATTTTAATTCTGTAATTTTCGCATAATTTTCTGGGATTTTATACTTACTTAAATAGAACAATTCTATTTAAAATTACAATAATAGAACAATTCTATTATCAAATAAATTTTATAAATTAATAATCACATGAAAATTAGGAAACTTATTAAAATTAAAATTTCTAAAATTTAAAGCTTAAGTCATGGCATTCCGTGCTCAAAATGGAAGCAACTGGATTTAAATCTTATTTAAATCCAAAATAAAACAATTCCATTTAAAAAAAATTTCTTACATTAATCATCACATGAAAATATAAGAAATTATTATTATATAAAATTTCTCAAAATTTCCTACTACATAACGTGGCAACCCGGGCTGAGAATAGAGGCAAACAAATTTAAATCGCATTTAAGTCTCTTAAAGGGGCTCAGTTGGCGCATTGCGCCAGGGCCCATGCGGTTGAGGCACTTGGTGCATCGCCCGGCACACAAGAATCTGGGGAGGACCATGGCGCACAGCGCCATCATCTTCCTCCCCATCGCGAACCCTAGCCCCCCCCGCCATGCGAACAGGCCGCCGCCGCCGCCGCCGCCGCCTGGGGTGGCCTCCAACGGCCACGGCCAGCCATTGGACGCCACCGGCGTCGTCGTGGGACTGCTGGCGGCAGTGGGCACTGCCTCACACCGCGGCGAGCTGGGGTTTCTTAACCCCCGGGGAACCACCATGCGAAGGGGATTGCCCCCCCTCCCATCGGTGCTGATCGGCCACCCTTTGGCCTAAGTACCCCTTTGGGACCGAAGCCCACTTGCCGGCAGTGCTGTTGCCTCCGATCACCGTCGGATTCACCTCGAAGATGGGGTTTCTCAACCCCGCGAACCCCTCGCCGCATCCTCCAAGGGAGGCTCCCACCGGCCAGGGGAGTGGGCCATCGTCTGCGACCATCGCGGAGGCATTGTCGTCAACAAGCGTCATCAATCCAGCCTCTGTCCCAGGCGATCTGACCCCATCTCCATGGGCATCAGCCCCATCTCATGGGTTGCTCCGTAGCCATGAAAAATCAAAGGGAAATAGATGCGAAAATCATAGAAAAATTCCTAAAACAAGCAAGAATCACAAGCGATCAACCTGGCTCTGATACCACTGTAATGATCTAGGCCGGGATCACGAAGAACGCAGCGAAAACTAGAAATTAAAATGTTAACCTGACTGTGTTGATCGCTCCTGTGTGATTCTCGATGATAATCTACAACTACGAGATTTCATTTTACCTATGCGATGCTCAGATCGCAGTGAAGTGGAAACAATCCCTCGTGGCGGTAATTAGTCGCGCAAGTGAACGGCCTCTAGCGGTATCCACACGGGCACGAACGGTGGAATCTCCTCGTCGTAACGCCCCCATGAACGATCTCCTCTGCGGCATCTCCATGATCTCTACACTAGAGTTGAGAGGAAGAAGAGAGAGGAGAGAGGGGGGGCACCCCTCCCTAGGAGGAGAGAGAAGGAGCGGCCCGGGAAACCCTGGATGCTTGGCCCAGGGTTTTTCCCAACGCAATTATTTATAGACTTCTCTATCTTTCATAAAAACCCTAATAAGTTTAATATTATGAATATACTTTCACCATCCATAACCCTAATGTGTGTGACCCTCTAGGCCCAGTGTCAGTCTAATTTTAGGTCCAATAAGCTTAAGAACTCCTTCTTAGTATTTTCATATTATTAATTAACATGGAATTAATTATTTAATCATCTCATGACTTAAATAATTAATTAATCATCTTATAATGAATAATCATCTCATGATTGTTCCTCTGATGGGCTTTCAGGCCACGGTAAGTGTCACGTCCCGAGCGCGGAAGCTTACCCGTGGCACGACAGTTTTATATAGAACCAAAGCGAGCTAGCTATTCAATGGAATTCTTCATTTTGATAGTTAATAAAGTGCGCAGATAACTAAGATTTAACTTGAAATTAACACAAATAATCCGAGATGACAGTTGTTACCACTGACCAAAAGACAATTACACACATTTCTCGAGTCCGACTACTAGGCTTCAAGCCCTTATTATAGTTCTAATAAATTAGACTAATACAACTGACATCTGACATAACTGGATACAAATGACATAATTACTACTCCACAATTAACAAGACAACATGATAACTCCATTTCTACACTCATCACTCAGACTCATTCTCTTCCGAGTTCTGGCTGATATTCGCACTACCTGAAAAGGTTAGAAAACAACTAGATGAGCGAATCGCTCAGTAGGATTTACATCTCAAGTTCTAACATGCTTTAAGTGAATTACCCATTTATTTAATGTAGGTAAAGTATGCATGCAGACAGATAGATATCAAAGAATCGTAAAATCGACAGGAGTAGAAAGTGAGAGTATATAGATTGTACAATTTCAAGCAGCAGTAGCAAGTGATAGCAAATGATATCAAGCCAGTGATAACTGAGAAGTAATAACTGGAATAGCAATATGTTAATCAAGCTAGCAATAGTAAGCAAAGTAGTTTCAAACATGTATAACTGGAATTGGCTATTTATCAATGCAGTCAAATAAACACTTTTACCCTTCCGCGGGTCTCAAGTCAATCAATCAAGTAATATCATGAGAATGAGTGGAATGCCTAAAGTCTAGCAAGCAAGTACTCCGGTGTAATGCCAAACAACGTGGTCAATAAACTCCCATGGGCACAAGTACCTTCGGGTGCTCCTCCCAGGACCAGACCGGGCCCTATATGCACAGCATTGGTCATGTTTGTCGACATCCACTCTCATTTATAGCCAATATGGAATTTCAAGGATTGACCCGGTAGGATGTTTATAAGGTGAATTATAGAATAGAATCCAAGGCGTATCGTTATGTAGGGATGAACTAGGAGTAAAACCTGTAATGTTCGATACATGCTAATGGCAATAGGAGTTTGAGACTAACTTGCTGGTATTGACACAAATGTCGATATTAGTTATATATATATTATTTTTATCCAATATGTATATGTATATATATATCCGATTATAGAATTCTGTCTAATATAATGGAGGTTATAGGTATGTATATCTTCTGTCCAATATATATATATGAATTAGCCAAAATGGTGATTTATTATAAAAATCAGAATTTAATTATGAAAATAAGTTTTTATATTGAATATAGTTCTAACTTGCTAAAAATGATATTAACATGTTGAGAATGAGTTTCATATGTTACTTTACTGATAAGATGATAAAAATAAATTTTTCATGCTGGATTTAATTTTTACATGCTGAAAATTAATTATTAACATGCTAAAATCTATGCTTAACATGCTAAAATAATTAACTTACTGATAGGTTGATAAGATAAGGTTGCCATGCTGATTGCAGAAATTTTCTGATAACAACATAATTTTTTTTATCATGCTAAAAATAATTTTTCTACATTTATTTGCTAATTATTTGATAGGAAAATAGAATTATCATGCTGAAAAAATAGTTTTAATACACTGAAAATAACTATAACATGTCAAAAATAATTATAACATGCTTGAATAATTTTACCATACTGGAAGAAATGTTATCATGCTGGAAGTAATTTTCATGCATCAATTTACTACTTTATTTAATAGGAAAGTAAGTTTTATATGCACAAAAATAGCTTTAAATAGATTTTAACATGCTGAAAATAATTTTTATATCTCAGTATGTATAAAATAATTCTATCATATTGGAAGTCACTTTTAACATGCTGGAAATAGTTTTAACATGTTGGAGATAATTTTTAGTATGTATAAACTAATGTGGTGAAAAATAGATTTTTACAAAAAAAAAATAATTTCATTCTACAAATATATATACATACTCTGTAAGAATGAAGGAGTCTATTTTATATTATATTCTGTTCTCTATATATATTCGGTGAGAATGGAGGTGCATACATTAGTTATATATACATATATATATTCATATATATATAATGAAGGTGTTTTGTATATACAATTAATGGAAGTATATATATGAATTTATATACATATATAATGAAGGTGCTTATATATACAATTAATGAGAGTATATATATATATATATATATATATATATATATATATATATATATATATATATTTAAGGGGTTTTATGTTGTTTTTCATTAAGTTCACAGCATGTGTCGACACTAGTGTCGACACTTACTATTCATTTTTGGTCTCTGTTGTACAGTTCATATTACAATATTTTGTGTGTCGACACCGGTGTCGACACCTGTGTCGACACATGAGGTTCTCTACGGGTAATAAGTTCACGTATGTATTATGTGTCGACACCTGTGTCAACATCGGTGTCAACACCGGTGTCGACACCTGTGTCGACACATGTGCTTATATGTTCACGTAAGTATTATGTGTCGACACCTGTGTCGACACATGAAGTTTATATGTTCATGTAAGTATTGTGTGTCGACACCTGTGTCAACACCGGTGTCAACACCGGTGTCGACACATGAAGTTCATATGTTCATGTAAGTATTGTGTGTCGACACCTGTGTCAACACTGGTGTCAACACCGGTGTCGACACCTGTGTCGACACATGAGTTACTTATGTGTTCACGTATGTACATGCTATTACATAAATATGGAAGTGTCGACACATGTGTCATGGAAGTGTCGACACATGTGTCATGGAACTGTCAACACTTGCTGTCATATATATATATATGTAAGTGGGTGTCATGGAAGTGTCGACATTTAACATGCTATATGCTGTTAATAGATTAGTTAATAACGCTAATACATGTTAATTATCTAGGTGTTCCAGATTTAAGCTATTGCATGTTAACTACGAGGCTAACACATGCTGTATAAATATGAAATATCGCATGGAGATGAGCCTAAGACTAACTGCCTAGATTAGCTACTAGTTTAGTTAAAAATTGAGAACACCTACCTCAGGTATAAGGGCAGCTTTCTTCTGCAACGTCGGAGGCTCCCCCTTCTCTGCAGCAGCAGCAACCCTTTGGAAGAATGAAGGGAGTCTCGATATAGGGAGTATTATAGTGTTTTGGGATAGTCACGAGGGGATAAGATGCTACATAATTCGCATCTCAGTGCGATGCCAGCTCAAGCGGGTTGTTCATGTCTGAGAAGAGGACATATGCCAACGCAGGTTTGTTTGTGGTCATGTAAGTTAAATTATAGGGCCTTGTGGCCCTGTGCATGTAAGCTAAATTATAGGGCCTTGTGGCCCTGTGTCGGTGCAAGTAGCCTATAGCATATAATTATTTGGCACAAAACATATAAAATGGTGGATGCTAGGATTTGAACCCTGGTCATTGGGTTTAAAGGCAAGTCACTTAACCAACTACACTAGGAAACCACTTGTTAAGTAAGTAACATTTACATATGATAGATCCGTGTTCCAACTTCTTACTTAAGCTTCCCATAGGGTTTATCTAATATAAAATTTTTTTTATTTGGAAAATATTATTAATAATATACGGGGTGTTACAGTAAGCACCAAGCAACACTTCGTGACCCCATAAGACAAAAGGGGGTTTATAAAATCACTCTGGGACCTTTCCGTCAACAGTTACCACACAGCTTTAGTCCTCCATTCATATCCAATGCCCCTGGTCATAATTAAGGGTATGGTCATACTGTCAAACCCTTCTTATCTATGACCTGATGAACGTACTCTGAGTCCCAATGGAAAACTCCTTTTCCATTGAATTATCTACATTGACCAAGGATTTAATCGAGTACTATTCATAAGGCATTCTCTCTCATGCTATATCTGAGAGTGAATGATCCACTGTTGTCACTCAATTTCCTTCGCAAGTATTCCACGGTATCCGAATACCTGAGCATCCAGGACTTATGGATAAAGTCCCTTTGCCAAGAATCAAAATACAGAAGTCCTCATGCAAGGTATCTTTGGTGACTCATGTCAAAAGACCAACTGTGCAACTGTGACTGAAGAATCTCTTGGTTGACATTTAGATATAATTACCATTCAGAGATTCCTAATAGGATAAGTTCAGTGAACCCTATTCTTGTAATGGGCATTTACACATATATCTTAGTGTCTCCACACCAGTGACTGTGAGATCAGTCACCCTCATCATATGAGAGGATATCATGTGCACTCGTCTATCCGGATTCTTTGATGTCCTATCTCAAAGATCCTATGACCAGGAATATTTAGAATACATGCATCTAGAAGGTTGATCTCCTTATCATAATATCATTATGATTCAACCTTCATAGCCTACGTTCAAGGACTTCATTACATCAAGCGGTAATACGTATAAATAAATAAGACATAATGAAGAAATTGCCATAAATACGAATGAGAATATATGAGAAATGATGCCATTACTTCATAAGTGATTGGCTTGCAGGGCATACACTTCTTTCAGCCTCACATCCTTAGCCTGTTTGGACCTGTAGAGCAAAGTAAACAGAGATAAAACCCATTAGAACTATAGAAGTCATAGCATCTATCTCTTAATTGAAATGAACATGGAATTGGAAGGGAAAATACCTGGGGTGGGTTTTTAACACCTTTTGGCACCTGTGTGTGCCCCTCCTCATTACGTCTTTGTACACTCAGTTGTGCACCCAGCATCACTTAATTTTTATTTTCATCCCTCGTGCACCATGTGCACTCCCCCCATTATCCCTTGTGATTTCTCCGGAAGTTTGTGCTTTTTGGAAAAGAATCGGGTTTTAAGGAAGTACTTCATTATTTAGTTTATTGCCATATCTGGATATGTTTGATTTGTGTAAGTTCATTCTTGTTCTTCCATTAGTTGGTTCTGTGAAAAATGTGATACAAACTATAAACGTGTCCCTTGTACAGGACGCCTTTCAAATGCATCCTAACAAAAAGACAACTTCTTGTCCTTTCTGTCTATCGCCTCTGCTCAGTACTATTATCCTAAAGTGCATACTGAACAGTGGATGTGTCTTCAGACAGATGCTTTTCTGAGCAAATTTGATTCTTTATTTTGTGATATATGTTGATTTGTGTCATGTATTGTTGATCAGTAGTAGTTTGCATTGTCCATGGGTGTTAGAGCATCTCCCCCTACATTTTTAGGAAATCACCCTCTCTCGGTGAAGGAAAGACTCTCTGTTTAGGAATTCCTCTCGACAGACTAGAATCTTCTCCACCGGGACCTCCGTAAGTCCCCGACAGTGAAGGATTCCCTCTTTGTTCACTGGGCTGGTTGTACCACTAAAGTTCACTGGAGTTAGTTGACCTATTCGTGGTAAGACGAGAGATCCTAGTTGGCACAATGGTTGAAACCAAAATTGCAACTAGGGTCCTACCCTTATTGTGTGAACTTTGAAGTCCACTAAAAGTCACTTTCTTTTAGTCATTCAATAAAAATTTTAAGCCGACGTAAACATCCATTTGTTTGTTAATCTTTGCAAATTGTTTGTTGGTGTATGTTATTGCGCTATGGTAAAGTGTTAAGGATGGCCGAGTATAGCTATGATGATTTTGAGAATGGGGCATTTGATCCATATTATGACCCCCAAATGTATGACCCAGAACATCATGTTTATGAGGAGTATCACCCTAGTTATGAGTACCAGGGCAAGTCTCACATTCATGCTGTAGATGCGGGGCAATCTCCTGAGCCCCCACCCGAGTTGCCAGCCACCACCGGGGAAGCATCCCCTTCTCCTGATATCTCCTCCATGTTAGGTGTTCTCGCTACCTCACAACTCAGTGCTGAACAGCTCCAGGCCCTTCAAGCCATTTTAAAGGGGAAATATGTCTCCCCCACCCCTCAAAAGCAAGCACAAGCTACTCCCTCTACTCCTTCCCCTTCCCCTCAGGGTCAGACAAGTCAGCAACCACCCTCTTTTCAATTCCCTTCACAGCCATCAACTCCGATTGTCCCTCATACCCCAGTTTAGCTGGGTTAGTCTATTGGTAGACCACCCTACCCCTCTCGCCCTAGGTTCCACTCTCAAGCCTCCAGTAGACCCCTTCCTCCTAAATGGCAAGCGCCCCCTTCTTCGATCGATCAGCTCACCCAATCCCTTCTCAACAAATTGAACAAAATGGATGAGTAGTATCGGGATCTAAAGAAGATGGTGGATACGAAGTTCACCCCAGAAGTCTCATTATCGGTTCTACCGATATTCCATTTGCCTCCTTCCGAGATGCCGACGTACTGAAGGTACTGTTGTGTCCCTGGTTTTGATGATGACAACCATGAGATGTGAATGTTGAATTCAACTCAAAATGTTGAATTAAATCTTGATTCAGTAATGCTTGCATTTGGTTCATTTTTGATGCAAGAAAGGAACAGGGTCGACGCTGGGAGTTCAAGGCGTCCACGCATCAGTTGAAGAGGTAAAATCATAAGTCACTGATATAATCTCAGTGCGTCAACGCCACACTATTGCAGCGTCGACTCATCAGCTTAAGAAGCAGAGGCACTCACAGATCTACTTCACTACGTCAACGCCACAGTAGAGCAGCATCGACGCAGCAGTTCAAAAGGCATACTTATGGTTCACTGGAAAACCCCAGTGCGTCAACGCTACAGCATGATAGCGTCGACGCAGCAGTTCACTCTGAGATGAAATTGGCTCTGGGTCAGTTCAGTGGGTCGACCTAGTGACCCCATGCGTCAACGCATCCAGCCTTACACTGAAAGCCATGTGGGGCATTTCAAGGCTGCGTCAACCTCGTGGACTCAATGGGTTGATGCCATCTGAACTATTTACGAGATTAGTTGGGTGGACCCCAATCGTACGTGACGTCAAAGGCCACATCAGCCAAAAGTGCTTGCGATCTCGTTTTCCCTCACGATTCCAGAAGGCTCTACGTAAAGCAATCATTAAGCTAACCAGAAAATCTGGTTGGGGCCCACTGGCTGAATATTACACGGGGATCTGGAAGTGAGCGCGGGAAGTAGAATATCGAAGAAGGTTTTTGGGGAGTTGCAGTCGAACCAGAGAGAGTGAAGCCCTTGAGAAGGATCATGGAGTTCATCGTCTTCTTGCTGGTACCTTGCTGCATCCACTGACGATTAGAAGAGATCTAGTGGCAGTGGATAAGTGCGAGTTCATCTACCCTTCAGAACGAGAAGGCCAGTTGATCGTTGAAACATCTTCCTCCAGCATCTGAGTTCGAGCTTGAGATCCAGCAGCATCACAGATCTGGAGCTGTTCCTCCATCTCTGAGTGATTTCGTTTATTGATTTTATTTTTCAATTTGAACATTGTTACATTGTTTCTCCCTCTTACTGGTTTGAGTAGAGGGAGGGGCTTTATCCAGCAGATTGTGTTTGGATCAAGGGAGTTTGGGCGTGTTTGCCTGCAAGCTGTTCGTCAGCGGTTTAGAGGATCTGTTCCTCTAGTTAAGCCAAGCTGTACTGCTCAGCGTTGTTTGAGGAGGTAGTTCCTCGGTGTAGCTAAGCTGTAAAGCTCAGCAGGGATCCTCACTGGTTTAGTGAGGGGTGGACGTAGGTCTCCACAGGGAGATCGAATCACCATAAAAATATGTGTTCCTCTTGTGGTTTGCTATTCTCGCATAATTCACCTTTCGTTAGATGTTTGATTAGGCATGATCTTCATACAGTCTGTTTACTGAATTTCTCATTAGCATTCTGCTTTCTAAAGCGAGTGTGATCTTGCATTATTTTTCAAAGGGTTAACCTATTCACCCCTCCCCTCTAGTTTGACCTTCCACCTAATCCAACACATGGTATCAGAGCTTGGCTCTCTTGTCAAGGGTCTCACAACCCAGAGAGATTTAGTGGAATGGAAAACAAGGGGCTCATGCCTGAAGGGTATGCTGTGAATATGCTACCCTTCTTTGATGGCACTAACTTTGCTTACTGGAAAAATCGGATGCAGTTATTTCTGAGAGCTCAGGACCATAAGATTTGGAGAGTCGTGAGCAAGGGACCCTATCAGTTAGAAGGAGATGAAAAACTGTGGGTGAAGGAGCAGATTCGGAAGTCCAATGTCAATTGGCAAGCTATGAACATCATGCAATGCTCATTGCATCCTATGGAGTTTTCACGAGTATCCTCATGTGCCAGTGCCAAGAAAATGTGGGATAGACTTCAAGTCATCTATGAAGGTACGTCAGAGGTAAGAGAGACAAAAGCCAATATGTTAATTTCTGAATATGAAGCTTTTAGAATGAAGCCAGAGGAAAATATATCTGAAATGTATGCTAGACTAACCCTATTAGTGAATGGTCTTAGAGGTCTGGGAAAGGTTTACACTGATTACGAACTGGTCAAGAAAATTCTTAGATTCCTAACTCCAGTTTGGCACACCAAGGCCACTGTTGTTGAGGAATCTAGGAACCTTCCTACCACTACCCCTGATGAGCTTATCGGATCTTTGATGGCTTATGAGCTGAACCTCAAAAGGACAGATGAGGATGTGAAAAAGAAAAAGCCTCTTGCATTGAAGGCAGGACCAAGTAGCAAGGAGAGCTCAGATGACAGTCATTCATCTACCTCAGATAATGACTCAAGTGAGATAGCAATGCTCACCAGGAAATTCAGGAAGTTTCTAAGGAAGGAAGGTAAACTTAGAAACAACAGAAGACCAGAGGTAAGAAAGAGTTCAAAATTCAAATCAGAAAACTCTAGGAAATCTGACAAGGTTGTCTGTTACCAATGCAGGAAACAAGGTCATATTAAATTTGAATGTCCAGAGAATGTGAAGAAAGTCCCACCGAAATGGAAGAACAAGAAGCCAAAGGCCATGATAAGTACGTGGAGTGACGAGGAGAAAGATGAAGATGAAGAAGAAAGCACTTCTGAAGAAGAGAGTGATGTTAAGCTGTGCTTCATGACTAAGGGAGATGATAAGGATGAGGTAACTTCCTCTTCTGAAAACTTTTCTTGCAGTGATTGGGAAGAAGCATTTAATGAATTGCTAGATAAGTATGATCATGTAAAGAAAGAAAATAAATCACTCAAGAAAAAGAAAAATCTGACTAGTCAAGAAAATTCATTGAATGATAAAATCAGGTGCCTAGAAGCTGAAATTACCAGTTTAAGAAAATATCTAATAGAGATGAAAAGAGAAAATGAATTTTTACTGAAAATTCAGGATGACCTGAAACTCAGAATGCAAAAATTGGAGAGTGATGTAAAAATTGCTGAAGAAAAATATGAAGCCATTCGAGGAGTAAATCAGGAACTCCAAGAAAATTTGAAGAAATTGGAAGATGAGAATTTAAGTAAACAAGCCTCTCTTGAGAAATTAACACAAGGTAAAAACAATCTTGAAACTGTCATGGGAATAAGAAGCAATTTTGGAAAAGAATGACTTGGTTATAATCCAACCAAGAAGAAGGATCTAGGAGCTAGATTTATAACATTTGTTTCTGAACAAGGTACATCTGAGCAGAGCCAAATGGCTGAAAAGAAGTCTTGTGAGAAAAATCAAGAAGAAGTAAAATAGACAGATGAAATCAGAAAAGAAAAGGGCAAAGAGAAAATGTATGCTACCTTAAATGCCAATCACCATAAGAATGTGCCTAAGTTCAGAAGTAAACCCTCAGGTCAGCCTATAGACTAGTTCATCAACCCAGCATCAATGATATAGAAATTCATGGAGTCATAGGACTGGTACACGACAGTCGTGTCAACGCACTGGGTATCCTACGTCCACTCAACCCATGTCCCTGGGGTTCTACAGAAATAATGCTAGAACAAACCATTGGGCGCGTCAACGCAGTGTCCACACAGCGTCAATGCATACACCCTTCCCGGGTGGGTATACTTTCAGAAACATGACAATGAGTCGATGCAGCCACTACAGTGCGTCGACGCACCCTATGTACCAGAACCCATATGACAGAAAGATTAGGTGGATGAGTCAACGCAATCATGTGATAGGGTCTACGCAGCGAACCTTCATCCCTTCAAGAATTCAATATTCCTCTAGAACTTCTCATCCTAGGTTCCCCAATGCTTCTTGGAGTCATAATAACTATTGGAATGGGAACAAGAACAAAACTTCATACTTCTCTAACAACAGAAATGGTTCAAAAAGGTCATTCCAAAGGGTACCTCAACCCAATCAGAAAAATTTCAAATCTATGACCCCCACATCTCAAAAACCCTCAAAACAATAGATTTGGATTCCCAAAAGTATGCTGTCTTACTTGACACAATCATATGGTCTGATGGGACCCAAGTGTATTTGGGTTCTAAAATCTCTTGTTTGATGTGATTTGCATGAATGTCTTACAGCTGTACACAATAGGTGGTACCTTGACAGCGGCTACTCAAGGCACATGACGGGTGATAAGGCAAAATTCTGTCTCCTAGTTGAGAAAGAAGGAGGACATGTCACGTTTGGGGGGAACAATAAAGGTAAAATAATTGGAAAAGGTAAAGTTGGCAAAACTCCCCTGAACTCTATTGATGATGTGTTACTTGTTGAAGGATTAGAATACAATCTTCTTAGTATAAGCCAACTGTGTGATAGGGGGCACAAAGTTGTGTTTGATTCCCATGCATGCACCATTATTGAAAAGCAGTCTGAAAGTGTCAAATTCTCTGGAAAAAGAATAAATAACATGTACATGGTAGATTTAGATGATCCTACTCATAACAATCTTTGTCTAGCTGTGAATAAAAGTGAGCTGGCTTGGCTATGGCATCGTAGACTAGGACATGCTAGCTATAATGTTATGCATAAGTTAGCCAAATTCAGCATGGTGAATGGTCTGCCTGATGTATCATTTAAGCAAAATGATAAAATTTGTAATGCATGCACTCAAGGCAAGCATACTAGGAAGTCATTTAAATTTAGAATTGAAAATCAATCTTCTAGACCTCTTGAACTTGTTTATATGGATCTGTTTGGACCCACTAGAACAGCAAGATTGAGTGGTAATAAATATGGATTTGTTTTGGTAGATGACTTTTCTAGGTTTACTTGGGTGTTCTTTTTAACTCATAAGAATGATGCATTTGAAGAATTTCAGGTATTCTTCAGGAAAGTTCAGCAGGATGGTAAGTATACTATTTCATCTATCATGTCAGATCATGGAGGAGAATTTGAAAATTCAGAATTCGATGATTTTTACAGGGCAATGAGAATATCTCACAAGTTCTCATCTCCAAGAACTCCTGAATAGAATGGAGTGGTGGAAAGAAGAAACAGAACCCTTGTCGAGATGGCTAGAACAATGTTGATCGAATGACAACTCCCAAGGAAGCTCTGGGCAGAGGCGATAAACACAGCTTACTACATTATAAATCGGGCAATGGTAAGACCTCTGTCCAAAAAGACTCCACATGAGTTGTTGAAAGGTAAGAAGCCATCTGTTATACATTTTAGAGTTTTTGGATCTAAATGCTTTGTTCAAAATAATCATAAACGGGACTTAGATAAATTTGAACCTAAGAGTGAACCGGCCATATTTCTATGTTATTCAAATCACTCCAGGGCCTATAGAGACCTAAATATCAAAATTCAATCGATTGAAGAATCTCCACATATTGTCTTTGATGAAATGAATGTCAGGTCTGAAAATGAACTATCTTGCAGGGACAAAGATGATGGTGAGTTTCTTGAAGAAAAGGAAGAACAATATACTCAAGAGGAAGAGCCAAGGTCAAATGAGAATCTAGCAGAATCAAGCACTAGAGGTAATGTAGATGATAATGAAGGTAACTCTCTGACCAATGTTAGAATGTTAAGAGACCACCCTCTATCAAGCATTATTGGTAATCTGCATGACCCTACCAGAACTAGATCTCATTTCAGAACAATTGAAGAAATGGATAATTTGGCTCTTATATCTCAAATTGAACCAAAAAATGTAACTGAAGCCCTGAAAGATGAATGCTGGATAAATGCAATGCATAAGGAATTAAATCAATTCAAAAGAAATAAAGTGTGGCACCTTGTGCCAAGACCCAATGAACTTTCAGTAATTGGAACTAAGTGGGTCTTCAGAAATAAACAAAATAAAAATAGAATTGTGATAAGAAATAAAGCAAGATTGGTCGCATAAGGATATAACCAAGAATTTGGCATTGATTTTGAAGAATCCTTTGCACCAGTAGCTAGATTAGAAGCTATTAGATTATTACTTGCATATGCATGCTGTCATGGAATAAAACTACATCAAATGGATGTAAAAAGTGCATTTCTTAATGGTTTAATAAAAGAAGAGATGTATGTTGAACAACCCCCTGGTTTTGAGTCTATAGACTGCCCTGACCATGTTTACAGATTAGACAAAGCTCTCTATGGGCTCAAATAGGCACCTCGAGCATGGTATGATAGACTCAGCTCATACCTCACTGAGAAAGGATATTCAAGAGGTAAAGTGGACCAAACTCTATTAACCAAGTTAAGAAATAATGACATTATACTGGTTCAAATTTACGTTGATGATATAGTCTTTGGATCCACTAAACCAAGCATGTGTGAGGAATTTGTAAATTTGATGACCACAGAATTTGAGATGAGTCTAATGGGTGAGCTTCAATTTTTTCTAAGTCTACAAATCACCCAAAGCAAGGATGGATGCTTCATCAACCAGGCAAAGTACATTTCTGAATTATTGAAGAAATATCAAATGGAGAATCTTAAGACAATCAGCACTCCCATGAGCACCAACACAACTTTGGATGCAGATCTGAAAGGTAAAACAGTAGATGCAAAGACGTATCAAGGTATGATCGGATCACTCCTCTATCTTACTGCATCTAGGCCAGACATCTAATTTTGTGTATGTATGTGTGCTCGTTTTCAGTCTGATCCTAAAGAATCCCGCTTGATTTCTGTCAAGCGTATCTTTCGATACCTTGCTGGAACTCAAGACTTAGGGATTTGGTATCCTGCATCTTGCACTTTTGATCTAGTATCATACTCAGATGCAGACTATGCTGGATGCAAACTTGACTGGAAAAGCACAAGTGGCTATTGTCAATTCTTGGGAGGGTGTTTGGTTTCTTGGGCATCCAAGAAACAACACTCAGTGGTACTATCCACTACAGAGGCAGAATATGTCGCTGCAGGGAGTTGTGGCACTCAAGTGTTGTGGATCAAACACCAACTCTAAGATTATCAAACTGATCTTGGATGTGTCCCAATATTGTGTGATAACACAAGTGCCATTAACCTGGCAAAGAACCACATCCAGCACTCTAGGACCAAACATATAGAAATAAGGCATCACTTCTTGCGAGATGAAGTTAATAAAGGAAGCTTTAAATTGATTTTTGTAGACTCAGAACATCAAATTGCTGACATTTTCACCAAGTCTCTGAATAATGAAAGATTTTCTTGTCTTAGGAGAGAGCTTGGATTGTGCAATCCTCATCTTGATGCCTAAATTGATTGCTTGTTTTCTTCTTTGAAACTTGTCTGATTAACTTTGCCTAGGAATAAATTGATTACATGTCTTGCTTGAGTTGAAAATGCCTGATTTCTAAATAAGTCACAGATTTAGGGGGAGTTTAGTTTTGAGCATATTTGTTTAATAACACATGATAAATAAAAAGCCATCATGTTAACAATTGCATCTTCATTTCATATTTTCAGTCATGCATGAATGGAGGGAGAGTTTGCATTAGATTTTACTTGTTAAGAAGTGCAATTTTGTCCCTTTAGAATCAGTTATCTGGTTATCTGAAGAGTGGTTAATAAGGCTGAGTTAACGTTGTTGCAAGACTGAGTCAACGCACTGAAAGAAACATTCTGGAAACAGGCTGGAAGTTGAACTGACTGGTTGAGTGAGTTAACGCAGTCACCTGGTTGAGTTGACACACTGATAGAAACCTAGTACAAATCAGTTCTGGAATCAACTGGATTACTTCAGATGGGTTAACGCAGCACTGGAGTTGGGTTCTCACATATCTCATAATCTTGAAATCTTCTTGTACCTCAGTTTGTCAAAATCTTGGAGTTTTCTCAACCTCTCATCAATCATGTTTCTTCCATACTCAGTTCTTCCGTTTGTAGTGAAGTACCTCTCAATCTTCAGTATGAGGGAAGTTTCTTGAGCTCCGAAATGTGAATTGATGTCATAAATTCAGGGGGAGCTAAAGTGATAATTCCTTTATAAGAGATGGTGATTTTCATTGACTAGCTCTATGCAGTATTATTGGTTGGAGTTCTATAAATCTTTTGATCTTTGAATTCTAAAATTCATGAACACAAAAGTGCTGTGCATATGGAATAGTTACAGAACTATTTAATAAAATTGAGAACTCATCTTTTCTTGAACTATGATGATCAAAAGTAAAGAGACCACTTTGTGCAAATGAATTTAATATCTGTATTGACTTTAAACTCAGAATAGGGTTAATAAGAGCTGAAGAAACAAACCCTATATATATATATATATATGTAATAAATTGCATGTAATAAATTACAGAGCAATGGCAAGCTTTCACTGAGAAACTGTCTCTATGCACCAAATAAGTGCTAATGAGCATGTCATGATGTGGGATGTTACCTCTGTTGTAAAAGAAAAATAATTCATTACAGAGCAATGGTAACTTTCCACTGAGAAACTACCTTCATGCACCAATGAAGTGCTAAAAGGCATGACATGATGTGAGTTGCCAACTCTGTTTCAGTGGTGCAGAATAGTTAGCTATGCTGAGTAACCGGGGACTCTGGTGTCTGATAATCATGTGCACCCGCGTCAAAAGGCTAGCTACACTTGACTGCAAATGATGAAAAATGAAAAATGACAATATTCATATGGGGTTGACCTGAAGCTCAAAAATAAAATCCTTTAGAGTTCATCCTCAATTCGAGTTAAATTCACTTCTATAAGGGTCTCTTGAAATTGAACATTCTAGGGAAAAGATTTGAGAAAGTTCCAAGTGTGCAAATTGTTCTATCCTTATTCCATAATCATGCTCTTCTTGTTCAAGGATTTATCTCAAATTCTTAAGATTGTTTTACTCCACATCATTAAATGAATTAGGGGCTATCATCATTTCTCATCATATCTCTCATAAGGGAACTTGAATTTTATCGATTAAAAATCTCTGAATGTAATTTCATCTTTTCATAATTTCAATGTTTTTAGAATGCCTAAATACTACGGGTCTTCACTATTTCATGTCTACTTAACACTACATTCATGACTCGCTTTGGTGGCGTCGACGCAGTGCCTCACTACGTAAACGCAGTCATTCAATAACTCCAATTTCTTCCCAGTCCGGTTCAGCACAGTGAACCGGTTCACCCTTTTGAATTGAAAATGAGTCGTCACCTTCTTTAAAACCCCGCAGCGTAAACGCTGACGTCTACTCAACTCCTTCCAAAAACCCAGTGGGTTTCTACCTCTCCGAATCTCTCAGTCTTTCCTCCTCAGCTCCCTTTCTCAATTTTCTCTCCTGTTCCCATTTGATTCTCGCTGCCATGGCGCCTCCGGAACAAGTGAAGAAGGGGAAGAACAAGAAGGGTCTAAAGAGAAGAGATCCCATCCTTGCTACAGGCAGGATTGAGCCTCGAACCAAATTTCAACATGCTCAAGAGGAGACGCCGTCTCAGTCAGCTCCACTACAACGGAAAGGAAAAGAGAAGAGCTCGTCGGCAAAGATAAGGGCAGCGAAGCAGAAGGGCAAAGACAAGGGCGTGGCAGATCCTTCAGAGGAGATACCGTCTCCTTCAGCACCAAGGAAACGGAAAGGAAAAGAGATAGAGTTATCTCTTCGGAAACGCCGTCTTCATCCAAGCCCGCCAACCAAAAAGAGAAAGCTCTCTACCGTAAGGGTAGAGGAGCATGTTACATCTTCAGGTGCTGCGAAGGGGAAGAAAGGTGTCGCCAGTTCACATGCAAGGTCTTCTGATCCCTCTCTCACCATCAATGTGGAAGAACCTCTGAAAGTCCTTATTCCATGGTATATTGTTACTACCGACGTTGAGATGCTTGAGGTTTTTATGCAACTATTCCCTACTTTGGATTATCAGGGTTGGTGGTCTTTCGTTACAACTCATAAGATTTATTACCCCACCCTAGTTAGGGAATTTTACCACAATTTGAAGTATGAACCTCAGATCCCCAAAATTTCTTCAACTGTCAGGAATGTTAGTTTCGAATTGACAAACAAACTGTTTGTCAGAGCTTGGAAAATACCAATGAACGGGGTTCAGCTACACAGTTTTCAGTTTGATGAACATGCAGCTTATGCTCTTCTGACTGACAAACCCAGTGATCCTACAGACGTCAGGGAGACTTTTTTATCTAGTCTTAAAGCAAATAGGTTCCCTCCATTCAATATACTACTCCACCATATTTGCACATCCATGATAACACCTCATAGCAGTGGTAGGGAACGGATCACTGAGATGCAGAGATTTTTACTGTATTGCATGCTGAAAAAGATAAACATTTCATTGTCAGATGTAATCATTCAGACTATGGGATCTTGCTTAACACAATCTAGGACACTCCCATATGCTGCTCCATTGACTGTCATATTTAGAAAAGTTGGAGTAGATTTTGGATATGAGAAGAAACTAAATATTCCTAAAGGGAACATATACTCACTTTCCTACATTCAGAAATTCATGGGATTTAAAGTCATAAATGGACAGCCAGTCAAGGTTCTGCCAAGTCAGAAACCTGAATCTACCTCAGTGGAAACTGGTCAAGAAGTAAGAACTGAAACACAAAATCAGCAAGAGGCCAGTCTAAACAGAATGGAAAGACCAGAGGCTAGGGTAGATAGACCTGAAGCTAGTTCAGCCAGAATGGACTACCAAGACTTCAGCAATATCCAAGATGATTACAATGTACAAGATGATACTCCTGTGTTTCCTGTTGCTTCCAGAGAGCTTGTCATGGTACAAGGTCCTCTTCCAGAACCCTCTCCACCAAGGGGACCTGCATCTACTTCTGAGGAGATTCCAGCTAACTTTCAGCATGATTTTTCTGGCATCAATCCTACACTCATTCAATTTTTGGAAATGAAATTCAAGAGCATTGACTCTTCCATAATGCACCTAAGTTCAACAACGGATATGAGGCTGTCACACCTTGAACAGAAATTAGACAGCAGATGGGAAAAGTTTACACGTGATAAATTCAAGTCAGACAAGAAGCTTCATGAATTTATGGAATCTCTTCTTCAAGCTTGTCAGAAAGCTGGTTCAGTCATGCGTAATTTACAAAGCTTGCATCAACAATGTTTGCACGGGCTACAGAGTGTACAAACATACAACTATGATGTCAGGGAAAACCAATCCAAGTTGAACTTGAAATATTCCACTCTGATTGACAAGAACAATGAGTTCAGTGAAAAGGTTCAGACCTTGTTTGAAAAGATTACATCCTTTAGTCAGGATCTTGCTAAACTATTTGAATGAACCACTCTAGTCGGTGATGAGGTTGTGGATGTGTTGCATATTCTAAAAGAAAACTTCCCACCCATAATGGAAGATCAGCGTGATGTGTACTGCCCTCCACCAACAGAAGCATCCTCTTCTGCACCTGAATGGGGATCTCAGCAGAAAGCTCAGGTGGACTATCTGTTTGATATATTACACAACTGGTTTGATGGTATTACTACCAAGGTCAAAGAATACCACAAGTTTGTGGTGCACAGAGATCAACTGCTTTCTGAAAGGATGGACACTATGGCAGCATCCATGGCTCAACTTCAGCAACAGTTGGATATTGTATCTGCAATTGTTCTTCAGTCTTCCTCATCTACTCCCCTTCCTGATGATGTCAAAGGGGGAGAGAAATGAAGTCAAGTTGGGGTCTAGAACTGCATTGCATCTGCATCAAATGTGTTGACTGACTGAAGTTTCTTTTTTCTGTCTTTCTGTTTGATGTAAAACCTTGAGCTTAACTGAATAACAAAAATTGGTGTTTTAGCCTCTGAAGTGAATTCTTTGTTTGATCTGAACTTTCTTATTTGATCTGAATAATACATTTTTATTTAGATACAATGGCATTCACTTCATAGTTACCATCATCAAAAAGGGGGAGATTGTTGTGCCCCTAGTTTTGATGATGACAACCATGAGATGTGAATGTTGAATTCAACTCAAAATGTTGAATTAAATCTTGATTCAGTAACGCTTGCATTTGGTTCATTTTTGATGCAAGAAAGGAATAAGGTCGACGCTGGGAGTTCAAGGTGTCCACGCATCAGTTGAAGAGGCAAAATCATAAGTCACTGATATAATCTCAGTGCGTCAACGCCACACTATTGCAGCGTCGACTCATCGGCTTAAGAAGCAGAGGCACTCACAGATCTACTTCACTGCGTCAACGCCACAGTAGAGCAGCGTCGACGCAGTGGTTCAAAAGGCATAGTTATGGTTCACTGGAATACCCCAGTGCATCAACGCTACAGCATGATAGCGTCGACGCAGCAGTTCACTCTGAGATGAAATTGGCTCTGGGTCAGTTCAGTGGGTCGACGCAATGACCCCATGCGTCAACGCATCCAGCCTTACACTCAAAGCCATGTGGGGCATTTCAAGGCTGCGTCAACCTCGTGGACTCAATGGGTTCACACCATCTGAACTATTTACGAGATTAGTTGGGTGGACCCCAATCGTACGTGACGTCAAAGGCCACATCAGCCAAAAACACTTGCGATCTCGTTTTCCCTCGCGATTCCAGAAGGCTCTACGTAAAGCAATCATTGGGCTAACCAGAAAATCTGGTTGGGGCCCACTGGATGAATATTACACGGGGATCTGGAAGTGAGCGCGGGGAGTAGAATATCGAAGAAGGTTTTTGGGGAGTTACAGTCGAACCAGAGAGAGTGAAGCCCTTGAGAAGGATCGTGGAGTTCATCGTCTTCCTGCTGATACCTTGCTGCATCCACTGACGATTAGAAGAGATCTAGTGGCAGTGGATAAGTGCGAGTTCATCTACCCTTCAGAACGAGAAGGGCAGCTGATCGTTGAAACATCTTCCTCCAGCATCTGAGTTCGAGATTGAGATCCAGCAGCATCACAGATCTGGAGCTGTTCCTCCATCTCTGAGTGATTTTGTTTATTGATTTTGTTTTTCAATTTGAACATTGTTACATTGTTTCTCCCTCTTACTGGTTTGAGTAGAGGGAGGGGCTTGATCCAGCAGATTATGATTGGATCAAGGGAGTTTGGGCGTGTTTGCCTGCAAGCTGTTCGTCAGCGGTTTAGAGGATCTGTTCCTCTGGTTAAGCCAAGCTGTACTGCTCAGCGTTGTTTGAGGAGGTAGTTCCTTGGTGTAGCTAAGCTGTAAAGCTCAGTAGGTATCCTCATTGGTTTAGTGAGGGGTGGACGTAGGTCTCCACAGGGAGACCGAACCACCATAAAAATCTGTGTTCCTCTTGTGGTTTGCTATTCTCACATAATTCACCTTTCGTTAGATGTTTGATTAGGCACGATCTTCATACAGTCTGTTTACTGAATTTCTCATTAGCATTCTGCTTTCTAAAGCGAGTGTGATCTTGCATTATTTTTCAAAGGGTCAACCTATTCACCCCTCCCCTCTAGTTTGACCTTCCACCTAATACAACACATACAACGACAGCGAAAATCCCTTCATCCACCTTAAGGACTTCATGTATGAGTCTTTTTTTTGGCGGAATGACAAAAGGTCCCTAGCATATTTATTCAAGAGATCATTGGATGGCCCTGCAATGGAATGGTTCTACTCCCTAGAACCAAGTGAAGCCGAGAACTTCAATTGAGTGCAAAGAAAATTTCTCCAAAAGTACAGAGACCGGGTTAGCCCTTCCCTCTCGGTGACAGACTTGCTAGCAAAGAAAATGAGACCTGAGGAGGATTTCACTCAGTTTGCCGATAGGTGGCGATCTATGGCAGAAAGAATGAGAGACTTCCTCTTCGAGTCTGAGTAGGTGAAGATGATCATATCAAATGTAACATCTCAGGTCAGGCATATCTTGGCTATGACCAAGCTCACCACAATGGATGAGTTATATGAGAGAGCTTGATACATTCAAACACATTTGGAAGACTCCCCCATTATGCATATGTTTGAGTAACCAAGGCCAAGGATGGTAAGGAAAGTGAATCCTAATGTCCAGGGTAGAGTGACAAAAGGGGTTGTGACCAATGAGCAAGTGAGTGCGGTTGGCGGCCCCAACCAGCCAATCAACCAGAAGCCTCCACCACAATTCCCTTTCCAATGGAGCAAACAGAATCTGCAACCTTACCATCCACCACTCCAAAATAATTTCCTCTAGAACAACAGGCCTCCGCCATTTCATCCTCAGTAATAACAACAACCACCTCTCCAATACCATCAAGTTCCACCCCCTGAGAACTATGCCCCTCCACAACAACAAAGAAGGCCATTTGGCCCGAAGAGAACCCAATATCCGCCATTGCTGGAAACCTTGTCGGATGTGTTCAACACTCTTATGGCCGCTAATGCGCTCACTTTGCCTGGGGAGAAGCCCGTGTGTCCCCAAAACGTTGATACCTCCAAGTATTGTGTATTCCATAGACAACCGGGTCACACTGTGACAATTTATTTTCAATTTAAAGATTATATTTATGACATGAATGATCAGGGTGGAATAGACTGGGATGAGATGAGGCAGTTCATCGCCACCTTAAAAGTTAGAAGACCTCCTCAACAAAAACAACCACAACCTTAACAAGCCCAGTGATAGCAGCTAAACATGGGCATTGTCTAAGACCCACTCTCGGAGCACCAATAGCCTAACCAACAAGTCAATCTAGTCTCCTCTTTTCAGAAAATTGGAAGAGGGTAAGGCTGGTATACGGAATGCACCTCCGTCCTCTCCACCAACCATACTTCTAACCATCCCCACTACAAGAAAACTGGCTTTTACCTACGACACCTACCTATGGTTTTATAAGTCGTTGGTATTTATGGGCCTATACCTATGGTCTTTTAGGTTATTTTGTTACCTACTGTCATTATCTTAGGTATATGTCGTGCACTACCTACGGTTTGGTAGCACCGTAAGAATAGATAGCCATATTGAACTACCTACTGATAATGTCGTAGGTAAGTGGTATGTCATACCTACGGTTTCAGTTGAGCCGTAGGAATAGCTAGCCATATTGAACTACCTACTGATAATGTCGTAGGTAAGTGGTATGTCATACCTACGGTTCCAGTTAAGCCGTAGGAATAGATAGCCATATTGAACTACCTACCGACAATGTTGTAAGTAAGTGATATGTCATACCTATGGTTCCAGTTGGGCCATAGGAATAGATAATTGCAATAAAATATCTATGGACATGGTTGTCGGAATGTACCTACGCTTCGTTACCGTCGTAGGAGTAGGTCATCTGCAAAGTGATCAATGACATTAGTTTTTATTTGTTATATATTACCTACGATAAATGTCATAGGTAGTTACCTACTCGTTGTTTGTGTCGTAAGAATAGGTCACTCGTAGAGTGATCGGTGTCCAAATTTTTTATTTTTTATACATTATGTACGTACCATATCGTAGGTATTTACCTACTCTTTGTAAGTCATAGGAATAGATCACCCGTATATTCCCATATCTTTTATTTGTTATTCATTACCTATCGATAGTTCGTGTAGGTATACATCTTTTTTATTTGTTTATATTACAAATGAATATTATCGTAGGTAAATACCTACTCATTTTTATTATAGGAGGAATATATATCCCTTAGATTTAACAGTACTATAATTATTATCTTTATATAAATTACAATGTGTGGTAGGTATATAGTAAAAGCTTTTGGCGCTAAAGACTCCCATGCCTTCGAAAATGAACCCGGCTCGTTACAGCCTTCTTAAAAGCATAAACCTACCCCAAACAAACCTCCGTACGCTTCCCCTCTCTCCCTCTTTACTCCAACGGAGGTGTCGTTCCCTCTCTCCCTCTTTACCCCACCTCCCCCTCTCTCCACGGTCGTTTCTTCCGGGATGGTCTCCACCCTCTCCATCTGTAAATCGTATTGCTCTCCCTCGAACGGCTTCTCCCTCGATCCGAATGCCCCCCTCCGTAAACTCTATTTCTACCTGGCCGGTCGGCATCTCGACGGTGCTTGCCCGCCCTCTCACCTCCTCCTCCTCTCCCTCATAAACCCTATTGCTCTCCCTCGAACGGCTTCTCCCCCCTTGCGATCCCCTCTGTAACCCTATTTCTACCTGGTCGGTCGGCATCTCGGTGGTGCTTGTCCTCGGACGGCATCTCGCCGGTGCTTGCCCCAACACGGCATTTCGGCGGCGCTCATCTACGCACGACATCTCGGCATCGCTCATCCCCATCAGGTGTAAATAGTTTCGTGAGAATTTATGTAGATTCACAATCTCATTAAATATGGAAAAGGATGGGTACAAGCAATTTAGAATAAGATATAAAATATAAGGGCAATCTAAGGCTAGCCTGTGGTAAAAGAAAAGTGGAGTGCATTTTAGCATTTACTTTATATCATATACAAAAGATTCTTACCCCAAATTTTAAAAATAGAAATTTTTGTATTGTTGGTTTTTTCTCGTGAAAATATATGTATATCAACTGATAGTTTCTTAGTGCAATGTTTGAGTTGTGACTTTAATTGTTATCTTTGATAGTACTCAGATTTAATTAAGGTCAAGGTGGGTAAATATGGATTGGAGTTGGATCGACAAGCCAAGGTAAATATTAGAGTTTTTTGTTCATTGTGCACTTCATACTTTAGAAGCTCTAATATTTCTATTTTTATACATGTGTATTATATTGTAGGAATGCAAGAGAGTACTATGACGAGGTAGATGAATTTGTTGAATTTATTTTTAGAGATTTGCCACTTGATGGAGTTATTAAATGTACTTGTACCAAATGCATATATATTCACAAATGGACTAAAGAGACTCTAGTACTAGAAAAAGGCTAAATGACATCTCAGGTCATAAGTGTAGATCCTATCATCTCACCTGAACTCAAAAGAATAGATTTTATGGACTTTGGCGGCAGGTTGAGTGCCCACTCCCGCCTAAACAAGATTAGAGATTTTTCCCCGCTCGGCCACCCAAATCTTCTTACAAAATTTTCTAATCCCTAAACCTCACTTTGATATATGGTTAGTCCTGGGTTAGTCATAGTTTAGCCTAGGTTTAACTACTTTTGAAGTTCAAATTGCTTTGATACTTAAACCTGGACTAAACCGGGAGGATGAGTATTAAACCCGGAGTAACCCTGGACTTCGAAATCCACCTCCAGAGGTGGATTTAGAAGGGTTAACCCAACAATAAATGCACCCTCTCTCTCTCTCTCTCAATATTTTACTTATAAATATTATTGGGTTAACCCACTAACTACCAAATCACAATATATTTAAACTAGGTTAGCCCACCTACTTATTTCTGAGTTAATACTCTTACTATCAAATCAAAAATAGGCTAACTATGGACTAACCTAAGTAGTTTAATTTAACCCAAATCCCCTACCAAAGTCAGGCTAAGCCTCTCTTTGGTATTGGTTTATCCCGGGATTAGCTCTAAGTTAACTCCGGGATAAGTTTTTTTGTGCTTTGGTAAGGAGTTAGTGTTAGTCGGATTAGGTTAAGGGCTAACCCAGGGATATTCCTGGGTTTTGAAACCCACACCCAAAGGTGGGTTAAGGTGGGTTAACCTCCTACCTCAATAAATGCTCAATTAAATGTCTCTCTCTCTCTCATAATAAATGCTATTTATCTCTCTCATTATTACTAGGTTAACCTACTATTTACCAAATCATACTAGATTAAAATTAGGTTAGCCCACATCTTTACTCCCAAATTAACTAACCTCCTACCAAATCAAAAATGGGTTAATTCCGAGTTACTTTAATCGGGTTGACTTAGCCCATATTTAGCCTAACTCCATACCAAAGCCACCCTTTGGTATTGGTTTATCCTAAGATTAACTCTAAGTTAACTCCGGGATAAGCTTTTTTGTGCTTTGGTAAGGAGTTAGTGTTAGTCGGGTTAGGTTAAGGGCTAACCCAGGGATATTCCTGAATTTTGAAATCCACACCCAAGGGTGAGTTAAGGAGGGTTAACCTACTACCTCAATAAATGCTCAATTAAATGTCTCTATCTCTCTCTCTCTCATACTAAATGCTATTTCTCTCTCTCATTATTACTAGGTTAACATACTATTTATCAAATCATACTAGATTAAAATTAAGTTTGCCCACATCCTTACTCCCATATTAATTATCCTCTTACCAAATCAAAAATAGATTAATTTCATATTACTTTAATCAAATTGACTTAGTCTATCTTTAGCCTAACTCCCTACCAAAGCCACCCATTCTTCTCTATTCTCGTCTTCTATCTTCCCCCCTGTTTGACTCCCCCGGAAGTGCCACAACCACCTTGCCATCTCCCTCACTAGCCGTCACTGACGCCGACGTCATCTCGCAAGCACACTGCTCCACCTCTGTTCGCCATTCCCGCTCTGCCTCCTGTGTCCGCCTCCGCCTCTATCTGCCATTGCCCTCACCAGTCGCAGTGGATGCCGGCATCATCTAGCGAGGGCCATACAACTGTCTGCTCTGCCTCCCCCGTGTCCGCCTCCGCCTCTGTCTGCCATCGCCCTTACCAACAGCAGCGGACGCCGGTGCCATCTCGTGAGGGACACACCTGTCCGCCATCGATCGCCCTCACCAGTCACAGTGGACGTCGGCTTCATCTCGCGAGGGCCACACCTATCCCCCATCGCCCTTCCCAGCCGCAGCTGATGCAGGCATCATCGTCATCTCGCGAGTGCCACACCTGTCCCCATTGCCCTCACCAGCCGCAGATGATGCCGGCGTCATCTCTCGAGGGCCACACCGCCGCTTGCTATGCCTCCCGTGTCCGTCTCTACCTTTATCAACCATCGCCCTCACCAGTCGCAGCGGACACCGGCGTCATCTTCATCCTTCGTCCTCCTCCTTTCCCGTGCTTCTTCTCCTTCTAGGCGTCGTTCCAATTCTAGGTATGGGTTCTTCCTCGTGTTGTTGTTGTTGTTGTTCTTTTTGCTATTGCTTCTTATTGTTGTTTGATTTCGATGAACTGGGATGTAAACATTTGTCTTTCCATCTACTTTGGGAAGTTTTGTCAAAAAAAAATGAGTTTGAGAGGTGCCTCTGAGCAAGTTTTACATTTCTTTTGTGCATTATTGTGGGGTATATCTTGTTGGTTGTGTTCGTGAGGGGAGTGTAATTGTGTTGGTTTGTTGAGTTTGGGAGGAAGCAGTGGTTGAAGCCTGAAATTCTTGAATGTTTTTTTTTTTGCTCGCGTGACCCGCTGTAGCGCGAAGGGAACAAATCCATGTTCCAAAAGATTTATATGTGTTAAAGAAAGAAAATCAAAAAGAGCTGGTTTGTCATTTTTGTGTTCTTTGATCTTTTCAGTTTTTTATGCCAGGATGCAGAAGGTATCCCAAAAAAAGAATTGCTCTCCCACCTAGATGTTGTATTCCCAACATAGTATGATAATTTTAATCTATAATTTCATCTGTGGGGACTGGGGAGGGGGTCTCTTTTCATCAATATTGTACTTTAACCAGGTAATATTCTTGAATAAGATCAATCTTATTTTGCAAAATGATTATATGTCACGCCCCGAGCGCGGAAGAAACCCGGGAGAACGCGACGAGTTTATATCAATCATGTCAATCAGATCAAGTAGAATTTCGACATCAAAATAAAGTGCGCAATAAGATGAGATTTGAAACATGATCAAACACTGATACCAGTGATAATAACAACCCATAGATAAAGTCACATACTCCAAGACTTAACAATTCGAACCAGGCCCATAAGCCTTAATTATTACAACACATTGACATAACACATCATCCAAGGACAAGACTCCAAGAATGAACTAAGGACGACAAGACACGATAAATGATAGTAACAGCATGACGCTTGCAGGTTCTACGCTCGTCACTCTTGCTCCTGCCCATCCGAGTTCGAGTCATGGTCGTATTACCTGAAAAGTTTGGGGACAAGAACTTGATGAGCGAACGCTCAGTAGGAATTATATCTCAAGAACTAGCAATTTGTTTAAGTAATTACCTTTTTCAAATGAAAATGCAAGTCTAATCATGTAAAACATGTAAAACGAAACGCTATAGAATTGAACATGATAACGAAAGGAAATAACATGTATTATTGATCCAAGATAGGGAATTTCAAGTAATCAAGATTTCAAGAACGAGTACCAAGTATATCAATAAAGTCATTTATGTCATGAGATAATGGCTATTAACAAGCAAGTACTTTGCCCATTCCGGGCCACGCAAGTCATGTCAAGTCAAGCACGCGCGAGAGAGATAGATAGTGGATTGTCGTAGATTCAAGCAAGTACTTCGGTGCAATGTCACACCGTGATCAATATAACTCCCATGGGCACAAGTACTTTCGGGTGCTCCTCCCAGGACCAGATCGGGCCCTAAATGCGCAGACATTGTTACATGTAAATATCTAGACAACCACTTTAGTGATAGCCATGGAATTCCAAGAACAAACTCATGTAGGATTTCAAGGTAGATTCGTGGATAGGTTCCACGGAATTCAATGAAGAACATTAGATGGATAATGATAAAACCAACGAGAACCATGACATGTCGATAACCCGGGTAGATTCGGTACCTTAACTAGGTAGCCGTGATAACTTGAGTGGATGACTATACCTGTCATCAATCAAGGGACATGAATCAAGCTGAGAGATTGACCCTATCTATAAGGGACTCAATCCAAGATACCGCCTAGTGGAATATCATCATTCCAATGGCAAAGATTATTCTCTCATGGACCAAGATGGCGACATGAGAGGGCCGGTTTACCACAAGACGTGGCAATCAAAAGGTACAAGGTGTTTAAGGTACAACCAGCTCAGTCGGCCTTGAGGGAATCCAAGGCTACGAGGAGACTTACGGAGGTCCCAATGACTAACTCGCCAGTCCGAAGGAACGGAATGTCCAACGGAGGGCTCGTATGTCACCAAGAGTTGAGGTGTATGCGTGAACCAATCATGAAACAGGGACTCCATCTACGGACATGAGATGAGAGTGCCAAAAGACCCGCGGTATGGGTCAAAAACGGAAGAAATGGTGAGAACAAGTATACGTTAATCATAGAATTCATGTCCAACCTATTCTATAATTAACTATAATTAAATAAACTTATATTATTTAACGCCCGTGGGTGCCGTCATTTTTTAATTAGCATCCTCTTGGGGAACGTTAATTTTCATGATTTTAACTCAATTTATTTAGCAAGAATTTTCATTTATACCTATTTAATTGAATAAATTCAAAACACACATTAAAAGGCACATTGATTTATTTAAAATAATTTAAGAAAATAGAATATATGATAATTAGGAGGAAAATACAAGGATTCCAAATATAATTTTTCTATAATTTTCTGTTACATATTTTAATAAATATGGATTTTCAAAGATATACATCCATGATATATATATATATATATTATATTAGTTAAATTGACGCCACTGTACAGTGGCGTCCAAACTACATTTAACGACCTAAAGTTGGTCGTGATTCAAAAAAAAATTTGATTTTTAACCCTCTCGTTTCTATGCTAAATGATGTCGGAATTTAGCCTATAATATACCGAAATGACCGGCTCGAAAAACTCTACATAACCATATGTTCAAAATAATTTTTCGATGAGAGACGGGGAACTTGCAATAGGGGGCATGAAAAACGGTGTAATCGACTTTCAGTACCTCGGTCCCCATCCCAATAGTATGCCCATAAATTTTCATGGCCAAAGGATATTTCCATAACCATTAACGACTATAAATGCAAAAAGCTCATAAACCATCTATATAAAATTGACGACCGTCACACATCACTTCTTTTAGAATTTGTTAATTGACGCCCTTGTTATTGTCACGTTTTATTTTTTTAACGTCCTTAACAGTGACGTTAATTCCATAAAATACGACATATGCAACGTCGTCAATTCCAAATGGAATTTGACGACCAATTAGATGGGCGTCAAAATGAAATAACGCCCTAGAAAGGGGCGTTAATTACTATAAAAATTCTGAGCACGCCGATAATCATATGTATGATAAAAATGCATGATATAAGGTGATTTCATCTATCATGTTGGCCTTAAATCATGGTTTAACTTCGTTTGGGCTACGAAACTTGAGAAAACCTACCTTTCGATGATGTTTAACGAGGAACGAAGTGGCTCAGAGAGATAGTATGCAGCAACAGAAAACTTCCGAGAACGGTGCTCTATTTTGCACTGTGAACAGAGTATGCAAAGGAAGAAGAAGGATGGCGCCAATCACGTTCTAATCTTCTGCACGTCCGTAGGTGAAGGAAACCGCAGTAGTAGAGAATCCCCAGGAAGAAGAGGAAGTGCTTCTTTGGTTCACTGCGGCAGCCACTCTCCAGTGCACATCCTCGAATAGGAAGAAGGGGATGTAGAGGAAACAAGGCTCCTTCACGTCGCGGAAGATGACGACGATGACTCCACACGATGAAGAAGGAAGAAGGTAGCGGTTCGACGGGGCAAGGATGTTTTATAGAGGAGGGAGTCCTAGCGGGGTTATATTTCTAGTGGAAGCAAGACTTTCCATGATTTCTTCCGAAGACTCCACTCCCTGCCAAATCCACCGCCGCCTGCCTTCGATTGCAGGTGAAACCCTAAGGTCTCCCTATGCAACGCCGAATGTGCAAGTGTGAGCTGGGCCAACACATATGGGCTTTGGGTTGGCTATTGGTGGTGTTCGAATGGGTGCGTGAGGCATGCAATTGGGTTTAAAGCCTATATGTATTACGTAGGCTTTATATATGTGAACATGGGTTGGGTTTAGGTGTATATGGGTGGCATATAAATGGGTTAATATATTTATATGTAACCCATGATTTTTGGCCCATTAATGTGTATATATGGGTTGCATTGTTTTGGGCTAAGGTTTTACATTTTTTTTTTTTTGTGTTAATTAAAGAAGGCAATCCATAGGTTAAGGGTCATTAAGTGACTTAATTATTTCTATTGGCCTTTTTATGGAAGTTTTATATGTTTATTCCTTATTATTTATCTGGGGTCTGACCCTAGCCATGCATCGACCGAGCATGCTCGTTTTCCTTATTTAACTCTCTGGAAAAGACGTCTGAGACGAGGGCATTGTTCATTAAGTCGCGCCCTATTAGAGGGCGTGTTTTTATTAATTAATGCCTTAACAAAGGTCGTCTTTTACGTTTGCTTTATTTCTAATTTTCTTCGTACGAATTAGCGCCTATATATACGGGCGTTACCATTCTAAATAGCGCCCAGGTGAAGGGCGCTTTTACTTCCGGATATAAATTAGCGCCTTAATGAAAGGCGTTATTTTATTTTGGCCCATTTATATCCTTTAAACGCTAAGCCTATTATCATTTTGGGTTGTTTTCTATTTTTATTTATTTAATTCCCGACAAATAGATTTTATTTATTTAAAAATCTATCTTATTCTTTTAAAATTTTCAGGGGTGCTACACCCTCCCCCACTTAAAAGAATTTGGTCCCCAAATTCAATTGCGTGAATGGAAACATGGAGGGTATAGAGTACTTACAGTTTTAGAATAATTCTGGATATCTCCTTTGCATTGATTCCTCAGTTTCCCATGTTGCTTCTTGTTCCTGGCATTTATTCCACTGCACTTTAACCATGGGAATGGTCTTGTTTCTTAAGACTCGGACCTCTCGATCAAGAATCTTCATTGGCTTTTGTTCATAAGTGAGATCCTTTTGAATCACTAAGTTACTATGATCAATGACGTGGAAAGGGTCGTGCACATATTTCTTCAGCATGGAAATGTGGAACACATTGTGCACTTCCGACAGTTGTGGAGGCAAAGCAAGACGATAGGCTACCTCGCCAACTCTTTCCAATATTTCGAATGGACCAATGAATCTCGGTGTGAGTTTGCCTTTAACTCCGAACCTTCTTATTCCTCGACCAGGTGAGACCTTGAGGTAAACATGGTCCCCAACTTGGAACTCTAATTCCCTTCTTCTATTATCTGCATAAGATTTTTGTCGGGATTGTGCCACTTTGAGTCTTTCTCGGATAAGTTCAACCTTCTCCGTGGTGTTTCTTACCATATCTGGCCCTAGTAGTTGCTTCTCGCCAACTTCATCCCAGCATATAGGGGATCGGCAACTCCTGCCGTACAAGGCTTCAAATGGAGCCATCTGTATACTGACTTGATAGCTATTGTTGTATGCAAACTTGGCTAGGGGCAAATGATCATGCCAACCACCGCCAAAGTCAATAATGCAAGCCCGTAACATGTCTTCAACTATTTGGTTTGTTCTCTCAGTCTGACCATCGGTCTGGGGGTGGAAAGCAGTACTGAAATTGAGCTTTGTCCCCAAAGAGTGTTGTAGACCCTTCCAGAAATGAGAAGTGAAGCGAGGGTCTCGGTCAGACACGATTGATGTTGGGACTCCATGCAATCTCACGATTTCCTTAATGTATAATGCGGCCAAAATATCAACCGACCATCGACTTTTAATTGGCAAGAAATGCGCCGACTTGGTCAGTCGATCGATGATTACCCAAATACCATCATGCCCGCCTCTAGACTTAGGCAATTCCATGATGAAATCCATACCAATTCCTTCCCATTTCCATTTGGGAATATCAAGGGGGTGTAACTTTCCGACGGGTCTTTGGTGTTCCGCTTTTACTTGTTGGCACGTGAGACAGCGAGACACAAAGTCTGCTACCTCCCTCTTCATGTCCGGCCACCAGAAAGTTCTTTTTAAATCTTTGTACATCTTAGTTGCTCCAGGATGAATAGTATACCTAGAGCGATGAGCTTCATCTAGAATCTTCCTTTTCAACTCAGGACAGTCCGGAACACATGTCCTTTCCTGAAACATTAGTCTTTCATCATTTGCTAGCTTGAACCCGGTTCTTTGATCTAGTTTCTCCTTGATTTCAATCATTCCAGGATCTTCATCTTGTAACTTCTTGATTTCGGATAGCAAGTCCGGATGCACACTCATGTGAGAGAGAGTAATACACCCGTTTTTCTGGTCCGTGCTTATATTTAGTCTAGAGAATTCCTCTAATAGTTTCCATTCCCGTATCATACAGCTGGCTATAAGGGCTCTCGGCTTTCGACTTAAGGCATCAGCTACTGAATTCCCTTTACCGGGGTGATACTGGATAGTGAAATCAAAGTCTTTTAAATATTCCAGCCATCGACGTTGCCTCATATTAAGCTCCTTCTGGGAGAATAGATATTTGAGGCTCTTATGATCAGAGAATACTGTGAATTGTTCTCCGTAGAGGTAGTGTCTCCAGATTTTTAGTGCAAATACTACCGCGGCCAACTCCAAGTCATGCACCGGGTAGTTTTCTTCATGCTTCTTCAACTGCCTAGAAGAGTATGCAATAACTCTTCCCTGTTGCATTAACACACAACCGAGGCCAATACCGGAAGCATCGGTATATACCTCATACTTCTCTCCTTCAATAGGAAGGGCCAAGACTGGAGCAGTGGTCAAATGGTCCTTCAATGTTTGGAAGCTTTGTTCACATTCCTCATTCCACTCATATGGCACCTCCTTGCGGGTCAACCTGGTGAGGGGTACTGCAATCCTTGAGAAGTTTTTAATAAAACGCCGGTAATAACCAGCAAGACCAAGGAAACTCCTAATTTCTGTTGCATTTGTTGGTTGTTCCCAATTCTTTACCGCTTCAACCTTTGCGGGGTCCACTGAGATTCCATCTTTTGAAATTACATGTCCTAAGAAGGACACTTCTTCCAGCCAAAACTCGCATTTGCTAAATTTGGCATATAATTGATTATCCCTCAATATCTGTAATGCTATTCTTAAATGCACTTCATGCTCCTCTTCAGACTTTGAATATATCAGGATGTCATCGATAAAAACCACAATAAATTTGTCAGATGTGGTCTAAAGATGCTATTCATAAGCTGCATAAAAGCTGCAGGGGCATTTGTTAGTCCAAAAGGCATAACAGTAAATTCATAATGCCCGTACCTGCTTCGAATGCAGTCTTGTAAATATCCTCGTCCTTGATCCTTAATTGGTGATAACCTGATCGAAGATCAATTTTTGAGAAATACTTTGCTCCAGAAATCTGATCAAAGAGTTCATCAATCCTCGGCAGTGGATATTTATTCTTGATAGTGAGGTGGTTCAGCTGCCGATAATCGATGCACAGCCTCATCGATCCATCCTTCTTCTTGACGAACAACACTGGTGCTCCCCATGGGGAAGTACTTGGTCTGATAAATCCTTTCTTCAATAGCTCCATAAGTTGTTCCTTTAATTCCTTCAATTCCGCGGGGGACATTCTGTAGGGTGCCTTGGAAACAGGTCCGGCACCCGGAACAAGGTCTATAGTGAATGCGACTTCTCTCTTCGGTGGTAAACCAGGCAAGTCTTCAGGGAAAACATCAGAGAACTCCCGAACCACTAGAATGTCTTCTAGTCTAGCTACCTTAGCCTCTGTGGCAGTTACAAATGCTAAGAATGCCTCGCATCCTTTGTTGATAAGTTTATGGGCTCGAAGAGCAGAGATGACTGGTGATCTTTTCCGAGGAGTAACGTAAGTTAACTCGGGTAATCCACAAAAGTTACTTTTCCATTTCTGCAGTCTACAGTTGCCCGATAGGTGGATAGCCAATCGGCCCCTAGAATTACATCGTACTCTTTCAGATCTAAGCATATTAAATTTGCAGGTAGGTTGTGGCCTTTAACCATAATCTTACAATTAGGGTAATGGAAAGTGATATCAGACTCATTCCCTAACGGGGTAGAAATCACCAAATCTATCCATTCGGTTCCATAGAGAATGAAGCAGCAAATTTCTTTGAAACAAAAGAATGTGTGGCGCCAGTATCAAACAGTACTTGAGCAGATTAGAGCAGACAGTCAAAATACCTTCCACCAACCCACCCTCGGTTGGTTCCGTCTCTTGGAGAGCTTGTAATCGTCCTTGCTTCTTTGCCGGACGCTTCTCTTCCTTTGTCTCCGGCTCGCTTTGCTCGTTCATCATCGGACAATCGGGAATACGGTGTTCCTTACTCCCACAACGAAGGCATGCTCCAAGCCTTCTCCAGCATTCCGCAGCCTGATGACCCGGCTTGTCGCAATATTTACAATTCTCCTTTGGCGGTGCCGTGATGGAGAAAGGTTTGTTGTTGCCCTTCTTGAATTTCTTCACCTTGGAGGGTTCTCCTCCATTATTGGTCCGCTTTTTGAAGGATGGTTTAAAAGTGTTGGGACTTGTGACATTCTCCCTTTTATCCTTACCACGGATTTTGTCAGACAATTCCGTGGCGTCTTCTAACAGCTGGGTACGACGCACCATCTCTGAGTACACTTGATATCCAAGGGAGCGAGCTGGGTGATATACTGGGGTCGTAACCCATTCAAGAACCTTCTTGCCTTCATCTTTTCAGTGCATACTAAATGTGGTGCATATCTAGATAATCGGGAGAGCTGTGCTTCATAGTCAGCTACTGACAGGGATCGTTGCTTCAAGGCAGCAAATTCCGCGGCCTTTTTCTCCTGAACACGGTCGGAGAAATACTTGCTATTGAAGTGCTCGACAAATTCTGCCCATGTAACGTGATCTTCAAGCAAGGTGGCCTCGACAGACTCCCACCAAGCACGGGCGTCCCGTTCCAGTTGGAACGTGGCCAGAAGCACCTTTCACCATCGCGCATTGCATGACGCGGAAGATTCGCTCGATCTCTTTTATCCAATTCTCCGCATCCTCAGATTTGATGAACCTGAGAATCTCGGAGGGTTGAGATTCCTAAAGCTCCGATGTAGGTCGCCAGCACCATGGTGCGCTCCACCTTGAGCCACCTGTTGCAAGGCCTGGGTTAGGCCTTGAACAGTTCGTTGCATCTCACGCCATTGTGCGCGTTCAGTAGCCATAGTCCTACAAGGAGTGAACCTTAATTAGTTTCATGTTGAATTTGTAGTCGGATGCCCTACAAGGACTTATACCCACGGCACTACCCATCTCACAGTTTAGGGATAAACCTATCCTTGGACTTGGGTTTCCTAGGACTTGAAATCCTAGGCTCTGATACCACAAAAACTGTCATGCCCCGAGCGCGGAAGAAACCCGGGAGAACGCGACGAGTTTATATCAATCATGTCAATCAGAGCAAGTAGAATTTCGACATCAAAATAGAGTGCGCAATAAGATGAGATTTGAAACATGATCAAACACTGATACCAGTGATAATAACAACCCATAGATAAAGTCACATACTCCAAGACTTAACAATTCGAACCAGGCCCATAAGCCTTAATTATTACAACACATTGACATAACACATCATCCAAGGACAAGACTCCAAGAATGAACTAAGGACGACAAGACACGATAAATGATAGTAGCAGCATGACGCTTGCAGGTTCTACGCTCGTCACTCTTGCTCCTGCCCATCCGAGTCCGAGTCATGGTCCGTATTACCTGAAAAGTTTGGGGACAAGAACTTGATGAGCGAACGCTCAGTAGGAATTATATCTCAAGAACTAGCAATTTGTTTAAGTAATTACCTTTTTCAAATGAAAATGCAAGTCTAATCATGTAAAACATGTAAAACGAAACGCTATAGAATTGAACATGATAACGAAAGGAAATAACATGTATTATTGATCCAAGATAGGGAATTTCAAGTAATCAAGATTTCAAGAACGAGTACCAAGTATATCAATAAAGTCATTTATGTCATGAGATAATGGCTATTAACAAGCAAGTACTTTGCCCATTCCGGGCCACGCAAGTCATGTCAAGTCAAGCACGCGCGAGAGAGATAGATAGTGGATTGTCGTAGATTCAAGCAAGTACTTCGGTGCAATGTCACACCGTGATCAATATAACTCCCATGGGCACAAGTACTTTCGGGTGCTCCTCCCAGGACCAGATCGGGCCCTAAATGCGCAGACATTGTTACATGTAAATATCTAGACAACCACTTTAGTGATAGCCATGGAATTCCAAGAACAAACTCATGTAGGATTTCAAGGTAGATTCGTGGATAGGTTCCACGGAATTCAATGAAGAACATTAGATGGATAATGATAAAACCAACGAGAACCATGACATGTCGATAACCCGGGTAGAATCGGTACCTTAACTAGGTAGCCGTGATAACTTGAGTGGATGACTATACCTGTCATCAATCAAGGGACATGAATCAAGCTGAGAGATTGACCCTATCTATAAGGGACTCAATCCAAGATACCGCCTAGTGGAATATCATCATTCCAATGGCAAAGATTATTCTCTCATGGACCAAGATGGCGACATGAGAGGGCCGGTTTACCACAAGACGTGGCAATCAAAAGGTACAAGGTGTTTAAGGTACAACCAGCTCAGTCGGCCTTGAGGGAATCCAAGGCTACGAGGAGACTTACGGAGGTCCCAATGACTAACTCGCCAGTCCGAAGGAACGGAATGTCCAACGAGGGCTCGTATGTCACCAAGAGTTGAGGTGTATGCGTGAACCAATCATGAAACAGGGACTCCATCTACGGACATGAGATGAGAGTGCCAAAAGACCCGCGGTATGGGTCAAAAACGGAAGAAATGGTGAGAACAAGTATACGTTAATCATAGAATTCATGTCCAACCTATTCTATAATTAACTATAATTAAATAAACTTATATTATTTAACGCCCGTGGGTGCCGTCATTTATTAATTAGCATCCTCTTGGGGAACGTTAATTTTCATGATTTTTAACTCAATTTATTTAGCAAGAATTTTCATTTATACCTATTTAATTGAATAAATTCAAAACACACATTAAAAGGCACATTGATTTATTTAAAATAATTTAAGAAAATAGAATATATGATAATTAGGAGGAAAATACAAGGATTCCAAATATAATTTTTCTATAATTTTCTGTTACATATTTTAATAAATATGGATTTTCAAAGATATACATCCATGATATATATATATATATATATTATATTAGTTAAATTGACGCCACTGTACAGTGGCGTCCAAACTACATTTAACGACCTAAAGTTGGTCGTGATTCAAAAAAAATTTGATTTTAACCCTCTCGTTTCTATGCTAAATGATGTCGGAATTTAGCCTATAATATACCGAAATGACCGGCTCGAAAAACTCTACATAACCATATGTTCAAAATAATTTTTCGATGAGAGACGGGGAACTTGCAATAGGGGGCACGAAAAATGGTGTAACCACTTTCAGTACCTCGGTCCCCATCCCAATAGTATGCCCATAAATTTTCATGGCCAAAGGATATTTCCATAACCATTAACGACTATAAATGCAAAAAGCTCATAAACCATCTATATAAAATTGACGACCGTCACACATCACTTCTTTTAGAATTTGTTAATTGACGCCCTTGTTATTGTCACGTTTTATTTTTTTAACGTCCTTAACAGTGACGTTAATTCCATAAAATACGACATATGCAACGTCGTCAATTCCAAATGGAATTTGACGACCAATTAGATGGGCGTCAAAATGAAATAACGCCCTAGAAAGGGGCGTTAATTACTATAAAAATTCTGAGCACGCCGATAATCATATGTATGATAAAAATGCATGATATAAGGTGATTTCATCTATCATGTTGGCCTTAAATCATGGTTTAACTTCGTTTGGGCTACGAAACTTGAGAAAACCTACCTTTCGATGATGTTTAACGAGGAACGAAGTGGCTCAGAGAGATAGTATGCAGCAACAGAAAACTTCTGAAAACGGTGCTCTATTTTGCACTGTGAACAGAGTATGCAAAGGAAGAAGAAGGATGGCGCCAATCACGTTCTAATCTTCTGCACGTCCGTAGGTGAAGGAAACCGCAGTAGTAGAGAATCCCCAGGAAGAAGAGGAAGTGCTTCTTTGGTTCACTGCGGCAGCCACTCTCCAGTGCACATCCTCGAATAGGAAGAAGGGGATGTAGAGGAAACAAGGCTCCTTCACGTCGCGGAAGATGACGACGATGACTCCACACGATGAAGAAGGAAGAAGGTAGCGGTTCGACGGGGCAAGGATGTTTTATAGAGGAGGGAGTCCTAGCGGGGTTATATTTCTAGTGGAAGCAAGACTTTCCATGATTTCTTCCGAAGACTCCACTCCCTGCCAAATCCACCGCCGCCTGCCTTCGATTGCAGGTGAAACCCTAAGGTCTCCCTATGCAACGCCGAATGTGCAAGTGTGAGCTGGGCCAACACATATGGGCTTTGGGTTGGCTATTGGTGGTGTTCGAATGGGTGCGTGAGGCATGCAATTGGGTTTAAAGCCTATATGTATTACGTAGGCTTTATATATGTGAACATGGGTTGGGTTTAGGTGTATATGGGTGGCATATAAATGGGTTAATATATTTATATGTAACCCCATGATTTTTGGCCCATTAATGTGTATATATGGGTTGCATTGTTTTGGGCTAAGGTTTTACATATTTTTTTTTGTGTTAATTAAAGAAGGCAATCCATAGGTTAAGGGCCATTAAGTGACTTAATTATTTCTATTGGCCTTTTTATGAAGTTTTATATGTTTATTCCTTATTATTTATCTGGGGTCTGACCCTAGCCATGCATCGACCGAGCATGCTCGTTTTCCTTATTTAACTCTCAGGAAAAGACGTCTGAGACGAGGGCATTGTTCATTAAGTCGCGCCCTATTAGAGGGCGTGTTTTTATTAATTAATGCCTTAACAAAGGTCGTCTTTTACGTTTGCTTTATTTCTAATTTTCTTCGTACGAATTAGCGCCTATATATACGGGCGTTACCATTCTAAATAGCGCCCAGGTGAAGGGCGCTTTTACTTCCGGATATAAATTAGCGCCTTAATGAAAGGCGTTATTTTATTTTGGCCCATTTATATCCTTTAAACGCCAAGCCTATTATCATTTTGGGTTGTTTTCTGTTTTTATTTTATTTAATTCCCGACAAATAGATTTTATTTATTTAAAAATCTATCTTATTCTTTAAAATTTTCAGGGGTGCTACATTATATGTTTCAAACACATGATCTCAATAGCTGCCAGATGCTCGAAAGTTATTTTGTTGGTTTGTTATATAATTTCAGGTTATTTTGTTGGTTTGCCATTATGAAAAGGGTAAGAAGGGAAAGGGTGTATTGCCATGAAATTAATGGTTTGATATATGCATGTTTTAAGAATATTCATCACACTAATATCCATTATCCATAGAGTGAATGCTTGCTGAATTTTATTTGAATTGGATAATTAGGTAGTACTTGTAAATGTAGAAAAGAAGAAGGGTAGAGTAGTTGTAAATTTGTCCAAATGAATCTGTAATGCACGAAGAGAAGGATGAGAATGGCACTGCTACAGTGCCCATGCCGAACTGAATTCCACTACTCTACAGTGTCTTTCTATACTTCCCACATTTGAAGAACCAAGGCCCAAGATGATGTAATATGAGATGTTGCTTTATAGAATTCCAAGTTCAAGCCTCAGATGACACTCATATTGCACTAGCAAAATACATGACTCTTATCCACCTAGCTGGGTCTGCTTCTGCTGAAGTCATTGCCGATGTTGCTCTTTGCCCAATGGAGGCTGTGAAGGTGCAAGTGCAGACGCAACCTGTCATTGCCAGAGGGTTGTCAGATGGCTTCCCGAAGTTTATCAAATCAGAAGGGGTGTTAGGGTATGTTCTTTAACTATCTTCTGTCAAAGGTGAACAGCTGAATGCACTATGGTTCATTTTCTAAATCATTTCTCGTGGTATAATTGCAGGTTGTACAAGGGAATTGTTCCACTCTGGGGACGTCAGATTCCCTGTAAGATATTCCTTCCCTTGTATGGCATGTTAGTTACGTTTTGTTATATTACTGCTAGTTTTAATGTGAGTTTATAGTTGCTTGTTGCCCATGCTCTATTTTATCTGATTTTGTTATCATTTTCCCCCTTTCTCCCTTATTTATGTGCCCTTTTCCTAGATTATTCATAATCTATGCTAATTTTTGCATATTTCACAATTGTCTTCCCATCATCATTCTAATCTGCATCCATCCTAGATCTGAATGCATTTGTTAGGGTGAGGCTGGTTTGATGATGATCTCCAGTCAGTAGAGAGAATTCTCAAGAGCAAGTGGTACACACACCATACATGACTAAATGATTGCATTTGATGAGATTTTGTGAAATATTCAAAAGATTAATGATAATTAATGTTCTGATATGCATCTATCCTGTATATTTCCAAAGAAAGAGGGCAATATTCAATAGACCTGCCAGGTTATTGTCTCCACAAGTTCATAAGTTAACGATCATATGCACTACAGGTAACTGTCAGACTGTGGTATGGATTCTACAAGGCAAATGCAACTGAGGCAAAAGAAAAAAATTGCAATGATACATTAATGTTTAAAGATTTCATGCAGACGCTCCGTTTATAATTAGGTGATGCAAATTGTCTACAATTTGATTGCGAAGACCCTCTTTGTTGGCAAACCAGTTTGCTCTCTTTTGAGTTTTGATATTTTCATGAACTATGTCACGTTTTTCCACTCCTTTATAGAAAGTTGCCTTTTATGTTTAATGTATTTGATGTTTATAAACTGTTACGTCGGCCTAACTCAGCGCCGATTAAAAGATGTGACCAAATCTTAGTAGATGTTAGTAAAAGAGCTCGAGGAAGGCTTAAAATGAGATGGTGCGATGTTATTAGGAAGGACATTAATTCTTTGAGTTTAAATATGAATATTGCACTTGATAGAAATCTTTGGCGGAACAGGATTCATGTAGCCGACCCCAATTAATTGGGATAAGGCTCTGATGATGATGATGATGATGATGATGTATTTGATGTTTATAAACTGTTACCCAGACATAATCAACATATTACAGTTAGAAGTGTGACACGTTAGGTTATTGAAAAATGAAGTTAAACTATCTTGCCTCGTACAAACTCCTTCTAGTTGGACAGAGCCGGCAAACTCTCCTTGGCCGGCAAACTATCGTTGCCTCCTTTTTCTAAGGCCCAATAAGGGCTTAACCAATGACCCATTAACAGTCATCATTTTGAGGAATTCGCTGAGCATATGTTAGACTTCTGAGTTGTAATTGAATGCTTCATTTTCTCCTTTTTTATAGTTTTACCAGGCAATGGATTTTTGGCAAATTAGAAGTTGTATCTAAACGGTGTTCCTTTTGACCTCAGTCTCATTCTCCGAGGGATGACCTTGGTTAGTCTGGTTAGACTAGTTTGCTTTCCATTTTTTTTGGTTTTTGCTCAGAATTTTATTTCTTCTGATTGTTTTGAAATAATTTTCTTTTAGTGAGCAATCAAGACCTCAGGAAAAATTATTTGCATATCAACCTTTGGGATTCCTGCATTGGGTTGATATGTTCCTCTTCAAGTGATTGCGCTGACGTTGTTATGACATTTATTTTCTACTATATTCTTTTTTTTGACAACACCATTATTTTTCTTTTTTAGAAAAATACAAAACCTTCATCTTTGAATCATGCTCCATGTATATGGGCATCTTTCTACTTTTTTGGGCTTACTTTTGGCTGCTTCGTTACCTTGGTTTGAGGTAACTTCATACATGTAAAAAAACTTTCTTTTGTGTAGACTCTCTGTATAGTAGTATAGCAATCATTCCTTTCTTGCAGACAATATCTCCACACATTCTATTCAACAAAGTATGCATGCTCATTATCTCTAAGTGTGGTGTCTAGAGAGGTTGATTTGTTCTTGTACGTAGCTAAGAGAGCCTGTTGTGTAGCTAACCATGCTAAATCTGGAGTCCAAGTATGAGTAAGAGTAAGAAATTCAATATCAAATCTCAAAATCATCTTAACAAGTCTAGGAGAAGAGGTTTTGGAGAAGTCAACAATACCAGAGATGAGTTTGATCTATAATGATGTTGATGTGGATGTTAGAAATTGAGACTCATGCATATTGGTTATATTGCCTTGAGTTTTTGTATTTGTACTGTTGAACATTAGTGAAATTGAGACATAAATGCCCAGATTACTTAGATTGAAACATTTCTTCCCACATAGCCCACTATGGCTGGTGATCTATCTTTCAGTTATCACTAGCTGTAGAGCTCCGGGGATAATCACCATAATTTTTTTGATTAAAAAAAGAGAGAGTTGTGGATCACATAACATTGTCACTTGAATATGATTAGTGGCTATTAAACACATACCAGTCGGTAACTAGTTTAGTGATGATCTATTTTACTATTGATTTTTGTTATTAGAGAAACAAGATGCCAAATGGTGAACATGTAGAGCTGTAGAAAAAATTGGATTTATGCCATAACCTGCAGCATGTGAGGAACTATGAATTTGGTTGTCCCATCTTCTGACTATAACCCTCCAATAAGGCTTGTAGTCTCAGCTTGAGATAGTCTTGCAGTCTATCGTCAGAAGAATTAGTTATGGAATATGGGTAGGGAGTGCAATAATAAATTCTATTATTGCTTTTCTGTGAAAAATTCAATTGCATACTCTTTAAATTGCATGCGATTTCAAGTATTAATTGGTGTTAGCGAAGGGATCCGATTACATCTAGACCCCTAAGATCATATATCTTACAACTTTTGAAATGGCATTGGTGCCCAAAAAATTATGTGTTCCTTATTTGGATTCTTAAAGAAATGGTCAAGCATTACAACAAAGGAGTCCCTCAATATAAAAGGTTTAAAACCTGATCCATGTAGATGTGCCCACTTAGATATGTTCCACAGGGGTACCATTTTCAAAGAGGTTGCCCTCTTTATTCACAAAGAATTTTCCTTGAAGGTTTGTAAAAACCTGAGGGAGGCACTGCCATGTATTGATTATATATTTTTTCTGTGGTATAATAAAGAAAGCTGTCTTTTCAACATAATGGCAGTTTCTATACTTAATATAAAAGGGTGAATTTCTCTGTCAGGATGCATTTTAGTGATGCCGAAAAAGCATGTGGCTTGTCTCTTTCTGTTATTACTGTTCTTGGCTTTCAGATGGTACACCAGGTACTTTCATTATAGATAGATGGGGGATTGGTGATGTTTTTCAATAACATGGGGAGTTGTAGCTCCTTTGGCAACTATTTGTTACATTTCCATGTTGATGCAAAATCCCAGCTACTTCTTATTGCAGAAACAGAAGAACAGAGAAATGGTAAGAGAAGTGCACTGGAATGCTCTGAGGTTCCTAAAAAATGATGAAGCCTCACAAAGGATCTTCTAAAAGACGTACCGCGGAGACGCTGCTGAATAAGCAGAGTAGCAGATCACACTCCATTTTTTCTATTACCATTCATATTAAGGAGTGTACACCTGAGGGAGAAGAGATGATCAAATGTGGAAAGCTTAATCTTGTTGATCTTGCTAGTTCAGAGAATATTTCATGGTCATGGGCCAGAGAGGCATGTCTATGGTTCAATTATGGCACTTTGAATAAAGATATGAATAAGATGCTTGTCCATGTTATGTTTTACATCTGGAATATGCCCTAAACTTACTTTCATTGTGAGATACTGATGTGTAAGGTTGAAGTACATGATGTAGAGAAGGTGCCCATCTATGTTCATAAGGATGCAAGTGCCTAAAAAGATCTAAAAAATGCTAACAGGAATGATACATATCTAACTAGGCCAATAACAAGAAAGATTACAGCTTTTGTCAAAAAATCAATAATTATTATTGTAGGGCAGGACAAGGGAAGTGGGAGAGATCAATAAAAGCTTGCTTACACTTGGCCGCGTCATTAATGCACTTGTTGAGCACTCTGGTCATGTTCCTTACAGGTCCATATCGATATATACTGACCATTGAGCTTCTTTGGCCTTTGAAATAATCTATTTGCTATATTAGCTTACGTGATACTTAAGCTTGTCTCAGGGATAGTAAATTGACCAGATTATTGAGGGACTCGTTGGGAGGGAAAACAAAGACTTGCATTATTGCCACTATTTCACCTTCTATCCACTATTTGGAAGAAACATTAAGCACTCTAGATTATGCACACCGTGCGAAAAATATCAAGAACAGGCCAGAGGTAAGTACTTATGCCAAGGTCGCATATTGTCTCAAATTCTGAAGGCAAATTGACTGACTTGTGATTACAAATTCTACTAGCAATTATTTTCTTCATTGTCAAGTTAATCAGAAGATGATGAAATCAACAACGATTAAAGATCTCTATTCTGAGATTGACCGTCTTAAACAAGGTTATCCCTCCACCAGAAATGGGGAAAAGAAGTGCTTTGACAAGTCCAAAATAATTATCTAATGCTCTTTCTATCTTATTCTGATCTTCAAAAGTCTATTTTTACTAGGTTGAATAAATCCACAATACTCTTTTCACATGCCATTAAACACAAAATGCAGTGTAATGTGTGTAGACAGTTTTTTTGATCGTAACATAGTGCATGTGCATGTGCACATTACCCAACTTGAATAAGGTCCCAGAAGTTAACAGATTTATTTTCAAGCTTCCATATCGAGCTTTCTTACACCACTTTTAGAGGGTCTATCATGTCCATAGAACTGCTGTTTTTATTTACAGAAAAGGCATTAGTTATCTTGTTATCTTAATATTTTTTTGACATAGAACGTACAGCTGTATTGTTTTCTTTGACCAGAGGTGTATGCCGCTAGGGAGAAGAATGGTGTCTATATTCCAAGGGATCGTTTCCTGCAAGAAGAAGTGGAGAAAAAGGTTGCTCTGACTGAAAATGTGTTTGCAATTATCTTGTTGTGCAGATATCTTTATTTTCCCTTTGTTCTTTATCTGCTCAAGTGATTGAATGAATTCTATTTTATACTTATGTTCTATTGATGAAACTATAACACCATCGACTTTTCATGAGAAGAAAAGTGTTGCCTTATAGTGGTTCAAATTGATTGCTTTGGAGGCTGAACAATTGCTTAATGAGCTTCAAAGTAACCTCTCTAGTCAAGAAGAAAAGCTGTCAGCATTTGCACAACAGCAACATGAGGTTGGGAAATGTTTAAGTTTTGCTATTTTCATTCAAGTTGGAGCTAAACTTTGTGAAAAATGCATATTTAATTGTTTGTTTCTCTCACCACATCTCTAACAGGGATACCTCAGGGCTGTGGAGACCACACGATCAATTTCCAATGTCACCACAAATTTCTTCCAAACCTTAGATGTTCATGCATCAAACTTGATCAGAATTATGGAAGAAACTCAAGTTGTTCAGGGCCAAAGACTCTCTGAACTCGAGAAGAAATTTGAGGTGCTTCCTTGTGAAATATTAAATATCTACTTTGATATGACAGGGGCCATGTTCTTCTGTCTAATTTAATTTCACATGCAGGAATGCGCTGCTAATGAGGAGAGGCAATTGATAGAAAAAATGACACAGATGCTAGCAATTAGGGACAATTAAACTTTATTTTCCCATTGATGTCATTGGAGCTCATGTTATGATATCTTACGAGGCCCCGTGACCTAGTGGGATGATTGGAATACCGAGAAAGGCGTGTGATAAGTGTCCATTCTCTATAGTAATTCATCGCATGTACACCATTTTATGTGCATATAATTAGGTAATTATGCATATTTCATAGTTAACCTCAACTCCGCATTTAAATTAGAGTTTTCACGTAAATTGATTAATTTGGTGATATTATTTAATAAATTAAAGTTGAGGGCCATGGACATTAATTCTCCATTGTATAATTATGAGTATTTGAGATTCATGTGCACATTATGGTAACTTTTTTGGATTAAATCATAATTATGTGTGCGCAGGACACAAAAGGTAATTACAAAAGAAGACGGGGGCAAAACGGTCATCACTACTTTGACCAAGTCAAATAAAGAATTCAAAATATTTTGGTTGGAGGGAAAATAAAGTTCAAATTTTGAATTCAAAGTTTGAAAAGGAAGAATTCAAAACTTAAGTTTGAAAAAGAGGAAAAGGACATTCAAAGTTTGAAAAGGAGATTCAAAGTTGGAAAGAGGGTGTCCAAAGTCTAAGAAAGGGGATGCCCAAAGATCAAGAAAGGGGGTGTCCACCTCCTTTTCCTTTTCCCATACATCATCTTCTACCTAAATCCCAACCATCCATCTCTTTTTGATACAATCTCCACCCTCCATTCACCTAACTTTCCCTATAAATAGTCCATGACAAGGAGGAGAAGGGGACTTCTTCTTTTGGCAATTTCTCTCCCAACCTTAGGCCTCCGAGTTCTCCCCTTCTGTTCGTTTTCAGCTCATGCACTCTTCATCAAAGTTCTTTGTTTTCAAGTCCTCTACAACTTCTTTTTCTTAATCATCTTCTAATTCCCTTTAGTTTGCAAGGTATTTCGTGCTTTTTACTGTTCTGTTCTGTGCATTTTCAAACTGTGTTCTTCTCTGTTATTCCCTATTTTTTGCCTTCCTCCGTCCCTATTCTCCTCTTGCTGTCTTCATGAAAGTTCTTTGTTTTTAAGTGTTTTATAATTTCTTCTTCTACATCATCTTCTAATTCTTTCTAGTTTTGAAGGTATTTCTCATTTTGTAACTTGTTGTCATGTGATTTTACTGTTCATCCGAGCAGATCACTCCCCTTCTTTCTCTAATTTAACCATCTTCCTTACATTTTCTTTCCTTGTGCCCTTCATCAAAGTTCTTTATCTCTTCTCCCTCTTCAACTTCTTCTTCTTGGGCATCCCATAATTCCTCTTGGGTTTAAAGTTATTCACCCTTCAAAGGCAGCTTCAATGACGAAGGTGACTTCCTCCGGTGTAGACGACATCTTCCGCAAGGTGGTTCGTGATCCAAGGCCAAGAGAGGACGACGCCATCATCACCATTGCTGCTACCATCTCTAAACTCCAAACTCCAGGCTTTTCTTGTTCTTATTACTTTTGTGTTATTTTACCTAATTGTAATCTTGTTGCGTCATTAGTGTAATCTTATTTCGCATTTCATGTACTCTTTCTTTTAAGTTAATAAAAAGAGTTGTTCTTTTGATCTAGTTCTTGATCTTCTACCCTCTCTACCTCCTTCTTCTATCTCTTCTTTTCACTTCATGTAATTATTTTCTATAGCATAGGCGCATAGTCATGGTGTTTTTAATTAAGTGTTTGGTTTGTTATCATTTCACTATTTTTTTAAGCAAAGTCAAATCACAAGTGTTTTACAAAGGACTCTAAGTTTTTAAGTCTAAAAATCTCTTCTTCCCTGTGGATTCGACCCGTGCTTGCCATAGTACTACGTTCTCTTTTGATCATTTTGTACGAGTTCGGTTTTAAGATTGTTAGCGCGCGTGTAGTAACGACATACATTTTTGCGTTATCAAATTTTGGCGCCGTTGTCGGGGAGGAATGTTGATTTTTGATTTAAGAACTTTGTTATCCTTGTGTATATAGTGTACTAATAAAGCTCTCTTTTCTTTTTTTTACAGGTTAAAAAAATTCAAAAAAATTAGAGGGAAGTTTACATTTCTTTCTTTCATCTTTTGATTTTGTCATTCATTTCAAAAAAATGAGGGATCACTTTTCAAGTAAGATCCAAACTTTCCCTCTTTCATTCTAGTTTCATTTTTCCATTTTACATATCTTGTGGTTAGATAGGTTCATTAAAAATATTTTAAAAAAATCACTTGAACTTTAATAAAAGACTTCACTCAAGATTAGAAACCAAACCATCCATGTTCTAGGCCATGCATCATTTAGCATAGGATTTTTTTTATTTAATTTCTGCATTGCATTTTGGAGATTGCGAGGGGCAATGTACGTTCTATTTATCCTATTCTAGCATGCATATTACATAAGAACCACTTGTTTAAAATTGTGGTGTACATTTTATTTCAAAAAAAAAACTCTATGGGCAACACCCCTAAATAACATAAGGTGGGGATTTCATCACCCTTTCTTAGCCCACAAACCACATTTTTCCTTGCATCTTTGCATGACCTAAGCCTTAATAAAAGTCAGTAGACATTGGCCCTAGGTTCACACTGTGATTTTAGTATGATTTGAGTTTACTCTCTCGTGGAAACCGGTGCCTAAGGCAAGACGGTCGGACGGCAAACGCCTTAAGCGGGCTAGTGGTTTGACATAATTAGGTCCCTACGAAAGTAGGGGGAGTCTCCCACTACCCCACCCCTTACCTGGCCGGTAGAAATATTGAGGGTGAATTTAAATTACACTTTAGTCATTTTGTGAAACCCCATTTATAGGTCTAGGTCACATTTAGGTCGTTAGGTAATTGGCATGTTAACTTGTTTGTGTATGTAAAAATAATAATAATAAAAAATTAAAAAATCCTCATCTTCTCTCTCTTCGTCTGAGTCAGTGTTTTTTTCAAAAAAAATTATAGTTTTTTAATCTTAATCAAAAATCAATAAAAGAGAATAAAATAAAAAAGGGAGATCAATAAAGGGAAAATCAAATTAAAAAATTAAAAAAATTGAACATAAAATTGAAAAAGTTGAAAAAAATTGAACAATCTTTCTGGGATCCAACTTATTTTCAAATGGCCATTCATCTTGGAGGGAAACTCATGCCTATGAAGGAACATTTTTTTTTCTTCTACTTATAAACCCTCAACTTGCATTCAACTCCCTGACATTCTGGTGGATCATTATGAGATTGACCCTAGTCTATTCCAGATGCTCTCATCTTTTTATGGGAATCTCAATGAAATTCCTTATAGACATCTAGATGATTTTCTAGAAGTTTGCTCTCTCATCAAAATCTGAAACTTTAGTGATGATGCCCTTAAGTTGATCTTATTTCCATTCTCATTGAAGGATAAAGTAAAATGTTGGTTAAGAAGTTTTGGAAAAATTGTTAAGACTTGGGAGGATATGCAGTTAGAATTTTTAAAACAATTTTACCCCATAGTTCGAACCAACATTATGAGAAAGGTGATTTCGGGATTTACTCAGTTTCCATGAGAGCAACATCATGAATCTTGGAAGAGATTGAAAGATTTGTTATGTCAATGCCCACACCATGGGTTACCAAAATGGCAGATTATGTTTACCTTTTATGACGGGTTATCTGCTTATGATAGGCAAATGGTGGACACATGTTGCGGAGGGACATTTATGAACAAAAGTGAAGATGAGGTTTATGATCTGTTTGAAATTTTGAGTGAAAATTCGTTGAATCATGCCTCAATCTCATCTCATAAACAATCTATAGGATCTTTCAAACAGGCTGGCAATCTAATCCAAACTTTCAAGGAGACCTGTGAGTTTTGTGCCAGTCTCACTCACCATGTGAGTGAATGTCCTACTGTAGCCCGACTCCCACCAGTCATCCAAGCTCAAGTCCAAAATGCCCTAGGGTTCTCTCCACGTCAGTGTGATATCTTTTCAGATGATTATAGTCTTGGCTGGAGCAATCACCCAAATTTGCCTTGGATAGATCAAACAATTCCAGTCCATTTGTCTACACTTTCACCCCAAGAAATTCACGAGCAGCCCATGGGCAATCAATTCCAACTCAACTCATCTCACCCAAACTTCAAAATCAACATCGATACTAAGGGTGATACTTTGGGTCACTACTTTGAACCTCAAATCGTGTACTCTCAGTCTACTTACCATGGCCCTCCTTCAATATTACACCAACCCCCTCAACATGTGAATGATGATGATGATGATTTGATGTCTGTCATTTTAGCTCAGGATATCAATATTGAGAGTGAGGGGGAATGCACAAGTAATACCATGATGGAGGAAGGAAAGAAAGTAGGGGATGACTTCAAGGATAATGATGATCATATTGATATCGTTATCCCATTCTATGAATGTTTTGAGATTGAGAATACCACGGTAAAGGATAATGGCCCAAATAATTCAATTAAGGATATACAAGATAAGGAGGATTACTTTGTGATTAAGAATCTTGTTGATTTAATGACAATAAATTCTAAATACCCTCTCTTGAAAGAACATGATGATGGGGCCTTGTTGGAAAAGTTTACATTTCATCTACCAACCCCATTGTTGAAAAATTTAATTGATAATCTTCAGTTGAATGATGAGTGTGATGAAGGGGTTTTATTAGAAAATTTCACATTTGATCTTCCCCTTGAGCCTTACCCGATGAAATTTGCATCATTGGATGAGTTAGATTCTGGGCTCACGCTTCCTTCCAATATGATTCCTCTGACAGTACAACCTCTCCAATATGAACTTCTAGGACATGAGGGAGACGTGCCAACAATATTCACATTTGATTTGACTTCCCATCAGGAAGACAAGTTGATTAATGCCCTTCAAGCTCATGAGGCTATTACTGAGAGGAATGTGACTAAGAATGACAATCATATTCCTAAGTCACTAGGGCCTGACCAAGTTACCATAGAGGAAGTCGTTACTAAAGGGATAGTCAGGAGGGAAGATACAGGACAAGAAGACCACTGGGTAGATGGTGTGGAAAGGTTCCACCTCTATCTTGACAGATTATTGGCCATTGATCATTTCATGATCCCAAAGAAAATAATTAGCTCACACACATGGTTAAAATTAAAATCAATAATGTGCGAGTCCTGCCTATTTCTAGCCCCAGTCCGTACATGCTTACTCTTGTCTTCCAATGGTATGAGGGCTGGAATTTAAAGGAGGACAAGATCACTTGGTGGCTCATTATGAATGCCACACGTTGGTTAGTGCGCTTTCATGCGTCTGGCTGAAGACGTTAAACTTAGCGCTTCTTGGGAGGCAACCCATAATTTTCGTGATTTCTGTGTGCTAATAAATGACTTCTTGGAGGCAGTCTAAATTTTTATTGAATTTTTATTTTTATTTTGTAGGTGTGAATAAAAGATAAGTTGGGGGGAGAGAGAAAATTTTGCACCTATGCCTCGCCATTAACGGCCAAGTACTGCCTTTTATTCAAGCATCGATGCCCATCGAAGTTCACTTCCGTCAGGTTGTATCATTCCTTCATAAATTTCATGTCTACATTGTTCATTACTCTATATTGTTCATGATATTGAGGACAATGTCACCTAAGTTGGGGGGTAACTTGAGCTCTAAATTTCTCAAAATATTTGCAACCTTTCATCACACCTCTAACAAGTGCTTCATGTTCATATTTTATGATGAGAAATTTTTTTATGATAGGACTTAGAGTCTTACTTGTGAGAGTAGGAAGTTAAAGGGGTGAATTAATTGGTTATGCCTTTAGCCTTTTCTTCAGAATACATCTGAAATTCTATTGAACTTGCACACAATTGCACAATAACAAGATTGGTAGATGACAAACATTAGGATGATGAAAATTTTGCTTAACACTTAGGGGATGATTGATATTATGCCCATTCGTTGAAAGTAATCGTAAGGAAAAAGTTACATGCAAAAAAAAACACATGGAAAATGCCCCTGAACTTAGTAACCGGGCCTGCTTCTCCTAAAGAAAGTGTTGAGGTTCGCGTCAAACGGCGAAGGGATGTGCAGCACAGTGTGTCAAAAAAAAAAGAAAAAGAGAGAGAGAGAAAAAAGAATAAACAGGCAGAGTGAAGCTACCTGTAATTCGAGAAGCTTAATATAAGATGTGGGCAGAATTGAAAATCATCTTTAAGTGAAAGGTAGAAGACTCATTCATCTAGACTGTTTGGTAGTCACTAATCAAGTTATATCACTGATACACAAAGAGATATTTAATTTTGAGTGTATCTGAGGAAAGGTCTAAATACATGGACTGATGAAATTTGTACCGAATACATTCTACTTGAACTTGTAATACTCCAAAGTCTAAAGCATTATGCATAATGTTCTTACCATGAACTGTGACACATGAGTGTTTGCTAGTCTTAATTTTATAATTGTTTACATTGTTAAGGGACTAGCAATGTTCAAGTTGGGGGGTGTGATAAGTGTCCATTCTCTATAGTAATTCATCGCATGTACACCATTTTATATACATATAATTAGGTAATTATGCATATTTCATAGTTAACCTCAACTCCGCATTTAAATTGGAGCTTTCACGTAAATTGATTAATTTGGTGATATTATTTAATAAATTAAAGTTGAAGGCCATGGACATTAATTCTCCATTGTATAACTATGAGTATTTGAGATTCGTGTGCACATTATGGTAATTTTTCTGGACTAAATCATAATTATGTGTGTGCAGGACACAAAAGGTAATTACAAAAGAAGACGGGGGCAAAACGATCATCACCACTTTGACCAAGTCAAATAAAGAATTCAAAATATTTTGGTTGGAGGGAAAATAAAGTTCAAATTTTGAATTCAAAGTTTGAAAAGGAAGAATTCAAAGCTTAAGTTTGAAAAAGAGGAAAAGGACATTCAAAGTTTGAAAAGGAGATTCAAAGTTGGAAAGAGGGTGTCCAAAGTCCAAGAAAGGAGATGTCCAAAGACCAAGAAAGGGGGTGCCCACCTCCTTTTTCTTTTCCCATACATCATCTTCTACCTAAATCCAACCATCCATCTCTTTTTGATACAATCTCCACCCTCCATTCACCTAACTTTCCCTATAAATAGCCCATGACAAGGAGGAGAAGGGGACTTCTTCTTTTGGCAATTTCTCTCCCAACCTTAGGCCTCCGAGTTCTCCCCCTTCTGTTCGTTTTCAGCTCATGCACTCTTCATCAAAGTTCTTTGTTTTCAAGTCCTCTATAACTTCTTTTTCTTAATCATCTTCTAATTCCCTTTAGTTTGCAAGGTATTTCGTGCTTTTTACTGTTCAGTCCTGTGCATTTTCAAACTGTGTTCTTCTCTGTTATTCCCTATTTTTTGCCTTCCTCCGTCCCTATTCTCCTCTTGCTGTCTTCATGAAAGTTCTTTATTTTTAAGTGTTTTACAATTTCTTCTTCTACATCATCTTTTAATTCTTTCTAGTTTTGAAGGTATTTCTCATTTTGTAACTTGCTGTCATGTGATTTTACTGTTCATCCGAGCAAATCACTCCCCTTCTTTCTCTGATTTAACCATCTTCCTTACATTTTCTTTCCCTGTGCCCTTCATCAAAGTTCTTTATCTCTTCTCCCTCTTCAACTTCTTCTTCTTGGGCATCCCCTAATTCCTCTTGGGTTTAAAGTTATTCACCTTCCAAAGGCAGCTTCAATGACGAAGGTGACTTCCTCCGGTGTAGACGACATCTTCCGCAAGGTGGTTCGTGATCCAAGGCCAAGAGAGGACGGCGCCATCATCACCATTGCTGCTACCATCTCCAAACTCCAAACTCCAGGCTTTTCTTGTTCTTATTGCTTTTGTGTTATTTCGCCTCATTGTAATCTTGTTGCGTCATTAGTATAATCTTATTTCGCATTTCATGTACTCTTTCTTTTAAGTTAATAAAAAGAGTTGTTCTTTTGATCTAGTTCTTGATCTTCTACCTCTCTACTTCCTCTTCTATCTCTTCTTTTCACTTCATGTAATTATTTTCTATAACATAGGCACATAGTCATGGTGTTTTCAATTAAGTGTTTGGTTTGTTCATCATTTCATTATTTTCTTTAAGCAAAGCCAAATCACAAGTGTTTTACAAAGGACTCTAAGATTTTTAAGTCTAAAAATCTCTTCTTCCCTATGGATTCGACCCGTGCTTGCCATAGTACTACGTTCTCTTTTGATCATTTTGTGCGAGTTCGGTTTTAAGATTGTTAGCGCGCGTGTGGTAACGACATACATTTTCGCGTTATCAGCGTGACATGACGTAGCCTCCCGATTTAATTCCGACAACATCTCCCCTTGTCTCTAGATATGTCAGGAGATGTATAAGATACCCATCCACGGAGAGCCGAGATGGGGTCCATAATACATGGACACACCAAAGCCCGAAGGTCTGGAGAGCCGAAGGGAGCCGCGGGACATTGTTTACCATGAAGTCGGTTTATTCGCTTTACCACTTAATGAAGCCATCGAAGAACACGCCATAAGAGTTGGCGGACCTTCGTAGCCTACAAGGGATAATTTAGAAGATGAGACTCGGTACGATAGACTAGTCTCTTGAATGAATTTTGATAGCATCTCTCCTTATTTCGGGATATGCCAAGGGACATATAGGATACCCGTCCACGGAGTGCCGAGACGGAGTCCATAAGATGCGGGCATACCGAGGCCTGGGAGCCGACTACGGGACATCATCCATCACTGAGGCAATTTATTTCTTTTTCCCTTATGTAGAGTCAGTGGAGAACACGCTATGGTAAGTAGCGGATCCCCTCGACTTAACAGGGTCATTTGGAGAAATGTTTGTATCGTAGGGATGTAAATCCCATTGATGTAGCTCTGCATACCATGCTTGGCTCTGCCTCAAACCATCAGGGGATCATGGGGAGAATAGGATAACCAACAGAGGGGCTAAAGGCTGAACATAGTTAATGTGAAGAGGTTTAAATGGTAACTGGCTGTTTGACATGGTGGCACAGCTGATCCGGTGGCCAGAGGGCGCGTGACTCTTGATCTGGCGGCTGGGGGTTTTACCTGGTGGCATTGAGCGTAATCTGGCGGTTGGAGGCTGATATGGTAGAGGGGCGGTGCCATTCGGTGGCCAGGGAAGCGGATGTGAGAGGGATGCGGCGGCCAGAAGAGGCTGGCTGTGAGAGGGAAGCGGCGGCTAGCACTGTAGCTCTAGCGCCTCGTGAGAGCGAGATGGCGGCCGACACTGTAGCTACAGTGTTTGGCCGCCGTATTGAGGGCTTCATGCACCGGAAAGGCCAGAGACAGGGAAATTCAAGGATTCACGGTCTGGGAGGGGGTCTAATTGCTCTTGGAGGCAAGGTACGAAGGCCAGGGGGCAGGAAAACCATGTAACTAGCTTGGATTCGGGTTGCAGGGGTTAGGGATTCCACTGAAACCGTGAACGGATCTTGGTGAGCCACGAACGGATCTGTAGCAAGGAGACAGAGCTATATTGTTCCTCAACGTAATGGGTAGGAGATCTAGGGGCCATGTGATGGCTTCACAGGTTTATGGTCTCCCCTGAGGAGTAACATCATCGATAACATCTCGTTTCACCAGAGGATCGGAGATGCATCAAAAGAAAAGGGGGGAACTTTTCCCAACAGAAACCCGTACGAAAGATGGGGCAAAGCCCATATATACCCATTCAAAGGATGCACAAAGGCCACCTTCAAGAGGCGATTGACCCCTTTGCTCCCTATGGGGTTGTTTACAAAGGAAGACGTTGAAAGGAAAACCCATGCAAAACATGCTCCAGAGGACTCAAGATGTATATCCATCCCCAGGGGGATCTCTATTTGGCCCAGACGCACTGGCCATCAAACAATCGCACACATATAAGTAAAAATTGAAAGGGGGGGCTCATAGACGAGAGCAAGCAGGAGGCAAGGACGATGTCCACTAGCGTGACCTGGCTACTATGAGAATCATCCCAAAGCAAAAGAAACACGAGTGAAACTGTGGCCCCATGGGCCAATTTATGCAGAGCTCTGAACGCTCAAATCATTCCCTGACCACATAGAGGAGGGGAAGAGATATAGAATAAAAAGAGCATCAACACGTTCTCTGAGCCGCAAACTCTAACTCATTCATTCATATTTCGAACGATGATACATCGCACAGGATATTTTGAGGAAGGTATTTAAACATATATAGAGGACAGAGGGAGAAAAAAAGAAAATAGGGAGGCAACGGAGAGGGGAATGTTGCAGCCCGCTTGGGCCTCTAGACGGTGGCACACCCACCTGTAGCCGGAATCTTTTCCTTCTCTTCTCTCATCGGAGTACTCCCTTCGCTTCTCTTCCAAGCTTTTTCTTTTCTCTCTTTTTTTTCTCTTCAAGGCTCGCTTCTCGCTCGCTTGCTCAGGGATTTTTCTCTCCAGACTTTCTTCTCTTCCAAGCTTTTTTTCTCTCTCCGGCCTCTTCCTCTGCTCTCGAGCCTTCGAAAATGGGGATTTTATAGGGGTTTTATCACTTTGCTACGACGGCGAAACGGGATACGGAGGCACGAGAGGCGTGCCTTCCTCGCCGCCGGATCATGCTTGGTAGTCGGATGGCATTGGGCCACCGAATGGCATTGGCCCGCCGGGTCCACTTGTGTATGGCGGCTTGCTTTGGCCCATGTGCTTCTTTTGACCCACTTGAGCCTCTCCATTGTATTTAAACATCTCTTCTTCTTTGTTTAGCCCATGCTTCGCATGTCTTGATAGCACTCGGCCCCTTTTTAGTAATTCGTCCACACACTTTCGAAGTGCAGTAATGCTTTCCTTCGAGAACCGTCTTCTCGAAGATAGTTCCAACTGTATCTCAATCATTCTTGATGATCGGGAGGCTATTGGGGAGCTTAAGCAGGCAGATGATTGCCTGGGGATGTCCAGTGGATGGTTTAGTGATTTGTTTGACTTCAATCGCCCTGGTGATGGACGATGGTTTGTCGGGTAGCAGCTTTGCCGAGGAGGTGCGGCCGGGTGTGATGTTGTGATATAGCTAGCTCCTCCAGATGTACAATAATACCGAGATCAGCAGAACTGGGTTTTTCATGAAAACTTTTGAACTCTGGGCATCATGGGTAGATATTTCTCGGGCTTCAGACTTACCGCTCTTTTTTTCGTATAGTAACTTTCTGGGTGTCAACAAGGTCCCACCGTGATCGCTAGAAACCTGTTTGCGCAAAAATATGCCCCGCGAGAGATGATGTGGGTGATAAATAAATATGCGATGAAAAGATGAAGAAAAGAGGACCGTGATCACCACCAAGGATTAATAATACGAATAACACCAAGGAAACTCACTAGGATCGTACTACGTACATTGGAAAATGAGGGGCTAGCCAGAAAGAAAGTTAGTAAGTCTGGTTGTTGAACGTGATCTCTGGGACCACCGCGTTCAAACAGGGGGTTGAGAGATGAAGATTCGGCTCTTTCTCACTCTTTAGCCGGCCAAAGAGCAAGGGTCTCACATCCTTAGCCTGCCCGGAACTGCAGAGCAAAGCAAATAGAGATAGAACCCATTAGAACTATAGAAGGCATAACATCTATCTATTAATTGAAATGAACTTGGAATTGGAAGGGAAAATACTTGGGGGTGGATTTTTATCCCTGTTTAGGGAACAAATGTGGGTGTGAGTGTGTAGTGCAATGCAGAGAAAAATGCAATATAAAGAGGTAAAAAGAGTAGTGTGATGTGCATGCAATGCTATGTTGGAAAGGGTGCAAATAGAAGAAAGAACGAAGAAGAACAATGGAGAAACCCTAGGAGAAGAGCGAGAGCGTGGCACTTCTCTGGCAGATTGGGGTTGAAGAGAAGAATGTCTGGTGTAGCATGGGTTTGCCCCAGATCCAATGTCGCCCTCCCTCCGAGCGCTAGGCCATGGGAGCTATTTATTGGGGTCTAGAAACCCTAGGTCGGCTTTCAAGGATAATCATAGAAAGTAGGATCCCGAAAGAGATAATTTAATGAGAAAATCATTGGATAACCTCCCTGAGCTAGAAAGGAAGTGAGTTGGAGCGAAAACCTTGGGATAGAAACCATAAACAAGGACTCTAAGGTGCTCTTGGCCGGGAGAGACGTGTTCTGGCTAGGCAACAGAGGTCACTACGAACGTGGTCAGTTGGGCGGACACGACCTGAAGAACGTGGTCGGTCGACTGGCCGTGATCAGGTAAGGTTACCCAAAATGTGAAAATTCTTGAAAATTGATCTTTTAGGGCTTAACAGGCTAGAAAAGTGAATAAAATAGGCTCATAATGGATCAAAGAAAAGCTCAGAATTGATGGCCAATCCGGGACATCATAATGTGAATAAGAGAAAGACTCAATTTGTAGGCTAAAAATAGGTGGCAAATATTAGACAGAGAAGGGAGAAGGAGTCTTGATAGCAAATATTAGAATCCAACCCAAGTTACTCTCAGAAATTAAAGAGTTACAAGATGATGATCTGTTGATTGCTGAAATTAAAGAGAAATTACATCAATGACCAGATTTCCTTTTGGCGGATGATGGAAGGTTACTTTTTCGATGAAGAACTTGTGTGCCCAAATGTTCTACCATCAAGAATACAATATTGGAGGAGGCACATCGATCGAGGTATACTATTTATCCTGGTGTCACAAAAATATACCAAGATCTCAAAAGAACCTTTTGGTGGCCTAACATGAAAAGAGAGGTAGTCGAGTTCGTGAGCCGATATTTGGTCTGCCAACAAGTTAAAGTCGAATATCTCAAACCGGTTGGGAAGCTTAAACCTCTCGAAATACCAGATTGGAAATTGAATAGTATTGGTATGGATTTTATTGTTGGATTGCCAAAGACTCGAAGTGGATTTGATGCTATATGGGTGATTGTGGACCGACTCACTAAGTCCGCTCACTTCTTGCCCATTAAAAGTAGATGGACTGTGATGTTCTAGCTGCCCTATATATCAAGGAGGTTGTAAGGCTACATGGAATTCCAACTTCAATTATTTCGGACAGAGATCCGAGATTCACCTCTCATTTCTGAAAGGGATTCCAAATATCTTTGGGTACTAGGCTGAACTTTAGCACAGCTTTTCACCCTCAGATAGATGGACAAACCGAGAGGACGAATCAGATTATCGAAGACATGTTGAGGGCCTATATGATAGATTTTGGTGGAAGATGGCATGAGCACTTGCCATTGATTGAATTTGCATATAACAACAGTTATCAATCTAGCACTCAAATGTCACCTTTTGAAGTGCTGTATGGTAGGAGTTGTAGATCACCTCTATGCTGGAGTGAGGTTGGAGAGAAGGGATTGATGGGTCCTGATATTATTCAAGATACAACTCACAATATCTAGTTGATCCGAGAAAGGCTAAAAGTTGCTCAATCACGGCAAAAGAGTTATGCCGACCATAGAAGAGAGACCTCGAATTCCAAGTGGGGGAGCATGTCTTCTTGAAGATCTCACCCACACGATGAATCAAAAGGTTCAGTATCAAAGGAAAATTAAGTCCAAGATTTATTGGCCCTTTTGAGATTCTGGAAAGAATCAGCGAAGTGGTATACAAGCTGGCTTTGCCTCCAAAATTGGATGGTGTCCATGATGTATTTCATGTATCCATGCTAAGGAAGTATGTGTATGATCCTTTGCTTGTGATTCAATTCAATGACTTGAAGCTACAGAATGATTTGTCTTAAGAAGAAGGACCAATTAAGATCTTAGATCGGAAATTACACCAGCTAAGAATAGGGCTACACCGATGGTAAAAGTCTAATGAAGTAAGCATTGAGTCGAGGAGGCTACCTGGGAATTAGAAGAGTCAATCAAGAAGAAGTATCCAGATTTGATCTAAGGTTAGAATTTTGAACCCTCTATTTGAATTTTTAAATTACTATTACACAATGTGAATTTGGAGGACCAAATTCTTTTAAGTGGGGGAGGATGTAGCAACTCAAAATTTTATATACGTATTTATATGTGAAAAAATAATAAAAGATGAAACTAAAATAAATGATAATTTTTTTATTTGTCTTTAAAGTGTATAATATATAAACACGAACCTTATCCCACGTGTGAACACGAACGGCGAGATTCACGACACGATTATGAGAAGACGAAGACGTTGGTACTGTAGCAGTACTGTAACATCTGATTTAAGAGAGAATTATTAGCTCTAATTAAATCTAATTGTTAGATAATGTAATTTCTTACCTAATTGAATAAATGAAGTCATTGATTATGTCATAAAGGGAGATTTATTTCAATATCTACATGTTGAAAATTAATGTCAACATAAGTTGGTATAATAGTAATATGGGTTGGTGAAATAGAAAAATTAAGTGAAAATTTGACTTAGAATTAAATTAGCAATAAAATATCATTGAATAAATGAGGTAATTGATTATGTCATAAAGGGAAATTTATTTCAACATCCACATGTTAGAATTTATTGCCAACATAAGTTGATGTAATAGTAACATGGGTGGGTGAAATAGGAAATTAGGTGAAAAATTAAATTAAATTAGTAATAAAATAATCATGGGACATGGCCTATAAATAGGGTCGGGATCTTCCCTACTTAAAGCACAAATCCATTGGGGAAGTGCTAATTGTAGAGAGGAGGAAATCTTGAAGTTTGGAGGAGTGTTCGAAGTATTCTTTGTTCTTGTTCTTCTTCCTCTTCGATCTTCCACTAGGTAGGTATTCTCTCAGGCTAAAGTATGAATTAGATGTAGATGCATGTCTACTTTGATTCTATACCATTTCCCCAATTTTTATTGAGTATTAAGTAGGCTAGAAGCGTTTTATTGAAGGGTATCATCGTGCTCGCGAAAAAGGGGTCAGTTTTTGAACACGGTCATCATGAGGACCGCCACCTAAAAAAAAAAGAAAAAGAAAGAGTTGCGCTAATCACCGTACGTTGTTTCCTGATGTTGTTGACAATAACTCAGGTTATGGGGCTATCCATACCAGTGGACATGAGTTTTTAATCGAGATTATTTTTAACATCAGAAATCCTGTCTCGGATCACAACGTCTTTCTAGACCGTGTTCCGGATGCACGATCTCCGCCCGATCATGATGTTTTCAGATTTTAACTGAATCAATATATTATCGAGCATATTAGATATGTCACATCTTAAGTTCTAAGTCATGTAATGTTTCATATCATTTAAATTCACATACTATTAAGTTAAGGATATGGAAGATAATAATTCTATTCCATGAGCTTATATTTCCTATTTTTTATTACCTTCATGATATCTTTGATCTCCATGACTATATTATCTTTCTAGCATGTTAAATGAAGTGGATATTATATGTTAAAATTACATGGGCTTAGTTGCATAATCGTGATCGTTACGAGTTTTAACTATTTCTGTGTTATCGTGTTACCGTGTTTTCGACAAGTTGCGTAGCTCGTTAGATTTCCAATGAAGCACGGTGTCTAAGGAAAGAGGTCTACAGGCAAATGTTTTAAGTGGATAAGTGGTTATTTAATGAGGTCCTAATGAATATGAGGGGAGCCTCCCACTATCCCACCTCTTATCTGACCGTGATTCTTCGATTTTCTAGTTAAGCTCTGACTGCGAAAAATGGTATAGAATTTTCGCAAGAGTTATTCAAGTCGCGTAATTAGCAAGATTTCTAAGGAAGAACGGTGTCTAAGGAAAGAGGTCCACGGACAAGCGCTTTAAGCGGATAAGTAGTTACTTAATTAGGACCTCAAAAATGCGAGGGGAGCCTCCCACTGTCCCACCTCTTACCTGGCCGTGATTCCTCGATTTTCTAGTTAAGCACCCGACTGTGAAAAACTTGATCTAAGCCTATTTAACAAGGTTTTTCATGAGAACCGATCGATCCGTATCCGTTAATCTAATTCTTTTACGACTTAATGTCATTAAACATGATGCCTTCTTATTATCTTAATGTCGTTAAACATTATGTCGTAAATCATCTTGAACTTCTTTTATAACTACTTGAAATCTTGTACTATTAGTCTCTTGAATGATAACTTTTGCTAGATATGTACTTTATTTCATAAGTTTTCCTTAAAATTCTTTGGCCATACATATTATGTGGGTGTCTAAATATACTTGGGATCAATGATCCGTAACCTCAACGCCTGGTGTTAATGGGGCCCGGTCTGGTCCTGGGGAAGCGCCCGAAAGTACCTTGTGCCCATGGGAGCTATTATTGACCTGGTGTGGCATTGCACCGAAGTGCTTGACTTGTTAGATTCATATATGACATTCCACAATTCGTGAAATACTTGACTTGCTTGAATACTTGAAAGTACTTGAATTACATGAAATATTTGACTTGTATATGCTTGCATGTTATGGCCAATTCCATGATAATACTTGATACATGATCGTTCTCTACTTGAAATTTACTCTTGATATCTTGTCTACTTGTGATTCCAATTACATTCATTTACTCTCTCTTACTCATGTTCCATGTTCTAGTTACGTTTCTCAGTATAACATAATAACTTTATCTAAATTATTAATTACTTACATATGCCTGGCATAGAGATATAAATCTTATTGAGCATTTCGTTCACCCTACATTTTCGGTTAACATTTCAGGTAATTTCGATGATGAATCCCAAACAAATGGGGACGGACAAGAGTGAAAAGAGGGACTAAGATTATCTTAGATAGCTAGGTTTTAAATTAGTTGCTCTTGCAAGAATTAAGTGTATTTTAAAGTTGTATTATGCCTCTTAAGGCATAATGATGTTGTAAACTTTACTTCGATGAAATAATAGTGTCCCTTTGTCATTATCTCCTTTTTAATTGGTTATCAACACGAGTGTTACGACTCATCATGTCTTGATATTTCACGTCGGGACATGACAGCCTTTGTGGTATCAGAGCCTAGGTTTCATAGACCTTAGGTTTCCCTTGATATAGGTTCTAAGGGTTGATCAATAACCTTTAATAGAATCTTGAACCTTACCGGTGAGATTGGGTAAAGCCATGGGCTACGCTTTAAAGTAGGATAAATCATGGAAATACACAAAACACTTAAGTTTGGTAGTTGTGGTTGCAGGCTTAATTCTCACCAATGGTTGCCGAGAGAGCTCAATGGTGCGAGATGCAAAGGACTGTCCAAGACTGACCCAAGCACTGCAACAAGTGGCTCAAGGAGGAGCTAACCGAGGAGCGGGGGATTTACATAGAAATTTCAAAAGTATGAACCCACCCAAGTTTGCTGGGTCCATAGACCCGGATGAGGCAGAACACTGGGTGAAGGAAATCGATAGAATTTTTCGAGTCATGCAATGTGCTAATGAGGAGAAGGTCCTACTCACTACCTTTCAGCTAGAAAGGGATGCCCGTACTTGGTGGGAGTCGGTCAAAGCAACTCTACCGCACGACCAAGTGTTGTGGGAAGAGTTTGTGGAACACTTTAACAACAAGTACTTCTCCGACTGAGTACAAGAAAGGAAAGCTACCGAATTTACTTCCTTGAAGCAAAGGAGTTTGACGGTGGCGGAATATGAAGCCCAATTCGCGAGACTATCCTGGTACGCACCGCACCTTGTGGGTACCGAAAAGATGAAGGCGAGGATATTTTTAAATGGCTTAAAGCCCCAGTATATTACACAACTCACCCCGATGGATATCTAAGTATATGCCGATGCGGTGAGGAGAGCCCAACTCCTGGAAGATGCAATAGAGGTGTCTGATCGCATTCGGGGAAGAGATGCCAAGAAGGAGCATGTAACTAGCTCCGGTAATTTCAAGCCCTCCTTCGGGAAGAAGAGGCCTAATGATGGGCGTAACTTCCTTAAGGATGGACGTAACTTTCAAAAGGACAAGAAGCCGAGATGGAATGACAAACAAATTTTCCCGGTTGCTGCTCCAACTAAAGAACTATGCAAGCATTATGAAAAGCCCGAACATAAGGCGGAAGAGTGCTGGAGAAGACTTGGTGCTTGTCTTCACTGTGGGAGTCGGGATCATAGAATCTCGAATTGTTCACTTCTTAACGAGCAAGCCCCGCCGAAAAAGCTTCCAATTGCTATCAAAAAGCAAGGAAGACTTCAAGCCCTTATGAATGCGGAATCCACCGAAGAAGGAGGCGTCGTGGAAGGTACCCTTTCTATGTGCACAAAGCTCGCCTCTTTTTTTTTTTAAAGCCAAGTCATCAAGCAGGAAGAAGGGAGAGTGCACCCCCATTCCAGAGGAAGGGAATGTTCTCACTCCACCAAATCACCACTTGGTGCTTTATTTTATTGATTTTCCAAATATGAACAAATTCATAAGAGGCCAAGCCTCTAAAAATACAAGGAGATATAAAATGTAAAGAAAGCTATACAGTCCTCTAGAGACTGGCGCATTCAATGTCGGCTTTGTGAAGTCTGTACATTGTGAGGTCCATACACTGCACGCCCTTTCGCTGCTGAAGTCGGTGCATTCAAAGTTTGAGCTTTGTGAAGTCTGTACATTGTGAAGTCCATGCACTGCACTGCATTCAAAGTCTGAGCTTTGTGAAGTCTGTACATTGTGAAGTCCATGCACTGCACGCCCTTTCGCTGCTGAAATCGGTGCATTCAAAGTCTGAGCTTAGTGAGGTCTATACATTGTGAAGTCTATACACTGCACTCCCTTTCGCTACTGAAGTCTGTACATTGTGAAGTCTGTACAAAGTGAAGTCCGTTCGCTGCTGAAGATGGTGCAGAGTTTGTGAAGTCTGTACATTGTGAAGTCTGTACATTGTGGTGCATACAAAGTCTGAGCTTTGTGAAGTCTGTACATTGTGAAGTCCATACACTGCATTGCATTCAAAGTCTAAACTTTGTGAAGTCTGTACATTGTGAAGTCCATGCATTGCACGCCCTTTCGCTGTTGAAGTCGGTGCATTCAAACTCTGAGCTTTGTGAAGTCTGTACATTGTGAAGTCTATACACTGCACTCCCTTTCGCTGTTGAAGTCTGTACATTGTGAAGTCTGTTCGCTGCTGAAGACGGTGCAGAGTTTGTGAAGTCTGTACATTGTGCTGGTATACACTCGAACTAGTGACGTCTGTACATTGTGCTGGTATACACTCGAACCCTGCCAGATCTACAAACCCAAAGGTCATCTGTTACAGGTTCGAACAGCAGGAAGACCTATTTTATCCACTCGGAGAGCACCCCTAGCCAGCCGAGGGAGCCCACTAGTTCGAGTGTATATGTTGTTGCTGTGAGTGTTACAAGCAAAGGAAGCTAGTGCGTCAGCAACTTGATTACCCTCCCTGAAGATGTGCTGAACGGAGCAACCACATATGGTTACTTGATCAAGAATTGCCTTCCACCAAGGGAGGATGGTCCAATTTGGGGCCACTCCTTTTTGAATAGCATTAACAAGCAAAGCACAGTCGCAGTAGATAGCACCCACATGAATGTCACTGTGTAAAACTAGAGCTAGACCATCATGTAAAGCCCTTGCCTCGGCTAGAATGCTGCACCCAAAGCCATAGTGAAAAGCAAAACCTACTATCAGGTTGCCCGCAGGGTCACGGATACATCCTCCTCCACCACTCATTCCAGGATTTCCTTTGGAGGCCCCATCGACATGTAGAGTAACATTGGAGGAAGATAATTTGCATTGCACAAGGATTGACAGGTTTTGGACTATCCTCAGATAAAAGTGAAACAAAGCCAGGCTATGTTTATGCATATTGGAGAGGAATCCAGGGAAGTGGATTTTGTCCAGGGAGATGTTGATAGCTTCACAAACTCTCTTCTTTATGCCACTAATGTTTGGCCTGATACAGTCAAATCTTGCTATGCATCTAGTCTTCCATAATTCCCAGAGCATTAAAATTACTGCATTCAGTCCAATATAGCTGTAGGCCGAGGATAAACTGGTACCAGCCAATATATTCCAGCATCGAATGGTAATATGTTCACTGAGATGTACCTTTACATTGATGAGAGGTGTGATCCAGGCCCATAGATCAGCTGCTAATTCCCCTTTGATGAAAAGGTGGTTGAGGTCTTCAACTTCAGGTGTGGTACAACAGCTGCATTTGGAAGCCATAGAAATGCCACAATCAGTCACCCTGCTGTCTACAGGCACTGCACGGTGGATGATTTTCCAGAAAAAATTGGCAGCCCTCAAAGCTATCCTCGGATGCCAAAGTTTGGCCCAATGGCCTCTTGTAATACCTGAAGTCCTCAGGAGTTTGTTTGAAGATTTGACTGTAAATGAGCCTCTAGCAGTGGCCATCCATATGCATTTGTCCCTCTCGTCATTTAATTGAAGAGTTGGGAAGCATTGGCTATTGTTGAGCAGGGCCCTAGCTTCATGAAAGGGATTAAGAAGTACCTCTCTGACAGTTAACTTGGGTTTATTTTGGATACTGCTAAGCTCAGGCTGTTGGACCTTATTAATGAGCGGCCCTTGCCCTGTCCAATTGTCTTTCCAGAAATCTGCTTCTATCCCATTTCCAATGATCCACTTGGAATTATGTATAATTAGTTTCTTCACCTGCTGAAAAATATTGGAAGGCATGCCTGCTGGGAAAGGTTTCATACAATCGAAAATATTAGTTTTGATGAATCTGCTCCTAGCATATATAGCCCACATAGATGAGCCATGAATGATGTTCCACAAATTTTTCGCAGCCAATGAGACCTGAACATGATTTAGGTCTCTGATAGAGAGGCCTCCTTTCAACCTCGGCTTAAGAATGTGTTGCCAATTAACCCAATGATGGCGCCTCTGCCCTTCAGAGCCCTGCCAGAAAAAATTGGCACACATTTGTAGATCCTAATAAATCCACTTAAGGAAAAATTAAGAATATGAATAAATAAGCATGAAATAGCACGAAAGGGAGGCACAAATAAGCACGAGGTGCTAATGAGGAGTTTGTGATCGCCAGAGACACGAGGCCTCAAAAGAATATAACAATGAAAAAGTGTGGAGGGATCGCGAAAAATACCTTTAAAGGTGCGGGGATGTGAGTGCTTTCCTTTCTCTTCAAATCGGCCGATGAAGAGAGTTCTTCAATTGATTACCCTTGCAAAAAAGACAAACACTAATGAAAGAAATTGCATTAGAAATATGGTGAGTGTGTAGCATCAAATTCTAAATAAAAATATGAGTATGAAAGCATGTGCAAGAACACACCTTAAGGGTGTTAGCCCTTAAACCCCTATGCAAAGAGGGTGTGGGAAATATGATGGATGTATGCAAAATAAAACAAGGGGAAAGAGTGCAAGTGTGCACTATAGGAGATCTCTCAACGTGGTTGAGTTGAAAGAGCATATAAACACATGAACATGCATGCATGCAAACGGTGATGCAGTAAAAGAATAATGAAAGAAAATAAAAGACAAGGAGCCTGTTGCTTTTGAGCTTTGATCCTCGACGGGGAGAAGGTTTCAATAGGATGAAGACTTGAACATGTTACTGCCCCTCCTTTAGCCACAGCAGCAACAACTTGCGAAGGAAAGAAAAGAAAAGAGAAGACATAAGAAGAACCGAGGAGGGAAGAAGAAGAAAAATAAAAACAACGGGGAAGAAGCCTCCGGAATCCCACCGATTAACAGAGCTCAAAAGCTCTATTAATAAGGTAGAAAAGGAGATAAGAAGGAAAGAGTCCAAAGGAGGAAGAGAGAAGAATGGGCAAGAGCCCAAAAAGGGGAGGATTAGGCTGGGCAAGAGCCCAAACGAAGCAGGGACTCTCTGGGGAAAGGCTGCGTTCGTTCGGAACAAAAAAGTGAAACACGACCTGGACCAGGGCGTCAATTCAAGAATTGACGACCTGCACAAAGGGCGTTTCTTAAAAACACGCCCTGCACAAGGGCGTTTCTAAAAAACCAATTTTTAGAAATAAAAACTCCAATAGTAAAACACGCCTCAACCAAAGCCACGTTTAAAAAACACGCCCCTGGGAAGGGCGTTAATTTCAAGTTTTTAAAGTGAGGGAAGTCGGTCAAACATGAAGAATTGACGCCCTCAGGCGTGGGCGTCCTTTCTCCAAGAAACGCCCTAGATCAAGTCGTGTTTTAAAAACACGCCCTTACCCAGGTCGTGAATTTCAAAATATTCAGATAAATGCCCAGAAAATTCAGAAAAATAGGAAAAAGGAGGAAATGAGGGAAAAATAGGAGAAATTCAAGAAAAGTGAGAAAAACCACTCAAACAAGCTAATTTGAAGGTCAAATGGGGCATTGCACGGTAATATGAAATATACTCAAAATAATGTCAATTTTAGCGTGTCTACAGCTGCCTCGCCTTGGCGTCTGCTTTGCAAGGGAGCGTAGCAAACTGAAAAGTAGATGCCAAGGTGTGATGAGACACGCAATCAACATCACTTGATGAGAATCAAATCAAAAGCACGAGATGAAGCAAATCTCGGGAAATTCAATGAAATCAACAATGTTTGGATAAAAGGGGAGTTGTGCACGCGGTGCACGAAGGAGATAAAATAAATGATCAACTTCCAGCGCGGTGGAAGTACCCCAGGTCACAAACCTGTAAGTTTCACCATTGGGGAGCGGTTACCAGCCAGTGGACGTGCTGCAGCCAAGGTGGATCAAAGGAAAGGATTGAAATAAGATGATAAAAATCCAAACAAGGAGCTTTCGAGAAAATCACCCAAAACAGCAACAAAACGAACTGAAGATTCAATCCGGCATGGAATATCTCATATCTGGAAAGATTAAGATCAACTTCAACCCTCAAAGTCAGCTCATCAGAATGATTTTTCAACAATTGTTTCAAATTCCTACATGAATGCATGCTGGGTTTAAAAGGAATCAAATGAAAATATAAGATAATCAAGGATAATATTGCTAAGCTTCCAAGACTGAGTCAAGAAACTGATTTCACGAGCTGATACTAAGCCAAAGCCCGTTTATCCACGCACCAACTCATAAAAAGGAACCATCGTCCCCAGTCTCGGACGGCTCAACGGCCTATCCGTATGACTAAGATGCCTCTGGAATCGTCATCGTTTTTGATGAAGGGGAACTCAAATTCCAGATTTACCAAAGCCACAAGGTCCTTGATATAATCTAGTAGCATATGTAACATATAGTAAAATGCATACAGGAGATGGTGGGACAATGAGCATAGGGGAACTGAGAACTGAGCTGCAAGCACCGTGGGGCTTGGATGATGATGCCCAGTCGGTGGGACCAAGAGCTTCTTATCCTGCGCTCAAAAATTCATCAGCCAAGATATAAAAGATAACAAGCAATGAATAAGGTATTTAAGCGTAGCAAGCATAGCATGAATCTAAGCATCAATAGCATGTCACAACATAGTAACCATTATGAGTTAAATCATGATATTGTAAAGCATCATTGTTTGTTATTTTGTCATGAGGATGCCAACTTGGCTAATCAAGATTTGGAGTTGAATGATCAAGATCTGATAATGCCCATCGGCAGAATTGATCAAGAGAAATTAGTAGGAGTTGATTGAAAGATCTGGAGATGAATAATCAGAATGATAATCAGGAGATATAACCAAAATGATATAAGGAGGTGATAACCAAAAATGCCCAGGGTGGCATGTCATGAGAATATCGGGAGAATCAATAGATTGATAGTAATGAGTGGAGATAGGACTCATCCCGTGCTCTTGGTCCTTGCAAAGCTGTTCCTGCAAAACACCATCAGAAAATACAATGCAATTTTTATGGAGTTTTTTTTTGAAATATGCAAATTTTTATGTGGTTTTTGAAAATATACTCAAATTTTTATGAATTTTGGAAAAATATGCAAATTTTTCTGGGTTTTGAAAAATATTTCAATTTTTATGAATTTTGGGAAAGATATTCAAATTTTTATAGATTTTGGACAAGAAATATTCAATTTTGTTTGATTTTGGTTAGACATTGCTAAAGCAGCATCAAAGGGTGTCTTAAACCACTGGCTAGGGGTCCTCGTTCCTTCCCCTTTTACTAAAAACTGCCCAAAGCTGGGCGTGCATTGAAGGGTGGCGCCCTATAACCGACTGCCCTTGATCAACGGTACCCCTACCAAGGCCATACCTGACAAATGTTCGGTCTTGGAGGGAGAAGAGAAGAATAATCGGAGATAAGCTTTATGCAGGATGGGAGATGTCGGGACTTGAATTCTTTCCAAGGTGTTCCCTCTCAAAGAGGTAGTCTGTTGCGCCGGGACTTTATGCCTTTAATTTTTAGACCCTTGACATGCATACGACCAGGATTTTCCCTGCGGGGACTTTGCCACTCTTGTCATGCCATAATTCACAATCTTGCTTTTATCGAAATTCTGACTTGATTTTCATAATAGCCCTTTTGGCGAGATGTATATCATGAAATTCATATTTAGTTTGGGTCAAGACTGCCCCTATTTGAGACTCCTCTCGTTTTGGGGATTACCAAGGTTGGTCATCTCATCCGTCAACCTCTTGCCCCTGCACGTGGCCGAGTAAAGAAGAGAAAAGACTTTTAGATATACTCATGGCATGGCCAAGGTAGTAACGGTGTTTAACCAAAGGAGCCGGCTAAGGACGCTGTGAAGTGTGTGAGGTGCCCAGCTGAGGGTTGATCTTAACAAGCAGGGAGAGAATGTTGCATTCCCAGCGCGGGGTTCTTATTAACCAAGGTGCTGCATAAGCAAGCCTAAAGACTCTTTTTAACAATGATTTAATTAAGATAAAGGTTTAAAACATCACTTTTGATTTTGTTAAGAAGCACTTTATTTTGAAAATCATGCGTGAAGTAATGAGAAAATGATATCATAAAAATGCGTACTTACGCCAATATGTTACCTTGCAACCTTTGTAGAAGCAGCTGTCAGAGGCGAGGTTGATCATCGTGGGATAGTCCTCTTTGGCAGTCAAAAGGATTGGAAGCAACGGATTGAAAGTGGCTTAACAAGAAGGAGTGGTGCCAAGACTAGACTCAGACGAATAAGGAGAAAAGGAAAAGAGGCGAGGGCTAGAACTCCCTTGCTAAGGCGTGGAGACCCTGATCACATGGAACAGTCTACAGAAGGAGAGGAGAATTAGAAGGAGGAGTGAGGACTAAAGCCTCGAAAGCAATGGGAGAATGGGCAGATGCCCAAGGCAGTGGATGTGGAAGAAGTTGGGTTGGACCCAGAATCAGGAGGAATTAGAAGAAGAAATTGATAGATGGAAAGAGGCGGATCTGGAGGGTCCGGAGGCAGAGGAGAATCATGAGAGGAGAAATCATCCGGAAGCTCCGGAGGGATGACAAAAGAAGGGACGCGATGCCCTGAGACAAAATAGGGAAAAAGATGATGGAAAAGGAAGAAAAAAATGAAGGATGTGATGTTCAGGAAGATTAGAAAGATGAATCGGAAGAAAGATGGAGGGTCCGGAGGTTCCGGAGGAAGCAAATGCCGAGGGACGCGATGCCCAGGGAGGAGAGAAAAATCCGGAGGTTCCGGAGGAATGAAATCAGGAAGGAGAAGGTGGAAAGGGGCGTCGTGCCCGAGGGAAAAGTCCGGAGGTTCCGGAGGAAGCAAATCAGGAAGGAGAAGATGGAAAGGGGCGTCGTGCCCGAGGGGAAAGTCCGGAGGTTCCGGAGGAAGTAAATCAGGAAGGAGAAGATGGAAAGGGGCGTCGTGCCCGAGGGGAAAGTCCGGAGGTTCCGGAGGAAGCAAATCAGGAAGGAGAAGATGGAAAGGGGCGTCGTGCCCGAGGGAAAAGTCCGGAGGTTCCGGAGGAAGAAAATGCCGAGGGACGCGATGCCCTGTGAAGAAGGGAGAGAAATCTGGGAGAGTGAGATGAAAAGGTTGGAAAGGGGCGCGATGCCCAAGTAATGAAGATGAATATGAATAAGATGGGAAATGCGGAGGATTCGGCGGTGCCGGAAGGCGGGGAAGATACGGGTTTGGAGACCCGGGAAGCAGGAGGTGCAAATGCATATGAATGCAATAGAATGGACGTGATGAATGCAGTGAATGCATGAATGCAATGAAATGCAAAGAAGATGAGGAACATGAAGGGTGAGAGGGCGAGATCTTCCTCTTTCCCCTGGGAGTGGCCCATGAAGAAAGCGTGATAGACAAGAATATGGATGGGGTGGATAAAGGAGTGGAAGGCCCCCTAGTGCCAAAATAACTGCCCCTCCACGGCAGCGAAAGTGTATAGCCAATTGGCCCAATGGAAGAAGCTTCAATAATAAATAACAACCCCCTTGGAAGGTAAAGATCAATAATGTGAGGGGATTGGAAAGTTGGAACATGAAGCATTGTGCTACCCATTAACTGTGGCGTATATGGAGTGTTGAACAAAATGGGCATTCGCCCCTTGCATGGAAGAATGGATTCAGGATTTGGAAATTGGAACAAGGGGTGCCCTGCCCGGCCCTTGGGTGACATCAACACCTGGCATTCTCTTCTGAACAATGACGGTGACTTGGCCTCCGCGACCATGCTTGGCACAATAATCCGGATTGGCATCCGGTAAATGAATTCTTGAATCTTGAATCGCATAGCCGTGGCCAAATCTGTCTTGCCCGGCTCTTGATCATCCTTGGCGCAAGTACTTATAGCAGCGTTCCCCTTCCGAGTAATAAGGGGAGGTGAGGCGGAGGTGGAAGGCTCCGTGGATGGTGGAGGTATAATGGAAAGTGTAATGGGAGGTGTTGTAGAAAGGATGAGTGGAAGTGGAGGTTCAAACACGCCGAGCTTCTCCCTTTGCTCGAAAGCAGTCGGGGTTGGCTTGAGTGCAAAAAGTGGTGGATCCTGCTCAGGACTAACCATAGGTGAAGGGTTAAGTGGTGGAGTAGGCAATGTGGGTTTTGGGGTTAAAGGGATAAGGGAAGGTTGAGGTGGTGGTAATGGGAGGTTAATTGGGGAAGATTCGAAGGTGGGCTCAGTGGAGGCTGGTGATATGGAGGTTAATGGCATAGCTAGTGGAGGTGTAATTGATGGGGGTTTAATTGGTGAAGGTGTAATTGGTGGAAGTATAATTGTGGGAGGTGTAATTGGTGGGGGTTTGTTGCGGAGAAAATGCCGAACGGGGCGAGCGGCGTTGGGAGTGGGAGGAGACTCAAGATGTGTCGGCGTGGGTGATTGAAATATCGACCCATCGTCGTAACACCAAGAGGTCTCAAAAACAGGGGTAGGGTTAGGGACGGTGGCTTCATCCTGAGCAGGAGGTTCATCGAATGATAATGGGGGAAGTGGAAAGTGAAGGAAACTCGGAAGGGGTGCCTGCGGAGCTTCATCATCGTATACCGGCTCAAGTGCTTCAATTGCCGGTTCTTGCTTGCTTGAAACGCCAATGTCGCAGTCATCCATCCTATCCTTCCACTCTCTCTCCATCTTTGTAATGTCATTTAGGAAGGCATGGAGAGGGTTGACCGGAGTGGGAGGAGCCGTGACCTTCTTTAATTGTTCCTCCATTAAAGTGATTTTGTCAAGAAGAGTTTGCTGGAAGGGGGTGACTTGAGCAACCGAGGGTTGGCAGGGCCTTGAAGGAGGGGTTGTATAAAAAGGCCGTGGAGGGGAATCAACCGGCTGACCCGTAGAAGAACCCGGATGGACCGGATTACAAGGAATATAAGGGCCTCGGGGCCGCGATGGAGGAGGAATAGAAGGAGGCGGGTGATGGGCCACCCGAGGAGGAGTGTGAATAGAAGGAGATGGGTAATGGGCTACCCGATTAGGATTGTGAATAGACAAGGGAGGTGGGTGATGGGCCACCCGTGTAGGATTGGAAGGAGGATGAGATGAATGAGATGCACCCTCAACGGCGGCCTTAAGAGCTTGGATCTGTTGAGGGGTGAGATGATCTAATGCGTGCAAGATTCGGGAGACCTTCTCATCGTTGGGAGGGGACGGCCCTGAGGGAATAGTGGCCCGAAATTGAGTAGGGGGACCATGAGAATGGACATTGCCCATGGGCTGGGCATGACCATAAGAATGAGGACGTGGTCCCTTGAGAGTATGGTGAGAATTTTGACGAACATGTTGAAATTGAGAGGAATAAGACGTGCATGGTTGTGCATCCTCATGAATTAACTTAAACATGTTGGTTTTCTTATCATGGTAAGCCATTATACAATCAAAATAATGTGCAAACAATTGGCAAAGAAACACACCCAAGTTGAAATGGTTACCTTGATTTTTATGTTCGAACCTTGGTGAATTAATGAATTTATGCAAATTGATATGATTCACACAAGGGGAGGAGCCTAGTTTCAATATGATTTAACTCCAATGCCAACTAGGAACACTCTCTCACCACGTTTAGGCCAACTAATTCGGGACTTCAAAGGGTACAACCTGCCCGGCGTCCGTGAGGGAATCCACGGGTGCGGGGACTTATGGAGACTTGGAAAAGGGATTTCCGGTCCAAAGAGACGGAATGCTCAATGGAGGGTCGTCCCGATTCCAAGAGGGTGTGTGGAATCCTAGTGAGGAGAGAGGAGGTCTCCCAAACCAATGCAAAGATGAATGAATGCAACAGATATAGGCAAACCACAATGATAAACAAGAGCAATCAATATGGTAATCACTGGAGCACGGGTCTGAAAAAACACAGGAAGAAGACGACCGGGGGAAGGTCGCTATCAGAAAAGAGATGCCCTGGGGCAGGGCGTGAATCACTGTGGAGGGCCCACAGGAGCGAAAAACGCGCCCTAATTCAAGGCGCTACAAATAGGAGAAACGCCTCTGGTGAGGGCGTCAACTCGCAAGGGGTGCACGGCCAAATCAAGACACGCCCCTGGCCGAGGCGCTATGTAATAAAAAGGCGCCCTGTGGCAGGGCGTTAATTCACAAAGCACCAGGGACGCGCTGGAAAACGCCCTTGCCAGAAGGCGTTATAGAATCAAAAGGTGCCATGTCTGGGGGCGTTAATTTTAAACACGCCCCAGGTTGAGGCGTTAATTCACAGGAAGCTCAACGACCGGCAAAATGAAAACACTCACAGTCACACAAATAAGGCAATCAACAGGATATCATGCTCATTAAGATTTTTTTATTTTTAAA